>OX578284.1:7111497-7855168 GCA_951217055.1 Gerris lacustris | reverse complement strand
CCCCCGTCAAAATGAATTCCTACGCCACTGATTAGTAGTGTCTTTTTGTAAATACTAAGAGAGGAGTACTTCAATAAATTATTTTGTATTACATGATATATTAAGTTGTTTTAAAGTTATGATAATCATAAATTCTGTGAATCACTTCTTCGATGCGTTAGTGAGTTAGTATGGTGCGTTGCGAGTTGCGTTAGTTATTCTGTTCAATACAGTAAGTACAGGTTACTAATATTCAGCTACTTTCATGAATTCGATTATTTTGTCGTCTCTTCTACTACGTATGCAACTTACGTATTATGTGTTTTCGAAATAGAGAACAATTCTGAATAGCAGACACAATTTTATTCCTCGCAGGTGTCCACTATAGCGAGGTGTCAGTGTAGTACAAAATGAACCCATTTATCATCCCAAATTTAAATTGTGTCAGGTGTTTTAAAACAATACTATTTATGGAATTAAGTTGAAAATTTTAAAATTGTACTTTTTGAAAAATTTTGATTTTAGTTTTAAAATTTTTCAAAAAGTAATTTAAATTAATTTATCAGTAAACTCAATACTAATTATTCACATAATTAATTTGTGTATTAAAAAAAAATAACTAAAATAATAGTTTAGGAACATTCATATCAGAATGCTTATAAGTGCCCCCGCAAGTCGAGCACAGCCGTACCATCCTTTACTGGAACCAACTCACGCCAATTTGGAACCCCTCTATTATCCTATTGAAGTTACTTAGATATATAAAATTAATTTTAATTTAAACTTCATGACAAACTGAACCAGGAATAAAAATTTCACACCTCTACCCATAGTAGTTACTAAGATATATGACATATGAGCCTAAAGTTTTGTTATTTTGTCACTCACTCATTATAATTCTAAGGCACTTCCAACAATCCTAGAAACTTGAAATTTTGTATATAGGTATAGTTTATTGTACAAATGGAATAATTACAAGATAAAAAGAACTTTTTATATACTACGTTTTTAAATTTCCTGTTGAATCATACGTAATGTTGATAATATAATTGCCATTGCTATATATAATGTTAATGAAAAAAAAAAAAAAAATAAAATAAAAATAATAATAATAAATACATGGTTCCGAATTTATTTACTTCACATAATAATGATAACCATCTAGAGGGCTGATCTTAAATCTATAAAAGGACAAATCTTTGTACAACGGATGTCAACAACTCCGAATCTAAACCGTGCCATTGATATGCCCCTGTATATAGGGAGAGAAAGAGAAGAAAAATGTGTACAAGTAAAGAAGTACAGATTACGAAAATTAAACCTATACCTAGACCTAGGACACAAGTGTAAACAAACCTGGATATCAGACGTCAATTAATTTATTTCTTTGTTTACTTTTCGCTGTCATTCAATGTTTACCTCTTAATAAAAAATCACAAATTAAAAACCCGTCAAAATGAAGATTGTAAATACTATGGGATATGTCAAAACAAATAAAATAACTTGCGGATTTTTCCGAACTAACTTTCCATACAGCAAAATTTGTTGAAAACTAATTAAATTCTGCTGAAAGATGGCTAAAAGTATTAAAATAATGCATTGTCATCGTGTTCTGAGCTATTCTAAAAGTTTCAAATGTTTAGCTATTCGGGAAGTTAGTTAAAAATCAATTGCAAGGTTTGTACTGGACAAACAAACAAACAAACAAGAAAGCAAGCTAATAAAAACGTAGTAAAAATTTAAAAATCAGGGTCTTTGTCGCATTCAAGGCTAATAGAAAAACCGCTTATTCAAAATATTGTAAGAATAAAAAATAAATAAAAATTGCAAACATTGCCACTAGAGCTATCTAGTGGAGAACTTTAAAACTAAAAAGGTATGTTGAGAACGTTCATTGATGTTGATTTGACAGTTATCTTAAAGTGCAAACAATATTTACTCCAGATAATTTTATTTAGTTCAATTTGAACACCCACCGACGAAGAAGTTACTCGAAAGATTAACACGAACAGAGAAAGAAAAAAAAGAAAGAAAAATGAAAACTTGCTTGGGGCAATGAAAAATTACTTACTTAAAGAAGTGAAATCCCAACAAAAACTCTAGTGTAAAAAAATTAGCCCAAATCCCTCTACACGTTTAAATTTAAAAACATTTGCTGACTTGGCATATACACACCCCAATGAGGCTAAAATTAAATGTAGTGTTTTATACAAATTTGTATCCTTGTGCTGCGACGCGACGCTCAAATAAAAAAATAATATTTATTATTTGATTTAAGTTTGTGGTGTGTATTTGCCAAGTCAGAAAATGTTTTTAAATTTAAACGTGTAGAGTGATTTGGGAAAGAGAATAGAGAGAGGGACAGACAAACATCATGTACTTGCACTGGATAAATTAAACCTAGTAGAACTTACTCGGACAGTGGGAGACTTGGCTAAACCTATGATCTCACAACTTTTTACGCGAGACTTAGCTTATTTTTTTACACTAGTGTTTTTGTTGGGATTAGATATCAACGTAAGGAATAAAATAAAAAGTTTTCAATAATACACTGTAGTTTTGCGGATCTAGTATATTTTTTTTTTAGGAAGAATTTGAAAATGTATACTTCTACGGTTTTTAGTTAGGGCCCTTCCTGTGCTTTTCTGTCTGTCCGTCCGATTGTAATCCACCTGATCTCCTTATTTCTTCATATTCTAATCTGTAGTATCACTTGATGCTCTATGTCAGATAAGTTATGGGAAACCCTGTATAGGCAAAACTGATGATTATATAGATGTGTAAAGTGGCTGTACCTTCAATTCTTTAAAGATTGAATGTTGTTGTCAAACAAGTCTTAAA
Source organism: Gerris lacustris (assembly GCA_951217055.1). Classification (NCBI taxonomy): domain Eukaryota; kingdom Metazoa; phylum Arthropoda; class Insecta; order Hemiptera; family Gerridae; genus Gerris; species Gerris lacustris. The sequence continues at coordinate 7,852,348 of OX578284.1, read as the reverse complement.
TAAATACATGATATATAGAGAATAATTTTTCAACTACCGTGACTCAAAACAAACTAACCACAGAATTCATTCTCTGCTTTTTTAAAAAATAAAAAATGATTGATAGACCTTAAGAGCGTTGGAACGATCATACAAAACGATAAAAGACGGAAATAGCCGAAGTCAATCTATGACAAGACTGAATGACATTGAAAACATAGCTCGGGTTGTGTAGTGAAGAAGAAGAAGAAAGTTGTGACCTACTCGGTATGATTCAAAGCTTCAGAACTTGGAACTGTTCTGCGTTTAGTTTCCAACGAGAAAACATTCACCCAGTATCATTTCACTTGATTAATAGCTCTATGTCTAGATATTCGTGCAGAAAAAAAAATAAACACGAACGATGAAAAGAATATTTTTTTCTAAATATAGATTAACTATTCCTTACACTGGAATGTTGAAATGTGTTATACTTCATAAGCACGACATGTGAAGGTTGAGAAATGGCATGTTTATATATTAATATAGGGCAATTCGGGTTTTAAGATTCAAAACTTAAGAATGTTTGGCGTCGAAAGTGGATTAAAAACTTTCTTACAATCATAAGTAGCTGAAATGTGGTGGGCTTATCACTAAAAAAAAAATTTTAATTTGATTAATTTATTTCCTTTTTGGGTAAAAATTATAAATACTTTATACTTTCCAAACAAAAATATGGATTTATTTTAACGCTCTAACTGCATTCAGATACTTAAAGCACATTAAACTGTGTTTTACTAATTGTCAGTCTATTTTTTACTTTTCCTCACTACCTATAGTAGGAAAAGTACTGTTTTCATTATTTTTTATGATATGGTGATTTGTAAAAACGACCAACGACCAACCAACAGACAGACATGACAAAAATGTTTTCTGATGTCTGAAACAGATTTATGTATTGGCCTTTTTGAATTCCGAGATATAAAAATATTCCGTTCTTCAGAAAGACAACAATAATTCCGTCACCGCACGAAAGCAATATGTGTACAGTTACTAAATCAAAAATAATTGATATTGCTACTAAGATATCAGGTGAATTAATGCTAATGATTCATATCAATATTATTAGTTTTGCATGTTTGCTATACTTATAAGCACAACTGGGTGTCTTCAAATGTTTAAGCATCTTTTTTACGGTCATGTTTTTTCCCTATGTTTCCTCTATTCCTTCGTAAAGGTGCCTTTTGACGGTTCAATTTCATTGTTTAATATGATTAACAGACAAACTTTCAATCTAATTGAACTCCTCTATACTGTTTTGACGAGAAAATCTAATTGAATCTGTCAGTATTATTAAAAGTTTGCAAAATACTCTGCCATTAGTGTGGCACATAGCTCCCTCGTGTTCTGTTTTATATACTTTAATGATTTGATAACATTAAAACATATTTTTGTCAAATTTATTTAATTATGGGATAACCCCCCCCCCCGTTTTTTAAAACTGTAAAAATTGTAAAGTATCAATTTAGCTAAATGTAAGGAGCGCAGACGTTTGAAATTAATCTGAGGCCATCTGCAGGCTATTTCCCACAATCCAGTTCTTTTGATGATATAGGTGTAAATAATTGTATGTTTGTGCGCATGAGGAAGAGAAAACAAATGGCAGGAGGATGAAACTTATATGGGACTAACAATGGGCTAATTATGACCTACCACCCAAATTTCAATAAAATCCGATGAATAGTTCTTATGATGTGTTGGTTCGCAAAAATGACAGTCATTTTTGACAGACAGACACAGAACCAAACATGTTGCTTAATGTCTGAAACGGATTTGTTGAATTTGAATTTGTGATGGATTTGTCAGAATCGGACGTTTGAAACGGAGTCTAGGAATTTCTGAAATTGAAGACCTAAAAAAAATCTGTTCTTTGGAACTATCACATGGCTTCCGTTACCTTCGGTAAGCTCGGAAACAAAAACCATAAACATAATCTATGCAGGTAAAACCTTTCATTCCACCCAAAAGGAAACGAGATATTTTACAAAAGTTCAATTTAAAGTTTCCATAAAGCCATTTAATTAAATTGCTGAAAACGTTGAACTATTTTCAGTGGCGGATCTAGATCTTGCGGGGCCCTGGGTTAGACAAAATGGCGGGGCCCCCTAGGATAGAGCGGGGATTGCTGATAAAAAAACAATAAAGTAACTTAATAATAAACCACTTATAACTTGATCCTATTTTACGGCTAATTCCCTTCACTTAGGGCCAGTCAAACGTTTTTGCTCTCAAAATAATTCAAAACCTTAAAATAATTACAATTCTGCTCATGATTTTAATCTTAACATATTATTTGAACATAACCCCCTCAAACTATATAGTTTTCAACTAATCATCATTTTCTTTGCAAACGTAATCGAAAAGAAACATTTTTATTGTAATAATTAAGCTCTGTTGTACTTAACTATTTAATCTTCTTCATGATATTTTGGGTTTTATGGTTAAATTATCATTGTAAATCAAAAGTTAAGCTGTGTCATTTGTGGTCAGTCCTATAATTTGAAATCTACACTCGAGCACTTTAAATTTACTCCCAGAATCCATATTCTCAGCTTAAAACTTTCCATTTTAGTGCCGTGTTTTTAGTATAATTTGCAAAGACACATTTTAAGGGGGGTCTGGGGGTCCTCCCCCGGAAAATTTTGTAAATATGACTTCTCAAAACAGCGTTTTTATGCATCTCTGAGGTGAAGTTTCTCTTTGACATCAATTGGTAAAACTGCACTAAGTGGCCCAATTATTTCGTACCGTCCGATATACTTAGTTTTTTTTTACTATTCCTTTTTACAGGATTTGTCTTTTTTCATATCTCTGTACATTGTCAAACGATTAAGGTTATGTAGTATCTCGAAAAATTCTGTGTTTTATTTATTTGTTTAAAAAAAAAAAACGAAATGCCACGTTTTATAGGGTAATGATAGAAGGTTATTGTTAGGTCAGGTCAAAAAGTACTAAACTCAACCTAAACTTACCATAACCTTCCATACTTTTCCCTAAAATTAAAAAAAAAGAATTGAATATATCGAGATGCTACAACCGAAATCGTTTTTGTAATGTAAAAAGGAACAGTTTGAAAAAACCCGAATTAAATTGGACGTTTAGATATAGGTGGGGCACATAATGAAGATTTACCCCACAGATAAATAACAAAATCGTCATCATTTCGAAAAGGGGGAGGGTGATAAAACACTAGGACGTTAACTCACTTAATTTTATATGGAGCGGGGCCCCGCAGGCTATCTTAAACATAAAAAAAATTAATCTATATTTTATAACTTATTTATTTGACTTTTTTATAGCGAGGGGCCCCGCGAAAAGGTAGTTAGGTATTAGGCTCTACCATGTAAACTAAATTCGATTGAATTTTATAATTCTAATATTTCATGTTTTGTACATGGCACGGGGCCCCGCAGATTATCTTCACTATGAACTATAAATTTGAAGTATTTTATTTTAATTTTCTATGGCGCGGGGCCCTCCAAGGCGCGGGGCCCTGGGCGGTCGCCCCCTTCGCCCCCCCTGGATTCGCCCCTGACTATTTTCATCAGCAAATGCAATGAGCAATTTAATTAAATTGATGTTTACATGTTTCAATTATCATTTGATTCAGTCGTGTATTTTAATCATATTTAAGCAATGAAATTGACGCACCCTTTAAGCTCTTAATGTAAGCGTAAAAACCACAAAAAAATTGGGAAATTAAAGAATTAAAAAAAGAACAATGAGTATTAATAAAAGGGTGAAAATTCCCAAGAAGAGTTGATAAGCTTTTGGATTGGTTTAGTTGCATCATATCCTCGTTGGAGTCTGGTTAGACCACAGCCTGTAGAACAAAACCAATAACTTTCACCTCCATACTACAAGACAACAAGACTACAAGGATCATAGTCTCGACAACTTCTCCTCAATGAGTCACCAACTCATTCACACTAATACCTTCCTTTCTTTAGCTTATTAACACTTTCAGCAACATCTAATTGTAGATTTACATAAAGTTTGCACTAGCTTTCAGCACATCATGAGTTTCCTTTCCAATTATCTTACGTCTACTTTTTTTTTCGTCTTTAAATTACAATCTTTATTACTATGATTGTCTTTTTATCATGTAAAAGGTTAATTGTGAAATGATTGGATCGATTATTATCAATAATTTTAACTTTTGAAGTGAGAAACATTTCTTATATTATTAAATTATTACTACGTTTTTATTAGCTTGCATTCTTGTTTGTTTGTTTGTCCGGTACAGATCTGGCAATCGATTTCTAACTAACCCGAATAGCTAGACATTTGAAACTTTTAGCATAGCTCAGAACACGATGACAATGCATTATTTTAATACTTTTAGCCATCTTTCAGCAGAATTTAATTGGTTTTCAGCAAATTTTGCAGTGTGGAAAGTTAGTTCGGAAAAAATCCGCAAGTTATTTTATTTGTTTTGCCATATCCAATATTTACGCAATCTTCATTTTGATGGGTCTCAAATTTTAAATAGATAAACATTGAATGACAGCAAAACAGGAAATATCGATTATATTATTTATATTATTTCAAATATATATCGATGGCACGCTTTAGATTTGGTGTTGGGGAGATCCGTAGCACAAAGATTTATCCTTTTATAGGTTTAAGATCAGCTCTCTGGATGGTTGTCATTTATGTGAAGTAAATAAATTCGAAACTATTTTTTTTTCACTAATATTATCTATTATATATAACAATAACAATTATATTATCAACATTACATACGATTCAACAGAAAATTTAAAAACGTAGTATATAAAAAGTTCTTTTTATCTTGAAATTATTTTTGATTGTAATAATACTTATCTTTTAAACTCATATTAACTAAGTGAGCAATGCAGTTGTCTGCTTGCAATATTGAGCTGAGCGTTAATCTACATTTTAATCTTTACATTATTATTTATGATAATGTAATAATGAAACAGCTGAAATCGGATCATAAGTAATAATATTTCAAATTTTTACAGAATAACAAACACTTTTTTTTTTTTTTTTTTTTTTTTTTTTTTTTTTTTTTTTTTTTTACCGCTTCGACTGCACGTGGGTCATTAGCGGTAACACATACATTTGTTATGAATAAACTTATATCAAACAGCTAATAGTTAACAGGAAACATTTTTATTTATAAACAGCTTAAATCGGATCAAAAATATCAATATTTCTAATTTTAAATTAAAAAGCATTTTTTCCTGTTTTTCTATTTTACCCCCTTCCTAAATGAAATTATGACGAAAGTGAACTTAACAACAATAACTATAGGTACTCTTAAAGAGCTTTCCAATGACATGCATCATGAAGGGCAAATACAATTTTAACTTTTGTACCTTCCTGTGATTGGTCACTATGACCATGCCGAATTTTGTGCGGATCGGTTCAGCCGTTCACGAGGAGTATGTGTCCACCCAAATGCAATGAGCTTCGCTTCGCTAAGCTCAATAATTTTAGAATATTAGGTCTTAGGAGAAAAACGTCTTGAAGAGATGCCATTGAAGATAATAGTTTTGACTCTAAAATGTTTCTAATACATCTTCATTTAGATTTTTTAGTTTCTTAGGTCTACATTTAGATCTATTGCTTCCGACCTCACCAAAGATAATAGAGCCAAAAGTAATTAGTAGTAGAGTTTGAAAATAACTACTTACTTTCCTCATATAACGTGACCAAAGTTGATAAAAATGGTTTCTATTTCAGAATAGGTTTTGTGGAACTAAAAGGGGTTTAGACCTATTTCCATCAACAAAGTGCTTCAAATCAAAGTGTATACACAAATGTGCTTTTTCACGTTCTTCAACTTACAATTCTGGCAAATCTAGTATGTCCAAATGCCTTAGAAATACCTGGTATATCTAATGCAATGTCAAAATATGTAGCAATCATAAAATATATTGCTATGCCTAAAATCTTTTGCAATTTCTAACATAACCTATGCTGTTGATTGGGACGTAAAAAAATACTTAGCCAATTAGTGTGGCACATAGCTTCCTATTTCGTAAAATGTTATGCTTTAAACCCTATATTATTATCCAATTTATTTCATTTTTCCTCTGTTTTTTATATCGCTCAAAATTGTTTTTATTTTTAACATGTGTTAAAGAATTAGTCCACAGGCCACCATAAGAAGTGAGTCGCTGATTGATAAAGTTTTCTTACGTTATGGATTCGCTTATTTATGCCGTGTCCACCGATGAATTGGGTATATGGGGGCAACTGTTTATAATTGGGGGGCAACTGGGCGCTGGGCCATTTCATTTTTGTTGACATGCCAATTTGCCCTTCTGCGGGAACATTGAAAAGAGATAGATAAAGTTTTGATTTTCACAGGATCGTTTAATTAAATTATTTAAAAAACAGTGGTACACGTGGTCACTGATAAGAGTGGGCCGTTTGAGGTGTCCACCGCCCCCAACATGTCGCTCTGCGGGGACGTTGAAAAGAAAACGGCCCACTCTTATCGGTGGCCACCTTTACCACTGTTTTTGAAATAATTTAATTAAACGATCCTGTGAAAATCAAAACTTTATCTATCTCTTTTCAATGTTCCCGCAGAAGGGCAAGTTTGGCATGTCAACAAAAAAGAAATGGCCCAGCGCCCAGTTGCCATATACCCAATTCATCGGTGGACAAGGCATAAATAAGCGATTCCATAAGGTAAGAAAACTTTATCGATCAGCGACTCACTTCTTATGGTGGCCTGGGGACTAAACCAATTTAGCCAACTTATAAAGAGCGCAGACGGTTGAAATTAATCTGTAGCTACTTTCGACAAACCATCAAAATATTTAAGATGGTTTATAAGAATTATTATTTCATTCGTTAATAGAGTCATAAAAATCAGATAAGTTGTTTTGAAGATATAGGTGTAAATAAATGTATATTTGTGAGCATGTGAATAAGGTTGAGCTTTATATGACCAAAAATGGCCTAATTATGACTTACCATCCAAATTGGCTCAAAGCGTACTTCTCTATTTCTTCTAACGATATAGGCCTAGTAATACACTGCAATTCTTATTGTTTCTACATAGATTGACTGTCGAAGAGTTGAGCCCTAGCTTGCGATTGGCTGAGTTTACGACAGTAAATATTGAATCTAGTTTATCGCATGGCTGAATATTAAAATTCCGTCCGAAATGGGATTGTCGGACTCAATGCTGTGCGTCAATGAATCTTAAACAAAGGTTACTAGGTTTAATAATCAAACTTTTGTATTATTACGTATGAATGAAATGTTAAGATATTCAAGTAAGTCAATACGGATGTATACTAACAAACTTAATATTACGATAGATTATAAAACAGGTTAGTAAGCGGGCTAGTAAAGCGAGTAAGGTAGGATATGATGCAAGTAACATCTATATCCGGGACCACCAAGCTAACGGTAAGTATTAAGTATTACAATATTAACATACACATAGCACACTCTTACCTCAACTTCACTAAGTTGCATAACTTAGCCAACAAAGAAAGTCCTCTTGTATGACGTCATTCAGAACTTACCAACAATACTGTCCAACTGTCTCTTCTAATAGTACCAACACAGCTATCAACTTAGTCTCTTTATTACCTGTCAGGTACAAGAGAAAACAAAGTCTGTCTTTTGTATCAACTATCTTTTAAATTTTAAATAGGTTTTTAACTTGGCAAAATATTAACCATTTTAGAACTTTTAAATTAGCAGGGTTGTTTTTTGGAACGAAGTTCCTTATGGCACGTTCTGGAGCCCGGGAGTGAATTCGAAAAAAAACGACCAAAATCACCGCCACAAAATAACCGTCACAAAATCACCGTCACTAAATCACCGTCACGCAAAATCCGTCACGAAATCTACCGATGACGATAACTTGAGTAAAAGATCACTGGATTAGTTGAAATTTGGTACACATGTTCATTTTACCAATGCCCAGGCTGAGTTCGTTGGAAATCGTTATCCGCCCAAGCGTTCACGTGCAACGCTCACGTAAACTTAAGCTTCAAAAAGACGGGAAAAAACGTTATTAAGAAAGCCTGTTCCTTGACTTGTTTTGTTTATTTTTGTTATATGTCAAAATGTCACTTGGTTTTGTAAATATAGAAAATATAATCACGGTTTTGTTAAAAGTAAAATTGATCTGTGCTGACGCTTATTTCAATATATTTAGTATATAATACTGCGTACTTAATCCAAGAAAAAATTCCAACTTCATCTATTTAATGAGACAAACAACTTTTTTAAATTCTTTTTTTTAGTAAAACGAACGCGATAAAGATCGCTAAATTTATTAAAGTGGACCCAAACGTTTAAAATATAGAAAATAACTTTTTTACCGATATCTTCCGTTTTAACGTATAACGATTTTAATAAAACTTCTTACACATTGTCTATAGTACAATTGAAACTGGCATGTAAAATTTCAACCGGATACAAGCAGAAGCTTTAGAGTAGGGAAGAGATATATTTTATAATATTTTAAATTAATAGGCCGGGTAGGTAGAAAACAGTCCTATTTTAATCCAACATCCTTTAACAAACATACTCTTTAACTATAAACTTTTTTCTTATATTCAATATATATTTATAGTAAGACGCTTGCTTTAATGATTTGCCTTAACTCTGCTAGGTACAAGCAGTTCGTTACTTTTAATTTAGTCTCTTTTCTAACTCCGCCATGTATAAGTAGTTAGCAATGTATACGTACTTAGCAGTGTGATTTTATAATTTATATTTAATGAAAAATGTAAGGAACTTCGTTCCTACCGGGTGTCCCGCAACACCATAGTATTTTTTCTTACTTTTAAATGTAAAATATTATTATTCGGAATAATGGCAACACTGTTTTCTTAGACGTAGAAATGCAAGATATTAAATAATAAGGAAATTAAATAATAAGGAAAAGGACGAATGTTCACAAGAGTATAAAATAAAGTTTACTTGGTTTTCGTTGATGTAAAATTGTAAACGATAACTATTTAGCTTCCGAACCTCATCAAAGGTAACGGAAGATGTTTGATCGTTCCCTTAAATTTTATGTCTCAAAATTCAAAAATTCTAATACAGAAATCTGTTTCAGACATGAGAGAACATTTTAGTCTCGTGTCTATCCTCAATTTTTGCAAACTAATATGTATATTTAAAGAAAATCCGTCCGAGACAACTCAGCCAAACTTTCTCACACACGAGTTCATAATTATTTAGCCCAATGTTTTCCATTTAATAGTTTTCGTAGGTTCATTTAATTATAATTGAACATTTTATCAAAATTAATATCTCATAAAAATAACATCTCTTTGGTGGGGAATCGAACGCGGATTTTTCCCGGGAAAAGGGCTTATATCGTATGATTTGTATTTAAATGGACTACGTTTTAGAATGTTTTAAATTAAAATGGTCGGAATCGTTTTTCGAGAATTTTTTTTTCACGTTTTTTTTTTAAGTTTTATAGGGGTAGTATGCTTCCAAATTTGAAGTTAAAAAAGGGTATGATTTTTCTGAATATGTAGGTATGCCAAATTTTGTCAAAATAGGCCAGTAGATTAGGTTCCAGGCGTCTGCACAGATAGAACACTGACAACTTTTGAAAATCCACTTTTTTGGACTCAGGGGACCTCAAAATTGAATTTTTGCGCCATCACAACATTTTCTGTTTATATAAGAAAGTTATTAATACTTGCCCGATTTAAAGGAAATTTGGACGGTAATTATTGCTATTATAGTTTCTCCGCCACATGCTTGTGTGTCCAGTTGCTTCTACAAAAGTATGTTTGTGCATGCATTTTAATTACGTACTTATATCTTTTTTAAGTTTTTGGAAGTATTCATACTACGGAATATTTAAATTTAAATTTAAATCAAATAATTATTATTAACAACGGGAGATAGACAGAGAAAAATAGACTCCAGCACCTGGTATATAGAGGCTCGTTGTTCGAATCCCGGCGCTGGAGTCTATTTTCTCTGGTCTATCTCCCATTGTTAATAATAATTATATTTTGATTTAAATTATACTTATATCTTTAAAAAACTACAAACATAGCCCACAGTTTTCTCTGCTTAGTAAATTTTGCTAAATAGATAATTTTATTTGTGTAAAAAATTTAACAAATGGTATCATATTAATTTTAACTATCTGTTCATATAAAATATTGCTGAATTCGTACTTCTATTAATATATCTACATATTTAAAAAAAAGTGGAGGAAAAATATTAAATATATTTATGAATTTATGCTTTTTAGTATATATACATTTTTTTAAAAGAAAATAGGGGAAAATGAAATAAATTTGACAATAATAGGTCGATAAATCAAAAAATCATTAAACTATACGCAATAGAGCGTGAGAAAGCTATGTGCACCACTAATTGACAGACTATTTTCATTATCATATATTATATCCTTGTAAATACTCATCCCATTTTGACAATATTTAATGGTTTGTTGAAAGTAGCCCAGTGATGGACCCATATTAATTTCATCCTGGCTGCGTACATTTGACAAGGTTTAAAAATGAGTTTGATCTGTGGGAATTGAAACAGGTTCAAACAACCGCACTTTACATGCGACCATTTATCCAATAATAATAGGACAAGATGAAGCTGTGTGCCACACTATAATTGACAGAATATTTTTTATATTAGTAATTTTTCTTACACGATTATAAAAGAGATATAATATTGAATATGAATGATTAATATTTGCATTGTAAAATTAATATTTTCTCTTAAGTATGAAAAAGAAGCATTCAATCCCGTTTTGAATCCAAACATACACACTAACAACGATTTCTTGTTCGGCTTAATTTACTACTAACAATCAGATTAAAAAAAAAAAAGAAAAGAAAAGATTATTGATATTCAAAATGTTATTTGAATTGTTTGAAGAAAGAAAATGAGAATATAACGGTACATTATCAAGTCAGATCTAACTCCTACACATAATAAACAAAGTCAAAGTTCCAAATCCAAACAATAAATCAATTTGCTGAGTTTTCCAATGACTAATCTCATCAACCCACACTTTGATTCAATTCAATTCCACTGATGGATAGCTTAACCAGGGGTGCCCACCCCCCCCCTAAGCTCTATGACGCAAACCCCCCCCCCCCCAACTTTTTGAGGTATGTTAATACATACACAACTTCTTCAGTTTACGTTATGTTGGTAAAATATAAATATTTTACCTGACATATTTGTCAGTATTTATAATGTTCATTCTCGTCACAAATAGTTACATTTTAGAATAAAATGAAATAAAACTCCTTTTATAGTTAACCTGAGATTTTATTTAAAAAAAAAAAAGTTCATTTACGATTTTTGCATTATAAGGGTCCACATATTATATGAGGATTGTTCTATTTTATATAAAACAAATCACAAGTACTAAAACACACAAACCTAATACAAAATTCAATATGAATACAACAACGTATATCATATCACGTACAAATTTAACTAAAACTATTCTTGCCTACAAAATTGTATCTAAACAAATTTTTAGGAAACTAATATTGGCAGACTCTATACTAATATTAATTGAAAATATGCTACATCCTGTTCTTAGTGCATGAAAATGATACTGAACGTGTCAAAAATCTTCTTCTCTGTAAACTTAAAGTGAAGGAAAATCATAAAACTCTTGATTTGAATTATTGACAAAAAGCAAATGCATCAATATGATTTCGTTTGTGGAAATTGAAGCCAATACATATTTTCCTGCAGAAAGTACCATTAAGTTTGAAAGCCATGTGTCTCCCATTGTAAACCTTAGTCTGTCTTTGATTATTTTAATTCTGCTCATTGCTTAATTAGCCGAACCGCTAGCAGGGCCATTGGAGGATTTCCGGGCCCCTGGGCCCCTTTGGACAAATAACGGCGGGGGGTCCGGGGGTCCTCCCCCGGAGAATTTTTGAGAATTGAAGTACAAAAAGATGAATTTTAAGGATTTCTGAGGGTAAGATTGTCCTTACAGGAAAAGAACTAAGAAAAATATTTATTATAACATCCACCCCCCCCCCAAAAGTGGATAAAAGTGCTATTTACTAACTCCCCCCCCCCCAAGAATTTTAACGACGCAGTCTACGTCATAACCCCCCTCTGTGGGCACCCCTGGCTTAACTTAATAGTAGAGCTATCCATCAAGAATAATTGAAATATAATAATACTAAATAATTGTAAGGATACTCCACGTAGTAAATCCGTAAGGATTTGAAACAGCTGATTTTTTTAAAGATATTTAAATTCTTAAAAAATTGGCAATGTTTTTTACTTTTCCTCGCTACTAATAGTAGGAAAAGTACTGTTTTCACCCAAATTTATTTTTTTGAGATTTCAAGGGAATTATCCGTTTAGGGTGATTTTAAGACCTCTTGAGTGGTTTCAGCATGACGTATGTATGTATGTATATATGTGTGTATGTTATCATCGTAGCGCTCAAGGTATTTAACCTAGAGAGTTAAAACTTGGCTGAAAAATCAGTCCTTACCTGTGGTGGTGCCGTCCGGAAAATCAACTTTTTCCGCAATCTTGAACCCAGTTTGCTGAGTCAGCAAATATTTAAAAAAAATCGAAAAATGGTCTTGATCGAGTTGAAATTTGGCACGAATGTACCTCATTTTGATATTGGCCGCCATTTTGAAGTTATCAATTTTTGAATTTTTAAACTTTTTGATGGTTATTATTTCTGAAAGTATAAATACGTTTTTGACTTATAGCATATCGTTGGAACAGAAAAGAATTAAGGAACAAATATAAAAAAAACCGATGAAATTCCATTAATTAGTTTATAAGTTATAAGTGAATATAATTATTTATCAGTGTGATAATTTTGATGACGTCAAAGTTTGTTTACATACCTTTCAAAATACCGCCAACATTCAAATAATTGAATAAATGAAATAAAATAAATAAAAATAATGTATAAACATTATTTAAAGAGGCCACTTTAGTGGGCCTTCAGTCCTCACTTCGGAGGCCACTTTAGTGGCCTCCGAAGTGAGGAAAAGTTCTGAGGTATCCCATACCCCATTTTTTTTTCGTTGAAACTATTTTTACCATTTCTTACTTAAAGAAAAAAATATTGTTTTCACCCAAAAAATCCGAAACCGAGATTTAAACGGAATTATCCATTTTGGGTATTTCCTAGACGATTTAAGTGGTTTTTAGCTGGATGTCTGTCTGTCTGTCTGTGATTGTATCTGTATATCTGTATCACGCATAACAGTCCGCATAAGGTGACCACTTTAATTGGGAGTAATATTGAAATAACCAACATGTCAAGTGAAAAACTAACATCATCTAAATTTTTTGTCTACTAACTAATTGTGTACTCAGGATAATGAAAATCTCATTGTCCACCATAAAGGGCGGGACATGGCCGTTCTCCACCAGTTTGTTCTTTTCAAATGCCTATTGCCAAGATATGTCCCGCAGACAAACTAGGCCGGTCACATATTCTTAAAAGGCTCCAAAAGATGAACTTATACACAAAATTCTAGCTTGATGTTAGTCAGACACTTTTTTGTACGCTATCTCCTGGACTAATAGACTAGTTGTTATGTGTTACTTTTCCTCACTACCTATAGTAGGAAATGTATTTTTTTTTTTTTTTTTTTTTCAAGAGATACATCAAGTTAGAAATATCACCTGTACAAAGAAATAAATGTAATGAAATCAATTAGTGTACGCATATTTCATATGAACACAAAAAAGATAATCTTCATCTTTAGTGGTCAATTAAAAAGCCAAATCTATCAAAATTTCAAAAAAAAAAGTTTTGCACCATCACAATACTTTCTCTTTATATAAGAAAGTAAAAAGTACACCATTATGCATTACTAACATTTCTTGAGTGTGTTTTTTCTCTGCTAATACACTATAAAATTAAAGGGGTTTTCCCAAAAATTTAAACAAACCCTATTTTTAAGCCACTACAGCTGTGTTAAAGTAATGAACGGAATGCTATCTGATTCCTAGAATTAAATATATCAAGACTAAATTGTGATAAACTCCACAATAGTTTATCTCTATTAGGCAAGACACGGTGCTCTAACAACCAGGTTTTTCAAAGGAAAAATGACTCCGAAGTCATATCCTGTTTTAAGGACGAACTAAACTGTGTATAGTTAGGAGAGGATGAGTCCTGCGGTGCGTACGTGTCCTGTGTGAAGGAACCAATGTAGTCTAAGAGATGGGGACCACTATGTTAAAAAGGATGCCCACCGAACTTTCTTCCAATGTCCTTGAATAGTTGGTCTAACTCATTCTTCCTATTCTTTCTTTCTAATACGCTTCATTCCTTAGTGATTATCCATGGACTGGCATGTCTCATCCTCTGTACACAGCCGCTCCTTTATCCTACATTCTTCTTTTTTCTTTTTTTTTTTTTAATTCAAACCTGTACTTTATAAACGAAACAATTTTAAAACTATTTTTTAATAAGGCAACATCTGAATTCCTTTATTTCACAATTGAAATACGAGAATAAAGTGCAACGTTTTATTTTAATTTTGATTTTTATAAAATGAAATATTTATCGTTAAAGTAAGTTAATTTTTTGAAACGTTTAGTCAAACACAAAAAAAATGTCGCTTGTGTTTCATCAGCTTCATCTTTAAAATGTTATTTTTTTGCAGACGATCTTCTTTTAAATCGTCATTTTAAATCCTATATGGCGGACAGCCCAAGATGGCGGACTATTTATTTTTTAAGCGCACGCCTATGTTATGGGTATCAAATGAAAGGGTTTGCTGAGAAGAATACGAATAAAAGACTGGTTTTTAAAATTGTTTTTAGGTTTATTAAAATTGTTTTTAGGTTTCTGTACAAAGTACAAAAAGAAACCTTATATAACGGCTCTGTCTGCCTGTCCATTGCTTGTTTCAATTCATAAACTTTGGTGTATGTCCGTTGCTTGTTTCAATTCATAAACTTTGGTGTATGTCCGTTGCTTGTTTCAATTCATAAACTTTGGTGTATGTCCGTTGCTTGTTTCAATTCATAAACTTTGGTATATGTCCGTTGCTTGTTTCAAT
The DNA here is from genome assembly GCA_951217055.1 of Gerris lacustris. NCBI lineage: Eukaryota > Metazoa > Arthropoda > Insecta > Hemiptera > Gerridae > Gerris > Gerris lacustris. The sequence goes on along the minus strand of OX578284.1, from coordinate 7,837,307 downwards.
TCATAAACTACTATAGCTAGGAACATGAAATTCGGCACAAAGGTGCATCTCTAATTTGTGAAAACTGGACACTTTTTCGATTTTTCAGACTTATTATTTTCAAGATGGCGGCCAATATGGCGGGCGACTAAAAGAAATGTTTTTAGTCACCAAGACATGTTATACATCAAATTAAAGGTCTTGAAATATAGAAAAAGAATATGCAACTATTACACTTAATAATTTTAACTTAATCGTACAGAAACCGGCGATTATCGCCTCACGTACTTAAGTGAAGCTCGCCTTACTTGTTTTAATCAAATTATTATCACTAAAACCAATTTTTAGGTTTTTTTGAGGCATACATGGCGCGAACATCTATATTTTACTATTTTTTTTTAGTTATACTATTGTGGTTTTAGGTTTCTGTACCAAGTACGAAAAGAAACCTTATATAACGGCTCTGTCTGTCTGTCTTATCTGTCCGTTGGCATGTTTCAATTCATTCACTACTCTAGCTAGGAACATGAAATTCGGCACTCAGGTGCATCTCGGCATTTGAGACAACTAACTTTTTGGAGTTTTCACACTTAATATTTTCAAAATGGTGGCCAATATGGCGGGCGACTAAAAATAGTTTTTAGTAAACATTACATGTTGTACATCAATCTAAAGGTCTTGAAGTGTAGAAAAAGAATATGCAACTATTACAATTTTACACTTAATAATTTTAACTTAAGTGTTCAGAAACCGGTGATTATCGCCTCACGTATACTTACTTGAAGCGCGCCTTACTTGTTTTGTCAATATCATTCTTTAAATGATGGATTTTCACTGAATTAAAGAGATCGAGAATCTTTAATACCATAATTTAAAGAGATTTCAATTCTGACAAATTTATTTAAGAGACTTTAACGCCTATTTTTTAGGTTCTAAGATTTGTAGATCTATATTTATATTATTGTTAAGCAACGTTGTCCTATGATCAATGTATTTCCAAGTTCGCAACAATGTTTGTCAAACCTTTTTTGGTTTATTGCCAAGTTGTTCAACTTTGTTGTGCATGCGTAAATTACATCGCTTCGTGTCTGGGGCACTTTAGTTAAGCAAAGGTTTTGGTCTTCTTATCTTCTAAGACGACAAATTGGGGTGGGGAGCCAATGAGATGTCAAGGATGTGAAGTCTCGGTAATATAGTACCAACTAGACAAACAAAAATATAACTGGATAACCACCGACTGCGTTTATTTTTCCCCGCACATAAGTATGCCAATTTAAGTATCGTAAAAAAATTCTCTGGTCTTTTCTGTTAATCCACCCCATGCTTTCCGGGCGCTTTTTCGCATATACAGGGTTGCACCCTTTAACTTCCATGGGGCATTTCAATTATCCACTGATTAGTGCACAGAAATCTAAAAAACAATGTGTTAGGTAGATCACCTCATTTATTATTGGCATACATACATAAATGAACACAATTTCCAAGAAAGTAAAAGGTTAAAAACACACAACTTAAGGCTTGAAACTCATACTTGTTATTGGAAAGACAGTGCATAAAGTTGGCAGATAGTGACAGTGCCATGTCATGGTCAGATGGACAAAGACGAGTCAGGTGCAATACGCCTTTGTAAATATTGGACTCCCAACTCTCGACGCAAAGAAGAGTCTATTGTACTTATACGTATTGGACTGATAGGTTTCCTCTTAAAACTATAATGAGTTAACAGCAATATCTACACTTCATTGTTTTGGTGACAAAGGCCAAAAAAAGTGTTTCATATGTTTTTTTCAATAAATAATAAGGATATTTTATCAGTATTGTATTGTCTTGGACAGAGGTCGGAAAAAGTAGTTATATATGTATACCGATAAATAATAAGGTGTTCAACCTAGTGAGTGCTGTTTCAGCTTCTTGTACACTAAACAGTTGTGGAAAATCGGAATGCCCCATAAAAGTTAAAGGGTGCAACCCTGTATATACGAAAAAACGCCCAAAAGGTGTGGGGGCGAAAAAACACCAACATAATAGACCCAAATTCTCTTTGAAAAAATACTGCAAACCTGTTTCCTTCAATCTTATATGCTTAAAATTGGATGGAGAACTGTGAACCTTGCTCTAACCTTATATTTTTATTACTTTAAAATAATATTATTATACTTATTAGTATAATAGTTATTTATGCACCTAGGGAGTAAAGTAAGCCATTATTCCCTGAGCGAAAAAAGTTGGTTCTTGAGGCGAAGCCGAAGGAACCATGGTCCCTAAATCCCGAGGTGAAGCCGAGGGCATTAGACTCTTTAATTCCCGAGGCGCAGCCGAGGGAATAACTCTAAGTAGCTCCCGAGGCGCATCCGAGGGAGATAATTATCGCGAGGGGAATAATGGCACTTTACTCACGAGGTACATACAATATTTCATAACTTTTTTTCCCTACTGGAGATAAATATATTTATTATCTTTTTATTACTTTAAAATATTCTAATTTAAATCAAATTATAATTATTATTTACTACGGAAACAGTCAGTGAAAAATACACTCCCGCACCGGGCTTTGAACTTGGGTCTCCCGTATTTCCAGTACAGATGCTCTGGCCAACTAAGCTACGCGAGTACTGGAAATACGGAAGACCCGGGTTCAAATCCCGGCGCGGGAGTGTATTTTTCACTGTCTGTTTCCCGTAGTAAATAATAATTATAATGTGATTTAAATTAAAATTTAAACTTTCCGTAGTATAAAAACTACCAAAAACTTAAAATTGAATTTAAAATATTCTTACATTTTAATACAGATACTCAAAAGAATAATAAAGAGTATAATAGGTAGATGTAGCATCTACTAAAATAAATAATTAAATTAATTTCAATATGATTTTGAGTATAGATATTCAAATGCAAGAATATAGATAGATCTACTATCAACAATAAATGAATATAAAATTTATTTCGATATATAAATTGGTTTTGAAAGTGAAAGTTTAAAAAAGGAAGAAGTTTAGTGAGTGAGTAAACACGCTTTGTGTTTCATTTAGAGATGACTAAATAATGTTAAAAAAGAAACCAAGATTAAAACACAAGTAAAGAAACCATTAAGCTTTTGACGCTCAGTTCCAGAGAATCACTTTCGTTTTGGCCTCATTTGAAGATTCAAATGTTAACTAACAGAGTTCAAGAATCGATCTATATGAGGATATGATCAGATGAATCATGTCAATATGAGTAATTTCGTGGTCTTTCAGTTTCAGGTAGTGACATCTTAATGGTGTCTTTGGTATGACGTTTCACTCAAGGCCGGCGCGACCGTATAGAAGAACTAGGCGACCGCCTATGGCGCCGCAAGATACTTGCCCACCAAGAAGTCAATGTTTTTACAAAAAAAGATAGATGAATAACTTAAATTAGGAGAGATCTCAGGGGCGGATCTATGGTGTGGAAGGAGGAAATCCCCCCCCCCCCTCCAAATACAACAAAATTTACGAAAAAATATCAATTGAATAAAATAAGGTTGAACATTTCTTATGTTATATTATTTTGCTTCCGAGCTTACCGAAGGTAACGGAAACATTGTGTTCACTTTTGAAAACGAAAAACTTTTATGCCTCCGATTTGAAAAATTCCAAGACAGAAATCCGTTTCAGACATCAGGGAACATGTTTGGTTTCGTGTCTGTCTGTCTGTCGGTCTGTGTGTCCGCGAATTATGAAACGTGCGACGATAACTTTGAGTAAATATCGACCGATTTTGATGAAATTTGGTAGACATGTTCATTTTAGCAATGCCCAGGACGAGTTCGTTGGACAACGTATAACGATTTTAATAAAACTTCTTACACATTGTCTAAAGTACAATTGAAACAGGCATGTGAAATTTCAACCTGATACAAGCAGAAGCTTTAGAGTAGGGAAGAGGTATAATTTATAATATTTTAAATTAGAAGGCCATGTAGGTAGAAAACAGTCCTATTTCAATCTAACATCCTTTAACAAACATACTCTTTAACTACAATAAACTATCATGATCAACTTTTTCTTATATTCAATATATATTTATTGTAAGACGCTTGCTTTAATTTTCTTTTATTTTTTCCTTAAAACTGCTAGGTACAAACAGTTACTTACATTTAATTTTGTCTCTTTTTTTAACTCCACCATAAGTAGTAATAAGTAGTAATAAGTAGTAATAAGTAGTAATAAGTAGTAATAAGCACCATAGTATAAGTAGTTAGCAATGTATACGTACATTTTTAGCAGTGTTATTTTATAATCTATATTTAATGAAAAATGTAAGGAACTTCGTTCCTACCGGGTGTTCCGCGACACCACACGTATTTTTATGAAACTACAGGGCCAATTAAGGTAGAAATTTAGTATTCATGTTCAGAAAATGCGTATACCTAGTTATTATGTTAAATATAATCACAAAAACGGTTTTGACAATTCGATTAAATGATTATTAAATGTAGTCCATTTTACGAATCTAACCATATAAGTTGTTTTTCCGTGAAAAATCAAGTTGCTAAGAAAATAGCTATAAATTCAAAGGGTAATAGGTTGGGATCGATTCCTCGCCGAAAAGGAGTTATTTTTATGGTAAATTTGGATAAACTTTTCAATAATAATTAAATGTAACCACGAAATCTCGAATAAACTAACAAATGGAAAACAATAGATCAAGTAATTATGCACTCGTATATGAGAAAGTTTATTGCGAATTGTTTTCGATAGATATTTAAAAATGTCGTTTTTAATACAGTGAAGTCACATGATATGATACCACTCAGTCTAAGCTTTGTCCTTCTTCTATTCTTCTAGATCCTGCGATCCTGCATATTCTAATTATTTTAAAAATAATTTTACTATTTAAGTTAACCTTACGAGGAAAATGTAAAAGTTTATAAAAGGAGATATGTGTAATAAAAATGAAAGTGCTTAACATAAAAGAAGTCCGGAAATTCAAAAAGTTCCGGTTTTACCAACAACAATAAAAAAAAAATACTTGTTTTCATTTTTATATTATGGAACGGAATGAAAAGAATTCAAAAAGTCAAACAAAAGGTCAACAGGACGAATTCAAAAGGAGTAAATCAGGTCTTGTAAATTTATAAACACCGGCTTCTTAACTTGATCCTTCGTAAATCCATTAATAACGCGAAAATCTTTTCAATATAACGTCATTGTTAAGTAACAATACTCCACTATAAGATTGTTCGCATTTTTCGTTTGTTGTATCGAAAATAAGGGGGATTATAATGGACACAAGGAGGGGATATCGGTGTAGGAACGTGAAGTAATTTGTCATTTATACTTTAAAAGAATAATTTATTAATGAACATGCTTACAAGAAAATTTCTCCCATTTTTTTTTTTCTTGTAACTTGTTTATGTTTTGGTTTTCACTTCTTCTTTTTATATAAATTAAATCTTTTATTTCGTTACTTATGTAAATTTAATGAAAAGCTTATCGGTGTGGCCAAGTTCTTAGTGTACTCGTAATAATTATCCAAGGAGCAAAAAGGTTTGAGCCTGTCAAAGGGTTTAGGCCTGCCAAAGGGTATAGGCCAGCCAATGGGTTAAGGCCTGCGAAAGGGTTTAGGCCGGCCAAAGGGTTAAGGCCTGCCAAAGGGTTTATGCCTGCCAATGGGTTTATGCCTGCCAATGGGTTTAGGCCTGCCAAAGGTTTTAGCCCTGCCAAAGAGTTTAGGCCTACCAAAGGGTTTAGGCCTTGCAAGGGGCTTAGGTCTTCCAAAGGGTTTAGACCAGCCAAAGAGTTTTCTTCTACCAAAGAGTTAATACAGATTTATGTGGTTTCCACGTCTTTCCATCAGCTTTACCATAACAGTTTTGACCATAACAGTTTATTCGTAACCAGTTGGACACCACTTCACTTGTAACTACCCATTTATAAAGTGATGCTAGCAAAAGCAGCTGTTACAGAGGGATTGAAGTTCACTTCAGATATTTCAGCTAAGGATCTAAACATTCATGTGCACTCAGCCATTCGCTAACAATGGCAGGAAACATGGAACAGCAGTCTTAACACACAATTGAAATTTGTTAAACCCCTTATCAAAACTTGGAAGACAAGCTGCAGACTTAACAGATTCGAAGAGACAATATTGACAAGACTACGGATTGGACATACACGACTGACATCTCCACGTTATTACCAAACACGAACCTCCATCCTGTAATCTCTGTGGACAACAGTTAACAGTTCACCATCTACTTTGCGACTGCACACGACGATGCACTCCGACAACAACACCATTGCACAAACTATAAAGGCCCCCATACACGTACAAACATTTTGCTCCAACCAGATGTCGTGAAAATTAAGGCCATACACGTCAAACATCAAACAGCCCCATACACGGTCAAAATGTTTGCACAAACATGATGTTTGCGCAAACATTTTGACCATGTATGGGAGCCTTAACCCTTAAATGCTAATGGTAATTGGATGGCTGGTATTACTAAACCTTCGTCGATTCGACTAACATTGGCAGAAAATACATTTTCTGGGTTGAAACTACACTTTTATAAAGAGAAAACTATTAAGACCTCATTATTAAATCTTTTAGTGAGATATACAAACTTTTGATGACAAATAACTTAGTAGGAACATCAGTAGAATCTAAAATTGAGTGAACATTAATGCACCAGGTCCCATGCCCCAGGCCAAAAGCCCTAGGCCCTTTCCTGAGTGCTCCAGGCCCCAGATTATCGGGCATTGGTCTCTGACCCAAGGCCAATTACCCTAGGCCCATTGCCCCTTACCCCTAGGCCTATTGCCCCTAACTCCAGGCCCATTTTCCCAGGCTATAGGCTCATTCGACGATCTATTACGAAACGATAGTCAAATCGACGAAGTAGCTTTGACGGAATTTGCCAGAAAACGAGTGTATGCTCAAAAGGACTACTACCGCTACACTAGCAGCTGTGTTACTAACCACTGCAAGCACTGCAGAAGGATGGGATACCCATCACCATCGCATACGAGCGTAAAAAGTAAAGGTGCAAACTGTGCTCGTCGATTCGACTAACATTAGCATTTAAGGGTTAAGAGACGACGAAACAGCTGTTCAAAACCTTGTCGCATATCTCCGACAAATTGATGTAGCGACGCAGCTGTAAACTCAAAACAATAATACATCTTCTGTTCAACAAGAAGCAATTAAACAATGAAAATAATAAGACCTAAGTTAAGCGTGTTCTCAGCTGTCCAACACCCATCAAAACAAATAAATAAATAAAACAAATACGTAAATAAATCACTTATAATTAAAAATAGTATATTATGTTACAAGGCTGTGAAGTGAGTTTTTTCTTTACCGCGGCAATTACATTTACTGTCGAGCGAAGCGAGACAGTAAATATTGCCAAGGTAAAGAAAAAACACTTCAAAGTCGCGTAGCATATGCTATTTTTTCCGAGGTAGCAGACAATGAAAAAACATTAAATATTAATCACTAATCAATATATAATAATAACAAATATTAGTACATACTTAAGACTTAAAAAAATCACAGGGAAGTACTTGAGTCCAAGTACTTTTTAGGGTTTTGTAGAAGATTAAGCATGCCCGTTATGTATTTATGATTTAATTCTTTGATCTCAAGGGTCCGGGTTCGATCCCCTGGGGGGTCACAATGTTTTTCATCGGTAATAACGACTAGAAAATTTCATTTTTTCAAACCATTTCCATCGCTTCACCATAAGGTATAACCATGAATTATTTTGAAATTTTAGGACCACCCGTTATATAGTGGTTGGGGAGGGGGGGAATTTTTGGGGGTATATTTTGACTTATAAAATTAATAAAGAATGAAAAATTTAAAAAAGCAAATATATATTTGAATCCTACTTTTCACCAGCTTTCATACGATACCCAACTCAAAATTTTAAAAAAATAAAATTTTTGGCGCACTTCAAATTTTCGCGCCCAAAATTGTCAATTTTTTAAAATTTGAGATGAACTCCCGGAATTTTCATCGCCCCACATTAAAGCATTAGCATGAATTATTTCGAAATTTTAGGACCAGCCGAAGTATAGTGGTTGGGGGGGGGAAATTTTTTTTTGGGTATATTTTGATTTTTTTACCCAATAAGGAATGCAAAATTTGAAAATGTATATACATCTTTGCGTCCTACTCTTCAGCAGCTTTCATTTGATACCCAACTCAAAATTTTAAAAAAATAAAATTTTTGGCGCACTTCAAATTTTCGCGCCCAAAATTGGCAATTTTTTAAAATTTGGGATGAACTCCCGGAATTTTCATCGCCTCACAATAAGGCATTAGCATGAATTATTTCGAAATTTTAGGACCAGCCGAAGTATAGTGGTTGGGGGGGGGAAAATTTTTTTTGGGTATATTTTGATTTTTTTACCCAATAAGGAATGCAAAATTTACAAAAGCTTATACATCTTTGCGTCCTACTCTTCAGCAGCTTTCATTTGATACCGCACTAGAAAATTAAAAAAAATATAAATTTTTGATTCTACAACATTTTTGCGAATTGCGCATGCGCATATTTAATTTTGAACTTCTGTATATTTTTCCTGTGGTTGGGTCAAAAAGTTACACCAGTATTTCAAATTTCAGCTCTTTAGCTTAAACGGTTCGGGCCCTATGAACCAAAGAGCGACGGACAGACGGACACATCACCCTCGGCATAAGGGTTTTGAGAAGAATCTACAAAACCCTAAAAAGAAACCTTAAAATGAGGTTACACTATAAGAAAAGATAAACAAAACGCATTGACATCTAGTGGATTTTTATCGTACTAGAAGCATTTCTACAAAGACTACAGCACTACTAACGGAAGTTTTGACAACTACCCGCGGTAAAGAAAAAATCTTTTAGTGCCTAGGACGTAAAAGATTTTTTCTTTACAGCTAGGAGTAATAAAAAGATTTTTTAAGTCCACGTAATGAAAAAATGGATTTTAGCTATGTTTTTTAGGCTCTAAAGTTACTATTTCACAGCCTACCACGGAAAAAGTACATTCTTTTACATTGAAATCATTATCAAAGGTCATCATTTTTATTTTGTCAACGATTTATTTTCTTTATCCTTGAGGGAAATTTAAATTATAAATCTGAACCTAAGAAAACAACATTTTTTAAAGTTTATTAAATAACAAGTATGAAAGTTGTTGATATATACACACACACACACACACACACACACACACACATATATATATATATATATATATATATATATATATATATATATATATATATATATATATATATATATATATATATATATATATATATATATATATATATATATATATATATATACATTATCGAGTATAGTTCGGCGAAGAAGATCTGCCGGTTTAAAACAAGTGTTTGTTTTTAAGAAAAAATAAAACTAAAACTGGTTATGACACATTATTATTTAATTTTATTAATTTTTATCGTTTGTTTTATTAAAATAAATGAAATAAAATTCATGTTGTTAATGATTGTCTGTTATGATTTGAATTAAGAATAAATAAAAGAAGGACCTTTTTTTTTATAAGTTAAAAGATAATGGAAGAGTTAGAAGTTCATGCCGGAAGGATGTCTTCTAAAGGATCCTCCAGGACACAGGATAGCATAAAGCTTACTCTGTGTGCCGTAAGATCATAAAGGATACGAAAAGAGGCTCTTTTTTTTAAATAAAATAAAAGTAAAAGTGTTGCCAATTCCCTTCCTCCTGACAGACCGCTAAAACTTGTGACTCCTCCCTCCTGAAGATATCCTTAGTCCTGCAGGAAAACAAGGATATCAGGTCACAATGGCAAAAACTCAAGAAAGGATCCGGGAGTCGTTGAACTCTCCTCATCATGTAATAGGATCTAAAAAAAAAAAAAAATGATTGTATTAGAAACAGATTAAAAAGGACACAGTTTGAAAACCAAAGAGTTGAGTCACCGATTAAATAAAAGAATTCTTTTCTTTAGGGTTATCCTGCTGTCGTAACTCAAATATATTCTGTGAGGAATTAATTACATGGATCTTTAACGTAAAGCTAGGTTGGACCTAGTTATTTTTTTTCAGTTAAAATACTTCAAAATCAAGTTCCTTAAGCTTCCTTCCTGCTTCTTTTTTTGGCTGGTTATATGAAATTTTTTTGAAGTTTCTTGGTCCTGTCTTGTTTTGACCTATATCCTATTAACTTCCTGACACTGTTGTTAGTGACAGACATTTTAAAGTTTTAATGACCTATATTCTGTTTGTATCAGTAATTCCAAACGAAGTATTTATTTAATACAAATAATATTTTGTCTTATCAGTCTAGGTGAGGACAATTTTCATAAATTCTCTTTTATAACCTAAAACAAAAAATAGACTGCCAATTAGTGTGGCACATAGCTTCCTCGCATCCTATCCACGTACTTTATTAATTTTATGCTTTTATAAGCTATTATTGTCTAATTTATTCAATTGTTTTCCCCGTTTTTAGCGAATTTTCAAAGAAAATTACGCTATTGCAATGGCTTCAAAATTTTTGTAATGCGATTTTTTAAAAAAATTTTCCATGAAAATCTGTTTTAGACCATTCTGAATCAATTCCTAAAATTTAACACTTTTTTTATGTATGTATACTGTATATATGTATGCACTTAAAAATTTCAAAAAAATTTTAAAATGTCAAATATATCAAAAGAAAGGATGAGTTCGTTGGCCAAAATTTTTGGAGTTCATTTAGGGGTCAAATTTTTACAATTTAGGGTCAAAACTAGTATAAAAATGTGTTTTTTCCATTTCACCCCCCTTTTACATGAAAATATGATAAAGTGTACATAACAACAATTACTGTACTCTTAAAGAGCTTTCCAACGACATGCATCGTGAAGGGTAAATACTATTTTCACTTTTGTACCCCGTACCCCTGTGTACAATTTTTTTTTTTCACCCATGCAAATTCTAAACCAAAATTTTCCTATATTATCATAAGCCAATAATAAGCAGATTTCTTTGAAAATTCGCTCAAGTCATGGTGCATGACTGGACTTTTTTTAATACATCAAACTATACATTTACAAATATAATTACATTTACATTAATTAAACTATTAATTAAGATAATGTTAAAGAGCGCAGACGGGTGAAATTCATCTGGTGAAATTTATCTTCGGTCAAAAATCAAGATGAGTACTTTTGAAGATATAGGTGTAAATCAATATATGTTTGTGCATATGCTGAAGAGATGCAAATGAAACTTATATGGGACCAACAATGGGCTAATTATGACCTACTGTACTAAATATCGTTAAAATCGGACGTGCAGTTTTTAAGATATGTTAGTTCACAAAAATTGACCGACTGACAACACGGAACAAAATAGACTGCCAATTGGTGTGGCACATGGCTTCCTCGCATCCTATAGCGTATTTTATTGATTTATACTTTCACAAGCCATTATTCTCTAATTTATCTAATTCTTTCGCCCGTCTTTTTAATCTGTCAAAATTATTTGGATTTTTTACATAAATTAAAGTATCAATTTAACAAAAGTTAAAGAGCGGAGACGGTTCAAATTAATCTAGGGCTATCTGCGGACTTCTTTCAATAAACTATAAAAGTTTCCTACAAATCAGATAAGTACTTATGAAGCTATAGGTATAAATAAATGGATGTTAGTGCGCATGTGGAAGAGCAAAAAATTAGCGCAGAAGGTTGAAACTTATATAGGACCAACAATGAGCTAATTATGACCTACCATCCACATTGCATTAAAATCGGACGTGTAGTTTTTAAGATATGTTGGTTCGCAAAAATTGAACGACAGACCAACAGACCGACAGACAGACACGGAACCAAAAATGTTCCCTGATGTCTGAAACGGATTTCTGTCTTGGATTTTTTGAAATCGGACTCCTAAAATATTTTCGTTCTTCAGAACGATCACATAGCTTCCGTTACCTCCGGTAAGCTCGGAAGCAAAATTTTCCCTAATGTTTGAAATCGTAGACATAAAATATTTTATCTCCAGTAGGGAGAAAAAGGTTATGATTTTGAATTAGTTTAGAGGGACTAAAGTAAGTCTTTTCATCCCTGAACTCAAAAAGTAGGGAGAAAAAGTAAAGATTGCAACTTAATTACTGTATAAATAGTAGAAAATGAATGGCTAATGTAATAAAGTTGTTGAAATCAGGTTGGTGTCACTGAGCTTTTTTGACCATGTTTATCTTTCTTTGTTTATAACCTGCATCTAAATAACCTTCTATTTGAGTTTAATTCCAATTCTTATTTGTTTTTAATATTGGATCTCTTTTATCTACTATTAAAAGTGCTAATAATTATTGTTATTTATTAAAATAATAAATATAAACTGTGCAATGGACGAAAATGTGTATTTTCTTCCTACTGGAGATAAAATATTGTATATACCTCGTGAGTAAAGTGCCATTATTCCCCTCGCGATAATTATCTCCCTCGACTACGCCTCGGGAATTAAAGAGTCTAATTCCCTCGGCTTCGCCTCGGGATAGGGACCATGGTTCCTTCGGCTTCGCCCTAAGAACCAACTTTTTCGCTCAGGGAATAATGGCTTACTTTACTCCCTAGCTGCATAAATATCTATTTGTTCTTCAGAATGACCACATAGCTTCTTTTACCTTCGGTAAATTCGAAAGCAAAAATGTTTTTAAGGGTTTTCCATTCCTTGTGAATATTTTGTAAGACTATATCTTGGGAAGGGTTTGAGCTATAGAGACTTGTAGCAGTTCCATATAATGGCCACTTTAATTTTATTTAAATGGCCGCCATCTTAAAATGGCTGGGGTTATTATGCTGAATGAGGAACTTGTCAAAGATATTCGGATTTATAAGATCTGAGACAAATTTCATCTAAATCAAGCTATATGAATGTAATTATACTGTGGTGACTGCTGACAAGATTGACATGAGGAAATGATGACTTTATTTATTTATATTTTATTTATAAAATAAATAGTGTTCTTTTTGATAAACATAACAGTGTTTCCATAAATACATTTTATGGATTTATGGAATCATAAATACATTTCCATCACACACAAGTGTGATATTCCTTTGTCCCAAGGTACACTGGAATAAATATCCCTTCGTCTTAATAGTAATTTAGACTAAGGAATATATGCTTCTCTGTATATGTTCCTTTGTCTAAATAACTATTAACACAAAGGGATATAGGTAGGGTTACCATAATTTATGAAGGCCAGATCCGGACTCTGTCCGAACCTCTGTACGACTAACTCCGACTCTGTACCTATAACCCTTTGTGTTAATAGGACAGAGTGAACACCGGGAATAATCAAATATATAATTACGTTATATATTTATTACTATAATATTTGTTAATGTTTATTTATTAATATTAAGCAGTGTGACCAACTGGTGGCGCGCAGATTGAAATTTCCCTGCTTTTGCTGCGTTTTCCGTTTATCTTAGTAAAATCCAGACATTTCTCAAATCTGGACGCAAAACCGGACAGATGTTTCAAAACCGGACTGTCCGGACGAATATAGGGGGGTGCTAAAGTAAAAAAGATAGCAACATATCTTCGAACCTTTTGTGCTCCAAGCAAATTAGCGCATATTTTATATAAATATTTATATATATCATATTTTATATAAAAGTTTATATAAATGAAAAGCAGTAATATGAAGTATTAAGTCCTAAGCTTCCCTCAAATTGATTTATGACTACTTAGTGTCATCTACAATTCAAGATTATAATACATTCAATTTTATAAAAATTATTAAGTTATGATCAGCGTTAGTAAACAAATATATTATGTATTCTTCTATTTCCGGTATTATGTTGGTAATCCTTACCTACTACTTTAACTAGATCTTCAGGTTAAACAACATTACTTGCACTTATTCCTCTCTGAACCCGAGTTAAAGATTACTTATTAAAGTTCTGTTAATCTTAGTTGTTTGGTCTTTCCTGATTTTTGTTCCGTCGTAGAACTAATTGTATAGACCAGTTAGATCATCACTAAATACTGCTGTGCCATATGTCAGATGACATAATATATAACTGAACTTTATCCGGTTGGTTTTATTCTAGTAAATGCATTTAGAGGCTAATAAATCCATGAACTCAATGACTGAGATCCGGGAACTTCGGTTACCGAAAACGGAAGCTATTTTTGCTTCTGAGCTTACCAAAGGTAACGGAAGCTATGCAATCGCTCTGAAGAACGAAAAATTTGTTGGTCTCCGACTTTAAAAATTAAATTTAAATTTAGCCCATTGTTGGTCCCATATAAGTTTCAACCTTCAGCACTCATTTGTTTCTCTTTAACTCGCGTACATTAATTACCACCTATATCTTCAAAAGTACTCATCTGATTTTTATGAAATTTGTATGGTTTGTCGAAAGTAGCCTGCAGATTGCTCCAGATTCAACCGTCTGCCTTCTTTAAATTTTGCTAAAATTATACTTAAATTCGTGTCAAAAATCAAAGCAATGTTGAGTCTTAAAAAAACGGAGGGAAATTAAAATAAATCTATCATAAAATAAATGTTATCTTTCTTATTACTTACTAGTTTAATTTACTGTTATCTTCCTTATTACTTACTAGTTTACTTTTCTGTTTTCTTCCTTATTACTTACTAGTTTAATTTACTGTTATCTTCCTTATTACTTACTAGTTTAATTTACTGTTATCTTCCTTATTACTTACTAGTTTACTTTACTGTTATCTTCCTTATCACTTACTAGTTTACTTTACTGTTATCTTCCTTATCACTTACTAGTTTACTTTACTGTTATCTTCCTTATCACTTACTAGTTTACTTTACTGTTATCTTCCTTATTACTTACTAGTTTACTTTACTGTTATCTTCCTTATTACTTACTAGTTTACTTTACTGTTATCTTCCTTATTACTTACTAGTTTACTTTACTGTTATCTTCCTTATTACTTACTAGTTTACTTTACTGTTATCTTCCTTATTACTTACTAGTTTACTTTTCTGTTTTCTTCCTTATTACTTACTAGTTTACTTTACTGTTATCTTCCTTATTACTTACTAGTTTACTTTACTGTTATCTTCCTTATTACTTACTAGTTTACTTTACTGTTATCTTCCTTATTACTTACTAGTTTACTTTACTGTTATCTTCCTTATTACTTACTAGTTTACTTTACTGTTATCTTCCTTATTACTTACTAGTTTACTTTACTGTTATCTTCCTTATTACTTACAAGTTTACTTTACTGTTATCTTCCTTATTACTTACTAGTTTACTTTACTGTTATCAAAATATTTTGTTCAAACTTGCATTTTTTACGATAACATTTTGAAATTTTGTCAATTAGCATTTGGATTTCATAAACCTTATACTTAGTCGGTTTTTTACCTAATCCTCACACATTATTTTGTACAAAAAAAAGTTAGCACACTTTCAAAAAAAGTAAAAAAAAAAAAAAAAAAAAAACTACAACGATTTAGAAAGTAAAAGTGGGTGGAAATGTTGTTGGAAATGAGATGAAAAAAAGAACAGAATTGAATTAGTTGTTGTGTGTGTATTTGAAACTGTTTAGACGACACTCAGTGATAATTGGCTGAGCGGTAATTAGCTAACATCTACACTAATAATACACTATACTAATAAGAGATGGGTACTTTCAGAATACTCTTCAGCGCGGCCTGTTTGTTCAAATATTACCATTCTTGTATATTCTTTATTATCTCGCTATGAAAAAAGAAACAACTCTCTTTGTAGCGTCTATACTCCTACATCTTCCTTGGTCTTGTATAACACTCCACCTTCCATATATATATATATATATATATATATATATATATATATATATATATATATACATTTTTGTGTATTGTGACGTCTTTTTACAAATCATACATTTTGGCGTCCCCATGAAATAACAACATTTTTGATAATTTGCTTTTAATTATAAGGTACTGCGGGTTAATATAGAGTTTTGATCGCAAAAAAATTTAATATATATGTTTATTAGCAATATACATTTTCTCATAACTCCGCTTATATTTCTACACCATTATGACAACTTTTTAAATTACCGCTGATGTGGCACTATATGTATATTCTGTCCACTGATAAGTTAATATCACGTCCAACTGTATATACTTTTAGTAAACTGCACCAATAAGACGTCCAGCGGTGTTGCCAAATCTTAATTCATTTGTATTTGGTATATAATAGTCCAGCCGTTATATACTTAACCTTCGAGCACATGAACTTCAAACTCTTCGAGCACATTCTTGTACACATGAACCCGCCATCAGTTTTAAATAGTGTTATACTCTTATGCATTTCTATTAGGGGTAAGTTTATCAAAACATATTTAAAACATAAAAAAATAGACTGCCAATCAGTGTGGCACATAGCTTCCTCACATCCTATCATGTACTTTATTGTTATATTAACATTAAAATCCGATTTTAATGTTAAATGTTAATGTTTAATGTTAATTTTAATAAAATTATTGTTATATTGTTTATTGTGTAAAAACTATTAATAGTTTTAACGATCTTTATCACTTCATAGCGGTGTCGCTGTTGGTTTTACTAACAAAATGCATTCGAAAAAATGTTTGTCTCATTGAATAGATGAAGTTAAATTTTTTTCCCGACCTAAAATTCCAATTTTAAATTTGAACTTCACGTTTACGCGAGCGTTAATCGTGAACGCTTGGACGGATAACGTTGTCCACCGAACGCGTCATGGGCATTATATAGATTTCGACATTAAACAAAAGTTAGTAAATGAAATGTGTATTAGCACCAACCTTATTTACTTGTGCTTTATCTAGGGCAACACTGGAGGGAATCATGAACTTTCATGATTACTCCCTTACTTATTTTTAATTACTCCCTGTTTAACCCGACCGGGTGCAATGAGTAACTTCCCTCCCTATAAACTAAGGAGGAAAGATCACTTTTTCTCCCCGCTGGAGGTAAAAATTATTTTATATGTATATGAATGATATAATTGTGGACAGACTGACGGACAAACTCGAACCAGAAATGTTTCCTGGTGAGTGCAACGGATTTCTGTATTGGAATTTTTGAAATCGAAATTGGTGACATAAAAATGTTCGTTCTTCAGAACGATCACATAACTTCAATTAAAAAATAAATCAATAACACTGCCCATATATATACGTGAATAAATCATGTTCCCGTTTTCTTCCATTAAAACTCGGTGTAAGGGGCGGCTTTTTTTATACTAATTTGTGAAGTTCACATTATTACTTTTACACAACATATTGAGAATTTGTTTAACCCTAGAACGCTAACCTGGAGTCAAAATTACTCCCATTTTTTTTTTAACTAGAAATGCACGGTGTCTGTAAAGCACAGAACTCTCACATTTCAGCTATGCTATCTCCCACCCTTGAATGACCCTTCTACACTTCTATCAATTCCACATTCAGATTCTAAAGAGGACATATCGTTTGTTTTTCAGCAGTCACGGAGTCATTTTGACTCCTGTTTAGTCTTACAAAAAAAATGTTTGTAGGTCATTTTGACGCAGAATAGTATTAACAGCCCAATCTAATAAGTGTTATTGTTTCATTTGGACCCTGATTTGAAAATAGAAAATGCCTTTTTTAATCCCATCAGCAATGATGAGGAAAATGATAAATTAATTGAAACAATTTACGAAATAGAGAAACCAAAGGAAAGGAAAGAAAAAAGCTACATAAAAAAAGTAAATAAAACCACTCCGGTAGATAACAATACCGGATATGTAATAGTAGTCTAGATTGAAAAACCGGGATTAAAAGGAAAAAATGTTTTTTTATGGCAAACAAAGCACCCAAGTGTCCCATCAACTAGCACTAAAACGTGTTAAAAAAATATTATACATATTAGGCCTTTATATTTAACAAAACTAGGTATAATAGATTAGGGAGTCAATATGACTTAAGGTTAGTCATAAGAGGTTCGTCTTAAGGATGGTTAGCGTTCTAGGGTTAATATTAAGTAATTAATTTTTATTATAACCTTAAGAAAAAGGCCGGTATTTTTGCAAATACCGGGTATATGATTATAATTATTATGTGTTTATGACAGTGCAATAAACATTTAAATCCAATATATAGTACCGTTAAATTGATGCTTGTAATATTTAATTATTTTATTAATTAGGCTAATAAATAAATAATTTTAAATAAATTATTAATTTCCCCTTTGTTCAATCACTCTTAAAAGAGAAAGCTAAATACATAATATTATAAGCAATAAGCAAAGTCAATCGACAGAGATGTATGTAGATAGTTAAGACTAGTTAAGTTTGAGGAACACATTTCCTTATCAAGTAAAGCTAATTCGTATTCACATCAGATTAGATAAGATAACTCTACAAAACTCGTAATCAAATTATACTTTTCGTCACAATCTTCCCAGATTTTATATTACTACTACTAGAATTTTCTATAAGCGATCAATGTTCAGCTGTGCCATCACCTGACACACACTTCCACGTCTTCGCCTGACGGTCCATGACCAAGGCTCACGTTTGTTATGAAAAAAAAAATGGTTCTTTTGTTTTTGCTTGTAATAAATAAACGATTATCTATCTACTACTACTATTTGTACTCAAATAATAATATTACTAGGCATCGCGTGGCTCTATCATTGAAGCGAGCGTAATGGAATAAATATTAGATAGTTAATCATGATGAGTTGATATTATAAGAATATGCAAGTAATAGTAGAGTAGTAGTAAGTAGTAAGTAGAGAGTCGTGCAGTGGGGGAGAAGGGTTATTCTACTATTCCTTAACTCTTCCACACGTCCCGGCCATTCCACTTCAAACTTCAATTATGTATTATATAAATTGTATCACTTCGATGCGCAAAAACTACTGTATGAATCAAGTTGAAATTTTACATGCCTGTTTCCATTGAGATTTAGATGGTGTATATGAAGTTTTATTAACCCTAGAACGCTAACCATATTTTTTAACCTCTTAAGACTAACCTTGAGTCATATTGACTCCCAAATCTATTATACCCAGTTTTATTAAAATATAATGGCCTAATATGTACAATATTTTTTTAACCCGTTTTAGTGCTAGTTGAAGGGACACTTGGGTGCTTTGTTTCCCATAAAAAAAACAATTTTTTCCTTTTAATTCCGGTTTTTCAATCTGGACTACTATTACATATTGTTATCTACCGAAGTGGTTTTATTTACTTTTTTTTATGTAGCTTTTTTCTTTCCTTTCCTTTGGTTTTTCTATTTCGTAAATTGTTTCAATTAATTTATCATTTTCCTCATCATCGCTGATGGGATCAAAAAAGGCATTTTCTATTTTCAAATCAGGGTCCAAATCACAATCGTTACCATTATTGCCGAATACGCTCTTTTTCATAATCGGTATCTGAATCGGTCATTTCCTTCATCAAGTGATAAATGTCGTTTGGATCATTGTATTTTTTCTCCATTATTTGACTATATTTATATTCTATTAACTTTATATAATTTAGACATATAACGACCAAAAAAAATATAACAATTTATACTTATAAATGAATAAATTACAATTATATTAACTTTAATTTGAAATAATTATTGAATTAAAAGTTATATAATATTTAATTTATAAGATTTAAAATGCCATAATAAACAATAACACGACATACTATTCTAAAAAATACTATTCTGTGTCAAAATTACCTACAAAAAATTTACGTGTAAGACTAAACAGGAGTCAAAATGACTCCGTGACTGCAGGAAAACAAACGATATGTCCTCTTTAGAATCTGAATGTGAAACTGATAGAAGTGTGAAAGGGTCATTCAAGGGTGGGAGATAGCATAGCTAAGAGGTGGGAGTTCTGTGTTTTACAGACACCGTGCACAGCGGCGCCGACTCCTAAGGGCCCAAGGGGCTCGAGCCCCCCCAATAATAAGTCTAGGGGGGCTAAGCCCCCCCAAAAAATAATATTGTAAAAATTAAAAAAATAATTTCTAAGCTTTAGAGTGACCCAGAATAGAGACAACTGATTAACCTATAATTTATTAACATTAACAGCAAATTACGGAACGCTCATGGATATATTTTCTACTAGCCCTACATACTACTTTTTTACTGTTTGGAGGTCTTTTAATTCTCCAATATAGATAATAAATATGTATTAAAACAATATAACTATTCGTACAATGGAGGATTGTTTGTCTCATCAAATAGATGAAGTTAGATTTTTTCCCGACCTAAAATTCCAATTTTAAATTTGAAGTTCACGTTAACGCGTGCGTTGAACACTTGTACAGATAACGTTCTCCAACGAACTCGTCTGGGCATTGGTAAAATGAGCACTTCGAATTTTATATATATAGATTAAAATAGCTTTTCTTATAGTGTTATTATAAAAAAAATAATAGTAAATAAAAAAAGTCGTTTTTGTAATTTATTATTATATTGCTTCCGAGCTTACCGAAGGTAACGGAAGCATTGTGTTCACTTTTGAGAACGAAAAACTTTTATGCCTCCGATTTTAAAAATTCCAAGACAGAAATCCGTTTCAGACATCAGGGAACATTTTTGGTCTCGTGTCTGTCTGTCTGTCTGTCTGTCTGTCGGTCTGTGTGTCCGCGAATAATGAAACGTGCGACGATAACTTGAGTAAATGTCGACCGATTTTGATGAAATTTGGTAGACATGTTCATTTTACCAATGCCCAGGACGAGTTCGTTGGACAACGTTATCCGTCCAAGCTTTCACGAGCAACGCTCGCGTAAACGTGAACTTCAAATTTAAAATTGGAATTTTAGGTCGGAAAAAAAATCTAACTTCATCTGTGCAATGAGACAAACATTCTTTTCAAATACAATTTTTTAGTAAAACCAACAGAGACACCGCTATGAAGTGTTAAAGATCGCTAGAACTATTTATAGTTTTTAAACAATAAACAATATAACAATAAAGTAATATAACTATAATTTTAATGTTAATATAACAATAAAGTACGTGATAGGATGCGAGGAAGCTATGTGCCACACTAATTGGCAGTCTATTTTTATTGCATTAGTTATTATTTATTTCTATTACAATACAACGTTTAATTGAAACGATAAGTAATAATTTTTATCTGTTATGGACAAAAATATTTTAGTGCATAGAAAATGTTGGTATTTTAGTTAAAATAAAAAAACACGTTTGTATTGGCATGAAATTTTCTTTGAGTCTGTTATAAAAACTCACCAGATAGCCTCAAATATAGCAGTTTTTGCAACCTATTTTTTTTAAAATTTCCCGGGGGAGGGCCCCCGGACCCCCCATTTCTTGGGGAGTATTCCTTACCCCTCCGTGGGCCCCCCCAATAATTTTTAAAAGTCGGCGCCCGTGACCGTGCATTCGTAGTTGAAAAAAAAATGGGAGTCATTTTGACTCCAGGTTAGCTTTCTAGGGTTAAAATCGTTACCTTAGAACGTAAGATATCGGTAAAAAGGTTGTTTCCTCTATTTTAAACGTTTAGGCCAGCTTTAATAGTTTAAGCGATCTTTATTAATTAATAGCGGTGCCGTTGTTGGTTTTACTAAAAAATGTTATTTGTAAAAAATGTTTGTCTCATCGAATAGGTGATGATAGAATGTTTTCCCGTCCTGAAATTCCAATTTTAAATTTGAAGCTCACGTTCACGAACTTAGCCCGAGTATTAGTAAAAGGATCATGTATACCAAATTTCAACCAAATCGGTCAACTTTTACTCAGGTTATCGTCGGACACGTAAACGTTAGACACAGACAAATCGCCGGCTTCTGTACGATTAAGTTATAGTTATTTATATAACTAGGCAGCAAAATGGAATTTTACTGACGGGTGATTAGATTAGACTCCGAGCCGAAGGCGAGGACAGGCTATCATAATTAACCGACTTGACTGCCGAGGTGAAGCCGAGGCAGGCAATGAATAAATGAGGCAGAAATGTTTCCTTTGCTGCCTTGTTGCATACATTTTATCTAAGGGCGGCAGAAAAATGAAACTGCTAACATATCATCTTTATTAATATAACATAGTTAATTACTATGTTACATTAATTGAAGCGAGCTTCTTACATTCAACGAAATATGCTCTGTGTCTGTGTGTCTGAAACGTACGACGATAACTTGAGTAAAAATTGACCGATTTCGATTAAATTTGGTACACACGTTTATTTTACCAATGCTCAGGACGAGTTCGGACAACTTTGTCTGCCCAAGCGTTCGCGCGCCAAGCTCGCGTAAACGTGCGCTTTAAAATTAAAATTGGAATTTCAGGACGGGAAAAGATTCTATCATCATCTATTCGATGAGACAAACATATATTAGTACACAATTTGTATCTTATACTAGAAGATTTAAATTCCGTATTTTTACATACATTTTTTTTGATATTTTTTAAAATGTACCTACATTTTTATTAGGTAAAAAGAACCTCTAGAATTTAGGGTATCGAATTTTCAAAATTTTCCGGGGGGGGGTCCCCGGACCAAGAGGGCTTAGCCCCCCCTAGACTTTTATCCTAGTTACGCCAATGCTATAGCTAGGAACGAAAAATTCGGCACTCAGGTGCATCTCGGCATTTGTGTCAACTGGACACTTTTTCGATTTTTTACACTTAATACCAACTTAATATTTTCAAGATGGCGGCCAATAAGGCGGGTAACTAAAAAAAAATGTTTTAGACACCATATGACATGTTATATATCAAATTTCTAAAACATTTTTTTTTTAGTCACCCGCCTTATTGGCCGCCATCTTGAAAATATTAAGTGTAAAAAATCGAAAAAGTCTCCAGTTGACACAAATGCCGAGATGCACCTGAGTGCCGAATTTTTCGTTCCTAGCTATAGTAGTTTATTAATAGAAACAAGCTACGCACAGACAGAGCCAGAGCCGTTATATTAGGTTTCTTTTTGTACTTTGTGCAGAAGCTTAAAACGAAATAAAATCACCATCTATGTAAAGAAATGTATAGTATTGCATCTAATATAAAAACATATGAATTTAATAGTAAAATGTGCAAAATATAAAAATACGAGCTCTATAAATGAGTATCATTGGTTCAATGGCAATATACAATTTTTACAAAATAAACCTTACAAATATAAAATAAACAGGTCAAGTGTGTGCTAGTCAGCACACAGCGAGGGTTCGTAGGCCACACTGTATTGTTTAAGTAGTACCCTATTGATGGTGTTTTTTAAAATGCTAGAAAGCTTACTTTGAACTATCCTATTCTCAAAACACATAAAAAAACTTCTGATAATGTATTTTTTGCCACTGAACCGGACTACAACCATATAAATACATCGAAAAGACCATAATTATGAAAAAAAAAAGTATTTTGTGAATAAAAAATAAAATAATATTTTTTTCGAAATTTCCAAAACGTGGTATCTTTACTTTTGGTCGAAGAATGTTGAATGTCTTTACTTTTGGTTGAAGCGAATAAAGCCAAAGAGCTGGTTTTAGTGGTTTAGGAAATGTTATCAGTTTTTTTTTTATCAAAGGGATTTTTCTGTAGGATGCGTCGTTTCGGAGTTATAAGCGAAATACTAAAAAAACTTCCGATATTTTTTGATTTTCGCCATTTTTTTATGGTGAAGCCAAATCCGAATCTAGTCAATAATGAGATTTTAAGATTCAGCACCTCAAAAACGTAAAGATCCGTCAAGAAAAATTCTTCAGCAATTTTTTCCTGTCCAAACTACCAAATGACTGGACTATTAGAATAGAACTGGCAAGAAAAAAAAGTCTTGAAGGTTGAATCACTCACACCTTATCAGAGATACAAGCGTAAAGGGTTTGAATGTTGGAGGTGGGGTATTGGGCGGCAAAACCTTGCATTGTTGCCTGATCTGCGGAGTTCCGATTATCCTTCGACTGTACAAAAATATACATTTCTAGATATACATCCACAGCACTACCGCCCCTAAAGGAAATAAGTGAAACTAAAAATATACACTTTTTTTCAATTTTCGACCATTATTACTTCCCTCTCAGATTTCAAACACAGCTTATTTGAAGCTCTTAGAACGAAATTAACACGGGTTGTAAAGTGACGTCCGGTATACGGAGTTCATATTGTCCCGGACGTCATATTGATGGTAAATCCCTAATGTATGGACGTCATAATGGTAGGAAGATATATATATATATATATATATATATATATATATATATATATATATATATATATATATATATATATATATATATATATATATATATATATATATACATATTAACCATCAAGGTATATCAGTTGATACAGTGCAATGAATATCTTTATTTATTTTTAATTACAGTTGCGAATTTTTTTTAATTTTTAAAAAAATAGTAATATAACACAAGGAATTAAAAGAAAACCAGGTTATTCCTGACAAAAATAATAAAATATTAGTGGTATTTTTTTTTTTTTATTATTTAGGTCCTTCATTATGTTTGATTAAGGAAGAAAAAACAAATCTTATCTTATAACAGTAAATTAAAAGATAATTCGATTTTTTGCTTCCGAGCTTACCGAAGGTAACGGAAGCTATATGATCGTTCTGAAGTACGAAAAAATTGTAGGTCTCCGATTTCAAAAATTCCAAGACAGAAATCCGTTTCAGACATCAGGGATCATTTTCGGTCCTCTGTCGGTCTGTCGTTCAATTTTTGCGAACCAACATATCTTAGAAACTACACGTCCAATTTTAATGAAAATTGGGTGGTAGATCATAATTAGCCCATTGTTGGTCCTATATAAGTTTGAACCTACTGCGCCTATTTGTTGCTCTTTCACATGCGCACAAACATACATTTATTTACACCTATAGCTTCAAAAGTGCTCATTCGATTTGAATGAAACTTTAATAGTTTATCGAAAGTAACTCGCAGATAGACCCAGATTAATTTGAACCGTCTGCGCTCTTTAACTTTTGCTAAATTGATACTTTAATTCGTGTAAAAACTCAAAAAAATTTTGACAGATTAAAAAACTGGGGAAACAATTAAACCAATTAGACAATAACGGCTTATAAAGTATAAAATCAATAAAGTATGTGATAGGAAGCTATTTGCCACACCAATTCGCAGTCTATTTTGTATATTATATATTTTTGCTTTCAAGCTTACCAAAGGTAGCGTAATAATTGTTTTTGTTTCTATACCTCTAACCACCTCTAACCAATTCGCAGTTTATTTTGTATATTATATATTTTTGCTTTCAAGCTTACCAAAGGTAGCGTAATAATTGTTTTTGTTTCTATACCTCTAACCACCTCTAACCAATTCGCAGTTTATTTTGTATATTATATATTTTTGCTTACAAGCTTACCAAAGGTAACGTAAGAATTGTTTTTGTTACTGATGTCTATAGAATTACAGTAGAACCTCGCTTACACGACCCTCAATAACACGACAACGTCAATTACAAGTGCAATTTTCAAATACCCTTGAGATTGCCATAACACATAATGTTAAATTAACCTCTATAACGCGACTATTATTATCCAAACAACCTCTATAACACGGATTTTTTTCCAATTCACAACGTAACTCAGAACCTCTATAACAAGTCGTTTTGAGAAGTCAACCTTTATAACGCGTCTCTATTCAGGAATGGGTCGATCTTGAACAAGTCTAGACTTGAAAACCCCGCTCATTAACCTCGATAACACGACTGATAGCCAAAATAACTTATATAACACGACCCTCAACAAAAAGAGCACCTCGATAACAAGACTGTTTCCCTAATCCCCTAGAGACACTTCTTATCGAGGTTTTACTGTAATACCCCCATATATTGGCTATTAAGGACTGGAACAACCTGCATAAATGGTTAATACTTATTTACTCCTTACTAAACAAAATACAGGAAGACCTTTCTTACTTACCATATGGAATGACAGGAAGTCATTACTAACAAATGGTTTCTCTTTAGCATTAAAGTAACACCTTACTTAATTACTGCTGATTGCTCCATGGCATTATAGGAAGACCTTACCAACTTACTTCTGCTTGCTCCATGACATTATAGGAAGACCTTACTAACTTACTTCTGCTTGCTCCATGGCATTATAGGAAGACCTTACCAACTTACTTCTGCTTGCTCCATGGCATTATAGGAAGACCTTACCAACTTACTTCTGCTTGCTCCATGGCATTATAGGAAGACCTTACCAACTTACTTCTGCTTGCTCCATGCATTATAGGAAGACCTTACTAACTTACTTCTGCTTGCTCCATGGCATTATAGGAAGACCTTACCAACTTACTTCTGCTTGCTCCATGGCATTATAGGAAGACCTTACCAACTTACTTCTGCTTGCTCCATGGCATTACAGGAAGACCTTACCAACTTACTTCTGCTTGCTCCATGGCATTATAGGAAGTCCTTACCAACTTACTTCTGCTTGCTCCATGGCATTATAGGAAGACCTTACTAACTTACTTCTGCTTGCTCCATGGCATTATAGCAAGACCTTACCAACTTACTTCTTCTGCTTGCTCCATTATAGGAAGGCCTTTCGAGTCTTTGAAGAGACGTTTATAATTTCGTTATTGAAACATCATTGTTATTTAAAATACTTTGTTTAAGAGATTAAATCGGAAATTATGTCAATTTTGAATTAGTAGACAAAAAGAAATGCGTTCTTCAGAATAGTCATAAATGCTTTCATTACATTCAGGGAGCTCGGAAGCAAAAATAATGTTTTATTATACAAAAAAAAAAAACTTTTTAAGTAACTTTTTACTATCTTAACCCTAGAACGCCTTATTGGGGTTTCACAGACCCCATACAAACTAAAATTAAGTTTTTTTTGTTTTATTTGTATTTCTCTGAACCTAGACTTCCTTCTAATTTACCTATGAACCTTTCTGTGTTTATACTGATAACAATATCTATGTAATTAGTTTCAGTTTTTTTCAGTATTCATTAGAATTAGAGTTGGGGTCCCCTAGACCCCTGTTTGGCATTTACGTAATTGTTTCATATATTTATATACCACTGTTAACTTAGTTATTTTTTATTGTATTAAAAAGTTATTTTATATTTTGGGCTGCTTAAATGTTTAAGACTGTCAAAAGTTCCAAAATAAAACGTTTATTACTATTAGTAGACCATATATCATCAATTATAGGATGAAGGTTTAGTGGATTACAGTAAGAATTTAAGGCCAAAAATGCTTAACTTTGACAGAGTATGTAAGAAAATCTATAATTTTTATTATCATTTTTGTTCCTGTTTTCAATAAAACAACTCTTAATATATAAAAAATATTAACCCAATCTAACGAACACAAAATTTTATATATATTATTTTTTAAAGTACAAATTTTTCTAAAAAACGTTTGATGAAAATATATATGTATTCAATTTAATTTTAAAATCCTTATTTGTTTTGATCAAAATTAATAGTCCAGTGCAATTAGACATTGCACTTTTGAAAAATTAGGGGAAAGCTGAATTTTGGCATCAACCTTGATGTTGCGGTTCTAAACAAAATGTCAAAAGTCCCCATTGATCCGAGTGCCGCTAAAAAACGACGCGGGGTCAAAGGTCATCAAAATCGGTTTTTTGTGAATATCTCATTAACGGCCACGTTTACAGAAAAAATACAAGTAATTAAATTTGTAGCTTAGAACATTTCCTACAAGAAAGATCTCATGACTTTTATTCGTTGGTGTAACGGTTTTGGAGATAATTCGATTTACAGAGTTGTTTTAAATTTGTTCAAAAATGTTTCAAATTTCAGAGTTGAGTTCAAATTTGTTCTTCATGGATTTTATGAAGTATTTCAAAATGTTAGGAACCAGCCGTTACATAGTGGTTGAGGGGGAGGGGATTTTTTGGGTATATTTTAACTTATTAAACCAATAAAGAATGCAAAATTCAAAAAAGCATAATATGTATATATATTTGTATCCTACTATTCAGAAGCTTTCATTTGATACCCAATCAAAATTTTTAAAAAATAAAATTTTGGGCGCACTTCACATTTGCGCGAACAAAATTGGCAATTCTAAAAAATTGGAAATACCCTCCCGGATTTTTCATCGCCCCACAATAAGGTATTAACATGAATTATTTCGAAATTTTGGGCATATTTTAACTTATTAAACCAATAAAGAATGCAAAATTCAAAAAAGCATATATATGCACTAATTTGTATCCTACTCTTCAGCTGGATCACTTGCACTTACTCCTCACTTTGCACATTACCTTTAAGGTGGTGTGGAAAGGAGTGCACGTTTCATGATAAATATGGTAAATTGAGGTTATCTCCAAAACAGTTACACCTACAAATAAAAGTCATGAGATCTTTTTTGTAGGAAATGTTCTAAGCTACAAATTTGATTACTTGATTACGTATTTTTTCTGTAAACGTGGCCGTTAATGAGATATTCACAAAAACCGATTTTGATTACCTTTGACCCCGCGTAGTTCTTTTAGCGGCACTCGGATCAATGGGGACTTTTGACATTTTGTTTAGAACCGAAATATCAAGGTCCATGCCAAAATTCAACTTTCCCCGAATTTTTCCGAAGTTGAGCCTTTTTTTTTGTCTAATTGGACTGGACTATAAATGGTATTTTTAGTATGACAAATGATACTTACAAAAATATATAAATAATTGAAAAAGAAAATGTTTAATTAATTAATTTAACCCATTAATCAATTGGGGTCTCACTGACCCCTGTGTGGAGTTATCGTAAAAGAAATGTGTGGGTTGTTCTAGATTCTAGGGTTAATCTTGAATAACTTAATTTTTTTAAAAAATAAAAAGTGGTAAAGTTCACCAATAAATTTTTATTTTAATTACTTCCCATTTATCAATGCCATATATATAAATGTGACAGAGCTTATACTAACCTAAGTCCAGTTTAACACGTCAGCAATTATAATTATTATTAATTTTCGCTTAAATCATCTTAATTTATAATATATTATAATTTAGGAGGTGCTTCAGTTAAGTCTGAAAGGTTTAAATTTAAGTCTGAATAAGCCGATTTAAAACAATGTAAGCAGTAACAAAATAGCTTAATATAGATTATTAACTTAAAAATTAATTCTTTTTTTTTACGTGATTATTAGTTTATAGATGTTTTGACAAATTTAAAAAAAAACTGTAATTTAACCCTAAAACATGGTTTTATTTAAAAGAGACAAAACAAAATTAGGTAAAAATTAAAATTTCTTTAAATACGTTGTAATAAATAGTTTTGAAATTTGTTGAACTGGACTTTTATGGACCAGTTATACAAGATAAGAGAGCCACCACGACTTCTATCGTTTTAAATTTTAAAATAATCTTTTGAAAACCAAATTTTGAACAAGTAGTTGTTAAAAAATGAATTGTGTGTCTTATTTTTTAATTTAGAAAGCCAAGTAAATGTGAATTTATATGACAATTATTTAAAATTCTATGAAAATATAATATAATGCACCATGACTTAATGAGCGAATTTTCAAAATAATCAGCGTATTCTTGGCTTATGATAATATAGGAACATTTTGAATTACAATATGGATGGGTGAAAAAAATAATAAAATAAAAAAATTAGTACAAGGGGGTACGGGGTATAAAAGTCAAAATAGTATTTAACCTTCAAGATGCATGTCGTTGGAAAGTTCTTTAAAAGTACAGTAATTGTTGTTATGTACGCTTTAGTCATATTTTCATGAAAGAGGGGGGGGGGGGGGGGGGGGGGGGGGGGGAAACGTTTATATGCTATTTTTGACCCTAAAATGTCAAAATTTGACCCCTAAATGAACTCCAAAAATTCTGGCCAACGAACTCATCCTTTCTTTTGATATCATTGACATTTTAAAATTTGTTTGGATTTTTTAGGTGCATCCTAGCGTGAGATATCGTCTGGAGAGACACATACATATATACATACATACATGAAAAAAGTGTTAATTTCAGGAATTGATTAAGAATGGTCTAAAACGGATTTCCATAGAGATAAGTTTTAAAAAATCGCATTACAAAAATTTTGAAGCCATTGCAATAGCTTAATTTTCTTCGAAAATTCGCTAAAAGATTGTATATTACGTGTACTACCTTATACTTAAAGTTATACGTATTAAATAAATTATGTGCTGTTGTGGCGCATAAATTCTGGGTTGAAATTAGATTTTTCATACTTTTCAGATTTCATTAGACCAAAAACAATTTTTTTAAATTTTTTATTATTATTATTTATTGTAAGTATTAACAAGCAAACATTGAGTATTAAGATTATTAGATCGCTAAATAGACTAGATTATAATTTAAGTTTATTATTTAACCTATTAAAAAGAGTATTAGATCGCTAAATAGACTACACTCTCATCAAAGTTTATACGTAACCTAACATAAAGAGTATTAGATCGCTAAATAGACTACACTCTCATCAAAGTTTATACGTAACCTAACATAAAGAGTATTAGATCGCTAAATAGACTACACTCTCATCAAAGTTTATAAGTAACCTAACATAAAGAGTATTAGATCGCTAAATAGACTACACTCTCATCAAAGTTTTTACGTAACCGAACATAAAGAGTATTAGATCGCTAAATAGACTACACTCTCATCAAAGTTTATAAGTAACCTAACATAAAGAGTATTAGATCGCTAAATAGACTACACTCTCATCAAAGTTTATAAGTAACCTAACATAAAGAGTATTAGATCGCTAAATAGACTACACTCTCATCAAAGTTTATACGTAACCTAACATAAAAAGTATTAGATCGCTAAATAGACTACACTCTCATCAACGTTTATACGTAACCTAACATAATGAGTATTAGATCGCTAAATAGACTAGATTCTAATTAAAGTTTATTATTAAACCTAATATAAAGCGTAAAGAGTATTAGATCGCTAAATAGACTACACTCTCATCAACGTTTATACGTAACCTAACATAAAGAGTATTAGATCGCTAAATAGACTACACTCTCATCAACGTTTATACGTAACCTAACCTAACATAAAGAGTGTTAGATCGCTAAATTGACTAGATTCTAATTAAAGTTTATTCTTAAACCTAATATAAAGAGTAAAGAGTATTAGATCGCTAAATAGACTACACTCTCATCAACGTTTTTACGTAACCTAACATAAAGAGTATTAGATTTTTAAATAGACTAGACTCTCATTAAAGTTTATTCTTAACCTAACATAAAGAGTATTAGATTGCTATATAGAGATTAAACTCTCATCAATTTTTATTCCTAACCTAACAGAAAGAATATTAGATCGTTAAATAGACAACTCTTAACATTTATTTCTAACCTCAAGAATACAAAGTTTAATTTACGTCTAGTAAGTCATAAAGTCTAGTATTTTACGAATAGAAAACCTTTTTTTAAAAAAATGGTTTTAAAAATGAAATAGAAGTAAGTCGGTTGCGTTATTGGTTGTATAGGCGGAACTTGCAGTGTTGCCGTAATGAATGGGCCGGAATCCAAGACG
Source organism: Gerris lacustris (assembly GCA_951217055.1). Taxonomy (NCBI): domain Eukaryota; kingdom Metazoa; phylum Arthropoda; class Insecta; order Hemiptera; family Gerridae; genus Gerris; species Gerris lacustris. Next base: position 7,805,907 of record OX578284.1, on the reverse strand, counting down.
AACCCGCTCTCAGGTCTAGACAAAGATCCTTGGTTACGTTATACAACAAACCGGATATAAAGGAACTTACTCTACATACAGAAAGGTCTGCCAACCAACCACATTACCATCTTGTATAATAACATCGTAACACTGCCTGTCTGTCCCTCCGCTTCATATTTATATATTTATTATAACTGGCTCACGTTGTCAGTTGTACAACTTATAATTTACACTTATACTTGTATACTTGTCTTACTTTTTTTTTTATTAACCTGTTTTATCCTATATATTATTTAATTTTTTTTTTTTTTAATTCTTTTATAACTCATATTATATCTTTTAGTTAAATTCTTTAATTAAATTAAAAGAAATAGAGAATTAAAATAAAAATAAAAATAGTTATATCCGGATTGTTTATTACGTTACTAGTCGGTATTGAGCTTCCTTTAAACTAGCCAAGGAAGATATTATCTGGGACTGAAGTTCGATTCCCAGAGCCAGCGAATAATTTTATATCTTTTTATAACAATAATACAATTAAAGGAAGAAGTTCTCCAAGACTGAACCCAGGATCAGAGGTTCTAACCATCTCGAACTCGAGTACCGGAGTTCAATTCCCAGAGCCAGCGAATAATTTTATCAGTCTTTCTATGACAATAATACGATGAAAGGAAGAAGTTCTCTCTGAGACTGAACCCAGGATCAGTGGCTCTAACTATCTCGAACTCAAGTACCAGAGTTCGATTCCCAGAGGCAACGAATTATTTTATCAGTCTTTCTATGAGAATAATACGATCAAAAGAACAAGTTCTCTCTGAGACTGAACCCAGGATCAGTGGTTCTAACCATCTCGAACTCGAGTACCGGAGTTCGATTCCCAGAGCCAGCGAATAATTTTATCAGTCTTTCTATGACAATAATACGATGAAAGGAAGAAGATCTCTGTTATCAGTGGTTCTAACTATCTCGAACTCAGATCCCGGAGTTCGATTCCACGCAAAATAATGTAATTTTATATGTATTACTAGTAATAGGGTAATTAGGGTTAGCAAAATCAAGGATTCTTATAATTTCATGCGTTTGACTTTCTGTCTGTCTGTAGTTAGTATAACAGATCCCCGAAAGTAGCCTACTCAAAAATTTGAAACTTTACTGTTTTTTATATTTGTAATAAACCAAACACAGGAAGAATATAGGAAAACCCCAATACAATCAGCGTATAACCACCTCTAAACCAGCTATCCCAGGTTCGAATCCCGGCAGAGAATCATATTTTTAAATTCTACTGACCAATTTCAATAATAAAATTTATTATCCAAGGATGTATTTACATGGAGTTTTTAGTTTTATGACTTTTAGTGGCTTCCTGACAAGTACTTGACGGGATTTTTTGTAATGTATAAAAGAATAGTTTGAAAAAAACCGAATTAAATCGGACGTTTAGAAATGTGTGGGGCATATAATGCAGATTAATCCCACACAATAAATAACATATTCGTCATAATTTTTAAAAGAGGGAGGGAGAGGAAACATTAAGTCTTTAAATTAGTTGTTCACTGTTCACAGTAACATGGTATCGAAGTAACATAGAATGGATAATAAATTATTAATGATAAAATTTATATGTAGAAGAGAATAAACGGGTTAGATGTTTTAAACTTTTCTTTGGTTAAATTCTTTATTACATCTCAATTATTGGGGAACAGGGGGGGCGCGTCCCCTCCGGGGGCGACGCCTGTGCATATTCTGAAGACAATATTGTGCTATACATAGATTATTATATCATTTGTTTATCTTATCAACCTGTAAATATCTCTTATCAATTCTAACCACCTCTATCCATCTCTAACCACCTCTAACTATCTCTAACCATCTCTAACCATCTCTAACCACCTCTAACCACCTCTAACCATCTCTAACCACCTCTAACCATCTCTAACATGGTCCTCTAACCATTTCTAACCACCTCTAACGATCTCTAAACACCTCTAACCATCTCTAACCACCTCTAACCATCTCTAACCACCTCTAACCATCTCTAACCACCTCTAACCATCTCTAACATGGTCCTCTAACCATTTCTAACCACCTCTAACGATCTCTAAACACCTCTAACCATCTCTAACCACCTCTAACCATCTCTAACCACCTCTAACCATCTCTAACCACCTCCAACCATCTCTAACCATCTCTAACCACCTCTAACCATCTCTAACCACCTCTAACCATCTCTAACCACCTCTAACCATCTCTAACCATCTCTAAACAACTCTAAACTTCTCTAACCTCTTCGAACCTCTTCTAACACCCTCTAACAATCTCTAACCACCTTTAATTACCTCACACCCTACATAAAATGTATTACATGTATGTTACAATGTATATTACATTTTTACCACATACATTTTATAAACTTTTTACAAATAAATGGAAATGCTCACGAAAAGAGCCCGTGAACAACCGGGAGTTGTTCACACACCGTTTTCGTTTTCATAAAATGTCAACCGCAGTACTTTCATCTTTTAGTGTCTTCATAAAAATATAGAATTTATGTTGTGGGAAAGTAAAAGAATATGAAAAGAGTCAATCAATAAGAAAAGATAAATAAACTTTGTGGCAACATAAATATAATAATTAATAAATAAAAACTTCCCTCCACGTTAGTATTTTAATTATTTATATTTAAGGTTTTAATGGTAACCAAATTAATGGTTACATTATTAACATTAGAACAATACAAGCTGCCAACAAGATGCCTGATAAACCAATAATACACTGAAATTTGTACAGTAAAATTGGATCAGTTTAATGACAGTTTAAACATTTAATTTTTATAACTTTTTAATGCTTACTGATTATAACTTTAAAACCAACAGAACTAGAGTCAAAAACGATCAAATTTACCAATTATATATAATGTTTTAAATATCATTTATTAAATTTATTTTTTATTTTAATTGTTTTGGTTAAATATATAACATTTTTTTTTTTCCATAACATTTTGGAAACCTCAAAAACATAGTAAATTAAAAACAAAAAATGCTTATGATATATTCTCAACATTATTAGGTAATTTATAATATCAGAAGGTCACAATTATCATCAGTTAATTTAAATGTGAAATTTAAGAGATCATTTATCAATATTATCAGTTTTTTGGATGTAAAATTCAGGTAAATATTTTTTTCGAAAAGATATGTTTTTTTTGGAACGAAGTTCCTTATGGCACGTTCTAAGAGCCAAGGAGTGAATCCAAAAAAAACGACCAAAATCACCGTCGCGCTAAATTTGTCACGAAATCTACAGATGACGATAACTTGAGTAAAAGCTCACCGAGTTAGATGAAATTTGGTACACATGCTCATTTTACCAATGCCCAGGCTGAGTTCGTCGGAAAACGTTATCCGCCCAAGCGTTCACGCGCAACGCTCGCGTAAACGTAAGCTTTAAAAGACGGGAAAAAGTGTTATTAAGGAAGCCTGTTACTTGACTTGTTTTGATTATTTTTGTTATATATGTAAAAAATGTCACTTAGTTTTGTAAATAAATAAAATATATTCATGTAAAATTTCACCCTGATACAAGCAGAAGCTGTAGAGTAGGGAAGAGATATATTTTATAATATTTTTAATTAATTGGCCGGGTAGGTAGAAAACAGTCCTATTTCAATCCAAACTCCTTTAACAAACATACTCTTTCACTATAAACTCATCATGATCAACTTTTTTCTTATATTTAATATATATTTATAGTAGGACGCTTGCTTTAATTATACAAATAATGATTTTCTTTTAATTTTGCCTTAACTCTGCTAGGTACAAACAATTCGTTACTTTTAATTTTGTCTCTTTTCTAACTCCGCCATGTATAAGTAGTTAGCAATGTATACGTACTTACCAGTGTGATTTTAAAATTTATATTTAATGAAAAATGTAAGGAACTTCGTTCCTACCGGGAGTCCCGCGACACCACACGAATTTTTTTGTAAAATTTAGGAACAATAATTATCCAAATTATCAGTTTATTTTAATTTAAAATTTAATGGATAAACATTGCCACAATTATCAGTTCATTTAAATTTCAAATATTAAAAAAGATCATTGTGTTCATTTTTAATTTTAATTTATAATTGATAATTGATCTTTAATTTAAACGTTGTCGTTTTCAAAATCATCAGTTCATTTAATTGTCAAATTTTAAGAAAGATCATTGACGTAAAATTTAAATTTTGTTTTAGTTTCAAATTAAAGTAAATGTTATTGTCTAATTCGATAGGAGAATTTAGTCAAATATATTAGTTAATTAGAATTTAAAAATTAAGAGAAGAATGTCTATGATAATTAAAAATAAAAGAATCAAATTGTTAAATTCGATCGAATAATTTAGTCATGAATATTAGTTAATTACATGTTCAACTTAATAAAAGAATTTTTACCACAAATAAAAATAAAATGATCAAATTTTTAGACAGTTTTATAGAATGAATGATAGCAAATTAACCAAAAAATCTTTGACTATAAATATTTTATATTCTTAAAATTTGCAGAGCTATAAAAATTCACAGGTTGGGAATAAATATAGCTTAAGTTATGTATATTACAAAGAATTAAATTATTTTTATTTAAAATACTAAAACTAAAACCTACAAAAAATCGTTTAAATGGCACATTACTATCTTGATTATATATATATTTTTTAAACTATGTAAATGAAAAATAACTTTAAACAATTTTATAGATGCGAAATAAAAAGAGCGCAAAGGGTTGAAATTAACATGGTAAATGAGTGCAAAGGGTTGAAATTAACATGGAGCTATCTGCAGGTTTCTGCCACTGTGACAAAAATTATAAATTTTAAAAATTTAGATGAGTACTTAAACAAATTTTGGAGTAAAAAAAAAAAATGTTTGTACACATGCAAAAAGTAGCAACGTACGTAGAAAATTATAATGATGATGAGATCACCTATAGACAAATATTTGACGAAGTATCTAAATTTCAATAAAATTGGACGATTAGTTTTCAAAATATGGAAATTGAAAGTATGTTGACCGACAGACAGACACGAGATAAAAAATGTTGACCGACAGACAGACACGAGATCAAAAATATTGACCGACAGACAGACACGAGATCAAAAATATTGACCGACAGACAGACACGAGATCAAAAATATTGACCGACAGACAGACACGAGATCAAAAATATTGACCGACAGACAGACACGAGATCAAAAATATTGACCGACAGACAAACACAAGATCAAAAATATTGACCGACAGACAAACACAAGATCAAAAATATTGACCGACAGACAGACTTGAGATAAAAAATATTGACAGACAGACAGACACAAGATCAAAAATGTTCCCTTTTGTCTAAAATAAACTTCCTTCCAGGATTTTTTGTTTTTTAATTTAGAGGCCAAAAAATATTTCGTTCTTCAAAATTATCACATTGCTTATTCAATAAGCTTGGAATCATAAAATAATAATCACTTTTTTAATAAATCCGTTATGCGTTGTCAGTAAAGTTAAAATTAAAGTATTAACAAATATAACATTTGTAAAAAAGAATAAAAATAAAAAATAAAATCGCATTAAATTTATTTTATTTCATAACTATTCTTCTTGTCGCGTCTCTTACCGGTATTAAACTAATTTGTAAGACTAACTCAACCTCTTTCTGTTTTAGTCCCCCCCACTTACTAAAAAAATAAATCACATTCCAAAGAATTAACTACTAATGAAAAGAATATATATATATTTCGTGTTTCAAATAGTGGTGGCAGACTGAATTACAAATAATATATATTATGTATTATGTAGTCATTTTTTTTTTAAAGGAAAGTGGTAGGGATTGGGTAAAAATAAAAAATAAAATAAACGTAAGAAGGGTGGGAGAATATGTAGGGCCGTATAGTTCACAAATAGTAACCCCCTCCTATGTTCTCTGAAAGACAAAACGTTCAAGAAACTTTCACTGACTATATAAGCCCATGTTGGTACTAAAAGAGTTCCATTCAACGTTCATTACTCCAAACTCGAACCTGTCACGTTCTTTTTTTTTTTTAATTTAATTTTTTTTTATTTCTTTAGTCTTTGAAAAGACATAACGATGAAGGGGTTTGTAATTGTTGGATTTTTAGTCGCTGTCTTGAATTTGGTACATGCTGGTGAAGTACCTTCTTGTGCTGGTGAAGATCTACTCACGTGTTTTGGACTTAAAGCAGCTGTAGCTTTAGACCGTGCAGCTAGACAAACTGGTACATTAGAACTTCTTCCAGGATTTCAACTTGTAGGAGAACCTTCAAGGTTAGTTTCCTCAATTTTTTAAAAATTATAAATATCATTTTTTTTTTTTTTTTTTTTTTTTTATATAGTTATTCTTTAGTTTGTATTTTTATATTTAGAGTTTTGATAGTAAATAATATTTGAAGTAGTTCATTCATAAATTTTGTTAATAAATATTTAACTTACTCCATTCATAAGTTAGTAAATTCAATGATATTAATTGAAATTTTATGATATTTATTGTTAGTAAATATCCAATTTAATTCATTTATAAAAAGTTAAGTTTATAGTAGTGTTTGAGATTTTATGGTTTTCATTCACAATTGAATGTAAACATTGTATTGTCATAAATCATTAATGAAATACATAATTTATTATATGCTATGATTTATTAGTAAAAACACTGTGTACTCACTGCCGATCACTGTGTAGTCGTAACCGGTCTGTATTTTATGTATTCCATTAATGATTTATGACAATATAATTATTAATTAAACTATTAATAATTTTTACTTGTTTACCATTATTATAATATATAGTTAGAATATTGAAAAATATTACTATTAACATATTTTTTAATATTATCAAAATTTTAGACGAAAAAAAAATCCTATTTTTGTAATTAGGGTTATAATTTTCTTCTAATTATATTTAGAAATTTAGTTTATTAATATAAAGTTTAATTTATTTATCATAATGTATTCTTACCACTGCGTTAACCAAATTCAAAGGACTAAAATTATATTTACTCTAGACAAAACAAAATCGAATAATTTATATCAAACCCATTAATAAATTTATTAAAATTAATTTCTTTGATTATTTACTAGTAAACTATCATTAGAATTATTATTATTATTATTATTTTTTTATCAAAAAGTGGTTCCTAAGAATAATCATAAATCTAAATAAAGATTAAATTTTTCACTGTAGGTCTTCCTTTAGAATATAATCTATAGATACAATTAAATTCTGTAAATGGGTATATAATAAAATAATAGTCAGAGGTTTTTGTTTATGTCTTTTGCTTCATGTAATATTAATTTGACAAAGCAATACTTATAAGCTGAACTGGATAAGTTCCAAATACCTTACATCAAGAATTTTTAGAAAATATTTATATATTGAAAATACGTTTGTTTACATAAAAAAAACATGTTACATTGAAAAAAATAAATCCAAATGGAAATTAGTAAAACATTTTATTTTTCCATTTAAAATTCAATTTTTTTTGGGGGGGAGGGGGGGGGGTCTGTAAAATATCTTGTCATAAGAAATTCAAACCAAAAATATCCATGGAATAAACTTCCTTTTTAATTTAAAATTTATAAAATAATGTCACATTTAATGTAAACATTATACACAAATAATCTCTTTTTACCTTCTTATCATCTTAAATAATATTTTATAGATTTTCACGTTTTAAGGCCCCCTGAGAACAAAAAATTTATTTTCAAATAATATTGTCGATCGTTTGTGTATTGTCGCTTGTGTATCATGTATAATTTAACGAAAAATCTATATTCTCAAATAAAATTAATTTTAATAATCCCTTGTCCTAAATAAATGTATATTCAACGATTTTTTAAAAAAATGTTTCTTCCCATTATATTTAAAATTAAATTATTCATCAATTTAAATTTTATTTATTTAAATCTAAACATGTTTTACTTAAAATTTTAATTTGTTAAAGCGTTGCTTTAATTTCAATACCATTGAGTAATTGCGTTAACATAGTTAAACATAATTTAAAAACATAGGCCATTAATGGTTCATAGAAGCAGACGTTGACACGTGACAAGCTTAATAAGACGATGTTACATATATTTGTACATATAGATATAGGAATATGTACGTGACCAAAATTATTAATGACTAAATGTTGAAATTAATGAAAATTATATAGATGTTATGTAATGTTACAAGTGAAATTATTAGTAGATGCAACAAATTAAACAAACTATACCATATAAATACATGTAAAAAATATACGTCAACGTTATAAATATACGTCCCAAATATATGACATAAGTATAGACCGTAAATGAAGGATTGTGTCAATGGTGAAGAGTAATAAATCTTTATTTAAATTCAGTTCATTATTTAAATTGTTAGTTACTAACGACATTTCTTTAGCAGGTATTTCTCACATCATTAAGTTGACAACCTGTTTTTAGCACTTAAAGACAAACCCCACATTTATTGGTATTGTTATTGGATTTAGAGAAAGTTAAATCAAGTGTGAAACACAAACAATGTGGTGTAAAAACATAAAAAATAAAGTTGTTCCTAAGAATAAACATAAATCTAATTAAAGATTCATGAATTCACAGTAGGTCTTTCTTTAGAATCTAATCTGCAGATAAAATTAAAATACTGTAAATGGGTATTTCATTTTAATTAGTCTAAAGTGATTTATTAACAATAATAGGATCAATAATGCACAAACAAACAATTTTAGAAGCGTGCTATAAATTATTATTGGAGGGGGGAGACATTTAGAGTAGATAATATATTAAAAAATATGAGGTACCTCCATCTCCAACAATTTCTATTTTATACTATTATTATTTATCTCTTGATTTCTTATCTTTGATAGTAGAAAATATACAAGTGGCAATGAAAAATTATTTTCCTCTTACAACTTTGCTTATATTATGTTGTAAAATTTTCTTTTTGGTGACAATTTTAACATAATAAAATAAAAAAGTAAATCTCATAAACATTTTTTTATCATCATAGTAAAAATTGGTATAGTTAACATGAAAATAAAACTTTTATAACAATTTTTAAGCACAGAAAAAAATTGATGCAATAAACAATGATAACATTTAAAATATGACATAATTTTTATTGATAGCGAAATTTAAAATTATATGTCTATCTTTATTTACTTAAGATTTGGGTTCAAGGTACAGTAGTGGAATGCATTTTCTCTCAAGTACGTCTCCCTTAAATAAACACTCAAAATTTAATAATACTTGATTATTCATTGATTTTTGGGTCTCTAATATTTAATTATCTAATAAGAGATTAAACGATTACCTACCATGGTCAACAAACCACATTTTACTAATTAAAATTAAATACCAATTTTTATTGTATCTATTAATGAAATTTCAAATAAGAAAGACCTACACTGAATACTTAAATCTTTATTAGATTTTTTTTTTATAGTTCGTATGATTTGACTGATTAAAATTAAATACTATTTTTTTATTGTAGATATCTACAAGGAAAAAACTCTAAAGGAAGACCTAAAATCAATTCTTGAATCTTTAATTAGATTTAAGTTTGTAGTTGGTATGATTTGATTGATGAATGATAAAAATTAAATAGTATTTTTACTGTAGATATTTATAGACAAAACTCTAAAGGAAGACCTACAATTAATTCTTAAATCTTTAATTAGATTTGTGTTTGTTCTTGGTTGGGATATTGGAACAACTTTATTTTTCTGTCTCTTCTTTTGTACGTAAATTGTAAATATACTTAAACAATTATTTTTCTTTTTGTTATAGTCGTGCCGGCAGAGCCCTTGTAAGTGAATCCCAGCTGGAGGCAAGTCTTCCCAAGGAAACAGAAGCTAGACAGTCCAGATTACTCGAGTACATTACTGAGACTGTAACAGACTTCTTGAAGACTCATTCTATCAGCATCAAGGCCCCTGAAGGCAACCCTGAATCATGGGCTAGGGCTCTCGATGAAGGTAAACTAAATTTTTTATTTCTTCCAAGCTTACAGAAGTAGTTAAACTTAAAAAATAAATCTGGTTGGGTTTGTTTAGGTTTAGTTCCATTTTATTTTTTTTAAAAAAAGGGTGAGAATATTGAACCGACTTTTCACAGACTAAAACTTAATCCACAAACAAAGCCGGAAATAAAACAGACTTATATAACTTCCGACAACAATACAAAAAAAAAAAAAAAAAATCTTAACAATTGTTAAATGAACATAAGTTTAATTAAAAAAATTGTAATTAAAACAATTGACCGGTTTCGATTGTTCTAAAGCAGCCTTCTTCAGATAATCTAGAGGTTACTGGATTGACTTCAAAAGTACAAGTCTATGAGGTTTAATTATTGCACTTATAGGTTTAATTATTGCAGTTATAGGTTTAATTATTGCACTTATAGGTTTAATTATTGCAGTTATAGGTTTAATTATAGCATTTATAGGTTTAATTGTTGCAAGGTTTAATTATTGCATTCATAGGTTTAATTGTTTTAGAGATTATTCTCACGATTTCTTAATTTATTATTAAAATACTTTAATGAATAGTAAATTCTAAAATTTATAAAATAATTTTGTTTATCCACACCTTGGAATCATTTAGGTTTGAGTTTTTCTATTCTGTATTTATTTTAAGATAAAACATTGGTTTTGTTACTTCAAGAGATTATTACATAAAATAAAACAATTTTAAAATATCCATTAACTACCACTTACTCATATATGCATCAATAAATTAAATATTAACGTAATTAAAGATTTTCTATTTATTTTTATTTTTATTTTTTTTATTGCTATGTTTTTTATTAGCTTGCTTTCTTGTTTGTTTTTGTGTCCGGTACCAATCTTGAAATCGATTTTTAACTAACTTCCTGACTAAGTAGAAAGCTGAAACTTGCACAGATTTTGTATTTCCGATGACAATACAATAATCAGTAATTATATTTGCCAAATCATTACAATTAGTCGATAAATCACTAAATTCCTTAAATATTTAGGCGATCAAATTCAAAATCAATTGTAAACAAACACGGCCAATGACAGCTAAGGAAATCCACAAGGAAAATTTAAAAACGTAGTATATAAAAAGTTCTATTTATCTTGTGTTATTATATTTATTTATTTCAAGTTTTTCTAACTTCAAATATATAATTTATCGTTAAGACGTGTCATTTTAATAAATCACTTTTAATAATAAAAAGAAAACTACATACAAAACCATATTAATAAACCACAAAAAAGTATATATATATATATCTTAAAGTTTATGTGACGTAAGAATCTATTAAGTAGATTATTGAAGTGAGAATTAGGTCTCCATATCATCCTTTAACATTATAAAAAAAAACATGATAAGTATTCCTTTCTTAGAAATAGTTAAAGAGAAAGTTCTTCTAAAAAGGGTTTACAGGATGGGTAACATAAAAAAAAAGAAAAAGACCCTATCTATACACGTCTATAATTAGAAGGATCATCTTTATAAAACTCGATTAGAGCCAGCCTTGAAGATTATTAGGACAAGGTTGTAGAACGAGTTTATAGTCTGGACCCTTTCCCTTTACGAGGGCATATCAATTAGACACGCCCATCTTGACAAGCGGTACTTTGAACTTTTTATATATAGTGTTACATCATTTTCTATTATTCATTTTTTTAATTAATTTAAAATAGGTAATTAAATATTGTTTGTTACTTTTCCTCACCTATGATAGGAAAGTTATGTTTTCACCCACATTTTTATGAATAGACCGTTTTGAGTGTTTTTAAGACCTCCTGAGTGGTTATCAGCATGACGTCTGTATGTGTGTATCATCGTAGCGCCCAGGGTATTTAACCTAGAGAGTTGAAACTTGGCAGACCAATCAGTCCTTACTTCTAATTGTGTTGTCCAGAAAATCTACATTTTCCGCCATCTTGAACCCAGTTTACTGAGTCAGCAAAAATAAAAAATCGTTAAAAATCAAAACATGGTCTAATCGATGTAAAATTTGGCACGAATGTACCTCTCTGCATGACAAACAAATCTACTAAATTTAATTTTGATATTGGCCGCCATTTTGAAGTTATAGAATTTTTAATATTGAAACTTTGACGGTTAATAATACCGAAAGTATATATTTTTGACATGTAGCATATCGTTGGAACCAGTTAAAAATAAGGAACAAACAAAAAAAAAAACACTGATGAAATTCCATTAATTAGTTTAAAAGTTATAAGTACACATAATCATTAATTAGTGCAATACTTTTGTTAAACGTCAAAATTCAAATAATTAAATTATAGAAAATAAAATAAATAAAAATGATGTATACATTTTTTTTAAAAAAATGATAATAAAAAAATCAGTTAGTTCTAAATGGTCAAATGGTCACCCATCCAAGTACTGACCGCGTCCAAAGCCGGTTCCTCCTGCAGTGAAAATGCAGAAGAGGCCACTTTAGTGGCCTCTAAAGTGAGGAGAAATACCGAGGAACCCTGTTCCCGATTTTTTTTTTATTAAAATTAAGTGAAAATGATATTAGTAATGATAAATATATGAGTACTAAAATTTGACGTATAATATTATGCTAAATAAAATTTTACATTTATATATAATACAATTTTACTTATATTCATGAAAGTTTCACGTAAATGATAAATAACATTTAATGTTAATTCACAATAACGTTATATATGTTTATGTATATAAATTAACACCTGTTTAAAACCGTTTATTAGTCAGTACGACATAAATATAATAATTACAAACTAAAAATAACTTTTTATTTTTATATACTAAGTTTTTAAGTTTTCTGTCATAAATCATAAATTTGAAACACGTCAAAATGAAGATCGTAAACATGGGTCATGTCTAAACAAATAAAATAACTTGAGGATTTTTTCCGAACTAACTTTCCACACAGCAAATTTGCAGAAAACGAATTAAATTCAACTGAAATATGGCTAAAAGTATTAAAATAATGCATTGTCATTGTGTTCTGATCTATTCTAAAAGTTTCAAATGTCTAGCTACTCGGGAAGTTAGTTAAAAATCGATTGCAAGATTTGTACTGGGCAAACAAACAAACAAACAAGAAAGCAAGCTAATAAAAACGTAGTAAAATAATCTTTAATTCTTAATTTTCTATTAATTTTGTTTTCTAGTTTAACTCACAAAACTATATATATATAGTTATCTTAACAAGAAAAAAAAATAGAAAAACACTTCTAACACATCTCATAAACTTAATAAGTAAAATAAATATGAAACATAAAAAGAAAGTGGAAAAAAACAAATTCATATGACACACTTTTATAGAAATGAAAAACAGACAAAGTAATTTTCATTTAAAACTCATAAAAATTTCATTACAAAACATTTTAAAATCAAAACATTGTCACTTTTTTCATTATTTATTTTTCTAAATATACTTCGTGATTTTGTTTTCACTTAAACTATAAAAGATAAGAGATAAAAAAAAGGAAAAAGTTTTAAAGTAAGTAAAAATCCGTCTATGTAAATTTCACTAGGAGAAACCTTTTTCTTTATTTTTTATTATTTATTGTAAAAGGTTGACACGTTTAACACGTTTTTAAAACATGAATACGCGTGCTTTATTTTACGACACTTTTAAAGTCACAGATGAAGTCATGTTTTGTATATGTTTAGTGTCGTTTTTCTGTTTTCTTTTTTAGAAAACTATTTCCGTTATTTTTTTAAAACAATTATAATAACTTTCATTTATTTTTACGCTTAACATTTTACTCATGAAATGCATTTAATATTCCTTTTTAATTTGTGTTTTTCAAATATGCATTTTGAAAAACATAGATAATGAAATTGTTTTGGTTCTTTTTGCAGTTTTTCTCTCTGAGTTTTTATTATATAATTTGTAATAGTATTATTTCTTTATTGTTTAAGATAATTCATTATCACGAAAAAGTTCATTAAACCTACTAAAAATAATCGGTACGAGACAACTTAGACAAACTTTCTTATATGTAAACGAATTCATAATTACTTAGCCCAGTGTTTTCCATTTATTATTCGTTTTTGTTGGTACAAATAATTATTATCGATAATTTAATCAAAATTTATCATAAAAGAAACTTCTTGGAATCGAACCCGGCCTCTCTTCGTCCGCGTTTAAAGCTACTTTCTCAGGAACTTGGCTTATATCGTTAAATTCGTATATTCTAAATAAATATTATTCGTATTTTGAATTTTTTAAATCAAAATTGTTGGAACCGTTTTCGAGAAATAATTATTTTGAGGGGTGGCGCCTTAAAATTCGTTTCTCGATGTCGCCTCGGGGTATTATTTATCTGAACATTTAAGCCAAATTTCGTCAAAATCGGTCCAGTAGTTTTGGGTCTGACTTTGCTTAGACGACACTCGACAGACCGACATTTTTTAAAACAACTATTTTGGTCTAAAGGTACCTCAAAACGTGTAAATCCATCAAAATTTCCAAATCGTATTTTCGCGCCATCACAATACTTTCTCATTATTTGAGAATGTAAAAAATTACGATCATCTTAACATTGAAGGTAATTTATTTAAATTTTTAAGTTTTTGGTAGTTCTCATACTACGGAAAGATTAAATTTTACTTTAAATCAAATTATAATTATCAATAACTACGGTAATTTATTTATTTCTAATTAGTTTTAGACGGAAATTCGAAATTAAAGACAGAAATTCGTTTCAGATATCCGAGAAGGAGATAGCACCAGATTAATTTCAACTGTCAGCGCTTTTTAAATTTTGCTAAATTCATACTTTAATTCATGTAAAAAATCGAAACAATTTAGACAGTTTTCAAAAAACGGGGGAAAATTAAATAACTTTGACAGTAATAGTAGTAAAAACATACAGGGTGGTCCAAAAGTCTCCCCCCCCCCTTTTAACTTTTGAACGGTTTGAGATAAGTTAATGAAACTTGGGGGATCTCTACCATGCAAAGGGAAGTTTGTTTTCATGCAATCACCCACTAGGGGCAACCACCCACTTTGCCCCCAGGCCACCCAACTTCAAAATTTCAAATTGGAGTGTATATTTTTGATAGCATATTTGGATTCTACAGTGAAAAATAATAAACTTTTACTTGAAACTTTTTTTTCTATTCCCATTATATTGCCCCCTATAGGTGGGCAAAGATAGCAAAATTACCCTACCGATAATACGTTGTAAAATCTAAACGGTTAGAGATAAATTAATGAAACTTAGGGGATCCGTACCATGTAAAGGGAAGTTTGTTTTCATGCAACCGCGCTGTAGGGGCAACCTCCCATTTTGCCCCCAGACCACCTAACTTCAAAATTTTGTCCTAGAATGTATATTTTTGATAGCAGATTTAGATTCTACGGTAAAAAATAAAAATATTTTACTTCAAACTTTTTTTTCTACCTCTAATATTTTGCCCCCTATAGGGGGGCAAAGGTATAAAAATCGTAGATTTCATTGATTGGGGGCAAAATGGAGGTGGCCCCTAGTACGCGAGTGGATGATTAAACACTTCTCTTTACATGGTACAGATCCCCCCAAGTTCCATGACTTTATTCAAACCGTTTAGATTTGAAATAAACGATCTAAGTGTTATTTTTTTACTATTTCGGAAGGGTTATTTTGCTATCTTTGCCCCCCTGTAGGGGGCAAAATATTGGAGATAGAAAAAATAGTTTCAAGTAAAAGTTTATTATTTTTCACCGTAGAATCCAAATATGCTATCAAAAATATACGCTTCAATTTGAAATTTGGAAGTTGGGTGGCCTGGGGGCAAACTGGGTGGTTGCCCCTTGTGGGTGATTGCATGAAAACAAACTTCCCTTTGCATGGTAGAGATCCCCCAAGTTTCAATAATTTATCTCAAACCGTTCAAAAGTTATGAGGGGGGGGGGGTGACTTTTGGGCCACCCTGTATAATCATAATAGTATACACGAAATAGAACGCAAGGAAGCTGCGTAACTCACTAATTGACAGAATATTTTATATTGTATTATTATAGATTAAATTGAACAATTCTGGCTACAGACAATAATAAATGAAAATATTTTAGTTTAACTTTTCTGTGCTTCATTCAAATATGAATATAATTAATATAATATTATTATTATGTTTCATTACCGATATTTATTGACCGATATATAAAATATCGGTCAATACAACCGATTATTGTTTTTAGTGGCAAACAGAAATAAAAAAATAAAAAAATAAAATCTGTCTTTTATAATATAAGAAGAAAAATATTTATTTTAGAAAGAAGCTCATACTTAAAAATAAATAAGTTTTTTTTTTTTTTTTTTTTTTTTTTTTTTTAAATCATTGATTATATCATGAATTATTCTCCCGTTATTTTTTTTGCATTAAAAAAAACGCCATAAGGGAACGTCAAAGAATCGAATAATAGCTCTACATGATTAAAATCATATAAACTAATTTTAAAAATAAATATATATTTTAGATCTTACACTAACCAATACTTTCACTTTAAACTTGCTATATTCAAATAAAAATGAAAATAAGTAAAGCATAAAATATAAAGCAACACATTTATAATTAGGTAGGAAGAAAAAAAAAAAGTTATTTTATTTCCTTTATATTTGCCGAGATCTCGAACAAAAGATTAAAAGTGTTTTGAAAACAAAACTTAAAGAGGTAGAACCGAACAATACTTAATTTTAAATATACTTTCTAACTTGTTCAAAAACAATATTGCAACTTAGTTTGAACTTAGTTTCAAAAATAAGCACCGCACAATCTTATACTTACTATATACTATTCTCAACCCTGAGCATCGCACAAGACTTGTGCTAGCAATCAGTGGCTGTGCCCCCTTCCAGCTTTTTGGTTTCTGTACAAAGTACAAAAAGAAACCTTATATAACGGCTCTGTCTGTCTGTCTGTCCGTTGGTGTCTGTCCGTTTCTTGTTTCAATTCATACACTACTATAGTTAGGAACATGAAATTCGGCATACAGGTGCATTTTAGATCTCGGCATTTTAGACAACTATAGACACATTTTGGATTTTCCACACTTAATATTTTCAAGATGGCGGCCAATATGGCGGGCAACTAAAATAAGTTTTTAGTCACCATGACATGTTATATATCAATTTAAAGGTCTTGAAATGCATAAAAAGAATATGCAACTATTTAAATTTCACACGTAATATTTTCAAGATGGCGGCCAATATGGCGGGTGACTAAAAAAAGTTTTTAGTAACTATGACATGTTATACATCAACTTAAAGGTCTTGAAGTGTAGAAAAAGAATATGCAACTATTTAAATTTCACACATAAAAGTTTCAAGATGGCGGCCAATATGGCAGGTAAATAAAAACTAGTTTTTAGTCACCATGACATGTTATACATCAACTTAAGGGTCTTAAAGTGTAGAAAAAGAATATGCAATTATTGAAATTTTCAAGAAGGTGGCTAATATGGCGGGTGACTAAACATTGCTTTAGTTACCATAACATGTTATACATCAATTTAAAGGTCTTGAAGAGTAGAAAAAGAATATTACTATTAAAATTATTGTTATTATATTACACTTAATAATTTTAACTTTAATGTACAGAAACCGGCGATTATCACCCCCACGTACTTACATTAAGCGCGCCTTACTTGTTTAAGGTCAATGAAAAATTATATTTTGTTCCTCAAATTGGAGTATGAACACCAAAACAACACACGCTTTAAAGATATTGTATAATTAGCTCTCTCGACTATTTTCTTTTTTTCTTTTCTTTTGAGGCGTGGTGCCATAAAGTGAAATTTAAATTTTTATTTTTTGTTCACAGTGCTGTTGTTAAAGACGTTAAAAGGTCTTTACGAACTAACTATTGTGTTGTCGTTCCAAATCGAGGTTATAGTCTGTTGTTCGTCAAAGACTGCTTTACATTTGGGGACAATGGCTCGTGTCGTGGCAAAGGCGAAGCTTTCTTTCTCCTTGTATCGCCTTTGCCTCATTCCAAACTTAATAAATGACATTCCTCTTGGAATGATTTCAAAAAAACAAACACCTTTGTATGTATTTAAGCTAAAGAGTTGATGAGCCTTTTTTAAAAACAAAAGACACCTAATAATTTTCACTTTTCTTAATACAAACAAAAGAAGTTTTTTTTATCTTTTCAACTTTCATTAAGTCTAGTTTATAGCTAGCGTGAAAGTTCTGATGTATTGTGCCAAATAAAAGCCGTAAATATTAATCTTAATCAATTATTTTTAAATTGAGTATAGAAACGATTAAAAATGCTAGTTAGTGTGGCACATAGCTTCGTCGGGGTCTTATTTCGTAAACTTTAATGACTTTATGATTTTACAGCCCATTATTGTCAAATTTATTTCATTTTCCCCACGAATTTTTTTTAAAAAAAACTGTCAAAATTGTTCCATTTTTTTACATGAATTAAAATATCAATTTATCAATATTTAAAGAGCTCATACGGTTGACATTAATCTGGAGCTATCTGCTGACTACTTTCGACAAACCATCTAAATTTCATAAAAATCAGATTAATACTTTTAAAGATATAAGTGTAAATAAATGTATGTTTGTGCGCATGTGGAAGAGAAACAAATAGGCGTAGAAGGTTGAAACTTATTTGGAACCAACAATGGGCTAATTATGTTCAATCATCCAATTTTCAATAAAATCGGACAAGTAGTTTTTAAGATATGTTAGTTTAAAAAATTTGAGCGACAGACCGACATACCGATGGACAGACACGGAACCAAAAATGTTCCCTGATCATTATTCATTTTACAAGATCCATGAACATCAAACAAATGTAGAGAAAAAAAGGGAAACTAACTTAGTCCGACATGGTCACTCATGGCATAAGATCCAAAAAATGGTCTGCCAATTGGTGTGGCACATAGCTTCCTCGCATGCTATCACGTACTTTTTTATTTTATGCTTTTACAAGCCATTATTGTCTAATTTGTTTAATTGTTTCCCCTGTTTATTTTAATCTGTCAAAATTGTTTTGATTTTTTACTTGAATTAAAGTATCAATTAAGCAAACGTTGAAGAGCTCAGACGGTTCAAAATAATCTGGGGCTATCTGCGGGCTACTTTCGATAAACTATAAAACAGGGGTTCCCAAAGTTTTTTTACCAAGCCCCCCACAGTCAAGAATAAATCTTCCCTGTTTTAATTGCCAAAGGTGCTGAAAAATCTTTTTTTGCACAAATAAGTGCTTGAAAAAGGTAAATACAATCGAAGTGCTTGCTGTGATATACTGGGGTACACTTTGTAATACTTAACACAAAACCATGATTTGTCCACTTTATCAAAATCGGCAGCAGGACCTTCTTTTATTTCTAAAGCTTGTTCTTGAAGTGTTTCGGGCAGGGAATCTATGTTGACACTGAAAGGATCTATTGTTAATTTGTGAATGCTATCATCACATGTGTTAGGAAAGTATCTGTTGAATTCGTCAGTGAGGTTCTCCAACTGGTTTGATACATATAATCGCATTAGACGTTCGGACGGTAAAGCTATCTCGAGGTCCCACGCCCCCCTTGACATGTCTTCACGCCTCCCTTGGGGGGCACGCCCCCCACTTTGGGAACCACTGCTATAAAAGTTACTTACAAATCAGATAAGTACTTTTGAAGATATAAGGGTAAATAAATGTATGTTTGTGCGCATGTGGAAGAGAAACAAATAAGCGTAGAAGGTTGAAACTTACATTGAACCAACAATGGGCTAATTATGTCCTATCATCCAAATTTCAATAAAATCGGACAAGTAGTTTTTAAGATATGATAGTTTGAAAAATTTGAGTGACATACCGACGGACAGACACGGAACCAAAAATGTTCCCTGATCATTTATTCATTTTACAAGCTCCATGAATATCAAACAAATATAGAGATAAACAGGGAACTAACTTAGTCAGACATGGTCACTCACGGCATAAGATCCATTAAAATGATACCACCAAAGGACAGGATAAAAAAAAAAATATCTTGAAAGTATAAATAATCTGCCAATTAGTGTGGCACATAGCTTCCTCGCATCCTATTTCCTAAAATGTAATAATATTATATGCTTTTAAAATCTATTATTTATTATCCAATTTATTTCGTTTTTGCCCTGTTTTTAAAACTGTCAAAATTGATTTAATTTTTTCATGAATTTAAGTATCAATTTAGCCAAATTTAAAGAGCGTTGATGGTTAAAATTAATCTGGGGCTAACTTCGGGCTACTTTTGATAAATATAATAAAAATCAGATAAGTTCTTTTGAAGATATAGGTGTAAATAAATGTATGTTTGTGCGCATGTGGAAGAGAAACAAGTAGGCGTATAAGGTTGAAGCTTATATGGGACCAACAATGAGCTAATTATGACCTATCATCAGAATTTCAATAAAATCGGTCGAGTAGTTTTTAAGATATGTTCGTTCGCAAAAATTGAGTGACAGACCGACAGACAGACACGCAACCAAAAATGATCCCTGATGTTTAAAATGGATTTCTGTCTCGGAATTTTTGAAATCGGAGACATAAAAATTGTTCGTTCTTTAGAACGATCACGTAGCTTCCGTTACCTTCGGTAAGCTCGGAAGTAATAGTAAATTACGCGTCGAGTGCGGAAAGTAGCATTTTGCATGCGAGTGTGGAGTTTGCACCCGAGCGATAGCGAGGGTGGTAAAACCACACGAGCAATGCAAAATGCCGTTTTTGCACGAGTTGCGTACCGTACTTTATCTACGATTGTTAGATTTAAATAATAAATACAGAAAAAAATAAACTTGCTGTATGTAAGTTCGTATCTCTCTCTTAATAAAGATGGCATTAATTCATTAGTTGTATTTTTTGCCGAATTAATTATTTCTGGAGGAGTATTAGTATTATTCTCCACATTTTCGTCAAAGTCACTTGATTCACTCATTGTTTTTCACTAAAAACTCGATATAAACAGTTACTTTAAAAAAAAGAACAGCAAATTAGTTTTGTTAAATGTAAACAAACTCGCTAATCGTGCGTAAAGCTGAAGAATTCCTCTTCTTTACCGCGTTAGCGTGGTAAAGAAGAGGAATTCTTCAGAACTATGAGACGCGCATGCGCAATGAATAACAAGTACGTAAATAATCACTTTCTACACATCTAAACAGAGATACAATGTTTATATTTCATATCAATCGTAGATAAAAATTATTACATGCTCCATATCATGTACTATTTAGGTAACACAATTTAATTTCTATCCGAGTATATAATGTAATTTAAAATCTATTAAAGTAAGAAAAAAATAAATTTAAAAGTTAACAATACTTTCTCGCTTTTTTTCATTTTTAATAAATTAAGGCAAAAGAAAGTAAAAAAAAAAGAATGTAACTTTTTCTAAAAAAAAAATAATGTAACATGCTACTTGGTTGGATAAAAAAAAGAGAAAACTAAAAGCAATTTCCGGTTCCGGTCTCAATATAGTATTTTCTTTTTTTTCTAAACAAAGACTTTTTAATTGCTTTTTAATAAAATAGCCGTTGTGGCAAACCTGTCACTTCTTTTAAAAAAGTAGTTAACATACCATCGGTGTTAGTGTGTTTTTTTTTTTACATCACAAACTGGTTTATTTTAAACGTAATATTGAAAGTGAAAATGGCCTTGTTTCTTCAAACAAATTCCTTTAAAGAAAAAAAAAATGGTCTTTTAGTTAGTATTATACGCTTGTTGAGGTCAGGTTGTTTTTATTCGTATCTCTTGGTTTAGAACGTGATTGGTTTTTTTAGTAAGAGTGAATTATCCTAGTCTAAAGGATATTTCCGCCTACTTTTTTCTCTCTCTTTATTGGCAACACTGTGGTGGAGACTAAACTGTCACTGACCCTCTAACAAATAAAAAGAAGCTATTGACCTACATTTTTTTTTTTTTTTTAATTTTTTATTTGAACAAAAGAAACGTAAATTCTTTCACGAAGTTATAGATGGTATCATTTGAAGGTCAATTTTATAACCAAGTACAACAAATTAAACAAATAAAAAGACGGAAAGTTTATAATTTCTTATCATTCAATCTATTGATAAAAGAAACCACAAAAAAAACAAACATTGTGCTTAATCCACTTCTTTTAGAATTATCATTATCCACTTTAATCACCTATTCTACTCTCAATCAAAGATATTCTAAGCTACTTTGTTATTAATCTACACTTTTAGAATTGTTATTATCCACTTTTATCACATATTCTACTCTCAATCAAAGATATTCTAAGCTACTTTGTTATTAATCTACACTTTTAGAATTGTTATTATCCACTTTTATCACATATTCTACTCTCAATCAAAGATATTCTGAGTTACTTTGCTCTTAATCTTCACTTTAACAATTATCATTATCCACTTTTATCACCAGGGTCGGACTGGCTATAAGAGAACTAAGGAGTTTTCCCGGTGGGCAGGTCTGGTTTAGGCCTAAAATGGGCCGGTCCCTTGGCCAACTCAAGGCTTGAGGGCCAGTCTGATGGTGAAACTCCCGGGCCGAAATTTCTTCCCAGTCCGACCCTGTTTATCACATATTCTATTGTCAATCGAAGATAATCTAGACTACTTTATTCTTAATCTACAGTTTTAGAATTATCATTATCCTCTTTTATCGCGTTATTCAACTCTTCAAGCTTAGATGGAAGATAGCTCATTGTCATTGTTATCATTCATTCTTTAGAAGCAGTAGGAGATTCGGGTTCAATGATTGGCAAGGGGCCCATGCTTGGGAGACAATCCAGAATCTCCATATACCTATAAATGGCTATAAAATAGACAAGTGATTTGGTGTCCATCTGGAGACAAATGCCAATAATACTGTTTATACAGCTAATGGAACAACATGCTATCCCAGCATCCTCCATCGATCTATTACATATATATTTGCACAAGGCCTTTGGCAGATCCAAGCCCTTCGCGGGTCATCATCATCATCAATGAACTAAATTTACTAAATGAGCCTTTGGCAGGTCCAAGCTCTTTATGGGTCATCATCATCATCAATGAACTAAATTTTCTAAATGACCCTTTGGCAGGTCCAAGCCTTCATGGGTCATCATCATCATCATTGAACTAAATTCACTAAATGAGCCTTTGGCAGATCCAAGCCCTTCACATCGTCATCATTTTACATCAATGAACTAAATTTACTAAATGAACCTTTGTTTCCTTTGGTTGCAGGACGTGCCCGTCTTAAGAAGAAGATGCTGCCCATCCTTCTTCTGGTTGGTGCCAAACTCGTCGCTCTTCTTCCCCTCGCTATTGGATTAGTTGGATTAATGGCTTTGAAAGCTCTGTTCGTTGGAAAGCTCGCTTTCATCATCGCTGCTGTTATTGCTTTCCAGAAATTCTTCTCCGGTGGAAGTGGTGCTGCTTTGACCAGCTTTGTTAAGGTAAATAGCAGAAATTTGATTATTGAAATTGTACATTCACTGCTTTAAAGATTTGACAAAACAGTTCAAGAGAATTATAAATTATTATATCTAATCATCTTTTAATTTTTAATTTTTTCAGCAAAGTCCTGAGGCCTGGAACAGTGGCAGCTCAGGAGGATGGTCATCATCCGGATCTGGTGCATCAGGTGGCCCATACTACAGAAGTTTCGACGCCCATGACCTCGCCTATTCTGCACAGCAGCCAAACCAAATCTAAACAGAGACTGATCTTTCATTTTTTTAAAAAAACAACCCTGAACAAATCTTCTTTAACCTTCTTTCTCTTTAAGATCTGAACAAATCTTTACTTTCCTGTTCAGAAACTAATTCTTTTATCTATACTATCTGAACCAAAATCTTTTTTTTCTCTTTTTTGTATCTAAACAATACCAAAGTAAAAAATCAATCAATTAAAAGAAGTGAATTACCAAATATTAGTTCTTTAAAAAGAAGAAAAAAAAGCTTTAAAATCGCCTAATTATTAAAATACTATAGACTAATATAAAGTTACAAATATTGTTTTGTAAGAAATATATATTTGAAAAATAAACTGCTAAAGAGTTCATAAAAAACATTAATAGATTCATAAGCAATTAAAGTAATTAAATAACTTTAAAAATGCATTAATTAAAAATAATATATATTCTCAATACTAACGACTCAATCAATATTAATTAATTATATCAACAAAACAGAATGCTTTAATTGTCGATTTAATTGTTCGACTTAAATACTTAATAACTTAATCAATTTATAAATGCATTCAATTTAATTTATTCATGCATTTTAATTAAATATGCATCAATTAATAATCCAGTTATTTTATTCATTGTTAAGTATTTTTTTTTTTATTGCAACTAGAAAATTTAAAATTGTTATTTTTCATTTTGTGTTTTTTTCTCTTTACAAAACTAATATCTCTAATGATTATTTAAAAATTCATTAGCATTAGAAATATTCATTATTTTCTCTTTTTAACTTCTAAATTTATTACTTTCTTGCTTTAATTAATTTTACTTGTATTTTTCATTATTACTTAGAACTCAGAATTCATTCTTATTTCTGACCTTTCTATTCTACCTATATCTTCTTTCATTTTTCATTATCTTTCGTTATCTTTCATTCTTTCATTCTTTATCGTTTTATTTTTGTACAAAGAATCATACCAAGTAAACTCTAAGAGTTGTAATTTATAAAAAAAAAAATATAATGATAATATTTTTTTTTCATTTTTATTTAAATATTTATATTATTTAAATAAAATATTTATTTTAAGTTAGATATTATTAATTTTTTCTATTTTACTTTATTGTAAAAAAAGTAAAAAGAAAAAAAAAGAAATTGTAAAGTAAAAAGTTTAAAAAAAAATGATGTAAAATAAAATTTATATGTGTGAACAAATTTATTTTATTTTATGTATAAATTTGATTTTAAATATAATAATTTATTTTATTTGTAAAATTACTCGTTTTTGTCTGTCCTTTAATATTTTATTTTTTTGGATATGCAACACCTGCAATGCTTCTATGTATTGCGAAGAGTCGACTAGTGAAAATCAAAGGCGCTGCAGCTTACAAGCCTTAGTATAATCTGTCATATAGCTGAGTTTATTTGTAACCATTTCCAATAATTATCAAAAATCTCGATTACCATTGATTATATAAATAGACTGCAAATTAGTGTGGCACATAGCTTCCTTATATTTCATATACTTTAATGATTTTATGCTTTTAAAAGCCATTATTGTCTCATTTAATTAATTGTTTCCCCCGTTCTTTTCAAATCTGTCAAAATTGTTTTGATTTGTTATATGAATTAATAGTTCAGGAGATAGCGTGCAAAAAAGTGTCTGACTAACATCAAGCTAGAATTTTGTACACAAGTCAATCTTTTAGCGCCTTTTAAGAATATGTGGTCGGCTAAGTTCGTCTGCGGGACATAGCTTGGTAATGGGCGTTTGAAAAAAACAAACCGGTGGAGAGCGGCCATATCTCACCAATTATGGTGGATGTAATTTTCACACTTGATAGGTTAGTTATTCAAATATTACTAAAAATCAACGTTGTCACCTGTGGGGGACAAACTAACATCAACTTGATTTTCGGTTTACTAACTAATTCTGTACTCAGGATCATGAAAATCACATTGTCCACCATAATTGGTGAGACATGGCCGCTCTCGACCAGTTTGTTTTTTTCAAACGCATATTACCAAGCTATGTCCCGCAGACGAACTTAGCCGACCACATATTCTTAAAAGGCGCTAAAAGATTGACTTGTATACAAAATTCTAGCTTGATGTTAGTCAGACAATCTTTTGCACGCTATATCCTGGACTATAAAGTATCAATTTAGCAAAAATTATCTACACACATTTAATATGGAATAAAAATAACTGTGACCCCTCTAGGAATCGAAACAACAACATTTTATTATTTTCATCTATATCTTAAAAAATACAAGATGAAAAGAACTTTTTATGAATAAAACACATTGTGAACTATAATGAAACGAAAGAACTTTTATGGGGCACGGTTTTGATTCGGTGTTGGTGATATTTTAAGATCAGCTCTCTAGATGGTTGTCATTTAAGTGAAGTAAATAAATTCGGAACTATTTTTTTTTTTAACTAACATTATATTATAACAATAACAATTATATATATTATCAACATTACATATCATTCAACAGAAAAATTAAAAACCTAGTATGTAAAAAGTTCTTTTTATCTTGTAATTATTTGATTTTAAAGAAATTTGAAGGGTTTGCCGAAAGTAGCCGCCGTATTAATATCGACCGCCTAAGAACGCCTGCTCAAAAATTAGTGTGGAAACTAGGAATAGAAATAGTTCCAAATTCGTGTGACAAATAGTAGGACGAGGAAGCTATTACTAAAATTTGGACACCAATTTTTATTTGCTACTGCTCAGGAAATTTAAACCATAACAATAATTAAATTTGTAAACATAAGCATTCTTGCTAGCTTTATACTCACACTAAAGCCCCATTTACAGATTGATAGTTGATACGATAGTAGCGGTCATGATAGCTACTATCGTATCAACTATCACCGTGCAGACTACATGATAGATTGTGTCACGATAGAACTATCAACCATCACAGTATCTCGTCTGACGAGATAGTTAAGTGTTCTATCACAGCAGTCAGAGCACTCACCCGGCAGATTTAAGAACTACCACGCTAGATTCTAGATGCTGATCGGTTATTGTTTGTTTATACTTTTATATCACTTGATAACAGATCTAGGAGCCAGCAAATATAATGGATGCTTCATATTTGATATCAGTTATTTATTTATATTTGTTTTAAATTTTTATTTGAATACTGCAAATACACTAATTGGAATTGGAATTATACTTAAATAGAAGGTTATTAGGATGCAGGTTATAAACAAGATAAACATGGTCGAAAAACTCAGAGCTTCCAACCTGATTTCAACAACTTCATTACATTAGCCATTCATTTTCTACTATTTATAAAATAATTAAGTTGCAATCTTTACTTTTTTGCCCTACTTTACTTTTTCGCCCTACCTTTTGAGTTCAGGGATGAAAAGACTTACTTTAGTCCCTCTAAACATTCAAAATCAACTTTTTTCCCCTACTGGAGATAAAATATATTTATTTATCTAAGAGGTCACGTGGCCACTGCCTCTTCAGGCGTCTAGTAGTATTGTCAGGAATGGACCGGGAAAACCGACTGTGGACTAGTGGATTAGAATGGTCAGAAAGGGAATCGTGGAAGGATTTGTATCTGGATATGGCTAATTCTCAGACAAAGGGTACTTTGAGGTCATTATGAAGGGTAAATTTGTATATAAAGAAGGGAGCGTCAGCTATTTTTCTTAGGATCTTGGATTGGAGAGATTGGATGCGATAGGGATTGGAGGGCTTGGAGCATTTGACACTATAAATATTCTGTTTGCTGTATATGTACTATGTAAGGTTTGTTCCAACCCCCCTAAGCTATTTAGAAAATCGATGCCAACAAGTAAAAGTAAATGGAAAGGTAAGTGCACCATTGAATGTAACTTTCGGTACACCTCAGGGTACTGTGATAGCTTGCTGGCTCTTCCTGATATACTTAAACGACCTACTGAAATTAGATGACATTTACTCGGAGATAATCTCATTTGTGGATGACACTTTGCTGTATTTCAGAGGTGGCACCTGGGAACAGGTGTTTCGAAATGCATCAAAGGGAATATCTATAGTAAAATCCTGGTTTGATAATAACTTACTGACATTAAACATGGACAAGACAAAATATATGTGCTTTTCACTTGACCAAAGAGGGCAACCACCGGACAACATGACTATTAATATACATAACGAGGACTGTACTGACGGACAAACACAAGACTGTACTTGTATAAACTTCATAGACAGAGTTGATAGTATTAAATACCTGGGAGTTATAGTGGACAACAACCTTAAATGGAAGCAACACATCTCATGGATGGTTGCTAGGGTCAGGAGAACCATCTACAGTTTTATTCAAGTAAGACTCTTTGCAGACAAATCTGTAATGAGAATGCTCTACCATGCTCTAGTCGAGTCCATCTTGAACTACTGTATCTTATCCTGGGGTATGGCAGCCAACTCACATTTACAACCAGTAGAAATTATTCAAAAGGCCATTATAAAGATAGCAATGAAAAAACCAAAAAGGTATCCCTCACACCAGACCTATCTCGATTTTAAAGTACTGTCAGTCAAATCTTTATACCAGAAAGCAGTTTTATTGAATTTTTTTCATACTGAAAAAATACCAATAATTCACAATTACTCGACTAGGTTTCAGACTCATCTAAAGATGCTAATACCACAGACTCACACAACTAGAAAACAACGACACGCAACGTACCTTGGACCAATTTACTATAACAAACTACCAACAGAACTTAGACAGATTACTAACATTAACACATATAAAAACAAAATTAAACAACACTTACTGATTCAACAAAATAATGATTAAACTACATCAATACAAATATATATATATAAAAAATAAATGAATAATTAAGTAAAGGATAAATAATTAAAAATATAATGTAATATAATAATATGGGTGTATGTGTATGTGTATATGTAGGTGTGTGTATATATATCTGTATATAAATAATAATAATAAAATAAAATAAATAAATACTGACCAAATTGAGAGACGGAGTCCTCTCTCTAGGTGCTGCGACACCTACTGAGGACTCTCACCACATATATTATTGTTTATTGTTTAGCTACTAAATGGGTGTTAGTTATACTTATTTTTTGTATTATTATTTAAATTGTACTACATGTTTTTTTCAAGTGGTGGAATAAAGAATATTTATTATTATTATTATTATTACAATGACTCAATCCCAGACTTGTTTCAAGCAATTCCCAGTTAACACGCAGGCTGTTGAACGCTGTGTAAAACACGTCACGGAAGCCTCGGGAAACGTTTGTGGAGCTGAATCTCGAGACGGATTTATAGGCTACAAAATAGAGAACAGTAATAATAGACAGGTTCAACTAATATGGACTATTTATTCAGAACTCTGTTTTTCTTTTTTATAGAAGTAAGTTTATTGTTAAAAACTATACTGCAACTTAAATATTTAAGCTTTTTAAATATAGAGCAAGTTGCTAAAGTACCATGCCCGTTGTTACTGTTATCACCCATCATGTCATAGGCCTATCTTTTTTCTGGTACTGTATTTCTATAGCATTGAGGTCATTGCGCGACCGGAAGTATTCATTTAATCACACCATAATAAAACATAATGTTCTTATGTTCAAAAATAAAATACTATAACTATTACGTTTAAAAAAAAGTTTATTAAAGATATAAAAGAAACTCGTAAAAATGTGAAATTTTCAATATTTAGGCAAATTTTGGGGCTTATGCGCGACCGGAAGACATCAACTGATCTAAACCAAATTAAAACACAATGTTTTTAGGCTCTATTTGAAGACATTACAAACTGTTACATTACGAAAACATCAAATTCCAAAATTAAAAAAAATAATCGCAAAAACTAAGTTTTTCATATTTTGTCAAACTTTAGGGCCAATGCGCGACCGGAAGATGTCAACCGATTTTGATATTTTTTTTTCCTTTTTTAGTCTATATAATTCGCAACTTTTCCGAGCTATTACAACTACGAAATAAAAAAATGAGTTTTTTCGGCCCACCCTATTATGTATACATAATAGTGCGGTAACCTTGGGAGTACTTCTTAAATGAATTATAAATTACAACAAAAGTAATTAAATAATGTAATTGCTTTTATTTTATTATTCTTTTTTTTTAAGAACTATTTTTGAACATTGCTATGAATTATAAATACCAATTATAAATTTTAAAATAGGATTGGTAAATTATAGGAAGTTGGGTTTTTATTTTTGTACTTTAAATTGAAAAAAACAATTTGATAAATTTGACAGTTTTTTAATAGCTTTAAAAATTCATTGTTCAAAGCTTTATGATTGGAATTTTAATGATAAATAAATTATTTTAAAACCATTAAAATTTTTCAATATATTATATGAGTTAGTAATGTAAATTTAAATACACCAATATATCATTAGGTAGAGTAGCATCTTCAGACTAAATTAAAAAATCCAATATGTATACATAAATCACTTTTTTAAAAAAAAGAAAAAAAAAAAAGAAACAGACAGTGAAAAATAATTGCAGAACTTTGATGTACTTGAGAACCTCAAGAATAAAAATAAATTTGCATCGAGTATCTTTATGTTTCTTTCTACATTAATTTATTTTTTGATTAAACTTCAAGTTATGACCTTATAAAATATTTAAATAAAAACGAATCTTATATCATCAAATGATCGTATTATGGATAATCGGATTTCTAATTGAAATACAGGTATTTTAAAGGAAAATAGCTTTGATAATTGTTTATTAAAATCTAAACGTAATTTATTTTGAATATTACTAATGCTTCCGGTAAAACAGGAAGTAGATTCTTTTGTCCAACAGATGGTCATCGGACTACCGCGGCGCGACGGACTAATCTAGTCCGGAGAGATGAGCAGATGTATTTTTCAGAGTTCGTGGTGGAATATATTTAATAAATATTTTTCACGTAGGTAAGAGACTTTTTGGAACGAAGTTCCTTATGGCACGTTCTGGAGCCCGGGAGTGAATCCGAAAAAAACGACCAAAATCACCTTCACGAAATCTACAGATGACGATAACTTAAGTAAAAGCTCACCGAGTTAGATGAAATTTGGTACACATGTTCATTTTACCAATGCCCAGGCTGAGTTCGTTGGAAAACGTTATCCGACCAAGCGTTTACGCGCAACGCTCACGTAAACGTAAGCTTTAAAAGAAGGGAAAAAGTGTTAATAAGGAAGCCTGTTACATGACTTGTTTTGATTATTTTTGTTATATATGTCAAAAATGTCACTTTGTTTTGTAAATAAATAAAATATAATTATGTAAAATTTCACCCTGCTACAAGCAGAAGCTGTAGAGTAGGGAAGAGATATATTTTATAATATTTTAAATTAATTGGCCGGGTAGGTAGAAAACAGTCCTATTTCAATCCAAACTCCTTTAACAAACATACTCTTTCACTATAAACTCATCATGATCAACTTTTTTATTATATTTAATATAGGCACTTTTATAGAAAAGGGCCCCCCCACTTTTTTTTAATCTAATATACCTTCTGACAAACGAATACACACTTTTTTTATGCAAAAGTGTGTATTCCTTTGTCCCAAAGCGTATTGGACTGAATATCCCTTTGACTTAATAGGTTGTTAGACTAGGGGATATAAACTCTTCTGTATAAAAAATAAAAAGGGGGGCCCTTTTCTATTAGAGTACCTTTAATATATATTTATAGTAAGACGCTTGCTTTAATTATACACATAATGATTTTCTTTTAATTTTGCCTTAACTCTGCTAGGTACAAACAGTTCGTTACTTTTAATTTTGTCTCTTTTCTAACTCCACCATGTATACGTAGTTAGCACTGTGATTTCATAATTTATATTTAATGAAAAATGTAAGGAACTTCGTTCCTACCGGGTGTCCCGCGACACCACACGTATTTTTTTATTTTAACACTTCTTGGATACTTCATGATGACCTCCACTAACGCTTCTTATCTTAACTTAACAAGACCACTAAACCCTACACACACGAGTGAAGTGATGGTCGAACCATGCCTCCTCTTCTCTGTGGTCCATATATATCCAACCACCACGAGATGGTCTAATCATGGTTTTACAGGTCAAAACCTACTGACGCAGGCCCTTAATTACCTTGGAGTTTCCTTTTCAAGGAAAGGGGTTTTCGAGAGCGCACTTAAGCAGGCAGTGAGCCGAGGCCGATCAGCTGCAGGGGTTCTTAGGGACACCTTAATAAAAAAAGAACACTTCCTTCGAAGCAGTGAAAAAAGTGTACATGTCTTGCGTCGTTTCAACTCTGACTTATGGAGCTCAAATTTGGTCTCTACGGTACTTAGAGGATCTGGAAATAGCTCAAAACAGCTTCTTCAAAAATTATTTTGTTTTGAAAAGGAACACTCCACACTATATGGTGAGAGAGGAATTCGATATAGATCACATCTCAGTATTCGTACTCAAGTTAACTCAAAACTGGCTCAATTATATACATCTGCAGGAAGAAGATAGTCTTGTGAGAAGTTGCTTCGACAAACTCATTCAACAGGACTCCTCACTTACAAACTCTATTAAGCGTAACTGGGTTACACAAATAAAACAAATTTTAAATCAAATTGGAGAAAACGGCGACCAAATTATCCGAAATTTTATAGATAAGTCTACTAAGTCTTTCTTCTTTCCAATTTTAGTAGAAAGCTAAAATTGTCTGATTAAGAGAAAATCAACAAATCCATGTACAGCCCTATATATAAAGCTCTAAATAAAGCAACTAATAATTTACAATTAGGGCTACCGTACTCTGTTCAAAAGCTACTGGCCCAAGTTAGAACATCTGGACAGGGGCTCCTGAAAATTACAATTAAAGGAATAACCTATAAAATAAACACAGAGGAGTTTTGCACTCTGTGCAATTTGAATGAAAAAGAAAGCCTCGTTCATATTTTATTAGACTGTCCGAGGTACATCTTCTTACGGAAGGAATATTTGTGTCAGGATGGAGTCGACAGGAGCGTGCCTACTCAACTTAACCCTAGGTTTGTTCCAACCGAGCATTGTACTGTCCGCGGGATCGTCACCGGCATGCGCAGTAGATAAAAGCCGTTCCAAGCTGACTTGGGACAGTGTTTCGTACCGTACACGAAACTGTTCCAACCCCGGCAGGGATCGTTTGCGAACCGTTCACTGTACGATCCCAACGATCCTCTGACAATACCGCATGTACTGGTTTGTATGACATGCGCGCAGTTATGTCAATAATTACAAATATCAACAGGAAGGTTTTCTAACTGTTAGGTTTCCTTAATGTTTTCAATACAGTGCGAATAATAGTCCTAAACTCGTTCCAACCTGACATGATTATATTACAGTACAATGTTAGCGCATGCGTATAAAACCTGTCCTAAACGATTCCCGAACGATCCGCGGGACGATACAAAGGACGCTACAAATAGCGGGGTTGGAACAAACCTACTAACTCGAAAGAGGATGCAACAACTATTTTTTATTTTTTCATTAATTTCTTAAAAACTAGATCCTTCTTGTTGAATGAATAAAGCAATGAAAATTTTTATTTTCAGAGCCTTGTATTACTGAAACAATTTATTTATTTATTTTTAGTGTTTGTTATTAGTTATTACTGTTTAGAGTTTTATTGGTTGTTATTTTTTTTAGTGAATGCATGGATGAGAGTGTGTGTGTATTTATAAGTAATGTATGAGAGTGAGTATCATGTCCATGTGTATTAATTAATTTCTAAGATTATATTGTAAATTGCGGAACCTCTTTGTATAAAGCTTTGCTGCTTTAAAAGCAAATAAACGTATTATTATTATTATTATTTATTATTATTATTATATAAATTATTATTATTATTATTATTATTATTGTTATTATTATTATTATTATTATTATTATTATTATTATTATTATTATTATTATTATCAACTAAACCCTACACACACGAGTGAAGTGATGGTCGAACCATGCCTCCTCTTCTCTATGGTCCATATTTATCCAACCACCACGAGATGGTCTAATCATGGTTTCACAGGTCAAAACCTACTGACGCAGGCCCGCGGTAAGCATGTGATGCACTCTGGGCCTGAGAGACACCCGCGCCCCAGACTCCTCCAATTGTCTACAAATCATCAACCTTTAGTGCATTCATTTAGGGTGCGTTCGGAAACACTAACCAGGTCGACCGAGAAGTAACCGGTGTGTCCGGAAACACTAACCAGGTCGACCGAGAAGTAACCGGTGTGTCCGGAAACACTAACCAGGTCGACCGAGTAGTAACCGGTGCGTTCGGAAACACTAACCAGGTCGACCGAGAAGTAACCGGTGTGTCCGGAAACACTAACCAGGTCGACCGAGAAGTAACCGGTGTGTCCGGAAACACTAACCAGGTCGACCGAGTAGTAACCGGTGCGTTCGGAAACACTAACCAGGTCGACCGAGAAGTAACCGGTGTGTCCGGAAACACTAACCAGGTCGACCGAGAAGTAACCGGTGCGTTCGGAAACACTAACCAGGTCGACCGAGAAGTAACCGGTGTGTCCGGAAACACCAACCTAAACAACCGACCGCGTTCGTAAAGCTCCGGTCGTTTTAGCGGTCGACCGCTTCGGTCGCGACCGCTTCGACCGAAATCGAAATACGGTTAGTTCGGTTAGTAACCATAATGTTACCTTTCTTGGCGAAATGTCATTGTTCTTTTGTAAAAATTTGATAACAGTTTATAAACATTGAATACATTGTCGTCTTTTTTTGCTAATCTTTAAAATTTTTTTTATATTTAGTTTTTGTGAAACATGGACCTTTTTCGGCACTCTTTTACTTTGTTATTCACCTTTTTTATTTTAAAATTGAAATGAATTTGGTGGATAATTTTTTGACTAATAATAACAATATATCAAAACTGAAAGATGAAAGGTGTGATATTCCTTTGTACAGTTCATTATAGACCTATCTTTGTCCTATAATATAATAGTTATTTATTTTGTTACAAATCCTAGTTTTCAACATTTTATGGATACCGATATAGTTGCTATTTTAGGCAATCTAAAATAGAACCCCTGCCTGAGTTGAAGGAGACTGTGCGGTCGAGGATCGCTTGGTGGCATAATTTTGCTTGATTCACTCATGAGAGATTATATATATACATTTGTTAAACTGTCCGTTTGCATATTTTATACATTTAAGAGATTATAAATGTATCATTTGTACACAGAAGAATTGATATTATCGATGTAAACAGTGAAGTTCAAGGTTTCAGGAGGAAGATGCTGCTGAACGTCGTGTAATCTGAGTATTTAGTAGAAGGAAAAAGGAAAGGGATGATAGTTATATACAGATTTAACCTAAAGGGGTGCCGCTGAAATAGTTTATTTACTTGAGGAATCGTCACAGTTTCACTTCTATCTCACACCAAACAAAAACGAATTTATATTTGTAACCTCTCTTTGTTTATAAACTTTTCGGTCGACCGCTGCCCGTTCGGAAACAAAAATGATTTCAAGCCGCCATGACATTAACCACAACAAACCGCCGATCGACCGAGAGGTTGACCGGATAGTGTTTCCGAACGCCCCCTTAATTACCAGTCTATTCTCCCAATACGGTGGTTGCACCAGTAAATATTTAATAACTCAAGTTTTTGACAAATAAATAAAATAATAGATACTCGATTTAAAGAATATTAGTGTGAGTTTTAATGACCCCAATCAGAAATTAAATCGGTCAACAATTACGGACGCCATAAGAGCTCTAAGTCAAGTATTAAAAAAAGAAAATTAAAAAAAGAAAAGTAGCATTTTGCTTGCGAGTGTGGAGTTTGTACCCGAGCGACTGCGAGGGTAGTAAAACCACACGAGCAAAGCAAAATGCAGTTTTCGCACGATTTGCGTACCGTACTTTATCTACGATTGTTGGATTTTACTACGTTTTGATTAGCTTGCATTCTTGTTTGTTTGTTTGTTTGTTTTTCCGGTACAAATCTGGCAATCGATTTCTAACTAACTTCCCGAATAGCTAGAGATTTGAAACTTTTAGCATAGCTCAGAACACGATGAAAATGCATTATTTTAATACTTTTAGCCAGTGCTCGATTTCTAGAAATTGAGGTGCCGGAACTACAACCTACCCCCTCTCTACACCCCCCCCCCCTCCCCCTTCCCCTATAGAAGGTGGGTCCGGGGGTCCTCCCCCGGGAAAATTTTGAAAAATAAACGTTCAAAAACAGCATTTTAAGCAGTTTTAGACATAAACCCACACTGCAATCAGGTGGGTTGTGTGTGGAAACATGTCATTTTAATTAGTATTTTTTATAAACAATTTCTTTATTAGCATATCACAATACTCTCTATAAATAAATTGGTACTTAGGTTTATACGAATAATTAAATCAATGTCTCACTCGCCTCGAAGGAGTTTCGGTAGGTACAGCGTCTCGGCACAGTACTTATTTAATACGATCCCTGCCATTAAAAAAAAACTTTGTTAATAAATTGCGAGCTAGTCTAGGGTAATACTATGGTGCCAGTTTAATACACGATATCCTTAATCAAAGTTGTAGTCACTCACTGACAAACAAAATTTTAACTAAGGATTTAAAAAAATCTTAGTGCCGATTTTATTTTTTATGTAATCAGAGAGAGAGGTCCCGGAACGCCGTTCCGCCGCGTTCCGCCTCAAATCGAGCCCTGCTTTTAGCCATCTTTCAGCAGAATTTAATTAGTTTTCAGCAAATTTTGCTCTGTGAAAAGTTAGTTCGGAAAAAATCCGCAAGTTATTTTATTTGTTTTGCCATATCCAATATTTACGCAATCTTCATTTTGACGGGTCTCAAATTTGTGATAGATAAACATTGAATGACAGCAAAACAGGAAATATCGATTATATTATTTCAAATATATCGATGGCACGCTTAGATTTGGTGTTGGGGAGATCCGTTGTACAAAGATTTATCCTTTTATAGGTTTAAGATCAGCTCTCTGGATGGTTGTCATTTATGTGAAGTAAATACATTTTTTTTTCACTAACATTATATATTATATAACAATAACAATTATATTATCAACATTACATACGATTCAACAGAAAATTTAAAAAACGTAGTATATATAAAAATTCTTTTTATCTTGAAATTATTAATAATAAATACAGAAAAAAATAAATTAACTTCATGTATGTAAGTTTGTATTGCTCTTTTGATAAAGATGACATTAATTCATTAGTTGTATTTTGTGTTGAATTAATTATTGCAGAAGGCGTATTATTCTCCTCATTTTCGACCTAATCGCTTAAAACACTCATTGTCTTTCACTAAAAATTCAATATAAACAGTTACTTTAATTAAACAAACAAAAAATTAGTTTTGTTAAATGTAAACAAACACGCTAATGTGCGGTAAGGTGAAGAATTCTTCTTTTTTACCGCACTAGGGCGTAAAAAAAGAGGAATTATGAAACGCGCATGCGCAATGAATACAACTAGGTAAAGGATCACTTTCTACGCATCTAAACGGAGATACAATGTTTATATTTCGTACCAATCGTAGATAAACAAACTTTAACGTTTAACCAAAGTATCGCATTAATTAATGTGTTTCGCTAATAACTTTTAAACTAAATAATGAAATTTCATCGGGGTTTTTTATTAATGTTCCTTATATTTTACCGGTTCCAGCGATATACTTACTATATGCCAAAAACGTATTTATACTTTTGGTATTATTAACCCTCAAAGTTTCAAAATTCAAAAATCAATAACTTAAAAATGACGGCTAATATCAAAATTAGGAGGTATATTCGTGCCAAATTTCAACTCGGTCGTACCATTTTTCGATTTTTTAAAAATGTTTGCTGACTCAGCAAACTGGGTTCAAGATGGTGGAAAATGTTGATTTTCCGGGCAGGAAGGAATGATTTTATTGCCAATAAGCTGTCAAATCTCTAGATTAAATACCCTGAGCGCTGCAATAATAACACACATACACACATAGAGCCGTCATGCTGAAAACCTCTCAGGAGGTCTTAAAAACGCCCAAAACGGACAATTCAGTTGAAATCTCGAAAGAAAATGTTTGTGGGTGAAAACATTTTTATATAATAAAACAAGTTTATATAATAAAACTATTTTCGTCTGAAGTATTATTTAATTATTAAATTATTACGTTTATATTGATTATACGCTTCTTTTGATAAACAACAAATTAGTTATACTCGTGTAATTATATCTAAATTACAATGCACTTCAAATAAAAAAAAAAAATACATAATTGAGATCAAATTACAAGAGTAACGACACGGTATAATTACAATTTAATAGCATGATTGTCAAAGGAAACAATAATCCATCTATTCTCGTTTGACAGGATAATAATAACTATAATTTATTGTATTAAACATGAAAAAAATTTATCGACGAATAAAAAAATAATCAAGGTAAATAAAATTGATAAATGAATCGCTTAGAAACCGATGCGAATAATTCCATTTCTTAATAGTCTCTGAGAATGTAAATAAAATTGAAAATAGCTTTATTGACACTTCTTGCTCAGGAGAAGCCTTCCTTAAACCTACAAAGACGCTTCAGAAAGCTCCTTGAGGGGTTAACAGTTTGGACAAGGAAATTATAAACATTATTTTTAATCAATTAATTTTCTAACTGTACATATTTTGACATTCCAGCATTTCCTATCCTGTGCTGTTCTCTACAACAACATTCTTATCGTGTGCTGTTCACAACTATCTTGTACTATTTTCATTCGCATTATCTTGTACTATTCACAAAATTTCTTCTTCTTTGCTGTTCTCAGCTACAACATTTGTATTCTGTGCTGTTCAAATAATTCCTATACGGTGCGGTTCACAACATTCCTATCTTGTACTATTCACAAAATTTCTTCTTCTTTGCTGTTCTCAGCTACAACATTTGTATTCTGTGCTGTTCAAATAATTCCTATACGGTGCGGTTCACAACATTCCTATCTTGTACTATTCACAAAATTTCTTCTTCTTTGCTGTTCTCAGCGACAACATTTGTATTCTGTGCTGTTCAAATAATTCCTATACGGTGAGGTTCACAACATTCCTATCTTGTACTATTCACAACATTTCTTCTTCTTTGCTGTTCTCAGCGACAACATTTGTATTCTGTGATGTTCAAGTAATTCCTATAAGGTGCTGTTCACAACATTACTATCCTGTACTGTTATTTTCCATGAATTTTAAGTATCAATTTAGCAAAATTTAAAGAGCACTAATGTTTGGAATATTAATCTGGTGCTTTCTGAGGGCTAATTTCGACAAACCATCTAAATTTCATAAAAATCAGATAAGTACTTTTGAAGATATAGCTGTATATATATAATTGTTTGTTAGCATGTGGAAGAGAAAACAATTGTGGTAGAAGGTTTAAATTTATATGGGACCAAAAATGGGCTGATTCTGACCTACTATACAAATTTAATCTAAACCGAAAAAACAAAAAAACTAAGCGAAAGACCGACACGGAACCAAAAATGTTGCCTCATGTCTGAAACGAATTTCTGTCGGAAACATAAAAATATTTCTTTCTTTAGAATAATCACATAGTTTTTGTTACTTTCGGTAAGCTCGGAAGTAAAATTAAATCATATACTAATAAGGAGAAACTAAGTTATTTTGTTAGAGAAACAGGAAAAGCTCCATGAGTTACTAATGTACATGCGTCACAAGTACGTTAATTAAGGTTAAAGCGTTGAACGCTATCAACAGTATTTGTCATGTGTTTGAATTCAGAATCGCGAATTCCGAGCATTCATATGTAATATTTTAGAGAAGTAAGTCATAGCATTGAGTAAAATTAGATTCAGAGCAATAGTTCGTCAAATTTTTGTTAAAAAAAATAATCTGCAAAGGGATTCAGGTTATTTACTTTTATCTTTAGTGACATACGATTATACGATATTACCTGAAGGCTATGTCATTGATAAATTATAAAATTAATTAATTTTGATCTTACTAACCACTTCTATTGGTTCAAAATCTTTTAACAATGTTTAAGCCACCTTTTTGTTTACTAATTTCCCTCTACCACTTCTAAGTTCTTTAGATATTAGTTGTTTTACTTTTTGAAATAATTATAACTGATATACATTTTTTTAATCTGAATTATTATAAAGTAGTTTAAACCAGCATTACGTATCTGTATTGCACTACATTATAACCCATTATTTTTATTTCTTTTTCTTTTTGTTTTCTTTGTTTCAAAGTACTTCCTTGAAGATATCGGCTGATAAATATCGGTAAAATTTGTCTGCTTCGGTAAATTTGTAACTTAAAATCAACTACCTATGTTTATAAACCTATTCTTTTATGAACTTATTTTTTTGGCTCATCCTCGACCCACAAGTTCAAGGCTTTACCCATTCACTTCAATATAATATTTCTGGTTTTCGAAAACTTTTTAGCGGCGATTAGGCATCTTTCCATAGCAGTTTGGTCATACATTTTACTCAGAATATTCAAAACGGGAGTTAATAACCAAAGAATATCGGGAGAGTACGGTATTACGGACAGTTACGAGAATTAAATAATCATTGATGAGTGATAAAAAATAGTGTTAAAATAGGCTGCCAATTAGTGTGGCATATATCTTCTTGGCATCCTATCATGAACGTTATTGATTTTTTGCTTTTACAAGCCATTTTTATCTAATTTATTTCCAAATTTTTAGTTTTTGGTAGTATTCATACTACGGAAAGATTAAATTTTACTTTAAATCAAATTATAATAGTAGTTATTGATAATTATAATTTGATTTAAAGTAAAATTTAATCTTTCCGTGGTATGAATACTACCAAAAACTAAAAATTTGAATTTCTAATAGATTGAACTAGGTACAGGTACTAATTGAGTACTTTATAATTATAAGCGTTAATTCTCGGTTTAGTTCTATTGCCGTGAATATTTCGCTCACTGGATTTGTAGAATAAGATTGAAAGCTTGAATTAGGGGAATTTGTATCGGTAACGACAGAGAAAAATCATTATCCCGTATAGCTCAGCTGGTAAGAGCACCTGTAACGGATTAATAGGAGGACCCGTGGTTCGAGTCCCGGTTCGGGGGTCTATTTTTCTCTGTATATCACCCGTAGTTATTGATAATTATAATTTGATTTAAAGCAAAATCTAATTTATTTGTTTAAATGGGCGCAGATGATTGAATCTTATATGGGACCAAAATTGGGCTAATTATGACATACTATTCAAATTCCATTAACCGTTCGTTAAAATTGAGCGATAGACAGACCGGCAGATAGATACGGAATCAAAAATGTTTCCTGATATGTGAAACGGATCTCATTCAAATCGACCACATAGCTTCCGTTACCTTCGGTAAACTCGGAAGCAAAATTCTATTGCTCTAACAGACTGCTAAGAAAAAAGGATATTGTTAGTTATATATAAACAAATTAATGTATCTTTGTCCAAAATTTATTTAAAAAAGGTGAAAGGAAGAATAAAGAAAAATAAAAATTGGGTCGTATGCAGTCGATTTACCGTCAAGGTTTTTAGCACATTTATTTCTATAAAATTGATAATGAGTTATTAAAAAAACAAACTGAGTTATTAATACATAATCTAGAGTAAATTTGATGTAGATGTAAGTATTTGGGGAAAAAATTTGATTTAGAATTTGTATAATTCATATTTTTATTCAGGTTTTAATTGGGTTAAAAATTTATAATAATTGACTTAAACTTCCTGTAATAATCCTTAGCCTAAATTCAATATTATACTTTCACTCGCGACCTTCATCCTTTCAGCTTAGTCAAAGGAATCAACGCAAAGGAAAAAGCATTGAGAAAGAGAAACACAATGTATTTACAAAAAAACAAATATTTGTGTGTATGCTCTGTACAACGAGTTGCACAAACACGGTAATAATAGTACACTCTAGTAATGTAGTTTGGCATGCAATCTATTATTAGAAGAAATAAAAGAGGGAGGAGAAGAAAATCAAATGAGAAAATATCAGATAATGCCGAAGATATAACAGCATCTATATCTATATACCGTCATGTAAATAGATATACATATTCTATGTTAGCCACCGTTTTTCGCCCTTTTCTACCCCTTAAAATTAAAATGTGGCAAAATCCTTTATTAGTGGGGCTCTATATGATATAAACAGAGTATATTCTTCAAATTTCAAGTCTCTCGGTTAAGCAGATTTTGCTGTACGTTGATTTTGTCTCAGTCTGTCAATCAAGACTTTACGGTTATATTAGAGGGATAAACAAACTTTCCTCAAATGGTTACAAAATAAATAAAAAGGTTGCATACAGGTTATTCTAGTAAAATAAATACGACTAAATTATGAGAAATTATTCAACAAACAAATAATTAAATTGAGAGTAACACATCAAAAATAAATAAATAAATAAAAAAGGGGGGGGGGGGGGAAATCAATAAAACAAATAATTAAATTAACAGTGACAAATCAACAATACGAATAATTAAATTTAGAGTAATAAATCAACAAAACAAATAATTAAATTAAGAGTAACAAATAATTAAATTAAGAGTAACAAATCAACAAAACACAAATAATTAAATTAAGAGTAACAAATAATTAAATTAAGAGTAACAAATAATTAAATTAAGAGTAACAAATCAACAAAACAAACAATTACTTTAAGAATAACAAATCAACAAAACAAATAATTAAATTAAGAGTAACAAATCAACTAAGCAAATAATTAAATTAAGAATAACAAATCAACAAAACAAATAATTGTATTAAGAGTAACAAATCAACAAAACAAATAATTAAATTAAGAGTAACAAATAATTAAATTTACAGTAACAAATTAAGAGTATCAAATAATTAAATTTACAGTAACAAATTAAGAGAAAAACTGATAATTAAATTAAGAGTAACAAATCAAAGAAAAATTAAACGAAGTAAAAAAAGCAAATAATTAAATTATGAATAATAAATCAACAAAACAATTAATTAAATTAAGAGTAACAAATCAACAAAAGAAATAACTAAACGAAGAGTAACGAATCAAAACAAATAATATAAGGTTTATATCAAGTCAAGTTGAGCCACTCAGACAAGCGAGTCCTTGTGTCTTCCCAGTATATAACGTGAGTTCAGAAGAGTTAAATGCTTTATAATGTCCTTGCCAAGCTCAAGAAGAACACAAATGATAGTTTTATTTAAATGCAAATAGTTAAACGCAGGTTCAAACGGTCATAACGTTAATTGAGGTGTTTATATGTCATCAGATTCTTTCCGATATATTGTTACTTGACCTTGTAATAGAAATACTTGATTATCACCGTAGATAATCATTATTATTTAAGCGAGACGGCATGCACTTGTAACATATTATAACAACCTTAAACTCAAAATTAAAAAAAACAAAAAAAACATTAAATTTATATAAATATTGAATGTGAAGATCAGTTAATATTATTAATGATTTAAGTAACAATAGATAACAGATACACATATTATAAAACAAGGTCATAATAAGTCGTTATCTAATCAAAATGAATTCTTTAATCGATGGTAACCACATGAAAAGAATTAAAAATTAATTCTTTATATAACATTATAACAACAATGAATAATTATTGTTTTCTACGTAGTTTAAAACTAATAGTTACTAAATTGTTTTTATTCTAAACATTGCAAATGTTAGTACAATTTTATTGTTATGTAAAAATTTTGTACAATTTGTTATTAAGTTGGTATTATCACGCGAAAATAAGAAACAATATCAGTTATTCCCAACAAATTCTTGTGGAACTTATACATATTTAGAATAAATTTAACTTAAACCGCAAACATGATTAAAATTAATTCACACTTGATAAATACAAAAAAACATTAATGAATAAGACAATGAGGTTGTTTAATCTTAAGTAATATAATATTTGTCAAACCTCAATTTAATGGTTTGTTAATATAGTTATTTTGGTTAGACCTACTTATTATTTTAGATTTATAGTCCAGTCAAATGGTGCATGAAAAGAGCTCAAAGTGGAAAGTTCTGGTGTAATTGTTGTTAGTGGCTTACATTGTGTTTTTTGGGGTGCTAAACACGAATCTGAAGTTGTCCAACAAAATTTCCCTCGGCAAATATGAGAAATCATCGAAAAACTACAAAAAAAGGTTTTTTATTGGTTTTCAGCTTATAACTTGCAAAGCAACCTACTCACGCAAAAAGTAGTCTAGTAGTAAAATAAAAAGGAGAAAATAATCTACAATTTATGTCTGTAACATTTATTTGTACGTCGTATGGTTTTCACGCAAATGGGAGTTGAAATATTGGGAAGAGGTGACGGGTGGAGGGTACAGGCTGAAGGGTAAACGGTTGGTGGCCAGACTGCGCTGGCAGTTAATTTTATGTTTTTGGGTGTGCTGAACACGAATCTAAAGTTTTCCAACAAAAATTTTACACGCAAATAAGAGAAATCATCATAAAACCACTTTTTAATTTTATTTTTTTAGTGGATTTCGCCTTATAACTTACAAAGCAAGCTATTTACGCAAAAAGTGGAAGAGTAGTAAAATTAAGAGGAGAAAATAACCTACAAATTATTTCTTTACCATTTTTTTGTAAGTCGAATGGTCTCTATGCAAAAGAGGGGTTGAAATAACCGGGAAATCAGTAATTTTTGAAAAACAACAAGTAACACCATTAATATTTATTCTTTATTTCATGTAGGTAAACATTGTTATTGGATATTTCAACCCCTCTTTTGCATAGAAACCATTCGACTTACAAAAAAATGGTAAAGAAATAATTTGTAGGTTATTTAGTGGATGCGCAATGTCTGAACCAAAACTTTACATAACGCGGTCACCACCGGAAGACTTAGAACTTTATATAGATAACTTCATATTTAGT
Source organism: Gerris lacustris (assembly GCA_951217055.1). Lineage (NCBI taxonomy): Eukaryota > Metazoa > Arthropoda > Insecta > Hemiptera > Gerridae > Gerris > Gerris lacustris. The sequence goes on along the minus strand of OX578284.1, from coordinate 7,761,405 downwards.
GTTAATGGCAATAGTTGTATTATTAGGTTTGTTCTAACCAAACTATTTACCGCCCGCGGGATTCTCACGGGCACGCGCAATGGATAAAAGCCGTTCCAACCCGACTTGTGACAGTGTTTCATATACCGACCTCCAAACTTTTCCAAGCCACGCTGAGATTGTTTGCGAACTGTTTACTGTACGGTCTAAACCTTAGAGCAAGGAAGGGGTATAGGGAACAATACTATAGAATCTGGGTCTCAAAAAGTGTTCATTATTCTCTCCCCCGATACTAAACCTCCCAAGCGAGCTCAATCCGAACCAAAGGGATCACGTGGTCACTGGTCCTTGTCTTATTGGTCTATTCCTTGTTCTTCCGTTCCCACAGTCGCTTGTCAACAAATCCTTATCAGTAGCATTTATTTGATACCCCACTCAAAGAGATATCGATATTGCTTCACAAAAATGCCGCTTAGGAGGTTTAGTATCGGGGGAGAACAAAATGAACACTTTTTGAGACCCAGATTCTATTGTATTGTTCCCTCTACCCCTTCCTTGCTCTAAGGTTTAGACCGTACAGTAAACAGTTCGCAAACAATCTCAGCGTGGCTTGGAAAAGTGTGGAGGTCGGTATATGAAACACTGTCACAAGTCGGGTTGGAACGGCTTTTATCCATTGCGCGTGACAATCCCGCGGGTGGTAAATAGTTTGGTTTGAACAAATCTAATAATACAACTATTGCAATTAACACTAAATATGAAGTTATCTATATAAAGTTCTAAGTCTTCCGGTGGTGAACACGTTATGTAAAATTTTGGTTCAGACATTGCGCATCCACTCTTGAGAGCATCTTCAGGGGAGTCCATGAAAAAAACAGTGAGGTGAAAAAAAAAAAAAAAAAAAGTGAAAAAAATTGAATCCAAGACCTCGTCTAAAAACTTCCAGTTAACATTACATACATTTTACTTTATACATACATTTTACTTCATCAGGATAACATGGTGGTACACGTCGGAATACAAAACCCTACATTACATAGAGAACAACGAGGAAGCCAACGATATAATTGTTATCTACTTATTCTTGGAACGGAATTTTCATTCAAAGGTGGGAAATTAATAACGGAAACAGAAGTAATTAATATTATTAATTAATTAATTATATATATTTATATATATATTATAATGACTTTGTAACATACATATTTGCATATAATGCAAGTTTATTTGATACCAGGATATAAGATTAGTTTCAGACTAGAGTTATATTTATATAATTTAATTATGATTATTTTTCTTGACGTAATTACGTACCTTGTTTCATTAAAAGTAATTTAGTAAGCCCGCGGTATAATTATCTTAATACTCTTCTTATACCTACCTAGTCAAATGAACTCCTTAAAAAGGAACTTTGATGTTTATTATTATTTTTTTTTTTTTTTGTAAAGTTAATTATTTTTTTAGTAGTATGCCGTTTGAAATATATAATTATTGAACAAGATAATGAAGTTATTTATTTGTACATGTATGTTTGTATTCGTTTTATTATCGATTATGTATTTATACACATGTAAAATCATTTATTTAAAGACCCTGCGGATAATTAAAATATATTTAGTGAGAAACAAAATTAAATGCTTAGAACCTCCATTAAATTATTTTTCTTTTAGTAAGTATTTCCTTCATTAAAATTAACTAACATTATATACCAGTTTAGTTAGTTTAGTTCTTATAAAAAAAAGAGAATTAAACCATTTAATACAGCGTTTCCTAACCCTAACCCAAAATATAATTTGAGCCTTCCAATCAGAAATAAAATCGGTTAATAATTGCGGATCTATGAGCATGAAAGATCAAAGGCAAAAATTAAAAAAAAAAAAATAATAATCAAATCTAGCTCCAGCTGAGGTACAACCGATGAAGGTACGAACTAAGTCGTAGATTCAAACTTTTTGATCTTTAAAAAACAGTAGCTGTGTGTAATCAGTTCATCGATACGACTTACCGTTGATTCATAAAACATCTTTAACTTTGCGTCCGCCGATTTTAGGGTAAATAATTTCAAGATAAAAAGAACTTTTTATATACTACGTTTTTAAATTTTCTGTTGAATCTTATGTAATGTTGATAATATAATTGTTATTGTTATATAATATAATATAATGTTAGTAAAAAAAAATAGTTCCGAATATATTTACTTCACATAAATGACAACCATTTAGAGAGCTGATCTAAAACCTATAATAGGACAAATCTTTGTACAACGGATCTCCACAACACCAAATCTAAACCATGCCATCGATATATTTGAAATAATATAATCGATATATTTCCTGTTTTGCTGTCATTCAATGTTTATCTCTTATTTATAAAAATCACAAATTTGAAACCCGTCAAAATGAAGATTGCGTAAATATGGGACATAAAATAACTTGCGGATTTCTTCCGAACTAACTTTCCATACAGCAAAATTTGCTGAAAACCGATTAAATTCTGCTGAAAGATGACTAAAAGTATTAAAATAATGCATTGTCATCGTATTCTGAGCTATGCTAAAAGTTTCAAATGTCGGAAGCCATTCGGGAAGTTAGTTAGAAACCGATTACCAGATTTGTACAAACAAACAAACAAGAAAGCAAGCTAATAAAAACGTAGTAAAATGAAAAAATAAACTTTTTGGTTACACGGCTATAGCCGCAGGTGTGCCAAATTTCATGTTTCTAGCTATTCTGGAAGTCACTTATAATTTTGATGAGTGAGTAACAAAAATGGCAACTTTGAAAATCACCCCTGTTGAAAAGGCAGGGTGTAAAGGGCTCAAATATTTACTTAAATTTGTAAGGTTTCAAATTTCAAAAGCCCTTCGTAAGAGGAAGCAGAGGTATGAGGGTGAAAAACCAGGTAAATTCGTTCAAGTAAAAATACACTGCGTGCTTACTGGAACTAGGCTTTGCGCTTATACTAATTATGAACTAATTTGAACAAATTTACTTTTGTGCTTTTTGGAACGAAGTTCCTTATGGCACGTTACAGCGTCTGGAGTCCGGGAGTGAATCCGAAAAAAACCACCGTCGAAAAAACCGACCGTTACAAAACCAGGCGTCACGAAATCGACCGATGGCAATAATTTGAGTAAATGATGACTGATTCAGTTTGGTACATACGTTTATTGTACCAATGCCCAGAACGAGTTCGTTGGACAACATTATCCGCCCAAGCGTTATCTCGCAACGCTTGCGTAAACGTAGGCTTCAAATGTAAAATAGGAATTTTACGGGAAAAAACTCTAATTTCATCTATTTAATGAGACAATAGTTATTTACGCACCTAGGGAGTAAAGTAAGCCATTATTCCCTGAGCGAAAAAAGTTGGTTCTTGAGGTGAAGCCGAAGGAACCACGGTCCCTAAATCCTGAATCCCGAGGTGAAGCCGAAGGAACCACGGTCCCTAAATCCTGAATCCCGAGGTGAAGCCGAAGGAACCACGGTCCCTAAATCCTGAATCCCGAGGTGAAGCCGAGGAAGATAATTAACACAAGGGGAATAATGGCACTTTACTCACGAGATACTTACAATATTTTATCACCAGTAGAGAGAAAATACACATTTTCGTCCATTGCACAGTTTTTATTTATTATTTAAATAAATAACAAAAATTATTAGCACTTTTAATAGCAGATATAAGAGATTCAATATAAAAAACAAATAAGAATTGGAATTAAACTCAAACAGAAGGTTATTTAGATGCAGGTTATAAACATGGTCGAAAAAGCAGTGTCGCCAACCCGATTTTAACAACTTCATTACGTTAGCCATTCATTTTCTACTATTTATAAAATAATAAAGTTGCAATCTTTACTTTTTCGCCCTACTTTACTTTTTCGCCCTACTTTTACTTTTTCTCCCTACTTTTAGAGTTCAGGGATGAAAAGACTTTCTTTAGTCCCTCTAAACTAATTCAAAATCGTAACTTTTTCTCCCTACTAGGGATAAACAAGTTTTTAAAACAATTTTATTTTATTAAAACCGACACCGATATGAAGTGATAAAGATCGCTAAATTTATTATAGTGGACCTAAACGTTTAAAATTGAAAACAACGTTTTTACCGACATCTTACGTTCCAACGCAACGATTTAAATAAAACTTCATGCACATCGCCAAGTACCTACTATTGAAACAGGCAGTGATATATTTTACATAATATTTTAAATGGAGTAGGCCGGGATGTAAGTGGATTAGGGAACAGTCCTTGTTCCGTCATTCTACAACCATCCTCTTTAACTATCAACTCATCATGATTAACATTGTTTATATTATATAAAAGAGATATGTTCTGGAAGCGTAGATAAGAACATATATTTTTATACAAACAATTAAGATTATTATAAGATTAATTCATTCTTGATAAAATAAAATGGTTATTCATCGTGCCTTGCATGTAAATGTAAATAATAGCCTCCAAACTGCAATTCAGAGAGTATTTTATTCTTGGTAATGGAATGAATTATGTATATTATATTCTTGTAATATAACCAAGCAGTGTCCCATCGGCGACGACTCCCCTCGAAATGATTTATTATTGCTAAGCTAAGGCAACCACATTTATTCCAATAAAAATAAATGTTTGTTTTGATTTGTTAGTCTTCAAATAGATATAATAACTTATCTAAGTGGATATCTAAATTAATTTACTTAATTTTACTTTTTTATAGCCACTGAACCAAGCATGAGCCTTGATTGGAAAGCGGGGTAAACTCAAGATAATAATATAGAAAGATATTTGAGACAATAAGATAATATTTCATAATAAAATCATTTGAATTATTATCCTTTTCAAAACAAACTATTTAAAAAAAAAAATTATCACGATAAACCAATTGTATTAAAGTGACGTAGCGACAAAACTGCGTCTCATATCATTTCAAAGACAAACTGTTGAATGAAATTTTAGTTTAATTATTTAGCCAAGAATAATTACAAGACAAGATTTCAATTGCTAAAACTCAAGTGAGGAAAAGTTGACGATAAATTGCATCCAACTTTTTACTTATTGTACGTTCCGTCTAGAAACATGTAATTATCTTTTGTTCGAAAATATAATTCGATGATTATAATTGGTTGACGTCAGTTCACTGATTATTTTATAATAATAGTACTTAAAGACTGTGTTAGTGGCTGTCTTTAGTTAATAATCCTTTCATGCTTTCTTTGCATATAACTACCAGCAATTTGTGTTGCAAATTCAAAGTAATAATGCTTATTATAACGGTAGATATCCAGGTCAATCTGCACCTCTTTATTTAGATGGTGTAGGTCGGGGTTATGAAAGAATGAAGTTCATTAAAACTCAAAGAGCTTAAGCTTCTCGATAGAAAGAGTAAAAAATGCAAAAACCTCGCTTTTTAATAGTTTTTCAAATTTTTGCGGACAGAAAGTGGTGGTACCAAGAAGCAAACTATCTGGATAACCACCTTCTAAAAACTTTTTTTTAGTCGCCCTTATTGATCCCCCCCCCCCCCCACATATTGATTCGCCATCTTGAAATTATGATGAGTGAAACTTCTAAATACAGTTGTCACAAGTGCTGATATGTCACCTGTATGCCGAATTTCGTTCAAATCCATCAATTTTTAGGCCAGTTATCGTGAGACAAACAAACACAAAAATCTGAGGTTCCAGTAAGCATGCTGAGGTTCCAATCGTTATGGAAAATCTGAGGTTCCAGTAAGCATGCAGTGTGTATCTTTACTTGAACCAATTCACCCGGTTTTTCTCACTCTCATATCCCTACTTCCTCTTGCAATGGGATTTTAAAAGCAAAGATATGAGTCTCATACAGAAACTGGCCAAGTGTTAAGCAATAAAAAGAAAAGATCAGTCTTGCTCATGAAAGTAGGAGTGAAGTAAGGTTATGTACTACAAAAAGAGCAGACTTGGCCAAAAAGTAGATATCACTACTTTGATATGTTGGCTATTTTGGGAGAGGGTCTGGAACTCTGTCCTTTTTTCACGGTTAGGTTTTGTTTTGTGGATATAGTTTTCAAATCCCGTCTCTGAAATAAAGAACTAATTTATACGCTCGTTCAATAACAGCTTTGTTTAAGCATGCTGATGATAATTTATTATCATTGATAAAGGATCAAATTAGTTCACTTTTCGCTCACTATCCAAGTTTGTAGCACCACAAGCTATCTTCAAAGATATATCCTTTTGTATTCACTATAGTCCTTCTTCTCTTTAAAATTCTTTGGTTACTTCTTAATCAATCAGAACTTTTGGAGTGCGTTCGGAATCACTAACCGTTCGAACTATCTGGCGTTCGGCGGTCGATCCTAGCTATCTAGAGGTAAGGTTCCAGCTCTCACTGACGTAAGTCAGAATTGTTGCGTAGGTGTTACGGTACACAATTAATTTGTTTTTATCCGTTACTTACCTCTCTTTATAAAAATTATTAATTGTTTTCTTTTTTACTTTAAGCAACTAAGTTGTTCTACGTTCAATATATATTTTCAAATTAAAATGTATAAATCAAATTTACAATTTTTAATTATCCATTTACAATTAACCGACAAGTTACCAACATTAGTTTATAAAAACGAAACAGGATAATATATTATGTATATAAGGTTCGTGCCTAAACTTCAATGGTACAAGTGTACCGTGTGAAACCATAAGATTATCTAGAACGAAAAGCATTGTAAGAAACAAATATAGCGTAGTAAAATAAGAATTATTCGCAAGTTCGCACGTGTTAAAGAGGATATGATTTTTATTGTTCAAATTAATTTATTCGCTATTTTTTATTTTTTTTTATTATGAAACAATTAAATAATAAACACTCTGGCAATGAACTAATAAATAAAACAAATAAGTAATAAATTATAAAATTGAAGTTCCGGTTTGAGCTTAACCACAGAGATAAAAAAAAAGTTATTCTGGTTCAAACGTATTGCCACCTACTTCTGCGCAAATTTCGATTCTTTTTATAAACTCTTTTCACTTTCTATTCCTTTTGAACTTGATCAAGGGAAATATTGGCAGTGACCAGTTTAATTATTTCCTTTAACTCTTCCAAGCTATTATCCACTTGTTTCTTATCACAGTTGTTTATTATAAAAATCCAAAAAGAAATATTTGTTGTAGTTTACTTATTGCTTATTTTTAGAAAACAAACTAAAATGTAATATTTCAGAAAATTAACTAAAATTTAGTAATTCATAAGATAAATTAATATTTAATATTCATACTTTTTTGCAATTCTGAACCACTTTTCCAAATAATATTTTTCGATACCATCAAAAATATAAGGGTAGTTTACTCTTAGTCATATTTTAAAGTTTTCAAAAAACAGAACATACTGTACACAAAATTAAGAAAATTTTATCATTTCTAGAGGTTTAAAACAACCAGGAGTTTTTATAAAGAATAATTTTTTTTCGAAAACCCAAAAATAAGAAAATATTTCCTCTCGGATACTTCATTTTGGGACACACTGTATCTTTCTCACTGGACTCGTTTGTTGACTAAGTTATTTTAATAATATGGAAAAGTAATATGTAGCAGTAATTATGTTTCTAAATTGCGGACCCAGATATGTTACCGATCAGATATGTTACTGATCTGGGAACTTTTCATAAAACAATATTTGGGAGAGTAATTTTCCCGCTAAAAGACCTTTCCATCATGGAGATTCTATATAAGAAAATAAAACATGAACAAATCGAAAATAATCTATAGCTACAGTTAAAACTCTAAAATTATAGTTGGAAAGATAAAAATAACAGCGAAAAAACTAATAAAAGTCAAAGTAACTCCTGTTATGGAAGGATAACTAAAAATTAAAGATAAATATATAAATAAATTTAATAACTAATTAAAAACAACTAGTTTTGAATTAGGATATGAAGAAGTGTGAGTGGAGGTCATCAAAAAGTAAAAGGATAAGTCTCTACATGAAAATTTTAATTTTAATTTTAATTTAATTTTTCGTTAACTTAACTTTTACGTAGAGATACTTTTCCTTCTACTTTTTAGTTTCAAATTGTTAATAACAATTAAATTATAAGTCATTAAAAAGATTTTTAAAAATATAATAACAGATAATATTCCGCTCTCCACGCCCTGCAAGACAAGACCCAGTCATTATAAAAATTTACAGCCACGCGCGAAACCTTCGCCACTCAGAGAAGCGCGTGGCTTTAGTGTGGGTACCGGGGCATGTCAGCATCGCTGGCAACGAGGCGGCTGATGAAGCCGCCAAGCGTGGGGCCGCTGCGGAGGTGGTGGATCTTGCTCCCGTCCGGCTAGACGATGCCAAGACGGCTGCAGTCAACGCCGTCTGGCGCAGCTGGCAATCAGCCTGGGAGCAGGTCCCCACTCAGCTAAGAAGAATTAAAACTAAGGTGAGGACGACGCAAGTAGACACAACTCTTTCAAGAAGAGAAAGCGTCGTCCTCACACGCTTGAGAAGCGGCCACACGCAGCTGACGCATGGGCACCTTTTAACCAATGAGCGTGCCCCCCGATGCCGACACTGCGGGATCGCAGCGCTGACGGTGAGTCACATAATTGAAGAATGCGACTCACGAGCGGATCTGAGGACGGAGTGCCAGGTCCCAGCGAACCTGGCAAATGCCTTAGCTGAGGAGTCGAACGTTCAGGCAGTCCTGATATTTTTCCGAAGAGCAGGACTCTATGAATTAATATGATCCCTCAGCAGAGCACAGGTAGTTAGGGATTCGTTTTGCCTTTTTATGTCTTTTAGTTTAGGATAGGATCTGCTACCACCATCCCCGGCTATATATTTCGTCCGGCAGTGATGGTGGGTTCCCAAGGGCCACTCTTGGCAGTAGGGAGGCAGATTCCTTTGTTTTAATTATTTATTTATTTTAGGTTAGGATAGGATCTGCTACCACCATCCCCGGCTATATATTTCGTCCGGCAGTGATGGTGGGTTCCCAAGGGCCACTCTTGGCAGTAGGGAGGCAGATTCCTTTGTTTTAATTATTTATTTATTTATTTTAATTTAGGATTAGGTAATTAGTTTATAGGAAATTTTAACCCTAGATTTAGTACCGGTCTCCGTCACCACCTGTCCCGTTTATTTGATCCACGCGGAGGCAGGCGGGTTTCCTTTCCACTACATACCAGAGTGGAGGGAAAGCGGTGGCCGGATAATTTGTGATATTAGTAATAGGTTTAGCTTAGGAACTCAACTAGTTACCATTTGTTAGATTAATTTTAGAATTAGCACCCTGTGATATTAGGTTAGTACTTATTTATTTATTCAGCTGTGATACTAGTTTAGGTAAATTTTAATCTTAGGTTTAATATTTAGATTAGGACTGGTCTCGCTACCACTCTCCCCGGCTATATTTTTCGTCCGGCAGGAAGAGTGGGTTCCTTGTGATTCACTCACAAGGGAGGCGAGATCAGGAAGCTTGTGATACTAGGATGATAAGTCGTTCAATGTTCTCGTCTCAGCTAGTTTAGGACCGTCCTCATCCCCATCTGCCCCTCGCTTATTATTTGCTCACGGGGTAGATGGGTTCCCTTGTAGCTAATATTGAGCACAGGGAGGTGAGGACAGTGCAGAAGTCTTTGCTGAGAGCTAACCTTCGTCCGTTAGACAGGTGCTTGTCGATAATGTAGCACCCCCCGGCAGTCCATCTGCTGACAGCCGGTGGGGGACGTGGCTGCTTCGTTGTCTCTTGGGGTTTTTTCCCTGAGGGTGGGTGCCGGGAGCGAAGGTGAACTTGACGGAGGCAGGGGAGCCGGGTTGAACGGTGCTCATCTGAGGGGAGGTCTGTTTCTGGGGAGCCTTGGGGGGCGCGGGGTGGTCGTCGGTCTCGGCCGGTCGAATAACCAAAGGTCGGCACCGGCATCGATGAACTGCAACCCTCCTCCCTTAGACAGGTGCTAAGGAACCAGGAGGACTAAGGGGGGTGATGGAAAAGGGTCCTCCCCTACAGACACTAAAACATTCTTAGTGGAGTAGCAATAGTGGAGGACCGACATACTGTCCCGGCGCCAATGGCCGATGAATAATTGGCTGACGCGCCTTTGGGGGAAGGGAGACGGGTTTAGTCGGTAGGGCTGCATTGCAAACACCAGCGAGTCCGACACTCCACATACGGTAAAATACGTATGTGGGTAAGGTCGTAAATGACTTCCTACTCCCTGCCTTAAAAAAAAAAAAAAAAACAGATAATAATTATTATAACTTATTTATATACATCAGGCATATTATTTAAAAATCTAAAATTTTCGAAAGATGAAAAACAAACGAAGAAAATATAAATTATAATACCGCATATTATATAATAATAAATAATTCATACGTAATTGTTTAAAGTAATAGTTTTTTTTCCTTGAATACTGTACATATAACATTTATTTTATATACTTTAGTCAAGTTCAAATCATTTCAACATATTATAACTTAATCGTCGGAGGGGGAATAAAGTTATATTTAATGGTAAACTCCGTTTATATTTATATGTAGATACTTTATATATATATATATATATATATATATATATATATATATATATATATATATATATATATATATATATATATATATATATATATATATATATATATAGACTTATTATGTACAAATGTACATAATAAGTCTTGATTATATTACACGTAATAAAACTGATGTTTTTCATATAACGTTTTTAATATGATGTTTGTACAAAGAATGAGTGCATTTTATTATAAAATGTATTTACTTTTTATTTATTTTTTTATTTAATGAAAGTTGTAATTGAGCTGACGTTTTCTATTTAATTATATATTTTTATTTTTCCTTAAAAGAAAAATTACAAGATTTTATTTCAATTTTTTTAAAAAAGAAAATTAATGTGATCCAAATGACGTCAATTGGAAATTGATAATAAAAAAAAGAAGTAAAATACAAAAATATACAAATTGCATAATAATAGCTTTTAGATTACTTGTAAGTCTTTCAATTTTATAGTTATTACGATATTGCTTGTAAATTGTAAATAATTGTTTTAATACGTGTAGTAAACTAATATAATTATTATTGAATATAAGTGTGTGTGTACATATATATCGAAGTCAGAAGAAACTTACAAAGTCGTACTAAATTTAATCCTACAACTGTTAAATCGATCTACAAACAAGTATATAAAATACAAATTTTTAGTTGTTTTGACTGATATTTCACATCACAATTATGACTAGTGTGGTTGGTAGAAATAGAAAGTAACATAACAATATTGTAAACACAATTTCATATTAAAATACACAAACGCGTTTCGACATATAATATCATATCATCTTCAGTGTTGCATGATAACTTATTAAGAGGTATTTCTGTACTAATAATAATAATTATTACTGTAATTCTATACTAATAATAAATATATGTGGAAGAAAAACAAATTGGCGCAGAAGGTTGAAACTTATATGGGACCAATAATAGGCGAATTATGTCCTACTATACAAATTTAATTAAAATCGGACGTGTAGTTTTTAAGATATGTTGGTTTGGAAGAACTGAGCGACAGACATGGAGCTAAAAATGTTTACATAAATTCAGTTTGGTGCATCTATATTTCACCGTAGAAAAAAACTCATCATAAGGCCTCTCTCTTATCCTTAAGAAGGCCAAAAACTAATGGGATATAATGCCCATTAATTACTCAATGTATGGTGAACAATTGGTAGAAGATTTTCGGGCAAAAAAATCCCATCGACATACATCTTCTGCTATGCTAAAAACTTTGTTTTCTGGGTTGAGAATATAACGAGATGAGTTAATTTGTTGAGTTTAAGTGCGCTACAAAGTTGTTTGGGTTTAAACGGGGCAACTATGGGCCGCACGGGCCCACATTGAGGGGGGGGGGGGGCGGTGCCAGAGGGCCCCCAATCCAATGTATACCAATGCTGACGGGGGCTCCCTATAACCTGGGTTTCATACTTCTATCAGGGGGCCCCATTCAGTTCTGACCGCCGCGAGTGTTTTTTTTTTTTTTTTTTGCTCATCAATATTTTTATGGAGAGGGGCCTTAACAAAGTTCTTGCGGGGGGCCCCCACTACCCTAGCTACGCCACTGGGCAAGTGGGTATAACCTGGGCTTACCTGGCCTCACCCTTCAGACATTTTAGACAGAGAGGATGGTGCACTTCAACCGTCACCATTTTCTAATCCTAAGGGGGGGCTAACGTATTTCAGTATCAACCCCCCTAAAGACCTCAGCAATAAGGAAAAATAAACAGGTCAAGTGTGTGCTAGTCAGCACACAGCGAGGGTCCGTAGGCCACACTATATAGTGTTTAACTGTAAAGTGTATAAACAGTTTTTTTTTTTTAAATGCTAAAAAGCTTACTTTGAACCATTGTAAGGGTCTGATATTCTCTAAACACACTCTGATAAAGTATTTTTTTGCCACTGAACCGGACTACAACCATATAAATACATCGAAAAGACCATAATTATAAAAAAAACGTATTTTGTCAATAGAAAATAAAATAATATTTTTTTCGAAATTTCCAAAAAGTGGTATCTTTACTTTTGGTCGAAGAATGTTTAGGAATTTTTTCAGATTTTTTGCACTTCATATAAGCGAGATAGAGGGGGGGGGGACACGTTTCACAGCCGCTTCAAACTCGCCTACGCTAGCCCTATCAAAGTTATAACCAAAGAATTATATATTTTTGTAATCAGCTCGACGTACCCTTTCATATGATACCCCTCACGGTGTCGAAAAAAAATGTAACATTTTTAACCCTTAAGTTTTTTTACCCTAATTTTTTTGAAAAATATTTTTTTTTAAGTCGCTATATTTTTAAATATGTGGGCAGGTACAAGACAGATACATGCCAAATTTCAAAGTGATCGGACGAAAGGTGTAGCCGTGAGAGCACGCGAGAGGACGGACGGACAGACACACGCAGGAAAATATAAGGGTCCTTGGTTTTGCCTACGGACCCTAAAAAGGATTCATTTTATTTCCTCTAGCAAAAACCAATTACGTAAAAAAATTCAATTAGCTGAGACATAAAATAATGTTACGAAGTTTTTCCGTAAACTTAACATTTAAAATTAAATTCTATACTAATAGAAAAAACCCGTTAATTAATAAATTAGTTGATATTCCATTTATATGTTAATATAATGATCGCTTCACTACTAAGCCCTATGTTTTTCCTGGTTTATAACCGAAGAAAAAAAAAACTTTGAACTTAATATTTTGTTTCTCTTTGTTTCACATTTGTTAGAAAAAAAAAATTAAATTTAGCAAAAAAGTAATATAATCCTTCAAAAAAAGGAAGGAAATACACGAGAAATGATTTAAGTAAACAAAGTACATATATCTATTATTACATTGTTATAACCTGATATGTGTAATTCAAAACTTTAAGTCGAGGTTAACCTGTTTTCACGTTTTTTATGTTCAATTGAATTTCTTTTTCCAGAAATGCAGCTAAAAATAGAAATAAATTAAATTAACTAAAATTTAACAGTAAGCCCCCTACTTATAAGAACATAATTGCACACAATAAATACAATTACAAATGTAAATATTTATATGTATTATTGTTCATGTTAGAACAATTAACACATACCTTTCTCAGAGTGAAAAAATAAGTTTTTGCTTCCGAGCTTACCGAAGGTAACGGAATCTGTTTTACAAAATATTCCAGTATAATGTTAATTTAGGTTTAACTATGTACTATTTTTTTTGTATGAACTTGTTAAGAAAGTCTCGTATTTGGATAAAACATTTTACAGTTTTATCCAAATATGAGACTTTCTTAAGAAGTTCATACTAAAAACTATTTACCATGCCCTCGTGGAATCGATTTTAAATTATTGTATACTGACTTGGGGAAGCGCAGCCGAAACTAACTTAGAGCCAGTGACAACAGTACAAAAAGCAGTCATTAAAATAATATTAAAAAAATCACAGGGAAGTACTTGCGTCCAAGTACTTTTTAGGGTTTTGTAGATGAGTAAGCATACCCGTTATGTAATTATGATTTTTTTATCTTCGAACTCAAGGGTCCCGGGTTCTATCCCCCGGGGGGTCACATAGCTTTTTATCAGTAATAAAGACAAGATAAATTACATTTTTTAGGAAATTTGCATCGCCCCACCATAAGGTATAACCATGAATTATTTCGAAATTTTAGGACCAGCCGTTATATAGTGGTGGGGGGGGGGAATGTTTTTTGGGTATATTTTGATTTATTTAACCAATAAGAATGCAACATTTAAAAAAGCATATATATATTTGTGTCCTACTCTTCAGCAGCTTTCATTTGATACCCAACTCAAAATTTTCAAAAAATAAAATTTGGGCACACTTCAAAATTTAGGATGAACTCCCGGAATTTTCATCGCGCCACAATAAGGTATTAGCATGAATTATTTCGAAATTTTAGCACCAGCCGATCTATAGTGGTTGGGGGGGGGGATTTTTTTTGGGTATATTTTGATTTTTTTAACCAATAAGGAATGGAAAATTTAAAAAAATCATATATATATTTGTGTTCTACTCTTCAGCAGCTTTCATTTGATACCCCACTCAAAAATTTAAAAAAATACAATTTTTTGAGTTTATCACATTTTTTCGACTTGCGCATGCGCATATCAAATTTTGAACTTCTATATAATTTTCCTGTGGTTGGGTCAAAAAGTTTCACCAGTGTTTCAAATTTCAGCACTTTCGCTTAAACGGTTCGGGCCCTATGAACCAAAGAGCGACGGACAGACGGACACATCACCCTCGGTATAAGGGTTTTGAGAAGTATCTACAAAACCCTAAAAACAGTTAGATACAGTTCGGTACTATCCTATCAAGACTTAATGGTGCTTCCTATTTATCTACTGTTTAAAAAGGCAACCTTAGTGTATTTTTTTAACCATGAAAAAACTGATGTCCATCATAAGTATTTAACCAGACATAAAATAAATAATAAAGTTCAAATTCCTCACTGTAAAACTACAAAGAAACAGAGACACGCTACGTACTTAGGACCAAAATACTACAACCAGCTACCCGACAACATCAAACAAATACAAACAATAAACACTTTCAAACAAAGACTAAAACCCTACCTATACTCACTCATTTCCACAAAAAACAACGCCTAACTATGATCAGCATTAACTAAATATTTAAATAAACACTCTTATTATGTAACATTTAAAAAAAATAAATAAAATAAAATTGTAAATAATTGTTATACGTTATGGATCTAAAGGATATGTAAATATTTCTATATGTAATATTAATTTTAATGAATATAAATAATTTCTGAGAGACAGGGCCCTCGCTCTAGAGTGTCTCACTCTACTGAAGGATCTCACCAAAATATGTATTTAAAAAAAAAGGATTAATTACTCATTAAGTAAAATTTGGCAAATTATTTAAAAGTTTATAAAAAATATGGAAAATTGTAATTTTATTGTTTTTCTTTTTTTGGTTTTTGTTCAAAAACTTTTGGTGGAATTAATATTATTATTATTATTACTGTCTAATTTGATTAATTGTTTCCGCCGATTTTTCTCAAAATTGTTTTGATTTTTACATGAATTAAAGTATTAATTATTTAGAAAAAGCTAGAGAGCGTAGACGGTTCAAATTAATCTGGGGCTATCACCGGATTACTTTTGATAAACTATAAAAGTTTCATACAAATCAGATAAGTACTTTTGAAGCTAGGTGCAAATAAATGTATGTTTGTGTGCATGTGGAAGAGAAACAAATGAGCGCAGAAGGTTGAAACTTATATGGGACCAACAATGAGCTAATTATTACCCACCATACAAATTTAATTAAAATCGGAGATTTAGTTTTTATGATATTTTGGTTCGCAAGAACTGAGCGACAGACAGACAGACAGAACAACAGACAGACAGACAGATAGACCGACACAGACCGACAGACAGTCACGCGTAACTAAAAATGTTCCCTGATGCCTGAAATAGAATTCTGCCTTGGAATTTTTGAAATCGGAGACATAAAATATTTTCATTTTTCCGAACGATCACGAAATTAAGTAGTAATTCAATAATAAATTAAATCACCATTGTTTGCAAAAGAGTAATTATAAAACCAAGATGTTGGAACAGTATATAAGTACAATAAATTATTATAGTAATTAATATTTATAAACTGTAACAAGTAACTACATAAAATAAAATAAAACTTTATATAAATCATAAGACTTGATAAAAAAAAAAAAATAATAAAAATAATAAATTCATATTTTCAGTACTTAGCAAGCTTATATATAAATATCTATAATGCTTAACCATCAATAAAAAACAATAAAATAATTAATAATAACTAGTTTATATCAATAAATAAATAATAGCATAGCGCGTATGCTATCTATATAATTATACCATAAATGTCTGCTAACCAATCAAATAAATTAGATAAAATAACAAGAAAAAAAAAAATGCTGATTTTAAAATAGCAAAATTAAAATGTAATAATTTTTAAACGATTAACACGCAAAAACAATGCACGTGGTAAACACGTTGAATATAAGGTGAACTAGTAATACATATTATTTTTTAATTTTTGCTTCCGAGCTTACCGAAGGTATTAAAAGCAAAGTGACCGTTCTGAAGGAAGGACATTTTTATGTCTTCGAATTCAACAATCCGTTTCAGACATCAAGGAAAATCTGTCAGTCAGTCTGTGTGACTGTCGATCAATCGATATCACGATCAAAAAAACATCAACGATTGTGAATTCCCCCTCCCTCTTCCCTATAACCATATCTCATTAACTGTCACGTTTACAGAAAAAATACAAGTATGTAATTAAATTTGTAGCTTAGAACATTTACTACAAAATAGATCTGAAAATGATTTTTATTCGTAGGTGTAACGGTTCTGGAGATAATTCGATTTACAGAGTTGTTTCAAATTTGTTCAAAAATGTTTCAAATTTCAGAGTTGAGTTCAAATTTGTTCTTGATGGATTTTATGAATTATTTCAAAAGGTTAGGACCAGCGGTTATATAAGGCTTGGGGGGGGGGGGGGGAGGGGATTTTTTGGGTATATTTTAACTTATTAAACTAATAAAGAATGCAAAATTAAAAAAAAGCATATTAGCACCCCAGGGGTAAACTGTGTTTAGTCACAAAAACAAATTTTTCAGTAAAGACATTTTAAGATTTTTTTTTTTTTTTTTTGTAATAAAATAATTACAAACAGACCAAGAATAGTTTGTATCTTACTGATAGTAATTTAGTTTATTACTTGAAACACTATCCTTGGTCTGTTTGTAATTTTTTTTTTTTACATAAAATCTTAAAATGTCTCTACTAATAATATTTGTTTTTTGTGACTTAACACAGTGTACCTCTGGGGTGCTCATATATATACTTGTATCCTACTCTTCACCACCTTTCATTTGATACCTCGGATCAATGGGGACTTTTGACATTTGGTTTTTCCGAAGTTGAGCCTTTTTTTTTGTCTGATTGCACTGGACTATTATATTATTTTTAAAATTTAAATATTTTATTAAATTTTTGAAATGAAGCTTCTTTAGGTGTGGTAGAGTTAGGCATGGATAGGCCTCAAGTACTATAACGTTTACTTATAATATATATATATATATATATATATATATATATATATATATATATATATATATATATATATATATATATATATATATATATATATATATATATAAGTATATATAGTTATATTTTTAAAGTTTTTTAACAACAAAATATTAAATTATTATTTATAGTATTGTTAAGCTAAAAGGATTATATAATCTATAAGCATTTTTAATTGTGGAAAAATTAACATAAAACACCAATTAAATAAATTATCATAGGATACACACATACATGCACACATACACGATTATTTTAGGATTAGCAGTGAGTGTAAGATTGTTATCTTCCTGATTTATTTTTCATTTTAATAATTTATTTATAATATTTTTGACACCTGAAATAAAAAAGCTACTATGTTTGGTCAATTATAATGTTTTAAGGTAATTTATTCAAAATGTTTTTTCCTGGATACAGGATTGTTCATTTTGTTGTAAGAAAAAAATAAAGTTTTTGATGTGACTAGCACATTGCTTTTGCTTCCGAGCTTACCGAAGGTAACGGAAGCATTGTGTTCACTTTTGAGAACAAAAAAAATGTATGTCTCCAATTTTAAAAAATTTCACACAGAAATCTGTGTCTGTGTGTCCAAGTCCCCTGAAACGTGTGACAATAACTTTAGTAAAAGTAGACCGATTTTTATGAAATTTGGTAGACATGTTCATTTGACCAATGCCCAGGGTGAGTTGGTTGGACAACGTTATCGGCCCAAGCGTTCGCACGCAACGCTCGAGTTAGCGTGAACTTCAAATTTAAAATTGGAATTTTAGGTGGGGGAAAAAAATCTCACTTCATCTATTCAATGAGGCAAACATTTTTTTTTGTGAGTAAGAGAGTTGTGATACAAAAAGTTTTTTTGAGTTTTTTACTTTGTTTCATTGGGAGAACTGGTAGTTCACCACGTCACATTCTTATAATCAGTAATATATCGTACTAATAATAGTGACCGTCAAGATATGTAATAACTGATAATGGAGTTAATAAGGTAATATCTCAAAATAGTACATATAACAGTATCTAAAAAAAATCACAGGGAAGTACTTGCGTCCAAGTACTTTTTAGGGTTTTGTAGATGATTAAGCATACCCGTTATGTAATTATGATTTTTTTTCTTCGGTCCAAAGGGTCCCGGGTTCGATCCCCCGGGAGGTCACAATGTTTTTTATAGGTAATAACGACAAGATAAATTACATTTTTAGGAAATTTTGATCGCCCAACCATACGGTGTAACCATGAATCATTTCAAAATTTTAAGACCATCCCTTATATAAAATTTGTGGGGGGGGGGGGATTTTTTTTGAGGGTATATTTTGACTTATAAAGCCAATGAAGAATTAAAAATTTAAAAAAGCAAATATATATTTGTATCCTACTCTTTAGCAGCTTTCATTTGATACCCAACTCAAAATGTTTTTTAAAAAAAATAAAATTTTGGGCGCACTCCAAATTTTCGCGCACAAAATTGGTAATTTTTAAAACCTGGGAATGAACTCCCGGAAATATCATCGCCTCACTATAAGATATTAGTATGAATTATTTCGAAATTTTAGCGCCAGCCGATCTATAGTGGTTGGGAAGGGGGGGAATCTTTTTGGGGTATATTTTTATTTTTTTTCCCCTATAAGGAATGCAAATTTTAAAAAAGCATACATATATTTGTGTCCTACTCTTCAGCAGCTTTCATTTAATACCCAACTCAAAATTTTAAAAAAATAAAATTTTGGGCGCACTTCACTCATTCTCGCCCAAAATTAACAATTTTTGAAAATTTGGGATGAACTCCCGGAATTTTCATCGCCCCACAATAAGATATTAGCATGAATTATTTCAAAATTTTTGCGCCAGCCGATCTATAGTGGTTAGGGGGGGAATTTTTTTTTGGGTATATTTTGATTTATTTAACCAATAAGGAATGCAACATATAAAAAATCATGTATATATTTGTGTCCTACTCTTCAGCAGCTTTCATTTGATACCCTACTCAAAAATTTAAAAAAATATAAATTTTTGAGTTTACCACATTTTTTTGAATTGCGCATGCGCAAATCTAATTATGAACTGCTGTATATTTTTCCTGTGGTTGGGTCAAAAAGTTGCACCAGTGTTTCAAATTTCAGTACTTTCGCTTAAACGGTTCGGGCCCTATGAACCAAAAAGCGACGGACGGACGGACACATCACCCTCGGTATAAGGGTTTTGAGAAGTATCTACAAAACCCTAACAACAGGTACACGCAAAATTGTTGATATAGAATCCACAATTTCCCCAAGTGTTATATATTTTTTTGTAATCTACTCATTAATTTCTTTCATTTGATACCTACACTCAAATTATCAAAATATTATTTTTTTCTGTTTCTCGTCCCCCCCCCCCCCCCCCCCTCTTACGTGAAAATATGACAAAAGTGTTCGTAACAACAATTACTGTACTCTTAAAGAGCTTTCCAATGACATGCATTATGAAGGGTATATTCTATTTTAACTTTTTTACCCCGTACCCTGTGCCCATGTGTACCAAAGTTTACATTTTGAAATCATATAATCCTTCTCCATGAAAAAATACATATATGTGCCAACTTTCATGGCGATCGGTCAAACGGTGTCGAAGTCTATTTAATCACAGACAAACAGACAGACATCCATTTTCATATATGTATAAATTGTATGTAGATTGGAACTATACAGAGTGACAGACAGATACATGAATAAAACTATAAAAGTTTTTTTTTTTTTTTAGTTTTACTAATAAAACCCTAAATTTCATTCTTTTTAACGGTTACGTTTCCGTAGATCTTCATTAAGGTCGGAAGCAATAATAAACATTTTAACCTTTTCGTAGACAACACTGGTTAAATGATCAGCTGATTTTCTTTTTAGAGGTAAACAAGATTATAAATAAATCCGATAAATGATTTATGTGAAGAATGCAGCAAAATGCCAAGAATACATAGTAGCGGAATAGCAAATTAAAAACAGCTATACTATAACTTAGATTACTCCAAATCGTGTTCAAGGACGTCTCAAACGTTTTAATCCGTTAAAAAAATACTTAAAATAAATAAATTTATAAAAAACACAAACAATTTCTCCAAATTATAAAGAAAGTTATAATGGATCAATTATAAAAGAAGAAATAAAAAAGTTAAATATAAAACAAGTTTAATTTTTTAAAAAATCCTCTAATTCGAAGTAATAATTTTTTAAAAGGCGCGTTTTTTGTGTAATTTACAAAAAAAATTATACCTTTCTTCCTCCTATAAGAGTGACCTGATCTGTTACATTTCGTGAGAAATTGCGAATATTTCTAACTTACTTTGATTTTAATCAAAGAATTATCAACCATTAAAATAATTTTCAAGATAAAAAAAGAAAAAAATTCATAGATAATTATACTTTTTTTTAAATGGAGAATCCTGGTTAAAAAATAATAATAATAATATAAAACTTGATTCGTATTAGCCTTGAATCCTTTAGTTTATTCTACAACCAACTTTTTTTTTAAGGAATATAATTAATCTTTTATAGAGGCTTAATAAAAGTTGAATGATTAATAAGAAGGAAAAAAAAATGGGCTTCGAAGAATACTTAGATACTTGTTTACAACTTAAAAATCCACTGGCAATGAAATGGTACGCCAGTGGGGTAAGGTCGGTCTAACAGAGGGGTTAGAACCTTGTCCCAGGCCAGGGTGAACTTCATACTCGACTTAGACCAGTCAGCAGTCAGTCGCTATCAACACTCCGTGACGGAAACATACCCGCTCTCTAGTGATCATATTATTAACTAACTCTTCGCTTATCTAATGTTAATGTTTGTTCAATTACTTTTTTGAGTTTTTTTCTTATCGTTAACCAAAATTATTATTATTATAAATGTGTCTTGTGATTTACAACTCTGGAAATAATCTTAATTTCAGTTAAAATTAATTTTAACTGATTTAGTACTCGTAAGAATTTAAAAAATAACTGATCCGTCATCATCAGTTTATTTTATAAATAGTTTAATGAATTTTTCAAATATAAATTGGCAAGCCCAAGCCTATAATTGGCTGTTAAAACACTGAAAATATTATTATTAAGTGGTTTATTTTGTTTGTCCTTTTTATTAAAAACGAATATTATTACTATTACTATTATTTATATTTTTAAAATAAAGGTACTAATTAACTGATGATGACTGATTTATTTACAGACCGATTTTGACCACTTAAGATCATCATTAGTAAATAGGTGTTTGGTTATATTGATTCAGAAAGAAATAAGTATTCAAATGATGAGAAATTAGTACTCAAATGATGAGAAATTAGTACTCAAATGATCAGAAATTAGTACTCAAGTGATGACTAAAGTGGTCGAAATTTGTTTAAGATTTAACTTTCTTTTTTATGACAATTTTACTAATATTATCTACTCATTTTAGCCATTAATTTAATTTTATTATTATTTATTAAAAATTAATTAATGACTTCTATAGTATAATATAATAAATACTTTTTAAATATATATATTAACATAAGATAACTTTAATTTAAAGATGTATATATATTATTTAAATAATAAATATACATCAAAATAATATATATTAATTTATATTAATATATTTATATATTATTTATATTAATGAGAAATTATTCACATATCTAAGTATTTAATTATTATATACTAAATTATTGATAACAAAATTAAAAATATATATTTATATAGAGTATAGAATTAATTACCTGTTTGCATTTTAGATTAGATTCATTAGTATAGAGTTGTAATTTTCGTTAGGAATTAGGAATTTTTGAGATATTTTATAAAATTTAGGGATTCTACCTCCAAACTACTATGGAAATTATAAAAATGCATCTAAATTCTGATCAAAAATTCAAGTTTACCAAATTAAAAGAAACCTTACATCGTGAGAATTCATATGCAGTGTGTCCCAACATAGAGCATCAAAGAGAACAAATTGACTGCTATTTAGTGTGGCACATAGCTGCCTCACATCCTATTTCGTACTTTATTGATTTCATTTTTCTCTAATTAATGTAATTTTTTCCCCCGTAATGTAAACACGAAAACTAATAAATAGAGAACACTGGGTTGATTAATTAACTTGTATATGACAAAGTTTGTCTGAGTTGTCTCCTACCAATTTTTTTTAATATGTAAAAATTGTTTTGATTTTGAATGTAGGTGTAAATAAATGTTTCCTCAGTTCTAAATAGGATTTTTGTCTTGGAATTTTTGAATAGCTTCCGTTACCTTTGGTAAGCTCGGAAGCAAATTAAAATTCATGTCAAAAAATTAATTATAATTTTATAATTAATTAAAAAAAAAATAATAATAATATTTCCCCTTTTTACTTTCTCATATAGAGAGAAAGTATTGTGATGGAGCGAAAATTCGATTTTGAGATATTGATGGATTTACACGTTTTGAGGTCCCCTGAGTCTAAATAAGTGGTTTTTAAAAAATGTCTGTCGTCTGTCGTCCGTGCGCAGACGCCTGGAGCCTAAACTACTGAGCCGATTTTGACGAAATTTGACATACATGATCAGAAGAATCATACCCCGAGGCGAAATCGAGAAATGAATTTTATTAGTTTTCCTGTTTTCACATTATTTTCCCGTTTTTAAGAACAGGGATGAAAATACCAACATTATTACCTTTAAACTAGCCCTGAAAAGTTACATTTCGTCCCTACTGGAGATAAAAATATATATTTAAAAAATAATATGCATACAATGTATTATTCACGTACAACAATTAAATTTTAAATTGAAAGAATCGATTTAAAGTAAAAAAAACTATTCAAAAATAGAAGAGGACTTAAGTGAAGGTTTCGTTTAGGTTTTAAAGAGGCTCCACAAGAAAGTTGGTTTGGAACCAAATTTTTGCGTATCCGCTGTAAGAAGGCCTTTGATATATCCATACGCGCCGACGTCCGCTGGTTGTGAACCACCTTAATATCTAAAACACAAATATATCGACCTATAAAAGTCATATTATCAACCTTACCAATCCTTTCTGCTTTAACAAATAATTTTCATAAAATCAGGCCACACTTTTAACTTGATTATCCTAATTATAATTTAACTAATACCTAATCTCTAATCTTAATAAATATATTAATATACTTGCAAGTATAAGCATACAGCGCACTCAAAGTGTAGGTAGCCAATTAAACAAAATGGTCATAAACAAAAGTCAATTACATGTATTTTTATTGAAGATTTAAAAGGTGAGAAATTCCTATTGTATGAGACTAATTAATTACAATGTAACACTTAAAAACCAGCCGCTTCAAAATGTCGGTTATTTAAATGTTGTGTTTGAGCTATTTAAACCGTTTATTATATATCATATAAAAGAAACGCCTTCAAAATAATTGTTATCTTTCCAAACGCAATGAGCCTGTAGCTCAATCAGTTTCCAAAATATTATTGTTTTCAAATTTTGGTGAAAAAGAAATATTGTTACTTACAAAATATGTGTATGAATATTAGTTGTAATAAGGGCTCGTCCCTTTTAAGGGTTCGTGAAAATAAATTACTTCATTTCATTCGGCAACGTTTCGGCCTGACCGGCCATTCTCAAGCCTAAAAATGTACGTATATTTACTAATTAACTACAATAAAGAACATATCACAATCTAAAGAAAAATAAGTTACATGCGTAAATTTACCTTATAAGTACACATTAGAGGTAAGTGCAGTCAAATTATGTAATAGCTATTTACGTACCTAGAGCAGTAAGGGCGTTATTACAGGCCGAGGGCCAAGTTTGAAAGCACGAGTGCGTTTAACGCCCGAGGCCTGTCATGGTGCTTACTGCTCGTGGTGCGTACACTATTTTATCGCACAACACATGTAAACTAATTACAAAACACGTTAACTATTTAGCAGTAATCTTCAAAAATAATAAGTGAATATTAAGTTTAAATCAGTACCAACACAAACCGCAGCTATAAAAATATTGATTGTTTACAAATTGAACAGCTGACGCTGAGAACTACTAGCACTTCTTTCTCACCGCGGCCCGGACAGGTAGCGACCGCTTCTCGAACTACTACTCGCCCTGTAAAGAAAAAGCATGCAGTTTTACTGGCCCCTGGGCTGTAAAATGAAACTTTACCGGCCGCTCAGCATAGGAATGTTTACAAGTGGAGGGCGATAAACTTTATTAAATCTTTTTTGAATTGTTATAGCCGGTCTGATAACATACTGATAAGGAACGAAATGTTATCACTTCTAATTTTTAAGCATACCTGTGATCATGTTAATAGTTTTTTAATTTTTAATATTTGTTTTTAAATTATGTTTACCTATCGATTTTTCTGTGTTCTTGTTATTTGTTATTATCAGTTACCAAAACGCACGTAGTACTTGTAGCAGATAGGAGTTGCACATTTTTTTAGTTACATGTTTTAGTAGACGACGGAATGTTAATAGTTCCTTTATTATTATTTTTATCCGATTTTTGACTGCACTTACCTCTAATGTGTACTTATAAGGTAAATTTACGCATGTAACTTATTTTTCTTTAGATTGTGATATGTTCTTTATTGTAGTTAATTAGTAAATATACGTACATTTTTAGGCTTGAGAATGGCCGGTCAGGCCGAAACGTTGCCGAATGAAATGAAGTGAAGTAATTTATTTTCACGAACCCTTATAAGGATCCAAAAGACAATACTATAAAATATGTGTAGTTTAAAAAATTCCTTAAAAAGTCTATTGCTTCCGAGCTCACCGAAGGTACGGAAGCTATGTGATCGTTCTGAAGAACGAAAATAATTTATTTCTTTGATTTCAAAAATTCCAAGACAGAAATCCGTTTCAGACATCAGGGAACATTTTAGGTTCCGTGTCTGTCCGTCGGTCGTTCTGTCTGTCTGTTGGTTCGTCGGTCAGCACCTCAATGTTTGCAATTGAACGTGTCTTAAAAACTACACGTCCAATTTTAATTAAATTTGTGTGGTAGCCCATTGCTAGTCCCATATAAGTTTCAATCTTCTGCGCCCATTTGTTTCTCTTTAACAAGAGCACAAACATACATTTATTTTCAACTATATCTTCAAAAGTACTCATCTGATTTTTATGAAATTTGGAGGGTTTGTCGAAATCAGACCGCAGGTAGCACCAGATTAATTTCAACCGTCAGCTCTCTTTAACTTTTGCTAAATTGATACTTTAATTCATGTAAAAATCAAAACAATTTCGTCATTAAAAAAATGGGGGAAAGAGTTACATAAATCTGACAAAAATATAGCTTGTCATACTTAAAATCATTTAAGTACGTGATAGAATGCGAGGAAAGTATGTGCCACAGTAAATGGCAGTCTATTTTTTTTTAATTTTATTTTATAAAATTAATAGAGAGGGGGGGGGGGGGGGGGCACGAAAAACAAAATTTTTAAGTGCATGGTGCAAAGATGAATTGGTACGATAACGAAATCAAATATATATATATTTGTACTCAAATCTTTGTGTTAGGTATTTTTCTAAGATGAAGAAACGTCGTGCGGTAAAGACCTTCAGACAGACAGACAGACAGATAAACAAACGTAGGAAATAATGTATTCATACATAATTATTAGTCCTTAGTTTTGCCTTGACCCAACTTGCCTATTGACCCTGAAAAAAAAGAAAGAAATTAAAGATAGCGTGGATTAGTCAAAAATTAAAATAAATATTTGGATTTCGACGTTCAAGAAAATTTATGTCCTTCTTCAATGTTCATACTTGAAGAATCTATCAATATTATTAAAAATGTTTTTAAGTTTTTGGTAGTATTCATACTACGGAAAGTTTAAATTTTAATTTAAATCAAATTATAATTATTATTAACAAAAGGAGACAGAAAGAGAAAAATAGACTCCAGCACCGGGACTTGAACCAGGAGCCTCTATATTTCCAGTATAATCTATAAAAGTTTTGTAATCAAACAAATGTGTAATTGTAAAATGTAAAATTGTCAAATTGTTCGAAGGTTCAAAGCAGCGGCTGCTTTTCGACGAGCGAAGCGAGTAGGGGGCAGATCCCCGTAGTATTATAATAAAATAAGAATGAAGTGTAAATAAAGTAAGAAGCAAATAGATGCAAATACATTAACCCTTTCGCACCCGATTTTTGGTGTTTATTGTAAAAAAATTTCTTTTAGAGGGTCAATTCTATTGACCCCTAGATGACTCAGTTTTTTTCCAAATTTTTGGACCACCCGTTTTTGAGATATGAAATGTCCATTATAGTGGACATTCAGACTCAACTGTAAGATCCCAGATGTACATGTAAAATTAATAAGCCCACACCAGTGGACAGTGATCACTTTGATCAGTTATATTCCACATTAGCTTAAATGGCTGATATACCAGTTTACAATGATTATGATCAGTAAAATCACGGTATTGAACTCACCCTAACGTTCAAAATTTCAATAAATATAGCATTTATAAAAATCAAATCGTTAATAATTATAATATAAGACTAATTTTTCTATAAAACAAGTAAAATTAGAAATAATAAACATTAGAATTTTAATTGTAGGAATTGTAAAAACAATTTCAACCTTTCACAAGAATTTTTAAAAACTTAAATAATTTTAAAAAAATCATATTTTAATGATAATAATGAAAGAAATATTTGGAATAAAACAATCTAATTTATCAAACTCATTTTCAAGTTCTAAATCATTACCTTCTTCTGAATTCATTACCTGATTTTGAACATATTACAAAACCAAATGTTACCATAAAGTTCAAATGTCCAGTATTAGTAGTATAATTTATTTATTTATTTATTTATTTATTTATTTAATAATAACAATACATATCAAAGTACATATAAATAATTATAAGACCACAGGTTTCCCCAAGTCGGCCTTCATAAGAAAAATAATCACATAGTTAGTCTTTAATAAGTAACAAAAAACACATTGAATTTATATTGCAAAATATAACAAAAACTGTGCAAAATAAATGAAAGTATTATACACTTCTATATCAACTGGTTAATAATGTAAAACAAAAAGTTCTGAATGCTTGGTAATTATATGAAAATAGATCAACTTGAGAAAAGAAATATGAATTGTAGAGTTTCATCATTCTATTAGTAGGACAAAATTCATGACTCGTAGTTCTAGTTTTGGCAACAAAGAAAAGCCTGTTGTGCCTACAGTTTATAGGTCTGACGTAGAAATTAATTTGAGATAGGAGTAGTGGCATTGTAACAAATTATTGACAATTTTATACAAAAAAACATAAATCATGGAAATTTCTTCTATCTTCTAAAGTAGATAACTTATATTTTTCGTTGAGCAAAGATACAGAACTATTATACGGATATATATTACCAGACATTTTATATTCGAGATATCTTAAAAACTTATTCTGAAGAATTTCAATTTTGTTTACTAAACATTTATTTATTTCATTAGGAGACCAAATGATATCGGCATAATCTAATTTGCTTCTTATGAGTGAGGTGTAGAGAACTATGAGACTTTTTGAATCTGTAAATCCTTGTGTCGATCTTTTTATAAAGCCTAATAATTTATAGGAACTAGAAATTACATTGTTAACATGAAGATTAAATTTAAAATTACTACAAAAAGTCACACCTAGATCACTGACAGTGCCGGAGAATTGAATAATAGACTGGTTGATTTTATATTTAGTTTTCACACTATTAGCTTTTCTACTGTAAGAAACAAAAGTACACTTAGAAATATTCAGGTCTAATTTATATTCATCACACCAAGAAATTAGGTTATTCACATCCTTTTGAATTTGAAGTGTGTCATCGACGGATGTCACTTCTCTATACAATTTGAGATCGTCAGCGTACAATAGAGAAAACGAGTAATTAAAAACACTGGGCAAATTATTAACAAAAATAAGAAATAAGAAAGGTCCTAAAATGGAGCCCTGTCCAACGCCAGATGAAGCGACAAAGGTTTTAGATTGAAAATTATTAAAACAGACGTATTGTAATCTATTATTGAGATAACTAGCGAAAAGATGAACTACGGGTAAGGAAAATCCAAACTCAATTAATACTTTTAAAAGAACATCATGAATTACTCGGTCAAAGGCTTTACTGAAGTCAAAATAAATTGTGTCGACTCTACCGGAACGGTCTAAAATTAAAGAGACATAATTATTAAAAACAAGGAGATTAATGTCTAGTATAAGTTGACATGTGCTAAATTTGAACATTTTTTGTGATTGAAAAACATTATTTAAAAATGTTTAACTTTTATCTTTACAAAACAATCACTGCCTATAAGAAATATTGAAAATGTAAAACAAAAAAGTGAAACATATATATATTCCTCTGGACGACATGTTGCGTAAGGACGAAAAACACCTGTCGAAATTATGTTTATCTTATAGTTAAAATGATTTTTGTTAACACTGATGAGTTAAATTCACTAAAGAAGGTATCAGGTTAGCTAAAAAATAAAAATTATAGCTTGTCCTCGCCTTCGTCTCGGAGGCTAATCTAATCACTCGTCAGTAAAATTCCATTTTGCTGCCTAGTTACATAAATAACTATTACTTATTAGGGAATTTGTTAAAAGAATATTCGAACGATGTTCCTTTGTTCGAAAGTTCATTCTACAAATTAAATAATATCACAGTCTAATTAGCTATTGAGATATAGTGACATTTCCTGGAGAAAACTAGTTTCCCGGATATTGCAATATCCAATATATAAAAAAATAATATAATCTTATACAAAAACAACAACTAAGTTATATATATTAAATATGATCAACCATAGTTGTTAAATATAATTCTTGTTGGCGTCTTTTTTTTTTAATTAAAAATCTAAAATTATCTACAATTAATTAAATATATATATATATATATATATATATATATATATATATATATATATATATATATATATATATATATGTATTTATGTATATGTGTGTAATTCACGGATTCATTGTACGAAATTACCCAATAGGAGGTTCACGGATTATTCCATTATAACAAATTATTTTTAAGTTAAATTAGGGACTAGATAATTGAGCCGGTTCCTCCAGGATATTTCAAGAGGATAATATGTTTGAGGAGGATGTAAGGATAGAAAAGGATAGACACATGTGATGAGGATTTAGTTAACTTCGTAGCGAAGGATTAATAGCGTTAAGACGCGAGCTCTTAGATTTTCGAAAGGAATGTTAAGGTCAGCACAAACGATTCTACTTGGTTGAAACTAACGCCGGCCAGTTTGCTAAAAGATAATATCAGGTTCCTAATTTAAAAAAGATTTCGTAGACGCGTATTTATACTCGTATCTCGTGTGTATAGATTCTAATATAAAGATACAAAAAATATTATTATACAAATAAATAAACCCAGGTAAAAATAAAGAGTATTCTTTTCATACTGCATATTACAGTGTGCCTTGCGGTAGAGAACAAAAAAGAAATAATTACAAGATAAAAAGAACTTTTTATATACTACGTTTTTAAATTTTTTGTTGAACCATATGTAATGTTGATAAAATAATTGTCATTGTTATTAGGGTTTTGTAGATTCTTCTCAAAACCCTTATGCCGAGGGTGATGTGTCCGTCTGTCCGTCGCTCTTTGGTTCATAGGGCCCGAACCGTTTAAGCTATAGAGCTGAAATTTGAAATACTGGTGTAACTTTTTGACCCAACCACAGGAAAAATATACAGAAGTTCAAAATTAAATGTGCGCATGCGCAATTCGCAAAAATGTTGTAAACTCAGAAATTTATATTTTTTTTAATTTTCGAGTGGGGTATCAAATGAAAGCTGCTGAAGAGTAGGACGCAAATATATATATGCTTTTGTAAATTTTGCATTCCTTATTGGGTAAAAAAATCAAAATATACCCAAAAAAAAATTTCCCCCCCCCAACCACTATACTTCGGCTGGCCCTAAAATTTCGAAATAATTCATGCTAATGCCTTATTGTGCGGCGATGAAAATTCCGGGAGTTCATCCCAAATTTTAAAAAATTGCCAATTTTGGGCACGAAAATTTGAAGTGCGCCAAAAAATTTATTTTTTTAAAATTTTGAGTTGGGTATCAAATGAAAGCTGCTGAAGAGTAGGACGCAAAGATATATATACATTTTTAAATTTTGCATCCCTTATTGGGTAAAAAAATCAAAATATACCCAAAAAAAATTTTCCCCCCCCCAACCACTATACTTAGGCTGGTCCTAAAATTTCGAAATAATTCATGCTAATGCCTTATTGTGGGGCGATGAAAATTCCGGGAGTTCATCCCAAATTTTAAAAAATTGCCAATTTTGGGCACGAAAATTTGAAGTGCGCCAAAAAATTTATTTGTTTTAAATTTTGAGTTTGGTATCATATGAAAGCTGGTGGAGAGTAG
Source organism: Gerris lacustris (assembly GCA_951217055.1). NCBI lineage: Eukaryota > Metazoa > Arthropoda > Insecta > Hemiptera > Gerridae > Gerris > Gerris lacustris. Next base: position 7,730,425 of record OX578284.1, on the reverse strand, counting down.
GATTCAAATATATATTTGCTTTTTTAAATTTTTCATTCTTTATTAATTTTATAAGTCAAAATATACCCCAAAAATTTCCCCCCTCCCCAACCACTATATAACGGGTGGTCCTAAAATTTCGAAATAATTCATGGTTATACCTTATGGTGAAGCGATGGAAATGGTCTGAAAAAATGAATTTTTCTAGTCGTTATTACCGATGAAAAACATTGTGACCCCCCGGGGGATTGAACCCGGACCCTTGAGATCGAAGAATAAAATAATAATTACATAACGGGCATGCTTAATCTTCTACAAAACCCTAAAAAGTACTTGGACGCAAGTACTTCCCTGTGATTTTATATTTATAATGTTAGTGAAAAAAAAAATATATAGTTCCGAATTGATTTACTTCACATAAATGACAACCATCTAGAGAGCTGATCTTAAATCTATAAAAGAACAAATCTTTGTACAACGGATCTCCCCAATACCAAATCTAAAGCGTGCCATCGATATATTTGTAATAATATAATCGATATTTCCTGTTTTGCTGTCATTCAATGTTTATCTATAATAAATTTGAGACCTGTCAAAATGAAGATTGCGTAAATATGGGATATGGCAAAACAAATAAAATAACTTGCGGATTTTTTCCGTACTAACTTTCCGTACAGCAAAATTGGCTGAAAACCAATAAAATTCTTCTGAAAGATGGCTAAAAGTATTAAAATAATGCATTGTCATCGTGTTCTGAGCTATACTAAAAGTTTCAAATGTCTAGCTATTCGGGAAGTTTGTTAGAAATTGATTGCCAGATTTGTACCGGACAAACAAACAAAGAAACAAACAAGAAAGCAAGCTAATAAAAACGTAGTAAAAATCGGTCCGAGACAACTCAGACAAACTTTTTCATATTTGAGTTCATACTTTGTTAGGCCAGGGTTTTCCATTTATTGATTTTCGTGATTTCATCAGGTACATTTCAATTATTATTGAACATTTTATCAAAATTTATTATAAAAATAAAATCACCTCGGCAGGGAATCGAACCCGGTCTCTCTTCATCCACGTTTAAAGCTATATTTTCTCAGGAACTAGATTTTTTTCCCGGGTAAACGGCTTAAATCGTTAGATTCGTATTTAAATGGACTACATTTTTAGAATTTTTCAATCAAAATCGTCGGAACCGTTTTCGAGAAATAATTTTTTCACGTTTTTTCAGAGTTTTTGGGGGGGGGGGGGGGGGTAGCGCCCCCAAATTTAGAGCTAAAATTCATTTCTCGATTTCACTTAATTATAAACCCCAATTAATTCTAAACCACACCTAACCATTTTTGACTGTAAGTGCGTTGGAAGCACTGAAAGAAAAATAGTTTAAGATTCGTAGAATTATGACTTTTCTGGTAATAACCATGAAATAAGATCAATGTATAGGTAAGAAGGTTTTCAATTAGTCTTATTTGTTATTAACTAGGCATCGCGTGGCTCTATCATTGAAGCGAGCGTATTGCAATAAAATACTGAATATTGAAATTTGTTAATCATGATGAATGTCATAGTTGAAGATAAGTGGAAGAGGGTAGTAAGGGGTAGAGTGGGGGTACTCGGTACAAAGCTTTACTTCATAACAAACCTACCCACAAAACGACTATAAGAATCTTAACCACCCGGAATAGCTTTTAAACTAATATTATAAATGTATCACTTCATTACTCAAATACTACTGCTTGTATCAAGTTGAAATTTTACATACTTGTTTCAATTGTACTTTAGACGATGTACATGAAGTTTTATTAAGATCATTACGTTAGAACGTAAGATATCGGTAAAAAGGTTGTTTTCACTATTTTAAACGTTTAGGTCCGCTTTAATAGTTTTAGCGATTTTTATTAAACCATAGCAGTATCGTTGTTGGTTTTACTGAAAAATGTTATTTAAAAAAATGTTCGTCTCATCGAATAGATGATGATTGAATCTTTTCCCGTCCTGAAATTTCAATTTTATTTTTGTACCTCTCGTTTACGCGAGCGTTGCGCGCGAACTCTTAGACGGATCACGCTGTCTAACGAACTTAGCCTGAGTATTAGTAAGAGGATCATGTATACCAAATTTCAACTAAATCGGTCAACTTTTACTCAAGTTATCGTCACACGCGTGAACGTTACTGACAGACAGACAGACAGACAGACAGACAGACAGACAGACAGACAGACAGACAGACACGGAGCATATTTCGTTGAATGTAGGAAGCTCGCTACTCTCGCTTCAATTAATATAAAAATGCCATTTTTCAAAACTGGTCTTATTTTCAATTTTTTTTTTTTGTTTCTTTTGCAAAATTTTGGGAAGATTGAATGACGGTAAGAGGTTCAAAATTGGGGTAATAGGTGTGCGATGAAACTTGAAAAGCAAATAAATTTTACGCCATTTTTTTTTTAATTTTTTTATTTTTGGTTTCTGTATTGTTCACCTAAGTTGTATCTATGTGCAAAATTTGAGGAAGATTGAATCACGGGAAGTGGTTCAAAGTTGGGGAAACGGAAATGTGCGATGAAACTTACAAAGCAAAGTAATATAAGACCAGTAAAAATAGTGGTTTGTTTGTGGCAATTTTAGGAAAAATAAAGAAATAAAAATAGACTGCCAATTAGTGTGGCACATAGCTTTCTCGCATCTTTTCATGTACTTTATTGTTACAATGTTTATTGTGTAAAAACTATTAATAGTTTTAGCGATCTTTAACACTTCATAGCAGTGATGCTGTTGGTTTTACTGAAAAATTGTAATTGAAAAAAATGTTTGTCTCATTGAATAGATGTAGTTAGATTTTTGTCCCGACCTAAAATTACAATTTTAAATTTGAAGTTCACGTTTACGCGAGCGTTGCTCGTGAACGCTTGGACGGATAACGTTGTCCAACGAACTCGTCTTGGGCATTGGTAAAATGAATATGTCTACCAAATTTCATCAAAATCGGTTGATATTTACTCAAGTTATCTTCGCACGTTTCATAATTCGCGGACACACAGACCGACAGACAGACAGACAGACACGAGACCAAAAATGTTCCCTGATGTCTGAAACGGATTTCTGCCTTGGAATTTTTAAAATCGGAGGCGGTTTTTCGTTCTCAAAAGTAAACACAATCCTTCCGTTACCTTCGGTAAGCTCGGCAGCAAAATTTTAATATTTTATCAATGCTCAAAATATAAAGCATAGTTTTTAATGTTAATTCTGGACAAAGTAAATAAGTAAACTACAATAAGTTATCCTAAACTGTATCTTAGATGTTTTTGGCTCTCCTGGAAAAATTTTGACAAAACGAAATTTCTTAAGTCTCCCAGCGCGGTTGCTACTTATATAAAGAATGTCTGTGGGTTTTTTACTTTTTCTTACCTTAAAAGAAAAAGTATTGTTCTCAATCAAAAAATTCCGTAACCTAGATTTTAACGTAATTATCCGATTTAGGTGTTTTTAAGACGATTAGAGTGTTTTTTTTTAGCTGTCTGTCTGTCTGTGTGTGTTTGTCTATCTGTGTTACGCATAACTCCCACAGATTTCGACCTAATTTTTTTTGGTTGTTTTTTATACAAATCTACAAATTTTTTTTCTGAATTTGATAACATATGTATTCAAAACTAGAGAAAGGTCACTGTCTACATGAGTTTTCGATTCCCTCTCAGGGCAACTCCAGGCAACTTCAGCTAGTAATATATATAATGTGAATACTGATAAGGACGAAAGATCGAGGTTAAATTCTAAAAAAAAAAAAATATATATATTTAATTAGCATAGACATTCTTTTAAATGTCGTCTATGTTTACACAATCTTAAGTAGTTCTAACTATAGTCACGTCTATCTTACTATAGTTACCTTACTAGCTGGTCCCGTGGCCGCCGCAAGCGGCGGCCAGCGGAACTCAGCCAGCTGTTGGCGCCGGTATAGTGTTGGCGCACGTATAGTGTTGGCGCACGTATAGTGTTGGCGCCGGTAAAGTGTTGGCGCACGTATAGTGTTGGCGCCGGTATAGTGTTGGCGCACGTATAGTGTTGGCGCCGGTATATTGTTGGCGCCGGTATAGTGTTGGCGCCAGTATAGTGTTGGCACTGGTATAGTGTTGGCGCGCGCATAGTGTTGGCGCCGGTATAGGGTTGGCACCCGTATAAAATTCGTGAAAAATCGAAAGTCGCCCGATCGGGTCGACATATATATCATTTTAAAGGTTTTGGCAAGGCGATCAAGAAAAACTATAGTTTTACCCTTATAAAGCCATTTTGGGAAATTTTAGAGGCTAAAAACGGGTGACATTTTTGTTTCTAGTGCGTAATTCAATTTCAATCTCTCGAAGTGGGCGTACTTTAGGTCCGACCGCATCGTGTCTTATATGGCCATAAAGGTCTATTTGCGGGCTACAAAAAAGGTCCGTAGCGTTTTTCTCACGGCATACGGGGAAAAAGATATGCCACTTCGAAGAGCGGAAAAAGGTGGATTTATTAATTTTAGAGTGAACCCCATATTATTTTTTTTTTTTTCCCAAAAATTTTTAGCCTTAGAACCCTAATTTTTTGCATAGCGTCATTTATTACGGCTTTCTACACGTACCTTAACGCTTTAACCCCGTAAATGCGTTCAAACAAATTTTATGGGCATATAAAAATTTCAAAATTATGGAAGGGGGGCCCGGAAATTATTTTTTTTCGGAAAATACTTTCATAATCCTTTTTGTGGTGTCAAACAACGGGTGTATATCGAATTTGGTCAAAATCAGAGCACCATGCAAAAATTTGTCGAAATTTCCCAGATTTTGCCGTTCTCGATTTCGGGGAAATTTTTGGTTGACAACCATATAATATGTGTTATACATGGTTGGAAAGGTCTTTTTTTTCACTTGGGGTCATACCCTTACATTTTTTTTAACCTGACCAATATTTTCCGAGATAATGGCGATCAAAAATTGAGACTTTTTGGCGGGAAACCATGTTTTGTGGGCTTTTCTTGGAAAATATTGATCGGGAAGAAAAAAGTTCAAGAGTGTCTCCCCTATTAAAAAAAAATTAGCTTTCCAACCATGTGAAAAACATGAGGGGTCATCGACCAAAAAAAAAATTATTTCTTTTCCCCAAAAAAAATCCAGCCTACTTACCTGTGATTATTTTCTTGAAAATGGAAAGTCGCCCGATCGGGTCGATATATATATCATTTTAAAGGTTTTGGCAAGGCGATAAAGAAAAACTATCGCTTTTCCGGGAAAAAGCCATTTGGGGAAATTTTAGAGGCTAAGAACGGGTGAAAATTGGGTTTTTAGTACGTAATTCAATTTCAATCTCTCGAAGTGGGCGTACTTTAGGTCCGACCGCGTTGTGTCTTATATGGACTTAAAGGTCTATTTGCGGGCTACAAAAAAGACAAATAGAGTTTTTCTCCACGGGATACAGGGAAAAAGTTGAGCCACTTCGAACCTCGAAAAAGTGGGGATTTATTAATTTTAGACTGAACCCCAAATTATTCAACATTTTTTTCCCCAAAAAGCTTTAGCCTTAGAACCCTAATTTTTTGCATAGCGTCATACATTACGGCTTCCTACATGTAAAAAATTTAAGAACCCCGTAAATGCGTCCAAACAAATTTTATGGGCATATAAAAATTTCAAAATTATGGGGGGGACCCGGAAATTTTTTTTTTCGGACAATTCTTTCATAATCCTTTTTGTGGTGTCAAACAACGGGTGCATACCAAATTTGGGGAAATTCGGAGCACCTTGCAAAAATTTGTCGAAATTTCCCAGATTTTGCCGTTCTCGATTTGGGGAAATTTTTTGGTCGACGACCCCATACGTGTTATATATGGTTGGAAAGATTATTTTTTTTCACTGGGGGTCGTACTCATAAAAATTTTTTTCCCTGACCAATATTTTCCGAGATAATGGCGTCCAAAGATTGAGTGAAATTTGGGAATTTCGATGTTTTTTGGGCTTTTCTCGGAAAACATTGATCGGGAAGAAAAAAGTTCAAGAGTGTCTCCGCTATTATAAAAAATTAGCTTTCCAACCATGTATAAAACATGTGGGGTCGTCGACCAAAAAAAGATTTTTTTTTTTACTAAAAAAAAAGCTAGGCTAGGGACCTGTGATTATTTTAGTGAAAATCGGAAGTCGCCCGATCGGATCGACATATATATCATTTTAAAGGATTCGGCAAGGCGATAAAGAAAAACTATAGTTTTATCTAGATAAAGCTATTAGGGAAAATTTTAGAGGCTAAAACCCGGTAAAATTTGAGTTTCTAGTTCATAATTCAATTTTAATCTCTCATAGTCGGCGTACTTTAGATCTGACAGCCTCGTGTCTTATATGGGAATAAAGTCCTACTCGTCGACTACAAAAAAGCCTTGAATCGTTTTTCTCCACAGGCTACCGGGAAATCGCTATGCCAGATTAAAGAAATTCGAACAACCCCTTAAATGGATATTGGGGCCCCCAAGGCGCTAAGGTACCGGTAAAAAAAAAAATCGAATGAGTTTTCGGTCAAAAACCGAGAGATAGAGACGCCCACAAAAAATCTGCCCGATATTCGCATTTAAGAGAGAGCTACGGGGATTTAAAGTCGAAAAAGCGACTTAAAGCGAAGTAAGTGGCGGAAAACGGGGGAAAATTCCCAATTCTTTTGACATTTTCGCCCCTCGAAGAGAACCGTGTGCATTGAAATTATAAATCGACCGAGTCCTTTGAGGGCACCGTACCCCGGAAATACCCTATAAGTCCCGTCGGGAAACTCTCGAGTTTAAGGGGCCAGTTACCACCAAAATCGACCAAAAATGGGGGTTTTCACCCCCCCATGGGAAAAATGTCGTTAGCTAAGAAAAAAGAAAAACGGTTTCTCTTAGGCCACTATGTGCCAAAAGTACCCTGGGAGTCCCGTCGAGAAACTTCTGAGTTTAAGGGTCCATGTACCGCCTCGAAGTCGGCGGGGTCGGCCGAAAAAATGCGGAAACCGGGCCGTCGGAGGGACGCGGTCCGCCCCCGCCGCCGCCCCTCACCTTCGACCGCCCCCTCGTTTTTTTTTCCTTGAAGGAATCACTTTTGCCTATTAATCGCCCTTCAAACGGTATTTCCACTACATATAGTCGTGGAGAAAAAAAATGACTCGGCAAAGTCGTGTTTTTCGGCCATAATCGACCAAAAATGGGGGTTTTGGCCCCCCCACGGGAAAAATGTAACTATGTGCCAAAAGTACCCTAGGAGTCCCGTCGGAAAACTCTCGAGTTTAAGGGGCCGTTTACCACCTCGAAGTCGGCAAAGTCGTGTTTTTCGGCCAAAATCGACCAAATATCGGGGTTTTCACCCCCCCCCCCCCCCCCCCAGGGGAAAACCGTCGGTAGTTAAGAAAAACGGAAAACGGATTCTCGTAGGCCACTGTGTGCCAAAAGTACCCTGGGAGTCCCGTCGGGAAACTCTCTAGTTTAAGGGGCCGTTTACCTAATTTTAATAATTATATTCGACTTATTCCATTTTTATGATCTACCAAGGCTTGTAGCGTTTATTATGTTATAAATTTAAATTTATTCATAAATGTATATATTTAAGTTAGCTATACATATCTATATATATATATATATATTGTTTATGATTTTAAAATAAAACCTTTTATAGTAAATTTTGAAGAAGACATAAATAACACCTGAAGGATTTTTTCTTTTATAATTATTTTTTCTCAAATATTAATTTATTATTTTTTTAACGAAGTGTTAATTATTACAGTAGAAAGTGAACTTTTATACTTTATTGAAAATTAGATTTTTTTAAAAAAAAGAACAGAAAGAGAAACCATAAAGAAAACTAAGTGAGAAAACAACGACATACAGCAATAGTCAGGTAACAATTAATTATATGTTTAATATTATTTATCTACGATTGATACGAAATATAAACATTATATCTCTGTTTAGATGCGTAGAAAGTGATTATTTACGTACTTGTATTCATTTCGCATGCGCGTCTCATAGTTCTGAAGAATTCCTCGTCTTTACCACGCTAGCGCGGTAAAGACGGTAAAGAAGAGGAATTCTTCAGCTTTACGCACGATTAGCGAGTTTGTTTACATTTAACAAAACTAATTTGCTATTCTTTTATTAAAGTAACTGTTTATATCGAGTTTTTAATGAAAAACAATGAATGAATCAAGTGGTTTTGACGAAAATATAGAGAATAATACTCCTCCAGAAATAATTAATTCGGCAAAAAATACAACTCAAGATTAATGCCATCTTTCTCAAGAGAAGAGATACGAACTTACATACAGCAAGTTTATTTTTTTCTGTATTTATTATTTAAATCTAACAATCGTAGATAAAGTACGGTACAAAACTCGTGCGAATACGGCATTTTGCATTGCTCGTGTGGTTTTACTACCCTCGCTATCGCTCGGGTGCAAACTCCACACTCGCATGCAAAATGTTACTTTCCGCACTCGACGCGTAATGTACTATTTAATTAAAGAATTATATAATGATCCTAAAGTCGAATAAATTACAAAAATTTAATTATTCTGGCGTCTTTTATTGTATGATGGAAAGAAAAATACTCAGCCAATTTGTGTGGCACATAGCTTCCTCGCATTTTTTCAATCACGTATACTAAAATGATGTCACCCTTTTACTCACTATTATTGTCAAATATTTTTTTAATTTTCTTCCATTTTTACTTTCTCATATAAAGAGAAAGTATTGTGATGGCGCGAAAATTCGATTTTGAGATTTTGATGGATTTACACGTTTTGAGGTCCCCTGAGTCCAAAAAAGTGGTTTTTAAAAAATGTCTGTCTGTCGTCTGTCGTCTGTCTGTCGTCTGTCTGTCGTCTGTGCAGACGCCTGGAGCCCAAACTACTGGGCCGATTTTGACGAAATTTGGCATATATGTTCAGAAAAATCATACCCCGAGGCGAAATCGAGAAATGAATTTTAGCTCTAAATTTGGGGGCGCTACCCCCCAAAAACTCTGAAAAAACATGAAAAAAAATTATTTCTCGAAAACGGTTCCGACGATTTTGATTAAAAAATTCTAAAATGTAGTCCATTTAAATACGAATCCAACGATATAAGCCGTTTTCCCGGGAAAAATCTAGTTCCTGAGAAATTAGCTTAAAACGCGGACGGAGAGAGCCCGGGTTCGATTCCCCGCCCAGGAGAAGTTATTTTTATGATAAATTTTGATGAAATGTTCAATAATATTTAAATGTACATTTGAAAACTAATAAATGGAAAATACTGGGTTAAGTAATTATAAACTCGTATATGAGAAAGTTTGTCTGAGTTGTCTCGGACCGATTTTTTATCTGTAAAATTGTGTTGATTTTCTTACATGAATAAAATGATCAATTTAACAAAATTGATAGAGCCTAGACGGGTTGAAATTAATATGGTACCATCTGTAGGCTACGTTCGACATATTATTTTTTTTATTTTTTTTTTTCAAATCGAATGAGTATAGTTTTACAGATATGGAGTAGGGGAGAGTCGGACAAAACCGGGTACCTAATCTATAATCTGTAATCAAATCATTGATATTAGTAACAGATCAACAAAACAAAGTTTATCAGTTGCCTTATTCATTCATTTATACAATATTATTCTTTTGTTGCTTTAATATTAACACAATATTTTTTATGCTTTTTTTTAATCACCAGGTACAAAAACCCGGTTTTACCCCACGGGTGGGGTAAAACCGGGTCCTCATTTATATCAATGCAAAATAAATGTAAATTTAAAAATCTTTATTACAAACAGTTTAATAAGATTTAAAATTGACATATTAAGTCGACTTATGAGTATTTTTTAAAAAAATGCTTAAAACAGTTTTGTTCATAACTCAGTTTAGGACAAATTGAGTTCTGCATTTAGTACACTCATATCATATAAGCCCAACTGCGACAGCAAATACATTTAATCCGCCCTTCTTTTGATCGAGATAGAGTGCATACATAACTTGATGCATTGCTAAGTATGCAAGCTTCCTCAGAGCTGTCTTCATCTGAATTAATTTTACACAATTTCCTAAAGTGGAGGGCAAAACCGGGTACCCTGTTTTGCCCCACACCTTGGTACCCGGTTTAACCCAAAAGTTTTGATGAGTTCAATATGGCGTAGATAGGTTAAGCGTCGCTCTAGGTGTATGAAAAGAGAAAAATTAAGACGTAGCGAACTATTTTAAAACCTTACAATTCATGTAAAAAGGAAAATATCGAGGTAAATTCTTACATATGTGATATAATGTGATAAATGAAAAGAGATATATATATTTGTGAATTACTAATGTTGAAAAGACAGAATACGTCTTTATACAGGTTACATAGTGTATGTAACCTATGTTATGTTTTTTATAAAAAGAAATATATTGTTTTTAGACTTGAAAATGACCGGTAAATGGTTGAAACGTTGCCGAAACCTAATTAAAGTGTTGTAAACAAATTTTTTTACCCGAAAAGGATCCTCCTACACATACTTATGAAATGAATGGGTACACTTAGAAAAATCATAGTTAAGCACAATGTTGCCGGAAGTCTGGGCAATTCTCATGCAAGAAGCGATGGGACGGGGTAACATCTTGCATAAACTAGTCCAGGCAAATAAGGAATAATAGGGGAAATAATTTATAAAGTTTTGAAACTTTGTGAAAACACTTTTAAGGGGTCTAGTAGTAAGAAACAGTAAAGTTCCCCCCTCCTGAGGGGCCGCGTCCCCCCTCCCCCCTCCTTAAAGTACAAAATTAACTTACTTTTCCCTTTTTACGCAAAACGGTTTATTTTTCGAAGAGAAGTGTTATTACCAAAATTATTCCTCACATAATTCTGCACAAAAAAGGTTCTATGCATGTTTGAAGTGGGACATACCGTTTTCGAGATATTGTAGTCGGAAATAGACAAAACGTATTTTTACGAACCAAGATATCTAAAAAAACAACACTTCCGATTTTAATGAAATTGGGATGGTAGGTTATACTTAGCCCATTGTTGATCCCATATAAGTTTCAACCTTCTGCGCCCATTATTTTATCCTCCACATGTGCACAAACATACATTTATTTAGACCTATATCTTCAAAAGTACTCAACTGAATATTATGAAATTTGGATGGTTTGTCGAAAGTAGTCCGCAGATATCCCCAAATTAATTTCAACCGTCGGCGCTCTATACATTTTGATAAATTGATACTTTAATTCATAATTGACAGACAAACAATTGATCAATAGACAGACTGAAGGGGAACCAATTTAGAAAAAGTAAAGAGCGCAGACGGTTGAAATTAATTTGAGGTCATCAACGGGCTACTTTCGAGAAACCATCAAAATTTCATAATAATCAGTTGAGTACTTTTGAAGGTATAGGTCTAAATAAATGTATGTTTGTGTGCATGTGCAGGATAAAATAATGGGCGCAGAAGGTTAAAACTTATATGGGATCAACAATGGGCTAACTATAACCTACCATCCCAATTTCATTAAAATCGGAAGTGTTTTTTTTTTAGATATCTTGGTTCACAAAAATACGTTTTATTTCTTTCCAACTACAATATCTCGAAAACGGTATGTCTCACTTCAAACATGCATAGAACCTTTTTTGTGCAGAATTATGTGAGGAATAATTTTGGTAATAACACTTCTCTTCAAAAAATAAACCGTTTTGGGTAAAAATTGAAAAATATGTAAATTTTGGACTTTAAGGAGGGGGGAGGGGGGGGGACGCGCCCCCTCAGGAGGGGGGAACTTTACTGTTTCTTACTACTAGACCCCTTAAAAGTGTTTTCACAAAGTTTCAAAACTATATAAATTATTTCCTCCATTTGCTGTTTTTTTTACTAATTTGCCTGGACTAAACGTAAACGAGTAATTTAGCAGTTGATCTTCAATTTCAGGCAACATTGTGCTTAACAAATCTTCAATGTTTGTTATAACACTGAGGGAGACTCCTACCTCTTACTTACCTACAACCCCCCCCCCCCCCCCCCCCCCTCCCTTTACCATATGGTAATTATTTATTCTATCCGAAACTTTAATACCAAACAACGATTACTACCCGGACCTCGACTTTTATTAAGGCCCTATTTCAAACCGTCATTGCATGGCTTTCACCCAATAGTTTTTTGAAGTAATACATATGAAATTTAAAGTAAAAGAATGTAGTTTTCAGACCCTGCAAACCCCATATCTCTATCTATTACAGAAGCTGAGCTATAAGTGTTCAAAAAAGTGCGATTTTTTTGGCCCACCCTTCACAGTGTGCCCCGTGGTTGAGACTGAAAAGAAAAAATCGGTCCGGAACAACTCAGACAAACTTCCCCATATACGAGTTCATAATTATTTAGCCCAGGGTTTTCCATTTATTATAGTTTTCGTAGGTACATTTAAGTATTATTGAACATCTTATGAAATAAAGTGTATGTTTGTGCGCATGCTCAAAAGAAACCAATGGGGTGCAGAAGGTTGCAAAAAAATGTTTTGAATAATAATAATTATTAAAGTTATTTAGTTATTGGTTAGTTAGAATATGCAAAAGTAGTTAGTTAATAATAGTTATTTATATAACTAGGAAGCAAAATGGAATTTTTACTAACGAGTGATTAAGTTAGCCTGCGAGCAGAAGGCGAGGACAGGCTATGAACTTGCCTCAGCTTCACCTCGGCAGTTAATTTACCAAATTGACTGCCGAGGTGAAGCCGAAGTGGGCAATATACACTAGGCATAAATGTTTCCTTTGCTGCCTTGTTGCATTCAATATTTTATCTACTCACACTATTTAGATTAAAAAAATGGAAACTTAGGTAAACATATTAATACATTATTAATATAGCATTGCTTTGTAATAAAACTAAATTAAAATAACACAAATTAAAATGCCCCATTTTAAATTAAATGTCCCATTGGTGTGTCCCTCGCCCTGCTCCGTCCTCGAACCTTAGATACAAATTACATCATCATGACATGGATCGGACACACATCAAAGAGTGGGGGAAGAGTCCCCATAAAGGGTGTCCCTCGCCCTGCTCCGTCCTCGAACCATAGATACAAATTACATCATAATGACATGGTTCGGACCCACATCAAAGAGTAGGGGAAGAGTCCCCATAAAGGGGTCCCTCACCCTGCTCCGTCCTCGAACCTTAGATACAAATCACATCATCATGACACGGATCGGACCCATATCAAAGAGTAGGGGAAGAGTCCCCATAAAGGGGTCCCTCACCCTGCTCCGTCCTCGAACCTTAGATACAAATCACATCATCATGACACGGATCGGACCCACATCAAAGAGTAGGGGAAGAGTCCCCATAAAGGGGTCCCTCACCCTGCTCCGTCCTCGAACCTTAGATACAAATCACATCATCATGACACGGATCGGACCCACATCAAAGAGTAGGGGAAGAGTCCCCATAAAGGGGTCCCTCACCCTGCTCCGTCCTCGAACCTTAGATACAAATCACATCATCATGACACGGATCGGACCACATCAAAGAGTGGGGGAAGAGTCCCCATAAAGGGGTCCCTCACCCTGCTCCGTCCTCGAACCTTAGATACAAATCACATCATCATGACATGGATCGGACCCACATCAAAGAGTGGGGGAAGAGTCCCCATAAAGGGGTCCCTCACCCTGCTCCGTCCTCGAACCTTAGATACAAATCACATCATCATGACATGGATCGGACAACATCAAAGAGTGGGGGAAGAGTCCCCATAAAGGGGTCCCTCACCCTGCTCCGTCCTCGAACCTTAGATACAAATCACATCATCATGACACGGATCGGACCCACATCAAAGAGTAGGGGAAGAGTCCCCATAAAGGGGTCCCTCACCCTGCTCCGTCCTCGAACCTTAGATACAAATCACATCATCATGACACGGATCGGACCCATATCAAAGAGTAGGGGAAGAGTCCCCATAAAGGGGTCCCTCACCCTGCTCCGTCCTCGAACCTTAGATACAAATCACATCATCATGACACGGATCGGACCCACATCAAAGAGTAGGGGAAGAGTCCCCATAAAGGGGTCCCTCACCCTGCTCCGTCCTCGAACCTTAGATACAAATCACATCATCATGACACGGATCGGACCCACATCAAAGAGTAGGGGAAGAGTCCCCATAAAGGGGTCCCTCGCCCTGCTCCGTCCTCGAACCTTAGATACAAATCACATCATCATGACACGGATCGGACCCACATCAAAGAGTAGGGGAAGAGTCCCCATAAAGGGGTCCCTCGCCCTGCTCCGTCCTCGAACCTTAGATACAAATCACATCATCATGACACGGATCGGACCCACATCAAAGAGTAGGGGAAGAGTCCCCATAAAGGGGTCCCTCGCCCTGCTCCGTCCTCGAACCTTAGATACAAATCACATCATCATGACACGGATCGGACCCACATCAAAAAGTAGGGGAAGAGTCCCCATAAAGGGGTCCCTCGCCCTGCTCCGTCCTCGAACCTTAGATACAAATCACATCATCATGACACGGATCGGACCCATATCAAAGAGTAGGGGAAGAGTCCCCATAAAGGGGTCCCTCACCCTGCTCCGTCCTCGAACCTTAGATACAAATCACATCATCATGACACGGATCGGACCCACATCAAAGAGTAGGGGAAGAGTCCCCATAAAGGGGTCCCTCGCCCTGCTCCGTCCTCGAACCTTAGATACAAATCACATCATCATGACACGGATCGGACCCACATCAAAGAGTAGGGGAAGAGTCCCCATAAAGGGGTCCCTCACCCTGCTCCGTCCTCGAACCTTAGATACAAATCACATCATCATGACACGGATCGGACCCACATCAAAAAGTAGGGGAAGAGTCCCCATAAAGGGGTCCCTCACCCTGCTCCGTCCTCGAACCTTAGATACAAATCACATCATCATGACACGGATCGGACCCACATCAAAGAGTAGGGGAAGAGTCCCCATAAAGGGGTCCCTCGCCCTGCTCCGTCCTCGAACCTTAGATACAAATCACATCATCATGACACGGATCGGACCCACATCAAAGAGTAGGGGAAGAGTCCCCATAAAGGGTGTCCCTCGCCCTGCTCCGTCCTCGAACCTTAGATACAAATCACATCATCATGACATGGATCGGACCACATCAAAGAGTGGGGGAAGAGTCCCCATAAAGGGGTCCCTCACCCTGCTCCGTCCTCGAACCTTAGATACAAATCACATCATCATGACATGGATCGGACCACATCAAAGAGTGGGGGAAGAGTCCCCATAAAGGGGTCCCTCACCCTGCTCCGTCCTCGAACCTTAGATACAAATCACATCATCATGACATGGATCGGACCACATCAAAGAGTGGGGGAAGAGTCCCCATAAAGGGGTCCCTCACCCTGCTCCGTCCTCGAACCTTAGATACAAATCACATCATCATGACATGGATCGGACCCACATCAATGAGTGGGGGAAGAGTCCCCATAAAGGGGTCCCTCACCCTGCTCCGTCCTCGAACCTTAGATACAAATCACATCATCATGACATGGATCGGACCACATCAAAGAGTGGGGGAAGAGTCCCCATAAAGGGGTCCCTCACCCTGCTCCGTCCTCGAACCTTAGATACAAATCACATCATAATGACATGGTTCGGACCCACATCAAAGAGTAGGGGAAGAGTCCCCATAAAGGGTGTCCCTCGCCCTGCTCCGTCCTCGAACCATAGATACAAATTACATCATAATGACATGGTTCGGACCCACATCAAAGAGTAGGGGAAGAGTCCCCATAAAGGGTGTCCCTCGCCCTGCTCCGTCCTCGAACCTTAGATACAAATCACATCATCATGACATGGATCGGACCACATCAAAGAGTGGGGGAAGAGTCCCCATAAAGGGGTCCCTCACCCTGCTCCGTCCTCGAACCTTAGATACAAATCACATCATCATGACATGGATCGGACCACATCAAAGAGTGGGGGAAGAGTCCCCATAAAGGGGTCCCTCACCCTGCTCCGTCCTCGAACCATAGATACAAATTACATCATCATGACACGGATCGGACCCATATCAAAGAGTATGGAAAGTGTCCCCATCAAGGGTGTCCCTCGCCCTGCACCGTCCGCGAGTCATAGATGCAATACAAATTATCATGGCACGGTATCGAAACCACGACCTCGAGTTGCCTCGACTTACAGATAGCTGAGCGATTGCCTTAAGACCCTCGACCACAGTAGCAGTCTAAAGAAGTGCCCGAAATAGTACTTTTCAGCCTAATAACAGTTAAGCTATGGTTAATTTTGCTTCCGTAAGTAGATAAATAAATGTAAGAGATAAAAATAAAACGCGAAACAACTATAACAACTGAAACATGGGACGAAGTAATAATATGTTGTAATAATGAAAATGGTAATTATGTTGTTCTATACAGGTCTCGTTCAATCATTTTGACACCTGAGTATGAAAAATAAATTTTAATTAATATCATTTAATTTCTTTTACATGGTTCTAATTAACTTGGCTTGTTACTGACATACAACTTTTGTAAGACATTATTATTATTTTATTGTATTCTTGTCAATAATGTTGACACATGAGTATAAATTGCAATTTTTCTTTAAAACATATATTTAATTGCCGTAAATTATTTATACATTTTATTTCTATTTTTTAATGTTCATCATTTACCACGTGTGTATAATGAATTTGATTTAAATCAGTCATTAAACGTTTTAAATTCATTTATCACTGCGCAGACAACACTTTATTTATAATGTAATTAGACGAAAGCACGCAGAACTATTAAAAATGATTGTTTTAATATTTTTTATTTTTTTGTTTTTAAAGTTTTTTTTTATTTTTTAACAATTAAAGAAGTAATTATCTCAGGTTAAATATTACCTAAGATCGATCAATTTTAAGTTTATACACTGTATTTCCAACACTAATCGAGCTATAATTACACATACCCGGACATAAACAAACTTTAATATATGTAATTCTAAATTGGCGTATACAAAATAATAAAATACATGAATTTTTCTATGCTAAGCAATTATTACAAGTATGGTAATCAAACTATAAGTAAGCGAAATTCATCACTTTTATTACGTAGTGAATTTAGTATTTTAGTTGTTGGCAATCCTGTAGCTCTGTCGTTTATATGTTTATCTCCAGTAGGGTAAAAAAGTTATGATTTTGAATTAGTTTAGTGGGACTAAAACAGGTCTTTTCATCCCTGAACTCAAAAAGTAGGGAGAAAAAGTAAAAGTAGGGCGAAAAAGTAAAGTAGGGCGAAAAAGTAAAGATTGCAACTTAATTATTTTATAAATAGTAGAAAATGTATGGCTAATGTAATGAAGTTGTCGAAATCAGGTTGGCGGCACTGCGCTTTTTTGACCATGTTTATCTTTGTTTACAACATTATAACCTGCATCTAAATAACCTTCTATTTGAGTTTAATTCCAATTCTTATTTGTTTTTAATATTGAATCTCTTATATCTGCTATTAAAAGTGCTAATAATTATTGTTATTTATTAAAATATTAAATAAAAACTGTGCAATGGACGAAAATGTGTATCTTTTTTCTACTGGAGATAAAATATTGTATGTACCTCGTGAATAAAGTGCCATTATTCCCCTCGCGATAATTATCTCCCTCGGCTGCGGCTCGGGAGCTGATTAGAGTTATTCCCTCGGCTGCGCCTCGGGAATTAAAGATTCTAATTCCCTCGGCTTCGCCTCGGGATTTAGGGACCATGGTTCCTTCGTCTTCGCCTCAAGAACCAACTTTTTCGCTCAGGGAATAATGGCTTACTTTACTCCCTAGGTGCATAAGTAACTATTGTTTATCTTTTGTGTGTTTTTCAATTTTTTTAAATGAATAAAGATATAATTAAGGTGCGTTAAGATAAGATTTAGATAGGAACGTATACACACCTATACATTTTATTGTTCAAAATGACCGAACCACACTATCAATTTGATTAAACCTCTCTCAACTTTGTACTGTTTAGATTAGTTTCCCAAACTTGTTAAAACCCAAAGCACACCATAAAAATAATCGGTCCGAGATAACTCAGACAAACTTTATCATATACGAGTTCATGATTACTTAGCCCAGAATTTTCCGTTTATTAATTTTCGTTTTTTCTTATAGGAATTTTTACTTATTACTGAATATTTTATTAAAATGTATCATACAAATAACTTCTCCTTAGAGGAGAATCGAACCCGGCCTTCTGTCCGTCCCCGTTTAATGCTATTTTCTCAGGAACTAGATTTTTTCTGGGGAAACGGCTTATATCGTTAGATTCGTATTTAAATGGACTACATTTTAGAATTGTTTTAATAAAAATCGTCGGAACCGTTTTCGAGTCAGACGACGGACATTATTTTTTTTTTTAAAACAACTTTTTTGGGAATCAATCGAAACGTGTTAATTCATCAAAATCTCATAATCGATTTTTTGCGCCATCACAATACTTTCCCTGAAACTTAATATGAGAACGTAAAAATTACCAATAGCCGAGGCAATCTATTACTTTATGCAGGGCCGCATCGTCGAAAACCATCCTGGGCCAGTGGCGATAGGTGTACTAGGTCCCCCATTTACCGGGAGATATGGAATTGGAATACCCCTCAGTAGGTGGACAAATTTTTGGAAAAATACATATTAAATTTATAAACCCTGTTAATTTCAATAATTCTTCTGTACCTTATATGCATCCTTATAATATGTTCCTTCATCAGGTCTAAGGTGAAGCCTTTATTCTGGGTCCCACGGCACACTTGGCCAGCCTCGCGGCACACTTGGCCAGCCTCGCGGCACACTTGGCCAGCCTCGCGGCACACTTGGCCAGCCTCGCGGCACACTTGGCCAGCCTCGCGGCACACTTGGCCAGCCTCGCGGCACACTTGGCCAGCCTCGCGGCACACTTGGCCAGCCTCGCGGCACACTTGGCCAGCCTCGCGGCACACTTGGCCAGCCTCGCGGCACACTTGGCCAGCCTCGCGGCACACTTGGCCAGCCTCGCGGCACACTTGGCCAGCCTCGCGGCACACTTGGCCAGCCTCGCGGCACACTTGGCCAGCCTCGCGGCACACTTGGCCAGCCTCGCGGCCCACTTGGCCAGCCTCGCGGCACACTTGGCCAGCCTCACGGCACACTTGGCCAACCTCGCGGCCCACTTGGCCAGCCTCGCGGCACACTTGGCCAGCCTCGCGGCACACTTGGCCAGCCTCGCGGCACACTTGGCCAGCCTCGCGGCACACTTGGCCAACCTCGCGGCACACTTGGCCAGCCTCGCGGCACACTTGGCCAACCTCGCGGCCCACTTGGCCAGCCTCGCGGCACACTTGGCCAGCCTCGCGGCACACTTGGCCAGCCTCGCGGCACACTTGGCCAGCCTCGCGGCACACTTAGCCAGCCTCGCGGCGGCACACTTGGCCAGCCTCGCGGCACACTTGGCCAGCCTCGCAGCAAACTTGGCCAGCCTCGCGGCACACAGTTTGGGAAATCTTGATTTAGATGAAGCAATCGAATTGAGAACCGGTCAGTGAAATCAAAACCTTGAAAAAACTATAAACATTATACCTATGAACCTGAAATCTTCCATTACATCAATACGAAAGCAGCAAAAAATTATCAGCATCAAAAAAGAACTGAAAAGAAGCTGTTTACACAGTTCAATTTGATGATTCCACATTTAATTATATTGCTTAAAAAGTTGAATTAGTTCAACTTCTTTGTCATCAGTAATTGCAATGACCAATTTCATTGAATCGGCGTTAACATGTTTCTATTTTCAAAACGATCAAATAATAAAATAGGTTTAACGAGTGAGCGTATATTAAATGATAATAATCAATAGCATTATATGCCACGTGTATGTTGGATACCAGCAATTAATTTTACATAAATTGAATGTAATTGGTCAAGATAAACTATCTTTAATTTGTACCGACAAACAAATACAGACAATAAATCTGATGAAGCTACAAATTAAGTTTCTGAGATGGGCTGCGTGCCGCTGCATATAGGAACGTACGACGTACGTTCCTGACGTCTTCAATCCGGACTTGATGTGAATTAAAGATGCATCAAATTAAATATAAGCTGAAGGCCCTGAGACGAACTTCGAGGAAAAATGTTGAAAATTAGAATTTACATGTACTAAGTTAGCATGTGGACGTGCCAGTATGCTCCACGACCTGGTCGTACGGAGGACTGTAAATCGTCTGCATATTCTACTCATATGTTACGTCTCTGAGCCGATGGCGCTTATTACCAAGCACAAGTGCAATTACAGTGATGTTTTTCTGAACGCACGACTTCAAACGAGGGAGGTTGCATCGAACAGGTTATTCCTATTTACGATCCTTTTTACGATATTTGTTTACATCGAAACTGTGCATATATACAGGGTGATCCAAAGGTTCGGCAACGGCTTAATATCTCCGGTTATAATTGAGATATTTAGTTTCCGTTTGCGGGCATCTTAATCATTTGTAAAAAAAACTACTTTTATTGTGGGTAATCATTTTTTCCGCCATATTGGATTCAACTTTGAAATTTTAAATTGGAACACCCATTAAGTGTTACATTTTTGGAAAGGTCTTGAAAAAAGAACCATGCGAAGTGACCATATGCGTCCCGTTTTGACCGGGAACAGTACCGTTATTTTAAGCTTTTGAAGGTATCCGAAGGTTTCCGAAAATATCCCGTTTTTTGAAAAATGGAACATTTTACAGATCCTTTAAAAAGGATAAAGTTTGTAAAAGGGTCAGTTAAAAGTTAAATTATAAAAGTTTGTTGGTCTCAAACAGAAAAAAAAGAAATCTGTCAATTTGTGTGGCAAAAAGAAGTTTAAATTTTAATTTAAATCAAATTATAATTATTATTTACTACGGGAAACAGACAGTGAAATACACTCCCGTAATACAGGAGACCCGTGGTTCAAATCCCGGCGCTGGAGTATATTTTTCACTGTCTGTTTCCCGTAGTAAATAATAATTATAATTTGACATATGAGGATGCTACAAAACATGAGTATGCGCTAATAGCCGAAGTTGTTATAAGGCGCAAAAAATTATCACAGCAGTTAAAAATCATTCTCCTGCGTAGCTTAGTTGGCCAGAGCATCTGTACTGGAAATACAGGAGACCCGTGGTTCAAATCCCGCGCGGGAGTGTATTTCTCACTGTCTGTTTCCCGTAGTAAATAATAATTATAATTTCATTTAAATTAAAACTGTTCCCTTATGTGTAAAAAACTGATTTTTGTTTAGAAATTTTAAAATTCAGAGATATATATAAAAAAAAAAAAAAATTGTGAGACTCTCACGTGCATTAGAAGTGAAACTTAAGTTCTAGAAACAGAATAAACATATGAAATATGTGTTAAACCTAATGTGTTAAAATAGCACAATAAACCTTATTTAAGTAATTCATATTATAATCATTTATTAAATACGCAACAATCATATTTATAAACAAGAGTTTACAATGCCGACACAGTCTGATAACTTCTCAAAGAAACATAATATCAATTAATAAAATATTTTCATAAAATGTTAGCGAATAATGAAGAACAACATGAAAACAACATTAATATATATATTAATTTTTAAAATGTACATAATAATACCCTTATATAGGTACCAATTCTGTGTACAGAATAAATCAGTTACTCCCGTGGTATAGTGGTTAGCACGTGAGACTGTCAATCTAGGGGTCGGGGGTTCAAGACTCGTCCAGAGGGAAGATGTTTAATAAGTAAATCAACTGCCGGCCTAAGTCGGCAGTCGATTAAAATATCTATCACAGGCGAGTCTTAAAACAAAAACTTGCAATTTCGTTAATTTCATATCAAAAATGTTTCACTTGGACGAGTCTCGAAACGCGAACTTCGTTTCCCGATGTCAATTTCATCCAAGCAAATTTAACTTAAAAAAAATTCGTTCTTCAAAATGATTACATTGGTTACGGTGCTTAAAATAAAAGATAATAATAAAACAAACAGGTTTTAATGTATTAAAAATCTATTTTTAATTGCTGCATTTAATTAAATGCAATTCGTTTAACTGTATTCAATCACTGTTTAATGACCAATAAAAACGTTTTCATTGATTGTTCTAATGCAATCTTTTAACAAAGATAACAATCTTTTTAATGGTAAAAAAATTCGAGAATAATAACTAATTATATATAATTAATGAAGCAATTGTTTACACTGGCAGAGTGTACTTTAACTAACTATAATGATTATTAGAGTGTTAACTAAAGTAATTATCTTATGTTAATTACATTGGGGGTTGAACAGATGACTGTAATTAACAAGTAATCAATGATATAACAAAGATAACTTTATTAAATGGCTTAAAATTGTAAAAAAAAAAAAAAAAAAAAAAAAAAACTAAAATGAATTCACTTTGAATAAATTATATTCTTTGACAGCGTTTTAGAAATAAAAAAGATAATAATTATAATAATTTAAAAGTAGCCTGTATTACCAATTAAGTAATCTTTTAAGAAAACCAAAAAAAAAAAAAAAAAAAAAAAAAAAAAAAAAACCTACAAAACAAACAAAACTACAAAACAAAAAAAATAAAATAAAAAAATCGCTTAAAAGAATTAAATTTATTTAAACATCGAATATATAATTTTCATTGTACAATAACTTAAAAAATACATGATTAAATGAATTTGTTATTTTGGCACACTTGAAGGTGCAGGTGTAACTTGTTATTTTTGTTCATTATCTTGTTATTTAACAAGATAATTGTTTGATTGACAGAGCATGCGCTAATTGTAAAACTTCTCACGCGAATGTTCGTGTTAAATTTAAATTATTGTTTATTTTTAATATTATATTTTTTAAAAAACAACAAAATAACACGTTTTTATAAAACATGCTAAAAAGTTAAAAGGAGAAAATAACATGGTATTTTTAACAGTCATTGTATATGCGTATGTCCTTTTCTGTCGTCTGTACAGACGCGTGGTGGCTAAACTAATGGACCGATTTTGATGGAATTTGGCATACAGGTTCAGAACAATTAATCCCTGAGAGTGAAATCCATCTTTCTATCTTCCGAGGCTAAGTCAAGAATTAAATTTTACCTCTAAATTTAGGGCCGCTGCCCCCTAAAAAGTCTGAAAAGAAAGTGAAAAATACATATTTCTTGAAAACGGTTTTGACATTAAAAAAAGAAAATAGTCTATTTAAATACAAATCTAACGATATGAGTCGTTCTCCCGGGAAAAATCTAGTTTTCATCATAGTAATGCATAATTTCAAGATAAAAAGAACTTTTTATATACTACGTTTTTAAATTTGCTGTTGAATCGAATGTAATGTTAATAATATAATTGTTATTGTTATATAATATATAATGTTAGTGAAAAAAAAAAAATACATAGTTCCAAATTTATTTACTTCACATAAATGACAACCATCTAGAGAGCTGATCTTAAACCTATAAAAGGACAAATCTTTGTACAAAGGATCTCCACAACACCAAATCTAAACCGTGCCATTGATATATTTGAAATAGCATAAATAATATAATCAATATATTTCCTGTTTTGCTGTCATACAATGTTTATCTCTTATTTATAAAAATCACAAATTTAAAACCCGTCAAAATGAAGATTGCGGACATGGCAAAACAAATAAAATAACTTGCGGATTTTTTCCGAACTAACTTTCCACACAGCAAAATTTGCTGAAAACCAATTAAATTCTGCTGAAAGATGGCTAAAAGTATTAAAATAATGCATTGTCATCGTGTTCTGAGCTGTTCTAAAAGTTTCAAATGTCTAGCTATTCGGGAAGTTAGTTAGAAATCGATTGCCAGACTTGTACTGGACAGACAAACAAACAAACAAGAGAGCAAGCTAATAAAAACGAAGTAAAATTCTAATATGTATTCCATTTTAATAAGAATCTAAAGATATAAGCCGTTTTCCGGGAAAAATCAAGTTTCCGAGGTATTGATAAATAAAAATATGTGTGAGGCTCTCACGCATTAGAAGTGAAACTTAAGTTCTAGAATGCATTGCTCTCTTTCATTTTTTGACGAATTTATTATTTCAGGATTAAGAAATGGTTATGGGAAATTTAATTGAAAAAAAAAATATAGCTACGCTAAGGCAACCACATTTATTCCAATAAAAATAAAATAAAAATAACTTCGTTACACGATGTCACTATATGAAAAAATAATTAAAGCAATGTTTATATCTGTGTATATATTGTCATTTGTCATTTATACTAGTGGTTCTTAACCTTTTGGTAACCACGTGCCCCTTAAAATCTCCAATTATAATATACAGATAGTACCCTAAATACCTTTCGAGGCTCCCTGGGGGGCCGCGGCCCCCCGGTTAAGAACTGACGCCGACGCACCTCGAAATGATTTGTTATTGCTACGGTAAGGCAACCACATTTATTCCAATAAAAACTACGATAAGGCAACCACATTTATTCCAATAAAAATAAATATTTGTTTTGATTTGTGGTCTTTAAATAGATATAATAACTTATTTAAATTAATTTAATTATTTTTTACTATTTTCTTGTAAGTATACAATTAAGCCCGTTGCCATGAACCCAAAAAATAATCTAATTATAATAAATAGTCTAATTACATATAATCCATCTAGTATTAAATATTACGCTTATATACCAATTTTGTGTACCTTTTAATTGGTAATGTAATTGGGACAATGGATAGCATGATTGCTTCATAATCCGGAAGTCAGTGGTTCGCATCTCACCTGAGTGAAAGATTTTTTACAGATAAATCTTTCACCAGGATTAGTCTCGAAACACAAATTCCGTTTCATTACTTCCTTCTCACAAATTTCATTACAATTAATCTGTAAAAATGTTGGAATCTTGGACGAGTCTCGAATCGCAAACTTCGTTACACGATGATCCCTATTTGAAAAAATTCACTCTACCGCCGCCAAAGAAGTTTCACTACAAAAATAAAAAAATCTGATTCCGTTGAAAATCAAAAAAAAAGTTTCTTGTATCTGGGACCGAGATTAAATGGGAAAGTTAGTATGAGTTGTCTTGGACTGATTATTTGTACAAATCGAACAAATTCTTGGTACCTAATAATAAAACATAAAAAAAGTAAACATGAAAGGTAATCCACCTGCAAATTAGCAAACTCCCAGCTCAAAGTAGTTCTAAAGAAATTTCAATGAATCAATAAACCTTTCAGGTGTATTTGGATTTTACACTTGAAGTTGTATTATCTAATAATAAATTAAATAAACTGTTACTACAAAGTTGCGGATGGTGAAGTAATAAAATACCTGAGCACCTGGTTTACGTAAAGAATGACCTTCACCAGATTCTCATAACCTCGACTTAATTAATTCATTAATATAATTAAATTATAACATCTCAATATAAATGTATCTGATACATAAACATGACATCATGACATATTTATGTTCACAAATCAACGGATAATTTATAACTTTTTTATTATTTATTTTTATAAATAAATATTAAATGATTGGATGAAAGTATTTTTTATTATTTTTATTTCCAGTTATGACGATCGATAAGTGAATATAAAATATCTATATCCATTAAAAAGTGTGAATCTATAGACTTGTTTTAATATCTTGTTGGGATCACATTAAAATATTAACTAGGCATCGCGTGGCTCTATCATTGAAGCGAGCGTATAGTAATAAATAATATGTATTGAATATTGAAAAAATAGATAATCATGAATCATGATGAGTTGATAGATAATGGGTATAGTAGTAGTACAGCGGCTAGTTGTAAGGGAACCAACCCGCATTCTTACTATTCCTCTAACCACACATCTCCTTTTCAATTATTATAAAATGTATCTTTTTGCTACAAAAAACTACTGCATGTATCAAATTGAAATTTTGCATGCCTGTTTCAATTGTGCATTAGATGGTGTATATGAAGTGTTATTAAAATCGTTAAGTTAGAACGTAAGATATTGGTAAAAAGGTTGTTTTCTCTATTATAAACGTTTAGGTCCGCTTTAATAGTTTTAGGATATTTATTTATTCATAGCGGTGTCGCTGTTGGTTTTACTAAAAAATGTTATTTGTAAAAAATGTTCGTCTCATCGAATAGATGATGATAGAATCTTTTCCCGTCCTGAAATTCCAATTTAATTTTTGAACCTCTCGTTTACGCGAGCGTTGCGCGGGAACTCTTGGACGGATCACGCTGTCCAACTAACTTAGCCTGAGTATTAGTAAGAGAAACATCTATACTAAATTTAAACTAAATCGGTCAACTTTTACTCAAGTTATCGTCGGACACGTAAACGTTACTGACAGACAGACAGACAGACAGACAGGCAATATGCATAGTTTGTTGAAAGTAAGAAGCTCGCTTACGCTCGCTTCAATTAATCTAAAGCCTATATCTTTAAAAATACTCTTGCAATTTTTAAGATATTTAGATTACATGCAAACTTAATAATAATATTTATATCCATTTACTGGAACAAACTTTCCATTTACATTGAATAAAAATACTCTGTTAATTAGTGTGGCACATAGCTTCCTAGCGTACTATTTGTAAACTTTAAGGTGGGTTCACAGCTAGCGGATAAGTATTTGCGGAGGGCTATATAGATAACAATATATTCTTCGGAGAACCGCCGAGACAGAGGAAGGAGTCGTTGTTTCCCTCCCCTCGAGTTTCGGTCGGCCAGGTTATAAACAAAGGCAATTATAACATCGTTTTTTCAACTTGAATTTAGTTCTCTTGCTTAAAAAAACTTATATAATAAGATTATAGATAAGGATTAGGTATATAATAAAAATAATGTAGGAACAGATATAATAAGCACCGATATAAAAAAACATGGACATAATACACAGATAAAGATAAAACACTGATATAAAACACAGATTATAATAAAAATAATGCAGGAACAAATGAACAGATACCCATATACAGGGTGATTGGTGATATATGTACAAAAATAAATAGGGTGATTCTAAACATCATTGGCTACAAAAAACGTCATATAAACCATGGGTCTATTCTCAACCGTTTTCCCACAAGGTCAAATTTTATGATTTTTTTTAGATCGCATACCTTTGCTCATAAAAACACTTATTGCTCTAAAAGAATAAAAGGTAGAACAATATTTTTGGGGTCGTTGTAAAGCTGACAACATTTTCATTAAATTTAATTTTAATTTTAATTTTCATAACTTCAAATTACATGACGAAACATTTATACAAATATAATTTTTAAGAAAAAAAAAATAAAAAAAAATCATTTTTTATTGGTTCCATAACTTGGCAAAGAACCAAGCTTAAACAAAGCGGTCTTCAGGAAAAACTTCCTAATTTACTTACGTTTCGATCAATATTAATATTATTACCCATTCATATGGCGGAAATTTCAGTAAACTTCCCTGAAAGTAAAAAAGATACATGTTTATTGTTGCTATTTTTGACTTACAGGTGAGTAAATAATTAAAAACACATTAAAATAAGCAAGATTGGTTTAGTATACACATCTACATGTCAACAATAACATCAATAAACACGTTTCTTTTTTACTTTCAGGGAAGTTTACTAAAATTTCCGCCATATGAATGGGTAATAATATTAATATTGATCGAAACGTAAGTAAATTAGGAAGTTTTTCCTGAAGTCCACCTTGTTTAAGTTTGGTTTTTTGCCAAGTTATGGAACCAATAATTTTTTTTTTTTTCTTAAAAATTATATTTGTATAAATGTTTCGTCATGTAATTTGAAGTTATGAAAATTAAAATTACACTTTTCATGTAGAAAATGTTGTCAGCTTTACAACGACCCCAAAAATATTGTTCTACCATTTATACTTTTAGAGCAATAAGTGTTTTTATGAGTAAAGGTGTGCGATCTAAAAAAAATCATAAAATTTGACCTTGTGGGAAAACGGTTGAGAATAGACCCATGGTTTATATGACGTTTTTTGTAGCCAATGATGTTTAGAATCACCCTATTTATTTTTGTACATATATCGCCAATCACCCTGTATTATAATGAAACAATTTTAACATAAAACCAGAAAGAAAATAAGAAGAGGACGTAGTGAAGGTTCCATACAGGTTTAAAAGCGGCACCGCAAAAAAGATGGTTTGGAACCAACTTTCTGCGGCACCGCAAAAGAGTTCCCATAGATGAATCTCTTCGTGCCTCCGCAAATACGTATCCGCTAGCTATGAACCCACCTTTAAAGGATTTATGCATTTACAGCCCATTATTGTCAAATTTATTTAATTCCCCCCCCCCCCCCAAATTTTTTAAAACTGTCAAAATTGTTTTGATTCTTTACATGAATTAAAGTATCAACTAGGCATCGCGTGGCTCTATCATTGAAGCGAGCGTATTGCAATAAAATACTAAATATTGAAATTTGTTAATCATGATGAATGTCATAGTTGAAGATAAGTGGAAGAGGGTAGTGAGGTGTAGAGAGGGGGTACTCGGTACAAAGCTTTACTTCCTAAACAAACCTATACACAAAACGACTATAAGAATCTTAACCACCAGTAATAGCTTTTAAACTAATATTTTCAATGTATCACTTCATTACTTAAATACTACTGCTTGTATCAAGTTGAAATTTTACATACTTGTTTCAATTGTACATTAGACGATGTACATGAAGTTTTATTAAGATCATTACGTTAGAACGTAAGATATCGGTAAAAAGGTTGCTTTCTCTATTTTAAACGTTTAGGTCCGCTTTAATAGTTTTAGCGATCTTTATTAATTCATAGCAGTGTCGTTGTTGGTTTTACTGAAAAATGTTCGTCTCATCGAGTAGGTGATAATAGAATTTTTTCCCGTCCTGAAATTCCAATTTTAAATTTGAAGCTCACGTTTACGCGAGCATTGCGCGTGAACTCTTGGACGGATCACGCTGTCCAACGAACTTAGCCTGAGTATTAGTAAGAAGATCATGTATACCAAATTTCAACTAAATCGGTCAACTTTTACTTAAGTTATCGTCACACGCGTAAACGTTACTGACAGACAGACAGACAGACAGACAGACAGACAGACAAGATGCATATTTCGTTGAATGTAAGAAGCTCGCTTACGCTCGCTTCAATTAAGCAAAAGTTAAAAAGCGCAGACAGTCTAAAATAATCTGGTTCTACTTTCGACAAACCATCCAAAGTTCACAAAAATCAGGTATAAGTATTTTTGAAGATATAGGTGTAAATAAATGTTTGCTGTCTGTCTGTCTGTCTGTCTGTCAGTAACGTTTACGCTTGTGACGATAACTTGAGTAAAAGTTGACCGATTGTGTAAAAGTTGACGGACAGCGTGATCCGTCCAAGAGTTCGCGCGCAAAGCTCGCGTAAACGAGAGGTTCAAAAATTAAATTGGAATTTCAGGACGGTAAAAGATTCTATCATCATCTATTCGATGAGACGAACATTTTTTACAAATAACATTTTTTAGTAAAACCAACAGCGACACCGCAATGAATTAATAAATATCTAGAAAACTATTAAAGCGGACCTAAACGTTTAATAATAGAGAAAGCAACCTTTTTACCGATATCTTACGTTCCAACGTAACGATTTTAATAAAACTTCATATACACCATCTAATACACAATTGAAACAGGCATGCAAAATTTCAATTTGATACATGCAGTAGTTTTTTTTAATCAAAGAGATACATTTTATAACTAGGCATCGCGTGGCTCTATCATTGAAGCGAGCGTATTGCAATGAAATACTGAATATTGAAATTTATTAATTATGATGAATGTCATAGTTGAAGATAAGTGGAAGAGGGTAGTGTGGGGAAGAGTGGGGGTACTCGGTACAAAGCTTTACTTCCTAAACAAACCTATACACTATACGACTATAACAATCTTCACCACCCGCGGTAGCTTTTAAACAATTATTATAAATGTATCTCGTCACTACGCAAAGAATTTTGCTTGTATCAAGTTGAAATTTTGCATACCTGTTTCAATTGTGCATTAGATGGTGTATATGAAGTTTTATTAAAATCGTTACGTTAGAACGTAAGATATCGGTAAAAAGGTTGTTTTCTCTATTATAAACGTTTTGGTCCGCTTTAATAGTTTTAGCGATCTTTATTAAGTCATAGCGGTGTCGCTGTTGGTTTTAGTAAAAAATGTTATTTGAAAAAAATGTTCGTCTCATCGAATAGAATAGATGATGATAGAATCTTTTCCCGTCCTGAAATTCCAATTTAATTTTTGTACCTCTCGTTTACGCGAGCGTTGCGCGCGAACTTAGCCTGAGTATTAGTAAGAGGATCATGTATACCAAATTTCAACTAAATCGGTCAACTTTTACTCAAGTTATCGTCACACGCGTGAACGTTACTGACAGACAGACAGACAGACAGACAGACACGGAGCATATTTCGTTGAATGTAGGAAGCTCGCTACGCTCGCTTCAATAATTGAAAAGGAGATGTGTGGTTAGAGGAATATTAAAGAATGCGGGGTGGTTCCCTTACTACTAGCCGCTGTACTACAACTGTACCCATTATCTATCAACTCATCATGATTCATGATTATCTATTTTTTCAATATTCAATACATATTTATTACTATACGTTCGCTTCAATGATAGAGCCACGCGATGCCTAGTTATGACCTAGCATATAAATTTCATTAAAGTCGGACGTGTAATTTAAAGATAATATGTAGATTTGCAAATATTCAGCCACAGACAGGCAGACCGACAGACAGACTGACAGATTGACTGAGACAGACACAGAGCCAAAAATGTTTCCTGATGTCTTATGGATTTCTGTCTTGAAATTTTTGAAATCGGAGACATAAAAAAAATTTCGCTTTTCAGAACGATCACAAAGCTTACGTTATACCTTTTGTAAGCTCGATATTTTTACTACCGATAAACATTGTGAACCCCCGGGAAATCGAACCGGGAACCCTTGAATTTTTTGTTTGATTATGAGGCCTTCTGCCTAAATGTGTTTATATTTTTTTTTAATTTTTACATAGAGCAGGGTAGGGAAATTAAAAAAAATCATTATATAATAACATATATATGGGTGGTTCCAATTTAAAGTGCAATTTTCATGACCTAGATGAATAACTGGAGCGTTTTTCACTAAATTGACAGGATTTTTCTTCATGGAAACTCAGTCAAAAGGCAATTTTGTAACAACCGTGGCTGTCCTTAAGTCAGTTGTTCTTATTCACTTCACTCTAGCTCATACATTAATAATTTTATTCAAAAACTTATTGGATAATTTTGAAGTAGGGTCCTACCAGGATTAAAATATGTGTTAGTTATTAAAAATAATAAATTATTAATAAACGGAACTTCAAGTTAAAGCTTGTCCTTTAAAAAAATGTAATTACCGTGGCATTATATATATATATATGACCCCTACTCTGGTTGTGGCAGGGAGATTTTAAGTGGCGAAAGATTTCTGCAATGCCGCAACACTGGTTTTCTAGCAACAGTTGATAGGGGATGAGCTGAACCCTTCAGTTGGGAGCTAGCGCTAATTCCGATTGTTCTTCCAGTTACGTACCCTTTTAAACGTAATTACCGTGCATGTTATTAGTCTATTTAAAATAACTTTTTAGGTTAATAGAGTAGTTTAGTTTGTCCCTTCTATTAATCTTCATATATTTTTATTGTGGGTCGTTGAAGGGTAAGGATTAATTCAGACGCAGAGCATCATGCTTCTCTCCGGGGCATATTCATGCCTAAAAACATCGAAAAACTAAGTTATTTACCATGTATATAATAAATTCTAGTTTTAACACTAATATTAACTATCACAAAAATTAGAAAAGAGCAGTTCTTACCTATCATAAGGAATTAAAGTGCGTTATATAATGAAAGTTGTATAAAAATATATTTAGACCACGTATGTGGTTTAGTCGGTTTTTCTCCCATCGTCATAACGGTTTTTCATTAAGCATATACGCTTACTAACTAACATTAATTTTTTCACGACAACAAAATAGGTAGCAATACGTGAAAATAAAAATAACAATATGGTAAAAACAAAATTTTGACTAGAATTGACATAAGGTAAACATAAAGGTAACCTTCTGTTTTATCAGAAGTCGTGTACTGAATACATGTTAAATAACTTAGTTTTTCGATGTTTTTAGGCATGAATATGCCCCGGAGAGGGGCGAAATATAGCCATATTTCTGAAGCTTGATGCTCTGCGTCTGAATTAATCCTTACCCTTCAACGACCCACAATAAAAATATATGAATTTTTAGGTTAAGTTATAGTTCATTGTTTAGGATTTTAAGAGTGCTATTTAATGGTGTATTATTTTAAACTTAATTCCGACCTACAAATTATTTCCCATCTGTCCCGCATGCTGCAATAGATCTGAAATTAGTCCGAGAACATTCCATAATTTTTCCTGAATTTTTTTAAAAAGTCAAAATTTTCAGTCTAAGTCCAATTTTAGATTCCAAAATAGCACTTTAAATGAGATTCACCCATATATAATAATCAACGAAATCCTTAAAAAGTACTTGGATATAAGTATTCCCCTGTGATTTGTGTGTTGTGTGAACACGTATCGTTTTAAAAACGAATCGGATAGAAAACGCTTTCATAACGATGTGTATGAACCTAGTAAATGATCCTTGACAATATTTCGTCACATAATATTGTCTCCAAACATTTTAAATCGGTTAGATTCCGGTTTGACCACTTAAGTGGGTCATCTTCATATCTAAGAATCATCTTATAAGAATCTACATTGATTTGAATTTTAATTGATCTAAAGCCACAAATATTAAATATATATATATATATATACACACACACACACACCAATGTTTAAATTAGAAAAGTTGTTAGATATTCAGCATTAGTGGAATTTGGGACAGATATTTTGGCGAAGCAGATTTAAGACGGGTTTCTTCTATATAACGGTTACATTCGAAAATGAAAAATATAAAGCTTAAAATATGGGAATTAAAGAGAGTTGGCAACTAGTGACACACTTCTTATAATCTTAACTCTTAACGACCATTAAATCATAAATAACACATATACGTATATATTTATAAGTAAGTTAAAATAATTTACTAATCATTTCAAGATAAAAAGAACTTTTTATATTCTACGATTTTAAATTTTCTGTTGAATCGATTGTAATGTTTATAATATAATTGTTATTGTTATATAATATACAGGGTGGTCCAAAAGTCTCCCCCCCCCCCTCTTAACTTTTGAACGGTTTGAGATAAATTAATGAAACTTGGGGGATCTCTATATTTTTGGGGATCTCCAATATTTTGCCCCCTACAGGGGGGCAAAGATTGCAAAGTAACCCTTCCTAAATAGTAAAAAAATAACACTTAGATCGTCATAAAATCTAAACGGTTTGAAATAAAGTCATGGAACTTGGGGGATCTGTACCATGTAAAGGGAAGTGTTTAATCATCCACTCGCGTACTAAGGGCAACCTCCATTTTGCCCCCAGGCGCTGAAATCTACGATTTTTATACCTTTGCCCCCCTATAGGGGGAAAAATATTAGAGGTAGAAAAAAAGTTTGGAGTAAAATATTTTCATTTTTTGCCGTAGAATCTAAATCTGCTATCAAAAATATACATTCTAGGACAAAATTTTGAAGTTAGGTGGTCTGGGGGCAAAATGGGAGGTTGCCCCTACAGCACGGTTGCATGAAAAAAAAACTTCCCTTTACATGGTACGGATCCCCTAAATAAATAAATAAATAAACCATTTTATTGAGCATTAAAATATACCATTTACATTTATCTTTACCCCTATAAATTTACTCAAATCAGCTTCCGCTGTGGTAGCCTCTGTGGGCTTTAAATTTCCATACCATATACATACATATATATATATATTAACAATCTTTAACAATTTGTACTATAATCTTTTTTTAACGTAATCTCACAACAACTATAACAAAACTAACAATTCTACAATATTACAGTAAACTATTATTGCTAATAAAATAGGATTTATAATTATTTTTTCCATGAAAATAAAACTAACATATATCTAAAAAAATCAACAAATATCTGAACAAAAACTAAATAAATATAATGAAACATAACATTAACAAAGAATACATCAAATTACTTGGCGCCAAACACCCATAACCATACAATAAAATTAAAATTAAATAAAATGCTTATTCCAATAATCCAAATTAACTCCCAAAAAGTACGATATGCAGTTTAGTTTACACCACCTTACAGCCACTCCTCTTCATACACTTTTCCCATCCTTCTCCATTCACTTCTATCCATAGCCACCCGTTTCCATGTCGCCTCACCACAACATGTCCTCATTTCCTTGTCCCATCTCGTTTTGGGTCTTCCTCTTTTCCTTTTATTTTCCATTGGAACCCAATCTAATATTTTTCTGGTCCATCTTCCGTCTTCAGTCCTAACCACGTGACCTGCCCATTTCCACTTCCTGGAGATAATATCTCTTCCTATATCCTCAATTTTTGTTTGTTCCCGTATCCATTTATTTGTCTTCCGTTCCTTCCTGCTAATCCTTAGCATACTTCTCTCCATTCTTGTGACGCAACCCCTCATTTTTTCAATATTCTTTTTTGTAAGCGTCCATGTTTCACATCCATATAATAACACTGGTTTTATGACAGCACTCCACAATTTTACTTTCCTATATATTGCAATGTTGGACGTAAATAAGCTCTTATATTTCATGAATGCCCGCCACCCTAGACCGATCCGTCTTTTTATCTCCTTGTTAGTATTTTCCTCTTTTCCTATAAGTTGGCCTAGATAAATAAAGTCTTTTACCTCTTCAACCAATTTCCCTCTAATTTCTATTTGTAAGTCCTCCTGGCAGTTGACAGTCATCAATTTGGTTTTATCCATATTTATTTTTAGACCTACCTCCCTGGCACTTGATGACAGTTCATTTAGCATTTTCCTTAACTCTATTCTCGATTTACCAATTAGCACTACGTCGTCTGCGAATTTAATTACATTTAGTTTTTCACCGTTCACATTAATCCCATAACAATGCCATTCTAGTTTTTTAAAAACTTCTTCCAAAACGGCAGCAAAAAGTTTGGCTGACGGAACATCTCCTTGACGTAAGCCTTTTTCTAAAAATATCGAATTCACCTGGGTTTCCAATCTTATAAAAATTTCTGCGTGTTTATAGATATAGCTCAGCAGTTCTATATAAATGTCGTCAATTCCACAGGAACGCATTGCTTTTGCTATATATGCCGGGTAGACACTGTCAAAGGCTTTTTCAAAATCAATAAATAATAATGCAAGGGAAAAGTTGTATTCTACAGCCTTTGACTGTAATTGCTGGATCACAAGTATTGCATCACAGGTAGAATAATTCTTTTTAAAGCCAACTTGGTTAACTGGAGAATGAAAATCTAACTGCTTCGTTATCCTTGTAGTAATGATGCTCATAAATCACTTATAGACTCCTGAGAGCAGATTTATTGGTCTGTAGTTTTTTATTTCAAGTCTGTCTCCTTTTTTAAATAACATAATTAGTTTAGATTGAAGCCAATTGTCTGGGATTTTTCTTTCCTTCAAACAGAGATTAAATAGTGAGGATAGTTGTTCTGTTAGTTCTGCTCCTCCCGCTTTGAGCTCTTCGTTGCTTATGTTGTCTAGTCCTCCTGTTTTACCCACTTTAAGTTTCCTAAGAATATTTTCTATTTCTTCCTTCAACACTTCTTTTACATCCTCATCATCATCTTTTATCCATTCTTTTGTGTAGCTGGCTTGGGTATCTTCTACTTCGTTCTTCATATTATCGGGTAGGCTATATAGTTCCTTATAATAATCTGTAATAATGTCCAGAATTTCTTTTGTGTCTCTCTTAATATCTCCTCTCCTATCCTTCATGGCTACTATATTCATTCTACCTATTTTTTGTTGGCGCATGCATTTTTTCAGACTTGACCCTTCATTTATTGCCTTCTCAAGTTCCTCTATGTTCCTTCTTTCTGACCACTCCTTAATCTTCTTCCGAATTGTTTTAGATACTTCTGAAAACTCTATCTTATCTTTCCCTGTTCTCTTAAGATGTCTTCTTCTATTCATAAGTTTTCTTATTTCTGCTGGCATTTTTCTCTTCTCTGCTACACATTCATGTTTTAATATTCTGTTCGTCGACTGATTTATTACGTGCACTATTCTCTTTTCGAGTTCATTTAAATTATCCTCGTCTTTTTCTTTATTTTCAAACTCATCCTTTATAATTTCATCATATTCGTGAGACTTTAGTAGATCAACAGTGACGTTTCTTTTAGGTAGCTTCTTCTGCCAAGATTTTTTAATGCCGATGTTCACAACAGCTTTTAAGGCCCTATGGTCACTGCCAGTATTAATATTTTCTTCCACAGTTACATCATCTATTATCTCCTTCCTATTACAAAGGAAATAATCGATCTCGTTCCATGTGTTCCCGTCAGGGCTAACCCATGTCCATTTTAGCGATTCAGGTTTCTCATAAAAAGTATTCATAATAAATAGTCGGTTAGAATCGGCAAACTCTATCAACCTGCTGCCCCGTTCGTTCCTTGTTCCGAGTCCGTGTCTCCCTGTAGCTTCCTCTCCCTCCGTTTTTCCCACTTTGCTGTTCCAGTCTCCACATATCAGAGTGTGACTGCAATTATCTTCATTAATTGCTGTTTGTAAGTGGTTATAAAACATTTCGACATCTTCCTCAGTCGAGCTCGAGGTAGGAGCATATACCTGAATTAGTTTTAATGTGCCTTTATATTTACTTTTACTCGGCTTCCAGATAATTTTCGTGACCCGGGGTGAGTATGTTTTAAATGATGCAATTTGCTTTGCAGTTTTGGTATTTACAAGAAAACCTGTCCCTCCTTGGCTTCCTGACCCATTGAAGAAAAATTTCTCCCCGGTTGCTAACTGAATGCATCCTTCTCCATCCCTCCGTATTTCAGATAACCCGATAATAGTCCATTCCACTATTTCCAGTTCCTCCATAATTTCTTGTAATTTTGCATTGTCCCTTAAGGTGCGACAGTTATAAGTGTAAATATTGCATGTACTCTTCTTCTGTTTAAATTTCTTTAGTTGCTATAGGTCTTTTCTTTCTGTTGAAGCCAGCAAGCCATTAATTGTACTAGTCATGTCTATTCCCGTGATTTCCTTAATCTTTCTAACTCCGTTCTCTATGCCATTCTGCAAGCCCTCTCCATCTTTCCAGGTAAACTTTGTTCCTCGGATCCCCTAAGTTTCATAAATTTATCTCTAACCGTTTAGATTTTACAACGTATTATCGGTAGGGTAATTTTGCTATCTTTGTCCACCTATAGGGGGCAAAATATTGGGAATAGAAAAAAAGTTTCAAGTAAAAATGTATTATTTTTCACTGTAGAATCCAAATATGCTATCAAAAATATACACTGCAATTTGAAATTTTAAAGTTGGGTGGCCTGGGGGCAAAGTGGGTGGGTGCCCCTAGTGGGTGATTGCATGAAAACAAACTTCTTTTTGCATGGTAGAGATCCCCCAAGCTTCATTAATTTATCTCAAACCGTTCAAAAGTTAAGAGGGGGGGGGGGGGGGAGACTTTTGGACCACCCTGTATAATGTTAGTGAAAATAAAATAGTTCCGAAATTATTAACTTCACATAAATGACAACCATCTATATAGCTGATCTTAAACCTATTAATGGACAAATCTTTGTACAACGGATCTCCCCACACCAAATCTAAACCGTGCCATCGATCAATTTGAAATAATATAATCGATAAATAATATAATCGATATTTCCTGTTTTGCTGTCATTCAATGTTTATCTATCACAAATTTGAGACCCGTCAAAATGAAGATTGCATAAATATGGCACATGGCAAAACAAATAAAATAACTTGCGGATTTTTTCCGACTAACTTTCCGTGCAGCAAAATTTGCTGTACGGCAAAATTTATCATAAAATGAACCGGACTCTCTCCGTCCATGTTTACAGCTATTGTCTCAGGATTAGATTTTTCCCGGAATAACTGCTTGTATCGGTAGATTGGTATTTACCTAAATGGACTACATTTTAGAATTTTATAATCAAAATCGTCGGAACCATTTTCAAAAAATAATTTTTTTCACGTTTTTTTTAGAGTTCAAGGGGGGTATCGCCCCCAAATTTGGAGCCTCAATTCATTTCTTGATTTCACCTCGAGATATGATTTATCTGAATTAATTTCGCACCATCACAATACTTCCTCTTTATATATGAGAAATTAAAAAAGTTATTAGTTATTAAAAAAAAGTATTAAATAGATAAGTACAAAATTGATAGAAAAAGCAAGGCACACACTTTAAAATTCATTAAAACAATTAAGTGAGGCATACCCTGTAAGTTATTTTCAATAATAATTGATTATTAATTGTTAAAGAATAGGTACTGGTGTAATATTTGTTCTCGCAGCTGCAACACTGTATTTAAGTATAAACGATAATTAAGTTACAAGTTTATAAAAAGAAAGATCAGTAAGTAAAGCGCATATACTCCTTTTTCTTAAAGTCGTAAAAAAACAATTTACGAAACAGGTTATTATAAAAGTTTGTTTTACGTATCACATAAAAATAAAGTCGGGACATTAATTTTCTATTTAGTAAAACAAATTTATCAGAGTTAAGGTAAAATTGTTTCTTTATTGTTTCATTTATATGATGCTTAATTAATTCCAGGAAATATCAAGTAAGTATTAATAGATCGGGGGGGGGGGGACTTTAAAATCCATTAAGTTGTAATAAACATGAGTCTTATGATGATAGATTTATCTCTAAGTTGTAGAATTAAAAGAGGAAAACAACATTTTTGTGAGTGAAGTGTGAAATCTAACAAAGTTGATTAATATTTATACTTGTTGAACTTCAATATAAATATATATATATATATATATATATATATATATATATATATATATATATATATATATATATATATATATATATATATATATATATATATATATATATATATATATATATATATATATCGGTGTTACCCTTGCTTGCTTCAGAATGTAGTATTGCTAATGTATTTTATACTTGATATGTTTACAAAGTTTATCCTTCACTCAGCACTTAACGATGAGCTCTGGGAATTACTGGTAATGTTTCCTAGTGCTCTAATAAACTAAACTAATAAACAAGGTCATTAAATTAAATACTTAAATAGTTTTGTTTTCCAAATCCTTCGTATAGAAACTGATCAGAAAATTGTCCTTTACACAATCGAGTAGTGTCCCGACGACGACGCTTCCTAGAAATGATTTGTTACGGCTAAGCTAAGGCAACCACATTTATTCTATTATAAAAAAATGTTTGTTTTGATTTGTTGATCTTTAAATAGATATAATAACTTATCTAAATAAAATATGTCCTTTAGTTCTGAGACTAAAGGACATACAGACATATAAAAGAAAAACAAATACTTTTTAGACTCAGAAGACCTTAAAAATGCATGCTACTTCATAATCACATTTTTTTTCATAATTCTATTTTTTTCGCCATCACAATACTTTCTGTTTATATTTAATGCACATATTAATAAGTAGAAAAGCAATTTCTGAATGTAAATAATGGCCTTCAACAGCTGTTCGCTGATATTTTATTTATAACAAGGCGGACTTAATTTTATAATTAGAAAAAAAAGTCAATTAATTTAGATACCTATTTTGATAAGTTATTATATCTATTTAAAGACCAACAAATCAAAACAAACATTTATTATTATTGGAATAAATGTGTTTACCTTAGCTTAAGAATAACACATCATTTCGAGGATTTAGATATCAATTTAGATAAGTTATTATATCTATTTAAAGACCAACAAATCAAAACAAACATTTATTATTTTTGGAATAAATGTGTTTGATTTAGCTTAGCCATAACAAATCATTTCTAGGATGCGTCGTCGTCGGGACACTATACTCGATTGTGTAAAGGATAATGTTCTGATCAGTTTCTATACGAAGGATTTGGAAAACAAAACTATTTAAGTATTTAATTTAATGACCTTGTTTATTAGTTAATTTATTAGAGCACTAGGAAACATTACCAGTAAGTCCCAGAAAGAGCTCATCGTTAAGTGCTGAGTGAAGGATAAACTTTGTAAACATATCAAGTATATAAAATGCACGGGGGGCACGAGGGCCACGTGCCCCCCCCCCCCCCCCCCCTCAAAGCCAGACCTAAAATTTAAGTATGCAATTCCGCAGCACGTGTTAAAGTAATAGTGTTATGATAGTCAAAAAAATAAATAAATAAGTAAGTAATTATATACCTAGTTCAGACCGACATATTTTTTTTTTTTTGGAATTTTAAAAGACCCCCCCCCCCCCCCAAAGCCAAAGACGTAAAATTTAAGTATGCAATTTTGCAGCACATGTTAAAGTAATAGTGAAAAAAATAAGTAATTATATACCTAGTTTAGCCCGACATATTTTTTGGCGTTTAAAAAGACGTGCCCCACCCCTCCTCCAAAGCCATAGACTTAACATTTAAGTATTAGTGGGATGAATTTCTTTCCGACTATCCATTGTTTATTTTGAATGAAAGGTTACAATATAACATTTTTAAATCAAGTTTTTAATTAATTTGTTCTTGTTATAAGGGTTTTTATTTTAATCTAAAGTTTTACTTTAATATATTAATTAAATTTAATTAAAATAGTTAGTAGCAGTCATTAGAATAGTGTTTAATTATCGAATAATTAATATTAATGAATTTGGAAACGGGTTCAATTGTAGAATAAGATTTTAAAAATTGCAGATACCCGACCTTTCGCAAGGAAGACTATTTTTTGTATTTATTGACTGGACTATTATATACCCTACGATGTTTATTTTTAACCTAATACTATCAGCTAATTTCTGTTAAACTCAAAACATTTGGCGTACGTTTTTCTGGCTACTAAAATAAAACATTAATCTATTATATAATGTACATCTTTTAATAATAAAATATTATTAGCATGTATATAATTTTGTTTAAATAAAATACCCCGGTCTTCATGTCCCTTTCATAAAAAACTTAAATTTATTTGTATATAATAACATTTTAGATGCTCTTAGAATAGGCTAAAAAGACATTTCAAGTAACGTAAACTATAACAATTTTCCCGGACCCCCCCAAAAAGAGAGCCCAGCCTCCCTTCAAAATTTGCTGGATCCGCCCTTGATATGAAGTAATTTAAGAACAGAGAAAACCAGACTGGTTAATTGTCTGTGATTATGCTAAGCCCACATTACATCCCTTCCCCCCCCCCCCCCCTCATTTTTGATTAATCTGTGCCCCTCCCAAAAATAAATCCTGGGTGCGCCACTGATTGTGCCTGCTCTTTTATCCATTTTAAAGTTTTAACTGGGCCTGTTCTTAAAAACCTTAAGGTATAAGTGTGCCTGCTCTTTAAGCCGTTTTAAAGTTTAAATCTGCCTGCTCTTTAAGAAGTTTTAACAGCTTAAAGAGCAGGCAGATTAAAGTTTTAACTGTGCCTGGCTTATTAAACCATTTAATTTGATTATTTCAAGGAAGAAAAATCGGTCCTGGACAACTCAGAGAAATTTTCTAATATAAGAGTTCATAACTTCTTAGCCCAGTGTTTTCCATTTATTGGTTTTCGAGTTTTTCTAGGTAAATTTAATTATCATTGAATATTTTTATCAAAATTTATCTTAATAATAAGTTCTCCTCGGCGGGAAATCGAACCCGGCCTCTCTCCTTTAAAGCTATTTTCTCAGGAAATAGATTTTTCCCGGGAACACGGCTTATATCGTTGAATTTGTATTTAAATGGACCACATTTTAGAATATTTTAATCAATATCGTTGGAATTGTTTTTTAGAACTAATTCATTTTCACGTTTTTTAGACATTTGGGGGGCCAGTTGCCCTAACATTAGAGGAAAATTCATTTCTCGATTTCGCCTTGGAGTCTGAACTTTCTGAACATGTATGCCATAAATTTCGTCAAAATTGGCCCAGTAGTTTAGCTCCACGTGACTGCACATACACAAATGGACATTTTTGACTCCTG
This sequence comes from Gerris lacustris, assembly GCA_951217055.1. NCBI lineage: Eukaryota > Metazoa > Arthropoda > Insecta > Hemiptera > Gerridae > Gerris > Gerris lacustris. Next base: position 7,688,383 of record OX578284.1, on the reverse strand, counting down.
GACCTCAAAACGTGTGAATTCATCAAGAATGAATTTTCGCGCCATCACAATACTTCCTCTTTATATAAGAAAGTAAAAAATTGTATATACATCATGCGCAGTATATATTAATAGAAAGATAATAAGTGGTATAACTTTATGCTAAAACAACAAAGAGACAAAATCACTTAATTTGTTTTGGAACAGTTAATTATTATTAGGGTCCATAGGCAAAACCAAGGACCCTTATATTTTCCTGCGTGTGCCTGTATGTCCGTCCGTCCGTCTGTCGCGTACTCTCACGGCACCTTTTGTCCGATCACTTTGAAATTTGGCATATACGTGTCTTGTACCTACCCACACATTTAAAAATATAGCGACTTGAAAAAAATATTTTTCAAACAAATTAGGGCAAGAAGACTTTTTTTGGACACCTTGGGGGTATCATAATGAAAGGGTACGTCGAGCTGATTACAAAAATATGTATATCATTTTTGGTTATAAGCTTGGATAGGGCTAGCGTAGGTGAGTTTTAAGTGGGTGGGAAATGTGTCCCCCTCTTCCATCTTGTTTATGAAAAGTGCAAAAAATCTGAAAAAATTCCCGAACATTTTTCGACCAAAAGTAAAGATAACACTTTTTGGATATTTTTTAAAAAATCAATATTTTTGGTTTTTATTGACAAAATGCGTTTTATAATTATGCTTTTTTGGATGTATTTATATGTTTATAGTCCGGTTCACTAGCAAAAAATACTTTATCAGAAGTTTGTTTATATGTTTTGAGAATATCAGACCCATAGGATAGTTCAAAGTAAGCTTTTTAGTATTTTAAAAAACACCATCAATGGGGTACTACTTTAACTATACAGTGTTGCCTACGGACCCTCGCTGTGTGCTGACTAGCACACACTTGACCTGTTTATTATTTCAAGAAAGAATAAACAGGTCGAAAACAAATAAAAAAAAAAATGTAACCCTCAAGTATTGTTCCCTAATTTTTTTGAAAAATATTATTTTTAAGTCGCTATATTTTTAAAATATGTGGGCAGGTACAAGACACATACATGCCAAATTTCAAAATGATCGGACGAAAAGTGTAGCCGTGAGAGCAGGCGACAGGACGGACGGACAGACACACGCAGGAAAATATAAGGGTCCTTGGTTTTGCCTACGGACCCTAAAAATCGGCTCGATACAACTCAGACAAACTTTTTCATATAAGAGTTCATAATTACCTCTTTAAAAAGGGCCACGTCTACCAAATTTCAACTAAATCGGTCAACATATACTTAAGTCATCGTCATGCGAAAATACATTTCATATAATACATTCATTAATACGTTCATACTGCTCTATAGCTCAATAATTGTAATCCGTGTAAGGTAATTAATAATAATTCAAACGTTGTAGAAAATTTTAATGCTTAGGCTAAGTTCGTTGGGGAGTTTTGTCCGTCATATTGTTCAAGAACAACGCTCGTGGAAACGTGAGCTTAAAATTTCAAATGGGAATTTCAGGACGGTACAGATTCTTATATATCTATTTTGTGAGGAAAACTTTTTTTTTAAATACTTATTTTTAGTAAAATTAACAGCGACATTGCTATAAGTGTTAAAGGTGCATAAATCTATTTAGTCATATTTAAATGTTTAAAAAGAAGAAAAAAACGTAGAAAAAATAAAATAATATAAATACAACATTTATAGAAAATGTCGATAAGGATATCAAAATGTGATAAGGATATCATCAATATAAGGAAACGCGAAATTGAGTCCTCGAAGTAGCTCGGCTATAAAACGCTGGAATGACTGGACAAAAAAAAACGCTGGAATGAAGCATTAAAAAAAATCATTAGTGATGCGGGCCCCCTGTCACCTATGCCTAAACCCGGCCCTGGTCCGAAGAAATATGTAAATTTTGTAATATAATACTGAATGAAATGTTCTCAGTTCGGCGAAGGCAGTGTTACCAACCCGTTGTACGTTTTTCCTCTTAATCCGACCATAATTGTTTCAGTAAAAACCTGACAGGTAAACCTGTGTGGTTTACACTGTGTGTGGTTTCTTAATTAAAATATTTTAACACAATAAACTGAAAATTCAGAATAAATTAAAGCACTGGTGCATGACATAGGTTTTTGTAAAAATAGTTTTATTGTGTTTTTGAAAATATCATTCATTGTGGTGCATATCAACTGACAAAATAAACCATTCTATTAGCCCGCAATATGCAGGTTTACGACCAACTGTGGATTGTGGTGGAAAATAACAGTGAAACAATCCCATTTACCAGTAATAAGCCGGTTTACGACCAATCGTGGTGCAAATCAACGGAGAAACAATCCTATTTACCATGTAATTAGCAGGTTTACGACCAATTGAGGTGCAAATCAACGGAGAAACAATCCTATTTACCATGTAATTAGCAGGTTTACGACCAATTGTGGGGCAAATCAACGGAGAAACAATCCTATTTACCATGTAATTAGCCGGTTTACGACCAATTGTGGGGCAAATCAACGGAGAAACAATCCTATTTACCAGTAATTAGCAGGTTTACGACCAATTGTGGGGCAAATCAACGGAGAAACAATCCTATTTACCATGTAATTAGCAGGTTTACGACCAATTGTGGGGCAAATCAACGGAGAAACAATCCTATTTACCATGTAATTAGCAGGTTTACGACCAATTGTGGGGCAAATCAACGGAGAAACAATCCTATTTACCAGTAATTAGCAGGTTTACGAACAATTGTGGTGCAAATCAACAGAGAAACAATCCTATTTACCATGTAATTAGCAGGTTTACGACCAATTGTGGGGCAAATCAACGGAGAAACAATCCTATTTACCAGTAATTAGCAGGTTTACGACCAATCGTGGTGCAAATCAATAGAGAAACAGCCCGATTTACCAGTAACTAGCAGGGTTATGACCTATTTTGGTGCAAATCAACAGAGAAGCAATCCTATTTACCAGTAACTAACAGGTTTATGACCAATTGTGGTGCAAATCAAAAGAAAAACAATCCCATTTACCTTGTAATTAGTAGGTTTACTCTTACTCCTAATTATAGTGCAGATAAACTAATTGAAGACCTTTTTTTTATTGCAGACAATGCTAATGTGCCGGATAAGGAAGCTTGGGTGTTGAAGAAAATTCAGCTGACGCGGTATTTTTAAGAACAGCTGATCCTGCAACTTTATCAAACATGGAAGTAGGGAATATCCTTCAAGTAAACAAAGTCTATAAGAAATATAATAACGATTACATCCTTAGAGGAATTAACTTATCACTTCCTAAAGGTTCCACGTAAGTATATTATAATTTATCGTTATCATTTCCATATAGATAAACAGTGGTACTTCTTTAGATTGTTACTCCCCTATTTCTTTTTGACTATAACTATTAAGACAACGGAATGTTTAGTCCAATGTACCTACTTTTGGACAAAGGAATATCACACTTTTGTTTTTATAAGGGGTGTAGTCTAAAGAAGAACATTCCGTACACCTTCTTTAGATTGTTACTTCCCTCTGTTTCTTTTATAAGGGGAGTAACAATCTAAAGAAATGCCTAAATAGTGATAAAACTGGTCATTTGGTACAAACAAAGACGTAATTCTAAAAGAAATTATGTTAATTGTACAAATATGGGCATTCAACCACCAGTGACAATACATATATTTATAACAGATAATATCCATATTCCATTTATAGTTTTAATGACATAAAGAAAACTATATTCACCAATTACGTGGACGATGACGCTCAATACCCTTCAGATATAAGAAACCCTATGAGCGGAATTTTTTTTTACTAGGTGTGCAATGCAGTTGTCTGCTTGCAATATTGAGCTGAGCCTGCATTTTAATCTTAACCAATAAACATTTGTATTTATAAACAACTGAAATTGGATCAAAAATAGTAAAATCTCTATTTTTAATTAAAAAGCATTTTTTCCTGTTTTTCTATTATGAAAATATGACAAATGAAAATATGACAAAAATGAAAATATGACAAAAGTGAACATAACAACAATAACTGTACTCGTAAAGAACTTTCCAACGACAATCATCATGAAGGGCATATACTATTTTCACTTTTGTACCCCGTACCCCTGTGTACGAATTTGGACCATTTCAGATTTATACCTTCCTGTGGTTGGTCACTATGACCTTGCCGAATTTCGTGCGAATCGGTTCAGCCGTTCAGGAGGAAACTTTTGTACCCCCTACCCCGTACCCCTGTGTACCAATTTGGACCATTTCAGATTTATACCTTCCTGTGGTTAGTCACTATGACCGTGCCAAATTTTGTGCAGATCTGTTCAGCCGTTCAGGAGGAGTATGCGTCAGAAAAAATGCAAAGTGCAGTATAAGAGCTTCACTTCGCTCAGCCCAATAATTTTAAAAGTTTGTCTTTTGTCTCTTTTTAAGTCGGTTTTTTGCTATTCTTTAAATTTTTTGTTTAATATTTAGTTTTTGTGTTAAACAAAGACCTTTATCCTTTATCAGCACTCTTTTACTTTGTTACAGATTTTTTTAATTTTGAAATTAAGATGAATTTGATGGGAAATTTTGTGATTTATTAATCAGAATATATCAAAACTGAAAGATGAAAAGTACAATCAGCGATCATAGAATCCTTAAACGGAAAGATTTCCAACTCCCCTCTTTATCTACCTGTGTTAGACTACTAGCGCTCCACGGGAATTTGCCGGTTAATATTGTAACTAAATCTTTTACACCATTCAAAAGATTTTGAGCTTCTTAATTCAAAGAAATAAATAATTAATAAATTAATTTGTCAGTTTACTAGATTTGAACCCGGGAAATTTCGCATTTGGAGCAATCGCGTATCTCATATGGCCACCGAGGCTGTTTTGTTTTGTTTTGTTTATTTACAAAATAGTACAAATGTCTGACAACCAGTATTTGTTTATATTTTAGAATTCGAGGAATGTCAAAAGATCATAAGTAGTTTACAATTTTAACCACCAAATTCTCGAGCAGCGCTAGTGGTCTTACACCTCTAGAATACTGGAGTTGGGTACCCCTGAGTACAATATTCCTTTGTCCCATGTCCCACAGTTCATTAGATTAAATATACTTTTGTCCCAATAGTTATTTACTTTGTTACCAATCCTACTTTTCAACATTTTATGGATACCAATAAAGGTGGTTTACAAACTTTAAAATGAACAACCATTTATGGATATGAATAGTGCGCTAGTACCGGCAATGGTTTAGATGAAAGATGCGGCTGAAAATCACGTTAATATGTACAATCGTAATCAGAGTTTTCAGTAGAAGGAAAGAGGAAATGTCTAATTACAGATCTAACCTATAGTTGTACCGCTACAATAGTTAATGCACTTAAGATAACCGCAATAGCTTCACTTCTATCTCACACTAAAACAACAACAAATGTATAACCTTTCTTTGTTTATAACCTTTTCGGTCAACCGCTGCATTCAACCGGTCCTATTCGGAAACAAGATTATTTAAAGCCGCCATGACACTAACCACAACCAACCTCAGGTCGATCTATCAGTTGACCGGTTAGTGATTCAGAACGCACCTTAAGAGATTTCTCTATACGAAGATGATTCCAATTATACTTAAAATACGCAAAAATTCACTTCGTTTTCATGAGTTTTCACAACCGTTTTGAAAAAGATTTTGGAATTCGAAACCCCATGGAAACGGTGATTTCAAAACGTTTCGAGTTCAAGGTCACAACAGCAAATTTTTGGTTTTGTATTGAAACTGTATTGAAAAAAAGGTATGAAAACAGGTATTGAATTGAAAACAGAATTGAGAAATGTGTAGAAGTAAACAGAGATATGATAACCTGACTTAAATATAACTAGTCTGGGAGTTTAGAGTTTTCGAAATTGTAGTAAATCTCCTCATGGAAACCCTTTCGGTTTCAAACCAAAACAGTTTTCAAAACGGATTTGAAAACTCATGAAAACGTAATAAATATTTGAGTGCTAAAGCAAGAAACACCGAAAAAATTGTTATAAGATTACAAAGGAATGCAAAACCATCACCCAGATTAATTCACAGAAAGTTTGTCAGTCGAATCATTATCCTTAATTCAATGAATTTTAGTTTGTTGTAGAGAAATTATTTTCGTTTTACGGAAACACTTTTATATGTAGAATTATTGGGGGGATCAAAATTATTCGTTATTGAAGCGAGCGTAGCGAGCTTCCTACATTTAACGAAATATGCTCCGTGTCTGTCTGTCTGTCTGTCTGTCTGTCTGTCTGTCTGTCAGTAACGTTCACGCGTGTGACGATAACTTGAGTAAAAGTTGACCGATTTAGTTGAAATTAGGTATACATGATCCTCTTACTAATACTCAGGCTAAGTTCGTTGGACAGCGTGATCCGTCCAAGAGTTCGCGCGCAACGCTCGCGTAAACGAGAGGTTAAAAAATTAAATTGGAATTTCAGGACGGGAAAAGATTCTATCATCATCTATTCGATGAGACGAACATTTTTTTCAAATAACATTTTTTAGTAAAACCAACAGCGACACCGCTATGAATTAATAAAGATCGCTAAAACTATTAAAGCGGGCCTAAACGTTTAAAATAGAGAAAACAACCTTTTTACCGATATCTTACGTTCTAACGTAACGATTTTAATAAAACTTGATAGACACCATCTGATGCACAATTGAAACAGGCATGCAAAATTTCAATTTGATACATGCAGTAGTTTGTTTGTAGCAAAGAGATATAAATTATAAATATTGAAATAGAGATGTGTGGTTAGAGGAATAGTAAGAATGCGGGGTGGTTCCCTTACTACTAGCCGCTGCACTTCTACCAGACCCATTATCTATCAACTCATCATGATTAACAATAATCTTTTACAATATCTTACAACAATCAACAGTCTTCGTTTTACAGTATCTGACAATAATCTTTTTTTTCAATATTCAATACATATTTATTACTATACGCTCGCTTCAATGATAGAGCCACGCGATGCCTAGTATATATAGATTTTCGTTCTACAGAAGTTTAGGTACTTCTATAGAGTGACAAAGGGATGTTTAGTTCAATGTTCTTTGGGACAAAGGAATATCACACTTCTGTTTTTATAAGGGGAGTAACAGTCAAAAGAAGTGCCGAATTTTGTTGGAGGTTCGACTGTTTCTACGTAACGATGCCGTTCTATGTCATAAACATCCTTATTCATTATCACAATGATGAAGACATTCTCCTCTAAATCTCTCACACCTACTGTTTGTTTATAATTAATTCTGATTTTGATTTTGTTTTTCAGTTACGGACTGTTGGGACCTAGTGGATGTGGCAAGACGACTCTATTAAGATGCATCTTAGGACAATTAGATATAGATTCCGGAATTATACGACTTGCCTTGAAAACCCACACAGAAGTTGGTTTCATGCCTCAGGTAATCTATATCTTACTATTATAAAGACTTTTGTTTGTATGTATCAGTGGCGTAAATAGCGCCCCCGCCAACCCCGCGGTGCGGGGGGGGCGCCGAAAAATTAATAAACAATAACAATAATAATTAAAAGAAACCCTCTGTGGGCGGAATTATTTTTAATAAAATTATTTTTAATAGATAGAAATAAATGATAGATGAAAGAAATAAAAAGTTTAAATGAGGGTGAGAATGTTATATATGAGATGTTAGCTCAGTTTGGTTTCAAGTTGAGTGTCACTATACCTATAATAATTATATTATGTGTAAGTATATCGGACTGATTCTCCTATTTTCATTTAGGACTGTTAGGAGATCCAAGTGAACTAAAAGTTATCTTATTAATCTGGTTTTAGCTATACTTGATAAGAAAGTCTGTTCCAAACTTAACGTCATACTTCTATCTCTACGATTGTCTTTTCTATAATATGTGTATGTATTTATATATTTTTGTTAACCCCCCTGACTTCTTTTTCCTTATCGCCGCCACTTTTTATTTAGTTTCTAACTCTCTTCTTACCTAGCTAATTTTACCTCCCTTATTATAGAGTTGTTATCTTTTCTACCCTTCCCTTAAATCAAATAGGAGTATCAAGCTCAGTGCTCAGTTGATAGCTCTCGTGCGAAGTGGTTATGTCTTTTGTTGTGAATTTTAATTTTCCTTTCTCTAGAAGGCTTGCAATTCGTTATTATTTGTTATTCTACGTTCAGTTATTTTGTGCGTAACATTAAATTATTTTGCTGAAGAATTTATTTAAAATGGTGAGTGCATTTTTTAGACTATTATATAGCCGTCGAGGCTCTAGAGAGCCCCATCAGATCAGTATGTTAATGTTTCAAATCTTTCATCGAAATCTTCCTGCTCCTCCATCAGCAAAAACTTTTTTCTTTTGCTTCCGAGTTAAGAAAATATCGGAAAGCTATGTAATTGTTCTGAAGAACTACCAATTTTTATGTTTTAGATTTGAAAAATACCAAGACGATAATCCGTTTCAGATAACAGGAAACATTTTTGTTCCCATGTCTGTCGCTGAAAACTACTCGTCCCATTTTAATAAAATTTGGTGATTAGCCCATTGTTGGTCCCATATAAGTTTAAACTTTTTGCGCCCATTTCTTTTTCTCCCACATGCGCACAAACATAAATTTATTTACACTTATATTGCCGTTTTCCTGCGGTTCCTGCGGACGGAGAGAGGGCGAGTTCGATTTCCCACCGAGGAGAAGTTATTTTTATGATACATTTTGATGGAATGTTCAATAATTATTAAATGTACCTACGAAAACACGAAAGTTAATAATTCAATTTTTTAAGTTTTTGGTAGTTTTCATACTACGGAAAGTTAAATTTTAATTTAAATCAAATTATAATTATTATTAACTACGGGAAACAGACAGTGAAAAATACACTCCCGGCACAGGAGTGTATTTTTTTCACTGAAAGTTAATAAATGAAAAACACTGGGCTAAGTAATTATGAACTCATATATCATATTCAGAAGTAAGCATCTGATTTTTATGAAATTTGGATGGTTTGGTTTGTAGATAGTAACACGCAAATAATCCTAGATTATTTTCTACCGTCTGCGCTCTTTACTTTTTGCTAAATTGATACTATAATTCTTGTAAGAAATAAAAAAAATTGACATATATAAAAAGAACGGGGGAAAATTAAATAAAATCAGTTGTAAAAGGATAAAATCATTATGTAAAAGTAAATTATAGAGCATATTCTATTATCATATTATATTACCTATGATTTTAATTACCCTACATGTTTTAATAAACAAAATGCAGCAATGCGTATATTGAACATTTGTCCTAAAATGACTAACAAAGAGGGGGGAAAAAATGGGGAGGAGGGGTAGGGTAAATTTTGTAAGCTATAGGGGGAGCATTTTCAATTGTTGCGGGGGGGGCGCTGGATTTCTTAGTTACGCCACTGGTATGTATGTTAAAGAAATCTTATAAACCGCTAAACCAATCACTTTAAAATTTGACAGTGCCTTTATTATGCTTTACGAAATATCATAGGCTATATTTTTTTACGATCCGACATCTTGATCTAAGATGGTAGACATTGATATGCAGAATTCATCATTATAGTCCAGTAGATAGCGTGCAAAAAAAGATTTTTTTATATGTTAATCTAGAGGTGCCTTTTAGGAATATTTGGTCGGCTAAGTTCGTCTGCGGGACATAGCTTGACAATAGGCATTTGAAAATAAAAAACGGTGGAGAGCGGCCGCGGCCATGACCGCCAATTATGGTGGACAATGTGATTTTAATTATCCTGAGTACGAAATTAGTTAGCAGACCAAAATTCAAGTTGATGGTAGTTTGTACTTAATAGGATAGTCAGTCAAATATTACTCCAAATTAGATTGGTCACCTATTAAATGACAAACTACTATCAACTTGATCATTGGTCTACTAACCAAGTTCGTACTCAAATCATGAAAATCACATTGTCCCCCATAATGATCGAGACATGGCCGCTCTCCACCGGTTTGTTATTTTCAAATGCCTATTGCCAAGCTATGTACCGCAGACGAACTTAGCCGACCACATATTCTTAAAAGGTACTAAAAGATTTACTTATACTCAAAATTCTAGCTTGATGTTAGTCAGACACTTTTGCACGCTATCTCCTGGACTAATATCTTACCTATTGCAAAATAAATAAGTTCAAATTGTATATTATCTATCTGTATGCTATCTCCTGTGGACTATTATTTTATTTATAAAAGTGTGAAAATATACTGAATATCGTAAATATCCCCTAAACGGTTGAATTTAGATCAAAATGGAGAAGTTTCAGTTTTAACATAAAACTTCAAAAATTGTACATAAAAAAAATGTTGAAATGTTTATGCTAGAGGGGTCCAAGTGTTTTTGATTTTTTTGGTTGTTGAAATGTAGTAAATAAATTGATATTTTAATGCCAAAAGATTTACAAGTGAATCCTTATCACTTGTGTCATCAAGCTGCTAGTAATTCAAATTCTTCGTAAACTTTTAACGAAATTTTCCATAAATTAAGATAGCTCTAAACTGCTATTGCTCATAATTGTGAAAATTTCATTTGTACCCCTTTGCTTTTTACCCTCTCATTTGAATCTTATTGATTCGCGTCATTTTCACTTGAATTTAGGTAATTTTGATTTTGATTTTATTTTTTTAAATACATATTGTATACTTAAATATTTAATCCTACAAATTATTGGAACGAAGTTCCTTATGGCACGTTCTGGAGCCCGGGAATGAATCCGAAAAAAACGACCACCGTCACAAAATAACCGTCACAAAATCACCGTCACGCAAAATCCGTCACGAAATCTACAGATGACGATAACTTGAGTAAAAGCTCACCGAGTTAGATGAAATTTGGTACACAATGTTCATTTTACCAATGCCCAGGCTGAGTTCGTCGGAAAACGTTATCCGCCCAAGCGTTCACACCCAACGCTCGCATAAACGTAAGCTTTAAAAGACGGGAAAAAGTGTTATTAAGGAAACCTATTACTTAACTTGTTTTGATTATTTTTGTTATATATGTCAAAAATGTCACTTAGTTTTTTAAATAAATAAAATATAATCATGTAAAATTACACCCTGATACAAGCAGAAGCTTTAGAGTAGGGAAGAGATATATTTTATAATATTTTAAATTAATAGGCCGGGTAGGTAGAAAACAGTCCTATTTCAATCTAACATTCTTTAACAAACATACTCTTTAAAAACTCATCATGATCAACTTTTTTCTTATATTCAATATATATTGATAGTAAGACGCTTGCTTTAATTATACAAATAATTATTTTCTTTTAATTTTGCCTTAACTCTGCCAGGTACAAACAGTTCGTTACTTTTAATTTTGTCTCTTTTCTAACTCTGCCATGTATAAGTAGTTAGCAAGGTATATGTACTTAGCAGTGTGATTTTATAATTTATATTTAATGAAAAATGTAAGGAACTTCGTTCCTACCGGGTGTCCCGCGACACCACACGTATTTTTCTAAATATCCTTATGAAGCTATTGTATCATTTCATATGGACATATCGTTAGTACCTATGGGCTATTATTAATATTTACAGTATTACCTTGTCGTTCGAGACAGCAAAATTTCGTTCATAATATTCCGATCATTGTTGATTATAATTGTAATAAGCTCCTTCTGCTCTATTTGATCGTAGTTTTCGCTATCCACCAAACCTCTGTGAACGGGTAGGATATAATAATCACCAATAAGATTATAATACTCACCAATAAGGTTATGATATCCACCAATAAGGTTATAATATCCACCAATAAGGTTATAATACTCACCAATAAGGTTATAATACTCGCCAATAAGGTTATAATACTCACCAATAAGGTTATAATATCCACCAATAAGGTTAAAATGTTCACCAATAAGATCCTCGAAAGCGCAAATTTGATTTTTAAGTCACTCTATATAGCCTTCAGATTATTTGAGCAAGGTTGCATTAGAACAGCCGAAACCTGCAACAACACATTTTGTGTGAAAACGTTGTTTGATTATTGAACTACACTTCTTTTATGATGATTTACCAAAATGATTATAATATTCACCAATAGGGTTATAATATTCACCAATAAGTTTATAATATTCACCAATCCACCCATCTAAAACATTTATCACAGATGCATTGTTAATGTTTACAGGGTATTTCATTGCACTGCGGTCTAACTGTGATGGAGTGTATGAAGTTCTACGGGTTACTGGCTGGAATTACAGGGAAGCAACTTGAGAGACGAGTAGAAGAACTTGCCAGCCTACTTGACTTACCTACCCTTACAAGAGTCACAGAATCCTGCAGGTAAATTAATCAACTTTTAATATTAATTAGTGGTAGGGTTGGGATATTGAAATAAAATTTAGATATATCGACATCGAGTGAACCAACATCGATCTTAGCCAAAACATCGAAAGAAAATATCGACATCTTCGATATAAAGGAAACTATCGATGTTGTCGATATATCGAAAGATCAACATCGATATAAAATATCGATATTCCTTGGATTTAGATTTAGATGAAATTTGTCCATTAAGTTTTCTCCTGAAAATATTAGGATACATATAAAAGCACTAATTTACCCTAAAAACTATTACAATTTAGGAACTCCTTAATATTATAATATACATTTTCTAAAAATAATTTTTAACACTTCTTTTGAAATCTAAAAAAGGTAATTCTCTGATATTTATTTATTGTACCTTTTTTAAACCTAAAACCAACTGACCCACTACCGACTTAGCTAAACGATGAAGTGGTATGGTTAGTTTGTTGGTTCGATATATCGATATTTTCGATATATCACTATAGATGTGTCAACCCAAATTAGGGGTAATACTTTTCAAGTCAATGATAATGAAAATGTAAAGTTATACTCAGTGATGAAAAACTTTGGAACCTCTTGGTTTAGTGAAATAATTGAATGCGAAAAGTTTTAAGGTTTCAACAATTTTCTCGTTCAATTTTCATTTTGATTTTCGTTCTGTAAAATACGACATTTACAACTGAGAAGCTTGGTTAAAGAAAATTCTGTTAATCCAATGCACGTAAGAAGAAATTTCTGGCAGCGTTCTTTTACAATCAAAGTGTACGATATTATTAAATATTGCAACAACTTTAAAAATAATGGCAGTCTATAGAATTTGATTTGGTTATAACAAAAACACATTTATCGCTCAATACCTCGCATTTATGGCACTTTCTTATAAAAAAAATACGTTTGGTGTCGTGGGACACCCGGTAGGAACGAAGTTCCTTACGCTTTTCATTAAATATAATGTATAAAATCGCTGTAATAACTACGTATACATGATGGAGTTAGAAAAGAGACAAAATTAAAAGTAACTAACTATTTGTACTAGCGGAGTTAAGGCAAAATTAAATGAAAATCTTTTTATTATCTTTGAAGCGAGCGTCTTTCAATAAATAACTTATTGTATATTGAGAAAAAAGTTAATGATAAATTTATAGTTAAAGCAGATGGTTGTAGAACGAAAACGAACTGTCCTCCCAGGCCCCGTCGGCATATTACTCCAATTAAATATTAAAATAAAAAATATAAATCATTAACTCACAAAAACTTCTGTTTGTATCAGGTTGAAATGTTACATGCTTGTTTCAATTGTACTGTAGGTGATGTATACAAAGTTTCATTTAAATCTTTACGTTAGAACGTAAGATATCGGTAAAAACGTTGTTTTCTTTATTTTAATCGGTTTGGTCCGCTTTAATAAATTTAGCGATCTTTATCACTTCATAGTAGTGTCGGCGTTACTAAAAAAAAATTATTTAGAAAAGTTGTTTGTCTCATTAAATAGATGAAGTTAGAATTTTTTCCCGTCCAAAAATTCCAAGCTTACGTTTACGCGAGCGTTGCGCGTGAACGCTTGGGCGGATACGGATAACGTTGTCCAACGAACTTGTCCCTGGGCATTGGTAAAATGAACATGTGTACCAAATTTCAACTAAGTCGGTCAACTTTTACTCCAGTTATCGCCATCGGTAGATTTCGTGACGGATTTTGCGTGACGGTTATTTTGTGACGGTGATTTTGTGACGGTTATTTTGTGACGGTGATTTTGTGACGGTGATTTTGTGACGGTGATTTTGTGACGGTTATTTTGTGACGCTGATTTGGTCGTTTTTTTTCAATTCACTCCCGGGCTCCAGAACGTGCCATAAGGAACTTCGTTCCAAAAAACAGAAGGGAGTAACAATCTAAAGAAGGTATCTATACGGAATTTTCTTCTTTTGACTGTTACTCCCCTTATAAAAACAGTAGCATTGTACATTAGCAAAGTTCATTGGACTAAACGTCCCTTTGTCTTATAAGTTATTTAGTCAGTTTGTTTCATTCTAAAAAAAATAGAGGGAAGTAACAATCTAAAGAAGTACAGCATTTATTTCAAATTGGAACTTACTAAGAAAAAACTTGCTTCGAATATGAATTTATCTTTACTGTAGATTATAAGACCGGGCGCATAGTTCGACGCAGCATAGGGCAGAACAGTTATTTTCAAGCGCAGAAATATACAAATACGCGCGGATTGAGACACTAGATGCACTTGCGTTGGGTAAACCACGTGTGGCGTAATACTGCACTGCCCACAAGTGTTATATATTTTTGTAATCTACTCTTCAATACCTTTCATTTGATACCCCACTCAAATAAAAAAAAAAAAAAAAATTCCCCCGTGACAGGAATTAGCCGCCATTTTGGATCCCTAGTTAATCAGATAAAATTGCTTTTCTTATTTGTTCTTTGGCCCAGCACACCGCAAATTTTGCATATTATTTTATATTTTTAGAACTAGCAGAAATATCGTTTTTTTGGGGGCGGGGAACACGCAATATTTTGATGTGTTTGACAAAATGGTATGGAAAATTAAACACTTTTAACAAGTGTCATATATTTTTGTGATCTACTCTTCGACACCTTTCATTTGATACCCCGTTCAAAATTTTAAAATATTATTTTTTTCGCATGATATGAATTATCCACCATTTTGGATTTGAACAGCGAGAGTTTGCTATATTTTTCCTGTGTATGCGTCAAAACGATATTTAATACTGGAAAGTTTCGTGTTTAATATCTCTTTTCATTCAATAGTTATTGGAACTGTACAGTACAGTGACAGACAGACACAGGAACGAAACTATATAAGGGTTTCTGTTTTGGCTTTACTAACAAAAACCCTAACAACGATTCTGCTTTTAAAAAAAACTGCTTTGTCACCTGCGTCTTAGTGTGCGTCTGGGTTAAATCTGGTAAAGGTATTTCATTTTTAAAAAGCGGTACTTTTGTTAATCTATAGTTTCTCATTTTAAAAAAATAATAAATTGATATGCCAGAAGTAACTTTACAATGTAAAGTCCGATGTTTGCAATTAATCAAGCAGGTATCTTTCCTTCTTTTTTGCTCATCTAAGTCGGTATATTATAATAGCGATATTAGTTCCGTGACGTAGTTTAATACCGGATTTATTTTTTAAAATAAAACCGGTCTTGGAACGCCGTAGGTCATGTTCTCATTGGAAAACTAAACACGTACACGTACGTCATAGATTTAATAACGCCGCTATTTAATCATTTAACAAACGGGGATTGGTCTTTTTGATTCTTCTTTTTTTGTTTTCAAATCCCCAGCTTAAATTACATCTATAAGCTTAGAATTTAATGGCTATATTTTTTGTATATATTATTCAAATTTCTTTTCCCTTAATCAATTATCGTTAGCTGTCTAACGAATGGTTAGACGTCATAGGTGTAGATTAATTGAAATATAAAATTTTATACGTGAAGTTAATGATGCATTTTCATTTTTTTAATTATCAGTTTTATATTTCTTTAACTTGTTTAATTTCAATTGTTTTCTTTTTTAATTTTTGCTTCTGAACTTATCGAAAATTTTTTATGACTCCGATTTCAAAAATTCCAAGACAGAAATCCGTTCAGACATCTGGAAATATTTTTAGACGTCAGGAACATCTTAAAAACTACACATCCGATAGTAATGAAATTTGTATGGTAGGTCATAATTAGCTCATTGTTTGTCCCATATAAGTGTCAACCTTCTGTGCCTATTTGTTTCTCTTGCACATACGCACAAACATACATTTATTTACACCTATACCTTCAAAAGTACTTATCTGATTTGTATGACACATTTATAGTTTATCGAAAGTACGCATTATTCAAGTAAAAAATCAAAAGAATTTTGACAGATTAAAAAAACGCAGGGGAAACAATTAAATAAATTAGACAGTAATGGCTTTTAAAAACATAAAATCAATCAAGTACGTGATAGAATGCGAGAAAGCTAAGAGCCCCACCAATTGGCAGTCAATTTTTTTTTTTAAATCATTTAAATTTACACCTTTTTCTCTTACACACACACACACATATATATATATATATATATATATATATATATATATATATATATATATATATATATATATATATATATATATATATATATATACTTTTTTTAATTTTTGTTTATAAATTATGGACATTTAGGTGTAAAAATTGTAGGAATTAACTTAGTTTCATAAAATGTTTCCACCCTTTTTGAAAGTCATCTTCAGTCATAGTTTTTTACTTTTCCTCACTACCTATAGTAGGAAAAGTATTGTTTTCACCAAGAAATTTTTATTCGAGATTTCAACGGAATTATCCGTTTTAGGAGTAAGACCTCCTGAGTGGTTTTCAGCATGACGTCTGTGTGTATGTATGTGTGTTATCAATGTATGCGCCCAAGGTATTCAACCTAAAGAGTTGAAACTTGGCAGAAAAATCAGTTCTTACCTGTAGCGGTGCCGCCTGAAAAATCAACTTTTTCCACCATCTTGAACCCAGTTTGCTGAGTCAGCAAATATTTTAAAAAATCGTAATAAATCGATTATGGTCCTGATCGAGTTAAAATTTGACACGAATGTACCTCTCTGTATGACAAACAAGCCCACTAAATTTCATTTTGATATTGGCTGCCATTTTGAAGTTATCAATTTTTTAATTTTTATACTTTGACGGTTAATAATACCGAAACCGAAAGTATAAATAGGTTTTTGACATATAGCATATCGTTGGAACCGGAAAAAAATAAGGAACAAATATAAAAAAAAAAAAAACTATAAAAATTCAATAATTAGTTTAAAAGTTATAAGCGAATATAATTATTTATTAGTGTATAATTTTGATGACGTCAAAGTTTGTTTACATCTGTCAAATTGCCGCCAAACTTCAAATAATTAAATAAAATATAGCTGTTAAATAATTTCAAGATAAAAAGAACTTTTTATATACTACGTTTTTAAATTTTCTGTTGAATCGTATGTAATGTTGATAATATAATTGTTATTGTTATATAATATATAATGTTAGTGAAAAAAAAATAGTTCCGAATTTATTTACTTCACATAAATGACAACCATCCAGAGAGCTGATCTTAAACCTATAAAAGGATAAATCTTTGTACATCGGATCTCCCCAACACCAAATCTAAAGCATGCCATCGATATATTTGAAATAATATAATCGATATTTCCTGTTTTGCTGTCATTGAGTCCCGTCAAAATGAAGATTGCGTAAATATTGGATATGGCAAAACAAATAAAATAACTTGCGGATTTTTTCTGAACTTACTTTCCGCACAGCAAAATTTGCTGAAAACTAATTAAATTCTGCTGAAAGATGGCTAAAAGTATTAAAATAATGCATTGTCATCGTGTTGTGAGCTATGCTAAAAGTTTCAAAAGTCTAGCTATTCGGGAAGTTAGTTAGAAATCGATTGCCAGATTTGTACCAGACAAACAAACAAACAAACAAGAATGCAAGCTAATAAAAACGTAGTAAAATAAGGTTATTTTTGAAGAATGATAATAAATCAGTTAGTTCAGAACGGTCACCCATTCAAGTACTGACCACGTCCAATGCTGCTTCCTCCTGCTGCGAAGCAGCAGGAGAGGCCTCTGAAGTGAGCAGGAAAAGTTGCGACGTACCCCGTACCCGATTTTTTTATTCTAGAATAACCACAATTATTAAATTTACATTTTTTTAAATTTATCAAACAAAGTATTGCAATATAATATTATTAACAGTTAGCACGAGTAACTGCATTCAAACCATGACTTAAAGGGAAAAGCTACAATTAAAAATAAATATATTATGAAAAATAAGCTTTTTCCTGCGAACGGAAACAGCCAATTAACTCTTTAGACGATATAATGTTACTGGAAAAACCTATATATGTAACAGCAAGCTACTGAACAAAGATATTCGTGGAAAGAATTCCCATATTAATTCTACTCGAAAGATTTCCTTGATACATTATTCCACCTAAAAGATAATTAATACATTAATATTTTCTAAAGCTTATCCACTGGAAAATCCTTAGAAATGAAAATCCCCAAGATAAATGTCTTATTTAAGATGACTTGTTAATAATTATTAATATTGTAAAAAAAAAAAAAAAAAAAAAAAAAAAAAAAATAAAAAATAAAATACATGGTTTGATAGTTTTCATAAGAATTTTACGGTTGCTAATTTATTTTTATTTTTATTTTTTTTTTATTTACATGAAAAACTAATACTAAAACAAATATGTATATTCATTGCACTATGCGTTGTCATTGCAAAATATTTATATTTTATAGTTTTTATTGTAAAAATAATCTGTCCGAGAGATCACAGACATACTTTCTCATATATACGAGTTACATAGCCCAGTGTTTTCCATTTATTAGTTTTCGTATGTACATTTAATTATTATTGAACATTTCATCAAAATTTATCATAATAATAACTTAAATCAAATTATAATAATTATTTACTACGGGAAACGGACAGTGAAAAATACAATCCCGCGCCGGGATTAGAACCACGGGTCTCCTGTATTTCCAGTACAGATGCTCTGGCCAACTAAGCTAGGCAGGAGAATGATTTTTAACTGCCGTAATCGATAACTAGTCCCGAATCCAAGCTTTCAATATTCATATACATTTAGACAGTCAATATTTATGACATTAGAACTAAACCAAGAATTAACGCTTATAATTTATAAAGGAGACCCGTGGTTCAAATCCGAATTAGTAAATAATAATTATAATTTGATTTAAATTAAAATTTAAACTTTCCGTAGTATGAAAACTACCAAAAACTTAAAATTGAATTAAAAATAACTTCTCCTGGGCGGGGAATCGAACCCAGGCTCTCTCCGTCCGCGTTTTAAGCTATTATCTCAGGGACTAGATTTTACCGGGAAAACAGCTTATATCGTTAGATTCGCATTTAAATGGAATACATTTCAGAATTGTTTTAATCAAAATCGTCGGAAACGTTTTCGGGAAATTATTTGTTTGCACGTTTTTTTTCAGAGTTTTGGGGGGGGGGGGGGGTAGCGCCGCCAAATTAGGAGCTGACATTCATTTCTCGATTTTTCTACTCGGGGTATGATTGAGCGCCATCACAATACTTTCTCTTTGCATGAGAATGTAAAAAGCAAAATAGAAAATGAAAAATTAACAAATTTTAAAATAGCTAACAATAAATAGTAAAAATTTGGTTTTATGACGGTCGTTATTTTTGGATTCACTACCGGGCTCCAGACGATGTAACTTCCCATAAGGAACTTCGATCAAAAACAATTTTTTTTTAAATTAATTAGCGTCTTGCAATAAAATATGTGTTGAATATTGAGAAAGTAGTAGTTAGAGGTGATAGTTAAAGAGGATGGTTGTAGTAAAGATAGTGAGGGAACAGGACTGTTCCCTAATCCTTGCTCCCCCCGTTTAAACTCCATTTAAAATATTATATTCAATAACTCTGCCATATTTTAAAATAAAATTAAAATAAAGAAATTATCACTTCACTACACAAAAACTTCTGCAGGTTGAAATTTAACATGCCTGTTTCAATTGAACTTTTTTGGTGGCGTACCACTTGTCTTGACTTTCTCATGTACCACATCACCACACAGGAACAACCAGGGCGTTTTTACAGAAGAAAGGGGGTCCGGGGGCCTTCTCCCGGAAAGATTTTGAGGTTCAAAAACGTCAGGCTAGTCAATAATACAATAAATAGGTCAAGTGTGTGCTAGTCAGCACACAGCGAGGGTCCGTAGGCCACACTATATAGTGTTTAACTGTAAAGTGTATAAACAGTGTTTTTTAAAAATGCTAAAAAGCTTACTTTGAACCATTCTAAGGGTCTGATATTCTCAAAACACACTCTGATAAAGTATTCTTTTGCCACTGAACCGGACTACAGCCATATAAATACATCGAAAAGACCATAATTATAAAAAAACGTATTTTGTCAATAAAAAATAAAATAATATTTTTTTCGAAATTTCAAAAAAGTGGTATCTTTACTTTTGGCCGAAGAATGTTCAGGAATTTTTTCAGATTTTTTGCACTTCACATAAGCGAGATAGAGGGGGGGGGGACACGTTTCACACCCACTTAAATCTTTCCTACGCTCACCCTATCAAAGTTATATCCAAAGAATTATATATTTTTGTAATCAGCTCGACGTACCCTTTCATATGATACCCCTTACGGTGTCGAAAAAAAATTTTTTTTTCAACCCTTAAGTTTTTTTACCCTAATTTTGTTGAAAAATTTTTTTTTAAGTCGCTATATTTTTAAAATATGTGGGTTGGTACAAGACACATACATGCCAAATTTCAAAGTGATTGGACGAAAGGTGTAGCCGTGAGAGCACGCGAGAGGACGGACGGACAGACACACGCAGGAAAATATAAGGGTCCTTGGTTTTGCCTACGGACCCTAAAAAGAATAGGCATATCTCATTTTATTCAAATGCAATAACTTTTTAAAATTTAAGTTGTACCTGACCAGAGTACTGAATCATTTTTTTTTTACCTTCAATCCACTGGATAGAGAGTAGGTGTTTGAGGATGATTGTTATATTAAAAAGGACTAAATAAAAATTGTATTTTTAAAAAAAAAAAAATATTCATGGTAGAACATAATGACAGAATAGGTCCGAATAAACAATGTAGATAGGCAGTTAATGGGATGGATGTGCTTGCAATAATTGGCTCAAACTAACAATGTCTGGCGTGATGGAGCTGAGTTTTAAACACAAATAATTCTCAACGCAGGACAGTCTATTTCTATACTACTTGGTTTTGAGGTATATAAGGGATGAATACTCTCCTAGAAATCGTAAATATTTATGCGGCGTGTACCACTGGACACGATCCCGCGTACCACAGTTTGGGTCCGCTGCTTTAGAGGATGTGTTTGAAGTTTTATTAACCCTTAACTGCCCGAATTATTTTTTTTTTTGGGAATTGTTTGTTTTTTTTCTGGGGATTTTGCCTGTTAAGAGGTCCCTTAATATGTAAAAAATATTCAAAAATATTGAAAAAAATGTCTTACCCCAAATTTGGGTTGTTGCCATATGGCAACGCTAGGACATTAGCCCTACAGTTTTTTTTCTCAGTAAAAGTTTTAATTTTTTTTTTTTACATAATGTATGTAAAATAAATTGTAGGTTAAAAAAGTACAAATAATACTAACAAAATACTAAATTTATTTAAAAGAACGAAAAAGTAAATTTAATTGTTTTTTTCAAAATTTTATTAATTTCTATTACTTATCAACTACTACTACTCTTTTTACTTTTCTATTACTTATTTCTATTGTTTATCTGTAAAATTATGTAATTATTTCTTTATTTTTTGCTTTATCCGTGTATTTTTGTTATTACCTTTAAAAATATATAAGTATTATTCAATTGTAATAAAAAAAAATAGATATTATTATATAAATATTATTTTTAAAAGAAAAGCCCAATACTATTTGAGAACTAATTATACTTATTCAACAAAAATAATTACAAGATTTAGAGACTACTTGAGAAATATTTAGAAAATAATAAAAAAAAATAAACATTAGGCAAAAAAAAATCAAAACTTTGTGTATAAATATGACTAAATAAAATTAAGACTTAGAAAAAAAACTGTAAGGCTAATGTCCTAGCGTTGCCATATGGCAACTTTCAAATTGACACTCAAATTAGGGCAGAAAAATTAAATTTTGTGAAACTGCAATAATTTTATATTTTTAATTATTCTTTATTCTAATAGTTTCATTACTAATAATTAAATTATTTCATTAATTAATTAATTTAAAGAAATTAAAATTCTTTCCATGACACAAATTTGGAATAACCCATTTTTTAAACCCGTCTTGTCGCATACGTGTTGCACAAAACAAACAAATCTAATGATGAAAAATCAATTTAGTCCTTCTTTTGACATAATATTCACATTAAAAATGTTCAATATTAACTTGGACCTCTCCAGACAATAATAAAGGGAGGGGGTTTTGCTGTTGCCATATGGCACCGCTAGGTTATTAAGGGTTAAAATGGTTACGTTAGAACGTAAGATATCAGTATACACGGTTATTTTTCTATTTTAAACGTTTAGGTCCACTTCAATAAATGTAGCAATCTTTAACACTTCAAAGAGGTGTCGGTGTTAGTTTTACTAAAAAGATGTATTTAAAAAAGTTGTTTGTCTCATTGGATAGATGAAGTTATAATTTTCTCCGTCTTAAAATTCCAATTTTACATTAGAAGTTAACGTTTACGCGAGCGTTGCGCCCGAACGCTTGGGCGGATAACGTTGTCAACGAACTCGTACTGGGCATTGGTATAATGAACATGTATACCAAATTTCAACTAAATCGGTCATCATTTACACGAGTTATAGTCATTCATCGATTTCGTGACGGTAGGTTTTGTTACGGTCGTTTTTTCGGATTCACTCCAGGGCTCGAATTTCACTAAGGAACTTACTGTCAATGCCATACTAGTATGTATGCTAGTAGTATGTATGTAGTGTAGTATATGTATGTAGTAGTATGTATGCTAGTACATGTGTACTAGTAGTATACATGTAGTATACAAGGCATCGCGTGGCTCTATCATTGAAGCGAGCGTATAGCAATAAAATACTGAATATTGAAATTTGTTATTCATGATGAATGTCATAGTTGAAGGTAAGTGGAAGAGGGTAGTGAGGGGTAGAGGGGGGGTACTCGGTACAAAGCTTTACTTCCTACACACAACACCACTATAAGAATCTTAACCACCCGTAATAGGTTTTAAATTAGGCATCGCGTGGCTCTATCATTGAAGCGAGCGTATAGTAATAAATATGTATTGAATATTGAAAAAAAATATTATTGTGAATCATGATGAGTTGATAGATAATGGGTCTGGTAGTAGTGCAGCGGCTAGTAGTAAGGGAACCACCCCGCATTCTTACTATTCCTCTAACCACACATCTCTATTTCAATGTTTATAATTTGTATCTCTTTGCTACAAACAAACTACTGCATGTATCAAATTGAAATTTTGCATGCCTGTTTCAATTGTGCATCAGATGGTGTCTATGAAGTTTTATTAAAATCGTTAAGTTAGAACGTAAGATATCGGTAAAAAGGTTGTTTTCTCTATTTTAAACGTTTAGGCCCGCTTTAATAGTTTTAGCGATCTTTATTAATTCATAGCGGTGTCGCTGTTGGTTTTACTAAAAAATGTTATTTGAAAAAAATGTTCGTCTCATCGAATAGATGATGATAGAATCTTTTCCCGTCCTGAAATTCCAATTTAATTTTTGAACCTCTCGTTTACGCGAGCGTTGCGCGCGAACTCTTGGACGGATCACGCTGTCCAACAAACTTAGCCTGAGTATTAGTAAAAGGAAGATGTATCCTAAATTTCAACTAAATCGGTCAACTTTTACTCAAGTTATCGTCGGACACGTAAACGTTACACAAAGACAGACAGACAGACAAGATGCATATTTCGTTGTATGTAAGAAGCTCGCTTACGCTTGCTTCAGCTATGTATTAGTTTAGTAGTTTAGTAGTTTAATAGTTTTACATGTAGTGGTAGTAGTTCCAATATTTTCTGGTTTCGTATCCCCCTAAAGGTAGCGAGATACAGTAAGACGTTTTTTACACTTGGTTTCTTTATCATTCTCATCTCCATATTAAAGAATCTTCGATTCCTAGTTAAGTAGCATTGTAACAACTAAGCCATGTGGAACGGGACATGTGACTTTACCACCACGATCACCCTGGCTCCTGGATTTTCCCGGTTGAAGAATACCAGTTATATGATTTAAACGGCTGATGGAGCAACCCACCGAACCAAAGCCATCCAATAAATTTTGTTTTATAAGCCCTTTGGCAGACCCAAGCTATTGCTCCATGGATAATTATTATTATTATTATTATTATTATTATTATTATTATTATTATTATTATTATTATTATTATTATTATTATTACTATTATTATTATTATTATTATTATTATTATTATTATTATTATTATTATTATTATTATATCGTTGAAATAAAATTTGTACGATTTTGATTGGTTTAGCGGTGGACAACAGCGAAGAGTTTCATTGGCTGTTACTTTACTTCACAATCCTGAACTTCTTATCTTAGATGAACCAACTGTTGGACTTGACCCACT
The DNA here is from genome assembly GCA_951217055.1 of Gerris lacustris. Taxonomy (NCBI): domain Eukaryota; kingdom Metazoa; phylum Arthropoda; class Insecta; order Hemiptera; family Gerridae; genus Gerris; species Gerris lacustris. The sequence goes on along the minus strand of OX578284.1, from coordinate 7,663,857 downwards.
TCTAGCACAAAGGTAACATCAAGAAACGTTTGACATTACCATTTAAAATTGATAAAATTGAACACTATTTATTATAATTAATTTTACGTGATTATATTCAGTGAATTTATACTGTATTATATTTTTGCAGGATATGGATACACCTAAAGGATTTATCTGCCAAACAAAATACGACAATTCTGGTAACAACACATTACATGGAAGAGGCCAGGAGTCTAAACATTGTAAGATCTATTTACAATATATATATATTTAAAATGTACACATACAAAAGTTATGATTCATAACCATAACTTATGAATCAATGAAAAATGGAAGGCTGATTTGGTGTAGTTTGGAATGCGGTGTTTAAATAGGAAAGAATTTTTTTTCCAAAGAAAATATGCAATTTTGTTTAAACTTTGTGGAAGAATCACTCAATTTCACAAATTCATATCTATTAATGACTTAATTTGTTCATCTGACGATTAGGAATTTCATCTGACTCTCGGAATTTTCTATTAACTGGTATGTTTTCCATATTCTTTATTAGATGTACCATGACTCTAACCTTTACGCTGATTGCCAATCACCTTGTAGGATTATCATCCGCTTCCCAAAATGTACCTGGACACATATCATCATGCGAAATATTTAATTACCTTATTGTAGGTTTTCTATAAGCTTTTAGTAGATGCATCAAGAAAATAAATATTTACGCAAAATTTTCAATTCCATTGCAGAATTTCCATCCACTTTTGTAGATGTAACAAGATTCGAATCTATTCAAAGGTATTTTCCTTGAATCCCTTCTTCAGAAGGCACTGCAATGCGGAAGGCTTCCCATCCGCATTTTAGATGTAACCAAGACACGAATAGAATTGGATTTTTCAGATCACCAAATTTCTGATCACCCTATTGCAGTGATCCCATATAAAGGGACGCCAAAACCCTGTTTCAATTAATTAGTGAGTATCACTTTAAACATATTCTTGGGATAGTTTTTTCTCAAGCGGTTATCTCGCAAATCAAAAGAGATAAGTTGTTTACTAAATTTTTATCATCCAAAAATTGCATATGGCTTTTAACAAAACTTTCCGTTTGTCGTTGCATAAATGCTTTGTGGCTACTTGCTTAATAATAAAGAAAGAAAGATATCTCTCCATTAATGTTTCTTTATAAACTAAACCTGCTTTCAGCCACTAGTGATAATCTTTAGACCCGTAGAGACGTGTCAATATGAAAAAAAGTAAAGAGTCAATGAGTAATGAGTCAGTAAGTAAAGTGTCAAAGAGTAATGAGTCAGATTAAAAACTTTGTTACAACTCCTGTAATGATGATTTCTTTTATTCTTTCCCATCAGTGAGTAAAGTGTTAATGAGTAATGAGTCAGTTGGTAATAAGTAATGAGTAATGAGTCAGATTAAAACCTCTGTCACAACTCCTGCAATACACTTCATATTTCTTCGTTCAGTGGCGTATCCAGGGGGGGCAGAGGGGGCACGTTCCCCCCCCCCCCCCCTAGACTGGGCCCAGACCCAATAGAGTTAAACAAAAGAAAATACGCCGTACTTTTTTTTTAATACATATCTTTACATTCACCTCATATTCAATTTCATCGCTGTTTTGAGAACTCTTATTTTCAAAATTTTCCGGGGGAGGGCCCCTGGACCCCCCTCCATAACTCCCCCCCCCCCTCAATAATTACGACGACGCCCATGACTTACAGTAAGATATTGTACTGCAATAAGCATCAGCATAACATTTTCTAACGAATACGTTCTAAAACAGTTGTTACTTAGGCGCGGAGATTTATTTTTGGGGAGGGGGGGGCAGTTGCTTTGTTGAATGAGTAGTTCCCTTTTCTTGTTACCACTACGGCTCCCCCCCCCCCCCCCCCCCCCCAATTTAAACTGACTTAGAATGTGCCCCCTCCAGACCTAGCCGCTGGATACGCCACTGTCTTCGTTCCATAACTAATACATGTATTTGTTTCTCAAGCGGTATCGGTCTCGCTCGGTCTCGCACGCAGTTTGAAAGCTTCCTAATGAGTCAGTTGTTAATGAATTATATTAAAACTTCTGTCACAACTTCTGCAATGATTTCACTTTCATACTTCTTCTTGTCGTCATTGATAACTGAAGAAAGCACTATAGTCTGTCGTGGAAACTAATGTATGAAACCCAGTTCTTCTCAATGAAGTTACTTTTAGTGAGGTACAAGTTTTTTCTTACTCCATTTACTGCCAACTTTTAAACTCGATTTAAAACCGTCAAAGACATTTGTAGGTAAGTCCGACACGTGTTCACTTACGGAAATTCCATTTAATTACAACTTAAGTAGCTTCCCGGCTTTGTCTCTCCCCATTCACTTAACAATGTAAAGTCTAACCACCTTATCAATTAATAATAAGAATTACTTAAGCAGAGTATTAATGTGTAGTTTTCATTTTTTTTTTTTTTTTTTCTTTGGTTAAATTCACTAAACATGTCACTAGCAGTTATTCAACAAAACCAGGAAACCTTGTACTATAATGTCTTTGATAAATAAGCAATACACATTCCAATCTATAATTAAAAATTCAAATAAATCCTCATTTCCATCAATTATTTTTCTTCTATTTGTAAAAGTAGAATCTATCTTCTTTGAGGTTCCGGGTTCAATCCCATGCCAAGGAACTTTTATTTACATGGATCATTACTGATCACAACTTATTCACTTCGGTGATACATTGGTGTGAAGCGGCTTAGCTCCAATCAGGGTTAGTGAACAGAGCCCAAATAAGTAGCCTAATTGCTAGGTTGTGCAACAAGTAGTTTGACCACCCCATTCTACAATAACGACAACTTATCTGGTATGGAGATCTCCGTGTCTGGAGTTATCATAACAGTAACGTGATTTCCAATGAAGACTGAACTGGAAGTATTCTATTATTGGAAGCACCATGATCATATTGACTTGTATCAATTGAGTGTATTCTATAAGTGTTTTAAATTGAATATTACGTACCTTTTAAAAAATTGAACTTTCCTTTTCATTATATATATTTACAAGTTACGTTACTTAATTATACCAATAAGTGATCACCATCAGCTATTGTGCTATTCTGCAAATTTCAAAGACAAATGGGTAGTCGATCTCGAACCACTGTCGTGATAACATCGCTATCGTTAACAATTTATCAAGTCATTAAAATTACGAATTGAATACTTGAATTAACTTATTATTTTTAGTTGTAAACTTATTATTTTTTAGTTGATGCTTTGTTTTAAAAGTACACAATTGAATTGTACAATTATTTTAACTTAAACTACAGTTCGGATCTGTTACCATAGTCGATCTTAGTGCGTCTGACTCTAAGTGATTTTAACGATAACAATTCACTACCGAGAATCACAATTCTAATTAAAAATATATAAAAACACAACACAATAGAGAAAGCAATAATAAATTCAACAGGGAAACGGAGCAGCAAGAGCAGACTTCTGATAATCCGTCGGCAGTCGGCATCCAACTAACTTAACCTTCCCTACAATAAACCTGTTGATGAATTCGAATCTTAAAAAAATAACGGCAAAACCAAGTGAAATAACTATCGAGAAGAGATCCAGGGAGGAAAACACGAAAATCTCTCCAGAGAGTAAAAGAACTAGGCAAGAAGAATTAATGGCCCAAACAGTTGGAAGCATGGCCAAAGAGGAGTTAAGGGATATGATAGTCAATATAATGGACGAAAAACTAAAAAATACAGCTACTAAACAGGACGTCGAATATTTGGAGGAGTCGATTAAACAATTACGGGAAGAAAATAAAGATTTAAAGAACCAACTGGAACAAATGTCGGCGTCGAACAAACTAACCGATAAGAAACTAGATGACCAAATTAACCGATCTCGCCGTAATAATTTGATATTTAGAAATGTTGAGGTAGCTGAAGGAGTTAACTGTGAAGATGGAATAACTGAGTTCTGTAGGGAAGTGCTGAATATCAAAAGGCAAATTAACATAAATCGAGCACACCCTTTAGGTAGAAGGCAAAATAAAATGTTGATCGCCCATATTCCGCAAGATAAGGACATAAACGAAATATTAGAAGCGGCTAGGAAATATTTACCTGGCACAATCTTCACAATCTCCAGAGATTTTTCGCAGCAGTGCAGAAAAGTGAGGTCCAAATGGTTTGCAATAAGAAAGGAGTTGAAGAAATGTGGCAAAGAAAGGAATGTGAAAATTGTTAAGGACAGTATTTTAGTGAGTGGGGAACTGTTTCAATGGTGTGACACTAGAGGAATAGTAAATAATGATAAGGAGGCTCTAGGTAAGTTGAATATTCTGTTAGACTACGACCTGACTGAAATAGTACAGCATCTCAAGCAAGAGGAGAGGGGGAGTAGTCAAGCACCCTTGCCTAAAAATCACAACTGACACATAGCAAAACCATCGCCACCGCCGCACTTAGCTTCAGAAAGACAGTTATTTTTATCCTTAGTATCTTATAATTTATGTGGGTTGAAAAATAAACTTAGAGATGAAGAATTTTTAAATTATATAGAAGTTTTTGATATTTTTATTTTTTATGAAACTTTTGTAATAGAGGGGGATATAGATGTTATTGATTTAGGTAAAAAGAAGTTTCATAGTTTTGATTTAAAATGGGCATTTGCAAAAAAAACGTTTATTTTGGGACGACCTAGTGGAGGTTGTCTTGTGGGTGTTAAAAGAAACTTAGTTCTAAAACGTTTAGTTAGTTTTGATCAGTCTGAAGAAGACAATTGCTTGATCTATATTATTAAGGAGAATAGGAGGATATGTGTTCTGCCAGTGTATTTGAGTTGCAGCTTGTGGGATTCGGATTTTAAAAAATTAAGAGAAAATATAACTAATAGAGAGAACTTAATAGTGATAGGGGATCAAAATGGAAGGATTGGAGAATTACAAACTATAGACGAGGAAGTGCTGGAGGGTGCAAATTTGAAAAGTAAAATATCAGAAAGTAGGAAAACTCGGGATAAAGAGATTAATAAAAAAGGGAAATTGTTGGTAGAATTATATGATGAAAGAGGTTTAATAGTTCTTAATGGACGGACAGTGGGAGATGAAGAGGGGCATGTCACGTACATAGGTCCCAGGGGACAATCGGTAATTGACATAGCAGCAGTGGATTTTGTTTGCCTGAAATACATTAGAAGGTTTAAAGTAGGCAAGCAGTTGTTCTCAGACCATATGCCGTTGGAGTTAGAATTAGACGTATCAACGTTTGACTCAGATCAGAGTTGTTTGAACCCAATACCGAAGTTAAGATGGATAAAGCAAAATGAAAATAATTTCAAACAGAATTTAGAAATTAAAGCAAATTTTGAAATTACAAAAAATAAATATGAAATTGTGAATTGTAATATTATCAAGGAATGGATTAGGGATGTTGCAAGTGGGGGAGAAGGTCCAAGTAGCTCTGGACATGGCTACCACCCGAAAATGAAAAAAAAAGAGTGGTACGATAACGAATGTTTTACTGCTAGGAGGCATATGTTTAGTGTGTTAAAGTTGTACAGGAAAAGAAGCACATTGTATTTGAAAACAGTGCTCAGACATTGCACTACTGTATATAGGAGGTTATGTCAAATTAAGGAAAAAGAATATTACATAGAGGCGGCAAAAAAAAATCGGAAGCGTAAAGGAGTCGAAAGAATTTTGGAGATTAGCGGGATTATTTAAATTAACAAAACAATCCTACAACAGCTCAATACAACCCACAGCTTGGATTAATTATTTTCAAATGCTATTAAACCCGGACTTAAAAGCAGGTCAGATGTCATATGCAGAGCCTAATTATAGGGATCCCCTGATGGATGCTGATTTTACTCTAGAAGAGCTACAGCTGGTACTGGCGAATATGAAGGAAGGAAAAGCACCAGGGGTAGATGGTATACCTGCTGAGTTTCTAAAAGCAATACCTCTCAATGTACAAAAAATGTTACTTGAGTATTTCAATCATATCTATAAGACGGGGGTGATAAATGAGGACTTTAGTGATGCTATTATTTTTCCGCTTTTGAAGAAAGGAGATCCAAAGCTAGAACAAAATTATAGGGGTATCTCATTTTTAAATAGTCTGACAAAAACATATTCTGGATTACTGTTAAGGAGGCTCACAGATTGGGTAGACTATAGAAGCATTTTACACGAGGCGCAAGCTGGATTTAGAAAATCATATTCAACTACTGATAATTTATTTAACCTATGTTCAACCATTAATATTGCACTAAAAAGAGGGAGGAAAAAGGTATTTTGTTTGTTTGTTGACCTGAAAGCTGCTTTCGACACAATAGATCGGGAAGCATTGTTTTACAAACTGAGTTGTGCAGGGATCACAAGAAAAACCATAAATGCGATAAAGAGTTTGTACAGGACGACTAAGTCATCCGTATGGACAAGACAGGGATTGACCCAGTCCTTTGCTTCTGGTATAGGACTGAGACAGGGATGTTTGCTTAGCCCGTTGCTGTTTTCCTTATTTATAAATGATGTGGTAGAATTTATACAGGGGGGTGTGAACATAGGTAACCTCAAAATAAATGTTTTGTTATATGCGGATGACTTGGTCATCCTGTCGGAAAACCCTATGATTTTTCAAAAGATGATAAACAACTTGGAGGTGTATTGTGATTTGTGGAACTTGCGGGTCAATTTGGAAAAATCAAAAATTATAATTTTTAGAAGAGGTGGCAAAGTTGGTAACTCATCCTGGACATTTAAAGGAAGTAAAATTGATATTGTGAATTCTTATAAGTATTTAGGTTTAACACTCACTTCCAAATTATCGTTTTCAGAGCATATTGAAGATAAGATTAAAACTGGTAGATTAGGAATCAACACATTATGGAGTAAATACATAAGTAACAGTACTGTACCGTTTAACGCGAAGCTACGTGTGTTCGAAGGTGTCACTCGTTCTATAATTACATACGGTGCTCAAATATGGGGAGGGAAGAAGTATGAGACATTGGAAAGATGTAAGAGATTATTTTTAAAAAGAGTTTTATTTGCACCAAACTATACACCCTGTTACATGCTAGAATCTGAGTTAAAAACTGAATACATGTTCGAGTACACTCTCTCGCTTAACATAAACTACATTAGGAAAGTTATAGAAATGGAGGAAGGGAGACTGCCCTATACACTTGCTTTTGAAGCTGTAAGAGCTAATGCCGGTTGGTATAAGGACTGGATAGAGTTTGGTGAGGAAGTGGGTATAGAGCTGAGTAGAGGATGGGAAAATAGAGATTGCTGGGGAAAAGAGATGGTCCGGGCTTTGGAAGTGTGGAAGAGAAAAAAGGTGGAACAACGGGAGGAGGCAATCAGGAACGCATCTTTCTATCCGCTATACTCTGACTTACCTCCAATACCAGTGGAATGGTACATGTCACCACACACGGCCATCAATAATGTAAGAACCATGTTTAAGTTGAGATGCGGGTTGCTACCACTAAACTACAAACCATGGACTAAAGGGAAAGCAAATGGAAAATGTGAGTTATGTCATGTTGAGGATGAGACCACTTACCACCACATAGCCCTTTGTCCGAATTTAACAGAAATTAGATCCAAGTATTTGGGAAGGCAATTTTTGTCTTTATCCGAATTCCAGGCGCTTGTGGCTGATACTGGTAGAATACAAAAAGTTCAAAATTATTTAAAGGCAACACTTAAAGTCAGAAATTAATTATTATTTTCTATGATTCATATTGTTATTTTATATTATTTTTTTTAATTTTACTTTATATTGTTTACTCTAAAAAAATTTAAGCATCAATCAAAATAATTCTATAATAAGAATCACATTTATTGTAAGAAGTAAGATGTAAGAGATAGACTCTCTCCCGACAGCGAATGCTAGGGAGTATTATGATTTGTTGGAAGATTTATGTATTTATAATTTAAAATAAAATCATTTTCATTCATTCATTCAAAGACAAATGTTAAGATAAAAATGAATCTTAAACCACACAAATTACCGATATCCTTTAATAGTCCTGCATAATAGTGACAGTCTAACATCAAAGTAGAATTTATAGTATAAGTTCATCTTTTTGTGCCTTTTAAGTATATAATATTATTGGGTAAGTTCGTCTGCGGGCCGTAAGCAATTACAAAAACAGACCGGTGGAGAGTGGCCATGTCCCACTCATTTTAGCGTACAATGTGATCTCCATGATCCTAAGTACAAATATAGTTAGTAGACCAAAAATCAAGTTGATGTTAGTTTGTCACTTACTTGATCTACTGACTAGTTTTTAACAAAGAATCATGAAAATCACATATCAAATTGTCCACTAAAATGGATGGAAATGGCATCTCTCCACTGGACTGATTTTTAACAGCTAATGGCTAAGTTATGTCCTGCAGACGAACTTAGCCGACCATATATTCTTATAAGGCACCAAAAGATTAACTTATACACAAAATTCTAGCTTGATGTTAAGTCAACTTTTATACACTCTATCTACTGAACTATAACCCATGTGATCACTCTACTCTACCAATTCAATTCGCGATTTGTAATTATTTATTGGAAGTAATTGACAATGTTTATTTTGTCAGATAGGTCTAATGAGAGGAGGCGTCCTATTGGTCGAGAAACCACCAATGGAATTGCTTGAAGAGTATAACTGTGAATCATTGGATGACGTATTCCTTGAAGTTATAAAGAAGAAACAGACCTCATCTATAGAAATGGTAGTTCATATTTTCTTTTTATGTTTGACATTTCGTTAATCCTACGATTGTAATTCCTAATCCATCCTGGAATTATCCTACGATTGTTAATCCCACACGTACGATAGTAATTATGTCTGTTCTCATAAAGATCCGTCATATGGAATTATTGGCAGGCTCTCCATGGAATGTTGTTTCATAGAGGTTAGTTAGTTATAGCCTATAACTAACTAACCATCTCTATGGTGTTCGGAATTCACATATCATCTTTTTTGCCCCAAGTGATTTTTAATCACCAGAAAGGAAGGTTAAAGGTAGTTCTATATCACTTCCAATTTTTCTTACTTAAGATAGATAAATACCAAATTCATTTCCCTATTAGAAAATTGTGAGTACCCACAGTGCGTCTTAATTATAATGCGACGATATTATATGAAAGCAAATCATATTTCAATTTATGGCCCAATACAATTCCAGGGAGAATAGCAAATCCTCACGAACAGGGAACATACATGCTCAAGGCTAGGGGGCAATACATGCTCTTCAGGACTCCAGCATCGAATCAATTGTAAAATGCTCAAGGCTTTAGATGGGCTAGCCACTTAGAAAGAATGGACGAAGAAGGGTAGAGAAGATCTCCCAACAAAGTCCTCAGGGAAAAGGATTCAAGGGATACCCTTCAATAAGATAGATTCTTGATGTAGAAGATGACCTCAGAAGCTTGGGGATGTAGAATGGGCGTTGAAAAGATTTGGATCCAGATGAGAGGAAAGGAATTATGGAAGAGCCGAAGACTCTTAAAGGGTAAATGTGAGTGGGGTTGGATTAGGTAAGTAAGTAATCTCTTTGACTCAAGGGATGCCCTAATATAAGATAGATCTTTGATGTAGAGAATGATCTTAAAAGCTTGGGGGTGTGGAATGGGCGACGAAAAGACTTAGATGCAGATAAGAGGAGAGGAATTATGGAGGAGCCGAAGATTCTTAAAGGGTTTATATGAGTGGGGTTAGAGTAAATAAATAAGTAATCCAAATTATCCAAAATTATTTAGAAATATTCTTTTTTATACTAACTAGATTGATGTTGGTTTGTTTATTTCAGGAAGTGGAAACAATTGAACTACCGAAAGATCAAATCAAATCCACACCGGTTATGACAAGATCAAAGAATTTCGATTGTAATCACGTCAAGGCCCAAGTATATAAAAACTATAAATGGATGTTGCGCAGTATACTGTGAGTTTATACAGATTTTAGTCCATTTTTTATTTATGTAAAATACAGTTTTGTCTTATTGGGTTAACTCGTGGAGCCTCAGTAGTTCCTGTAGGGGAATAGTTGTTGAGCACTATCCGGCGTAGACACTTGGATGGGAGAACAGAACACAGATCTGGGTTTACTTACAGGATCGGGCCCTCCTGCTTGGTGTTCACTTAGCATCGCCGTATAAATAGCTAGCAGCATATGTAAAATGTTAATTAAGTAAGTAAGCTAAGTACGTACGTAAGTAAGTAACTAATTGTAGTTGCTCGTATCCGTATCACCCATTGCATGTATAGTTAGTTGTATAAGCCCTTTGGCAGGCCTAGGCCCTCCACGGAGTTAAGCGAGCTTCTTACAGTCAACATAATATGCGTCCTGTTTGTCTGTCTGTCCGACGATAACTTAAGTTAAAGTTGCAATAACTTAAGTTAAACGATTTTGTTGAAATTTGGTATTCCTGTTCCTTCCATTAATAAGTCCATTTAACTCAAGGTTTAACAACCAACAAGGTCTAAACAACCACACTTTCGTTTCCAGCAGGGTTGCATTATTTTATACTAACGTGACAATTCGTCTAATGATAGGACGCGAAAACTATGTGCCACACTAATTGGCAGAATATTTTGTTTCACTTTTACTTTGATTAATATTTGTTTGTTTTATTTTAGAGTGACCTTCGTTATACTTGCGTTGCCATTCGTAGTACAATTATTGGTTGGATTCATGTTCCTTCAAGAAGACATAGGTAAAGATTTGGCTTTCTACAACGAGGAATTGCTTTATTCTAATTGTTCTAATATGGAGGCAGTTCGTCTGGAAGACTGTAAGACTTCTAATCCATATTCATGCATGTTCCTCGATATCATGGATGAAAAACATCGCTTAGTAAGTATAACTAGGATAATAAGCATTTACACAAAATATTATCAACTTGATAAAAATTAAATATTGAGGAAATATTGTTTTGAACTATGGGCAATGGTTTCCTTTAAAAGAAGAAAATGATTTTGTTTGGATTTTTGGGATATGGTATGGGATAGGATATGTGGGATGCTATGGGGGAGGGATGCTCTGGTATGAGATGTAGGAGGAGTTGAAGCAAAGGATACGTCCCAATTGTTGGGATCTGCTATGGGATGGGATTTGTGGGTTCTGATACGGGGAGGGATGCTCTGGTATGGGATGTAGGATGAGTAGAAGCAAAGGACACGTCCAAATTGATAGGATTTACTATGGGATGGGATTTGTGGGTTCTGATACAGGGAGGCATGCTCTGATATGGGATGTAGGAAGAGTAGAAGCAAAGGACACGTCCAAATTGATAGGATTTACTATGGGATGGGATTTGTGGGTTCTGATACGGGGAGGCATGCTCTGATATGGGATGTAGGAAGAGTAGAAGCAAAGGATACGTCGCAATTAACGGGATCTACTATGGGATGGGATTTGTGGGTTCTGATACGGGGAAGGATGCTCTGTTATGGAATATGCTCTTATGTGGGATAACCAGAAGCAGATGGTACCTCATATTTTTGTTATTTCATGTTATCGGCGTTTAAAAACTCTTTGTGTAGCATTTATGTTCCACAGAATCAAGGGAATATCTCATTCTTCAGATACTAAGTAGTTCAAAAACTGGCTACTTGGATGTTCTATAGATCAGTAGCAGTAATAGTTACTAGCGTCTTTAACTTTTCTCTGATATTTTTAAAAATCTAAATATTTCTTCTAACAATACACTTAGAAAATGATAATAATTTGTATTGGTATTACATAACAGATTATAGATTGAAGAGGATGCATGTATTTATTAACTTATAACACCTTTTTCCGCACACCTATAACCCATTCAACTATTTAAGTGTTTTTCATAGTTCTGACTTATGACGAATGATGAATAAGGACGAATGAAAGGTTTAGCTCTTGTTGGATAGTTAAATTTGATATTATAAGGATAGGACATGGGATATTTCCAAAGGATGATGGATTAGATGTATCAAAATTTAAACAGATGTCTTACAACACTTTTTCTCAACATACCACTTTTGTTTGTCACGGCTCATTAATTCTAGGGTTTTAAAATGATGTTCGCATTTTTACAGAGAATGGTGGATTCGCTGGAAGAAGGTTTGGAAAGGATAAAACAAGGAAGCGCTTACGGACTTATATTCATACCAAACAACTTTACAACGTCCATCATCAACAGAATGTCTTTCCGCATGCGTGAAATGGAGTTAACTATAGACGATGAAACGCCGGTTAAATTGTGGCTTGATAACACATGTAAGAACATTATGGTATAATCTTCTTACAATTATCCACTTACAACAACTTTTCTAAAATGTATTTAAAACATTTGAAGATTGTTAAGTAATGTAAATATAATAATTAATTATGTTCAGTGTGATACATTTGGCGAAAACCTCTCTGGTTGGAGAGTGTGGTTGGTAAAAGGGAAAAATGTTCAAGTAAGTGCCAGTGTATTCTGATATATTTTGTAGAGTCATATATCAGAATTAGGGTCAAGACATCGATATCCATGTAACAAAAACATCGATATCGATGTATCGAAAATATTGATCGATAAATCAGACCAATAAACATAAATTTTAAACTTCTGTTGTATCGATGACATCGATGATGACCTGAAGAACCATAAAAATCGACAGCATAGAAAAATATTGCGAAAATTACATCACCGAATTTTTTTACGAAAGGAGTGACTTTTTTTTAGGGTTTCGAGGTCATCCTGGAAACCCTAATGCTATTGGCAGTTCGTCCTAGGGTTGGGACATTGATAGGCAAACATCGATGTTTTCGATACATCGACATCGGTCCTCCAACCTAAAGAGATAAAAAAAAAAAAGGTCACCGCTTTCAAAAAATCTATCTTTTTCGTCCATTTCGTAGGGTGCGTTGCATCGATAACATCGATCTTTTCGATGTTTCGGGAATACATCGATGTTGGCCGATACATCGAAAGATCAACATCGATGTTTTAAAGTCCGATACATCGATGTTTTCGATACATCGACATCGATATCCCAACCCTAGTTTGTCCGTCCGTCCGTCGCATCTTGGATCATATCCCGACATATTGTAGTTAGAGATTTGAAATTTGGTACACAAGTTAAACTATTTTGACCAAAAACAGGAAAAAGGTTGTGAACTTTACAACTCAAAATTTATTTGATCAGTGAGCAATTGTGAACTGATCGCACTATTTTTAATTTTTAGTAATTTTTGAGTGGGGTATCATTTTAAAGGTATTGAAATGTAGATCACAAATATATATCGCGTTTCCAAAATGTCGGCCATTTTGCCCCCGAAATTACCAAAACAAAAATCACCAATAGGAAATATTGATTTTTATGACCGAAGAAACACTTTTAGTAGGTTGCTGGAAAGTACTTGACGGGATTTTTTGTTTTTTGGTTTAGGGGATCGATGTCGATGTACCGAAAACATAGATGTTGGTGTACCGAAAACATAGATGTTGGTGTACTGAAAACATAGATGTTGGTGTACCGAAAACATAGATGTTGGTGTACCGAAAACATAGATGTTGGTGTACTGAAAACATAGATGTTGGTGTACTGAAAACATAGATGTTGGTGTACCGAAAACATAGATGTTGGTGTACCGAAAACATAGATGTTGGTGTACCGAAAACATAGATGTTGGTGTACTGAAAACATAGATGTTGGTGTACCGAAAACATAGATGTTGGTGTACCGAAAACATAGATGTTGGTGTACCGAAAACATAGATGTTGGTGTACCGAAAACATAGATGTTGGTGTACTGAAAACATAGATGTTGGTGTACCGAAAACATAGATGTTGGTGTACCGAAAACATAGATGTCGATGTACCGAAAACATAGATGTTGCTTCGGCTCGATGTCGATGTACCGCGAAAACATCGATGTTAGTTCGGTTCGATGTCGATGTACCGCGAAAACATCGATTTTGGTTCGGTTCGATGTCAATCATCGAAATCATCTATGCTTAGCTATCAATGTTCCAACCCAAATCTAGAATTAACATATCTTCCTCATAACACCCTTGGCCTTACCAAATCCTTGGCCACTTTCCAGACAGAGTAAGTTTTGCCAAGTGCATTACAAAAACCAGAATAATTCCTACCTTGAAAAGAATTAAGCTAAAACACTTAATTCTTTCAATGAACACCATTTTACAGATACTTATTTATGGAATTTTAATAATACAGTTTTTATAAATCAATTTTAAAAAAGTGATGTTATGTTACTTAAATTTCCAGATTATCATCTTTCTTATCAAGTGAAGCTTGATTCATACTTAACTCTGAAACAGCTGTTCGTGAATAAATGTATCGACTGCGGTATCGATCCTAGACTTCCTACCACCACTATGACAGTGAGTATAGAACACTCTCCTTGTTGAAGTTGATTACTACTACTTCTACAATTATATTTAGATTAATACAGTCGAATCTCGCTTATCCAGACTCCACTAGTCCGATTAATCCAGATGGAACTCAATAATTTTCTAGTAATGCACAATCAATAAACTGTATTAGAATTATGTATTTTTAATTCTAAATACATTTTTAGGGTTAAAAGGTTGATCTACGTTAAGACTAAATAGTAATTTTTATTATAAGCATATCTGTTATAGTTTTTGAGAAATTTTTAAACTGATTCCGTTTAATTTGGACTTTCGGATAATCTTAATTTGATCTAGACAGTGCCCAGTCCCAGTCCCATCAAATCCGGACTAGCGAGTCTCTCTCTACTATACATAATACGTGTATTCACGTCCTATTATTTATGTGAATTAACCATTTAATTATAATTATAACATTGTTAAAGTAAATTTAATTTTTATGTCAATCTACCAAAAACTTTCAGTTTCAGTTTATTTACATAATGTTATACATTACTTATATACACTATTTATTATATAATTTATATATATTATTATTCTTTTAAATAGATATTTTTTAATGGTTATTTTTTTTTCAGTATCAACCTAAAATCGTGTACGGAGAGAACAGTTCCTTGACTTCACTCGTGTTTCCTCCACTCACTACTGGGTAAATATATTAGAATTATTTATTATTTGTTAAATTTAACTTCATTATCTTATCCTTGTTTATAAACCATTATATTTTGCTTCCGAGCTTAAAGATACAGAAGGTAACGGAAGCTATGTGATCGTTCTGAAGATCAAAAAAAATTATGTCTCCTTTAGAGGTAAATAAATGTATTTTTGTGCGCATGTGTAAGAGAAACAAATAGGCGCGGAAGGCTAACAGTTATACGGGAACAACAATGGGCTAATTATTACCTACAATTTAAATTCCATTAAAATCGGACGAGTACTTTTTACTACGTTTTTACTACGTTTTTACTACGTTTTTATTAGCTTGCATTCGTGTTTGTTTGTTTGTTTGTTTTTTGTTTGTGTGTTTGTTTGCTTGTTTGTTTGTTTGTTTGTTTGCTTGTTTGTTTGTCCGGTACAAATCTGGCAATCGATTTCTAACGAACTTCCCGAATAGCTAGACATTTGAAACTTTTAGCATAGCTCAGAACACGATGACAATGCATTATTTTAATACTTTAAGCCATCTTTCAGCAGAATTTAATTGGTATTCAGCAAATTTTGCTGTACGGAAAGTTAGTTCGGAAAATATCGGCAAGTTATTTTATTTGTTTTGCCATATCCATTATTTACGCAATCTTCATTTTGACGAGTCTCAAATTTGTGATAGATAAACATTGAATGACAGCAAAACAGGAAATATCGATTATATTATTTATCGATTATATTATTTCAAATATATCGATGGCACGGTTTAGATTTGGTGTTGGGGAGATCCGTTGTACAAAGATTTGTCCTTTTATAGGTTTAAGATCAGCTCTCTATGATTGTCATTTATGTGAAGTAAATAAATTTGGAACTATTTTTTTTTTTTTTTTTTTTTTTTTTTTTTTTTTTTTTTACTAACATTATAATATATTATATAACAATAACAATTATATTATCAACATTACATACGATTTAACAGAAAATTTAAAAACGTAGTATATAAAAAGTTCTTTTTATTTTGAAATTATTAAGATATATGTTGGTACGCAAAAATGGAACTTTGCGACCGACAAGCAGACACGGATCCAAAAATGTTCCCTGACAACTGAAGTGTTTTTTTGCCTTGGACATTTTTGAAATTGGAGACATACATAAAGAATGTTCGTTCTTCAAAACGATCACATAGCTTCCGTTTCCTTCGGTAAGTTCGGAAGCAAAAGAACAATTGACAGATTTAAAAACATATGAAAAATTAAACACTTACATTTGCCAATAAAAGGTTTTAATTGCATGAAATCATTAAAGTATACGAACTAGGACTCGAGGAAGCTTTGTGCCACACTAATTGGCTGACTAATTTATTTCTTCGCACATCTTCCCTCATCCTTATTCTCTTATCTCCAGTTGAAAATCAGCATCCAGAGGACAGCATTATGCAGACAAAAGCCAGCGTGATCGTTTGGCTTAAGTTATTTTATAAATTGAGGGCACCACGAGGTCGTAGGTTCGATCCTGCACCACTATGCTTTGTTTTACATGGCTCACTATTGATCACACTATTACTTTGGCGTTACACTGCACAGTGGTATGTTATTTGAAGTGGCTGGGGCTCTCAACCGCAAATATATAGGGTAGGTGTGGGAAAAGGTCCACATGAGGTAAATTTCCGCCCTTTCATATTTAGAGTTACCTTTGATAGGTTACAATATTTCCATGATTTGATAAAATGGGTAAATATCCACACACTAAATGGGGGAAACGTCCTAATGTTGGACTTTCTCTCATTTAAAAAGTTTAATCTAAAGATTAATTTATTTTAGTTACTTTTGGTAAAAGAACTGTACAAAGAGTACAATAGAAAGAAAGATTGATTGCTCCTTTTAACCCAGCTGATCCTGGATGAAGCGGAAGGATTAATTAAAAAGGGTTTCTCGGTTGGGGTATATCAGAGGTTTTTTAATTCTATACTTTATATTGTACCTAATATGTTTTCTTTATCGTTCAATATATATGTTCTTTCATGAATGATTTCACTTTCTTGAATTATTAATTAATTAATACCAAAAAGGGTAAATGTCCGCAAATCAAAATTTTGGTAAAATGGTCCCCCAAAAATGTTGAGAAATTTGTTGAGCAATGAGAGATGGGGGGGTTGTTAGGTGGTTACATGGCCAACATTCACAGGTCATTTAGAAATTATTAAAAGAAAGCAAATGCTCAAAATTAGGCCTAAACCACAAAGTGCGGACCTGTGCCTCCACCTACCCTACCTCTATATGCAAAGTCGTTCGTGGGAAAATACCATCGTATATAGTTTTTGAATGATTCTTGTCAAACAATGTCCCCTCTTTTAGATGGTAAAATCACCAATGTGATAAATATAACCGAAAAATTAAAATAGTACATTACACGTCGAGTGCGGAAAGTAGCATTTTGCATGCGAGTGTGGAGTTTGCACCCGAGCAATAGCGAGGGTGGTAAAACCACACGAGCAATGCAAAATGCCGTTTTCGCACGAGTTGCGTACCGTACTTTATCTACGATTGTTAGATTTAAATAATAAATACAGAAACAAATAAACTTGCTGTATGTAAGCTCATATTCTTGATAAAGATGGCATTAATTCATTAGTTGTATTTTTTGCCGAATTAATTATTTCTGGAGGATTATTATTCTCCACATGTTCGTCTAAGTCACTTGATTCACTCATTGTTTTTCACTAAAAACTCGATATAAACAGTTACTTTAATAAAAGAACACCAAATTAGTTTTGTTAAATGTAAACAAACTCACTAATCGTGCGTAAAGCTGAAGAATTCCTCTTCTTTACCGCACTAGTGTGGTAAAGAAGAGGAATTATTCAGAACTATGAGACGCGCAAGCGCAATGAATACAAGTACGTAAATAATCAGTTTCTACGCATCTAAACAAAGATATAATGTTTATATTTCGTATCAATCGTAGATAAAATATATTTCTGATACCTGCTACATGAAGTATTCATCAACATTAATACTGTGTTTTAACTCTCCCGAAAAATTAGAATGTTTACACGTAGGAGATATTTTCCCACGAGCTACGATATTTAATATACACTTTCTTCTGTGTTGACAAGTTTTGCCATACTCTCAACACCCCTCTCAAAAAATGTACACTTTCACGACAGTACTATCGCGGGGACTGACATGATAGTTATATCGTGAGAGAACTATCACCATTAGTTCTTTGGGCATCTTGCCTCCCTAGTACTTTAACATTATATTGAGGAACATAAAACTGTTAAAGACAAATTATAAGGTTTTATCTGGATTTCAGGTTTGCCCTATACATGGCTTATGTCTATACAACTGCTACAGTGCTCATGGATATATCATCTGGAGCTTTAGAAAGAGTTCAAGTCAATGGTAATTCAAATTTCATTACTTTTAGATATACCTATAATTATCATTTAAATGTTTTATTTAAAAGTGTTATTCGCAGTAAGGAGTTTATTTTAAACATTTTCAATGTTTTAAATATGCGGAAGTAAAGACAAACATCAAGTAGATAAATTAATATCTATTATTGGAAGGGGATGATGTGTTCAAAATGTTTTGTTTCCGATCTTACGGACTGTAACGGAAGCATTTTTGTCATTCTTCAAAACATTTTTTATGTCTCCAAATTTAAAAATGCCAAGACAGAAATTCTGTTCAGATAGTAGGGAACTTTTTTGGTCCCGAGACAGTATGCCCATATCATTCAACTTTTGTTGTAAACCAATATATCTTAAAAACTTATTGCCCAACTTAAATTAAATTTGGATGAAAGGTCAAAATTAGCCCATTGTTGGTCCCATAATAACGTTTTTCAATCTTTTGCGCCCATTTATTTCACTTCTAATTGGCACACAAAGTTATTTTTTTTATATTAACACATATCTTTCGAAGTAGTCGTTCGATATTCGTAAGCAAATTTGATATCGGATAATGTCCTCAGTGGAGATCAAAACAGCTTCAAATCTCAAGACAATATTTGGTCCAATAGTTGGGCACAAGGAAGCTATGTATCATAGCAATTGGCACAGATTATTTTTAAATGTAATACATATTATTTATTATGTTTATCTATTTTCCTTTATCTTACCTTCAAGTGATTAGAAGGCTTGTAAAAAGAAAATTATTTGAAAGTTCATTTATATTCAGTCAACATTGCCCCTAATTTCAAAATACAAATGGTATATTTCTAATCAATAACTTGGTTTTCCGTTGGAATCCACATTACGATGGGGTTGAAGTCCGTCATTTTGCTTCCACTACTGGAAGCATCTTCATGGGGGATTGTGCATCGTGGCGTCGACTCGAAGCAAACACAAGGTTTACTGACGACTGATGGAGAGAAGAACGACGAATTTATACTGGTTTACCTAGACTGTAGATTGTAGATTGTACCTGGATATCCCGGGGGTTCCTTTACTCGGGTTAATCCTTTCTCGGGATGATGCAATCAGACAGGTGCTGTCTTCGTCGGTATTCCTTTGTCGTATGGGTGATGTATAAAGTCGGAAAGTGACTGTAGAGACACCCTTGAAAATGCTTCCAGTAGTGGAAGAAAACGTTGAACTTCAACTCCTTCGTGACGTGGATTTCACAGTAAAATCAATTTATTGATTTCGCTTCAACCCACGGAAGCCTACGAACTAGGTTTTCTTCTTGTTGTCAACTTTTTCCTTTTTTACTTATATGAGATAATTAATTTCAGGTATGACTACGGCTGAGATGCTGACAGGTGACTCTTTAGTTCATCTAGGAATGACTATAATTCAGAACATACTGACGTTGTTTTGTGTCCACGTGGTTCTTAATGAAGCTTATTATGGAAGTATCGTCCTTATGTACGTAATGCTCATTATCTGCCAGATCAGCGGATCTCTTGTAGGCAAGTTATTTTCATAATTATAATATAGGTTGCGACAAAACCGAGTACTTAGTTTTAAAGTAGTTTATAAAAAATTAACGGAGGTGTATAGAGAAACAAGTAAGGCGCGCTTCACGTAAGTACGTGGGGGCGATAATCACCGGTTTCTGTACATTAAAGTTATAATTATTAAGTGTAATATGATTACACTAATATTAATAGTAATATTCTTTTTCTACTCCTCAAGACCTTTAAATTGATGTATAACATGTTATGGTAACTAAAACAATGTTTAGTCACCCGCCATATTGGCCGCCATCTTAAAAATTTTAATAATTGCATATTCTTTTTCTACACTTCAAGACCTTTAAGTTGATGTATAACATTTCATAGTTACTAGAAACTTTTTTAGTCACCCGCCATATTGGCCGCCATCTTGAAAATATCACGTGTGAAATTTTAATAGTTGCATATTCTTTTTCTTCACTTCAAGACCTTTAAATTGATATATAACATATCATGGTGACTAAAAACTTGTTTTTATTCGCCCGCCATATTGGCCGCCGTCTTGAAACTTTTAAGTGTAAAATTTTAATAATTGCATTTTCTTTTTCTACACTTCAAGACCTTTAAATTGATGCACTTGTGTGCCGAATTTCATGTTCCTGGCTGTTATAGTAGTTTATGAATTAAAACAAGCAACGTACAGTCACCAACGGACAGACAGACTGACAGACAGACAGACAGACAGAGCCGTTATATAAGGTTTCTTTTTGTACTTTGTACAGAAAGCAAAAACTGTTGTTTTTTTTCAGCAGTGAAAATACCATCTTATAATCATTAAGATTTTAAAATGGGAGACTAGGAGACCAGTATGCAGATTCACCTGGTTTCCGAATTGCAACGTCTCTGAGTCGTCGGTACTGGATCCCAGTATGTGTAGCGCCACATAATTACACATGCTGAGTCTCTTAGTCACCGAGTTTCCTAGTTTCCAAGAAATTTTTTAATATTATATACGAAATTCTCATTATTAGACGTGAAATCTAAAGGTCCGAGTTCAAACCCCAGGGGCAGAATATATTTATCTCCTTTCAAACATTTTTAATATTAGTTAAGATGATATAAATATGACGTAAACATAAACAAAAATGAACTGTTTTATTTGATACACTATATTATTATTATATTTGATTGCAGGAATGTTCGTGCTTACATTTGACATAAATTCGTTTGGTACTAACTACATTGGAATGGCAATAGCAACGACATTAGCCTTAAGTTCTGGTAAGATCACAGATATGCAGTATTTCTTTGTTGCATTTTATTTGTTAATATATATTTCAAGATCCTCGACTGTGTTTTTCTCCAGTGTGAGATAGCGACACATCATAAAAGAGGGCATTGGAGATTTTAATGGAATTATCCGTTTTAGGTGTTTTTAAGACCTCCTGAGTGGTTTTCAGCATGACGTCTGCATGTATGTATGTGTGTATGAGTGTTATCTTCGTAGCGCCCAAGTAATTTAACCTAGAGAAATGAAACTTGGCAGAAAAATCAGTCCTAACCTGTAATTGTGCCGCCCGGAAAATCAACTTTTTCTGCCACCTTGAACCTAGTTTGCTGAGTTAGCAAAAATTTAAAAAAATCGTAATAAATCGAAAATGGTCCTGATCGAGTTGAAATTTGGCTCGGATGTACCTCTCTGTATGACAAACAAGCCACTAAATTTCATTTTGATTTTGGCCGCCATTTTGAAGTTATAAATTTTTAAACTTTGACGGTTAATAATACTGAAATTAAATATAAGTCTTTGACTTATAGCATATCGTTGGAACCGGAAAAAATTAAGGAACAAATTTAAAAAAACCCCGACGAAATTCTATTAATTAGTTTAAAACTTATAAGTGAATATAATTATTTATTAGTGCGATAATTTTGATTACGTCAAAGTTTGTTTACATCTGTCAAAATACCGCCAAACTTCAAATAATTAAGTAAAATATAGGTATTCAAAATAAGGTTGTTTTTTTTGTAAAAATGATAATAAATCAGTTAGTTAAGAACGGTCACCCATCCAAGTACTGACCACGTCCAATGCTGCTTCCAGAGGCCACTTTAGTGGCCTCTGAAGTGAGGAAAAGTTCCGAGGTACCCCGTACCCAATTTTTTTTAATTATCTTTCACTTAGTCCACAGGCCACCATAAGAAGTGATTCGCTGATTGATAAAGTTTTCTTACCTTATGGAATCGCTTATTTATGCCGTGTCCACCGATGAATTGGGTATATGGCAACTGGGCGCTGGGCCATTTCTTTTTTGTTGACATGCCAAACTTGCCCTTCTGCGGGAACATTGAAAAGAGATAGATAAAGTTTTGATTTTCACAGGATCGTTTAATTAAATTATTTCAAAAACAGTGGTAAAGGTGGCCACCGATACGAGTGGGCCGTTTTCTTTTCAACGTCCCCGCAGAGGGATATGTTTGGGGCGGTGGACACCCCAAACGGCCCACTCATATCAGTGGCCACCTTTACCACTGTTTTTTAAATAATTTAATTAAACGATCCTGTGAAAATCAAAACTTTATCTATCTCTTTTCAATGTTCCCGCAGAAGGGCAAGTTTGGCATGTCAACAAAAAAGAAATGGCCCAGCGCCCAGTTGCCATATACCCAATTCATCGGTGGACACGGCATAAATAAGCGATTCCATAAGGTAAGAAAACTTTATCAATCAGCGACTCACTTCTTATGGTGGCCTGTGGACTAACTCTTTTACGATTTGAACTTAATCACTACCACTAATATATAATATTATTTATGTTTCATATTTACTACGACAGGTATGGTCTGGCCGGTTCAAGGAATGCACTGGACACTGAGACCTTTAGCATTATACAGTCCACTAAATCTGATGGCTCGAAGCTACGGCCATGTTATGCAACATGGCTTCACTCTCTTCGATCCACACGTCTACCAAGAGCTCATCGGCTACCTCGGATACGTCTTCTTATTTTTATTCTTAATCGTGATAAGGGTTAAGTATTATCACAGCCGTATTTAACAAAGTTTTTAACTAAACATGGCTTAAGTTAATGCGACCCTAAAGGAGATCAAGAAAGATCTGACGTTAAGTTTAATGGTTGTGAAAATAATTATTAAGTTAAAGAGAGTTTAAATACTTCGAGCTTCTACGTGCATAGTCATCTACATGAAAATGCATGTATAGTCTTAAAACAATTCTTTAAATACTCTTAAACCCTTTAAGGATCAGGAAAAAAAAATAAAAATGTTACTGTGGAAATATGTAATTGGATCATTGAAGGTGAGTAAACATAAGTATCAAAGGTGCAAACTAGGAAGAATTATCTTCAACTATGTTACTGTGGATTGGTGGTTTCCGCGGTTTACCACCTGACCATCTCTACGCGTGAGTTTTGGATGACATGTCTCTAGTTTTTTTTTTTATTGTGGCTCATATAGAAACAATTTCTTAGAGCGGATTTTTGTCAAAATACTCATTATACTACCAGTTTTGATGTAATATTGAGTTTTTATAATAAATTATTAGCGCTCTCAAGTTATTTGCAGATTTTTAGCTTGAGTTGTGAAAATGTAATAAATTTCGTTGTCTTAGAGGTTTGTGGTTCATTCCGTTAACCACATACTTAAAGGTGGTTAAGGATGTAAACCACCAAACCTTACAGGCAATATAATTTTTGTCAAGGTCATCAGAAGTACAAATCCCTTATTGATTGGTGTCATCTGCTATAGAAACCACCTAAAAACATTGATTTTTTTTTCATGGAAGGGGGGCTAGAATTTTTTCAAAAATAATTTTCCGGGGCCATTCTTGATCCCACAGATGAGATTTGCAACTCTAATTTTAGAAATTTGAAAAAAACAGTACTGCGCCATTCGGAGCAAAAGGGGGCGGTTTGCCTGGCAAACCACCAATCCTTAAAGGGTTAAAAGATATATTTAATTTATAGTCTTTAAAGTATTCTTTATACTCTTAAAAGATATATTTATAGTATTGTATGTGTTCTACATACTGTACACTATTATTTGTTTTTAAAATCCTACAAGATTGTACCTCATAAATTATATTTTAAAAATGTTGCTTATTGATTGGCTGGCCTAAAACAATTTGTTCACTCAATATGGCAATCTAACAATCAAATATGGATATCTATAAAGTATATCATAAAACTTGTAGAATTCAATTTCATTTTAAGTTCTATGTACTCATAAAAAGAACTTTAAATTTTAAAACTTAAAATAAAATTAATGAGAATTATTCAATAAATCTAGATGTACTGGACTAAGATCGTAGAAGCTTATACTATGAAATTATAAATATATAATAAAATATATTTTCATTTAAAATTTTGCATGCTATGAAGCAACTGAAATATGCTAGTTTTTAGTAGTTGAATTTTTAAAAAAAAAACAAAATTGGAAAATATGATAATTCATAGGATAGGTATGCTTTTTATAATTATTTATATTTTATAACAATAAGAATAGACATATGAATGGAAATTTTATAACTTGTAAATACATTTCTTTTTTGTAATTTTATTCAGCGTTGAATTTATTTTATTTGTAACACACCTGTATTAGCTGAACTTACAATCCTATAACTACTTTCTTAAAATTATGACTAGAGAGGATAATAAATAGCAACACAACAATAAAGGTCACAACAATTTTATATATTGTGGTCACAATATTTTTGTGTTACTATCGTATCAATCTCTCTTGTCATAATTCAGAAGTCAGTTCCACATTTTTAGTACCTTCAATTTTTGAGTGTACCACTTTTTTCGAATTGCGCATGTGCATATTTAATTTTTAAACTTCCTGTATATTATTCCTGTGGTTGGGTCAAAAAGTTGCACCAGAATTTGAAATTTCAGCTCTTAAACGGTTCAGGTGCTATGAACCAAAGAGCGACGGATAGACGGACACATCACCCTTGGCATAAGGGTTGCGTGAAGTATCTACGAAACCCTTAACAATGAATTGGGGACACAAGAAAAAGAAATTCTATTTCTAATAAATAAAACTATGTAAAAGACCAGTCATGAACCACGACTTAATGAGCGAATTTTCAAAGAAATCAGCGTATTATTTGGCTTAAGATAATATAGGAAAATTATGGTTTAGAATTTGGATGTCCATCAACCATCTGTATTTACATATGCAATTCAACTATCCGTATTTACATATGCAATCCAACCATCTGTATTTGCATATGCAATCCAACAATTTGTATATACATATGCAATTCAACCATCCGTATTTACATATGCAATCCAACCATCTGTATTTGCATATGCAATCCAACCATCTATATTTACATATGCAATCCAACCATCTGTATTTGCATATGCAATCCAACCATCTGTATTTGCATATGCAATCCAACCATCTGTATTTACATATGCAATCCAACCATCTGTATTTGCATATGCAATCCAACCATCTGTATTTACATATGCAATCCAACCATCTGTATTTGCATATGCAATCCAACCATCTATATTTACACATGCACTCCAACCATCTGTATTTGCATATGCAATCCAACCATCTGTATTTGCATATGCAATCCAACCATCTGTATTTACATATGCAATCCAACCATCTGTATTTGCATATGCAATCCAACCATCTATATTTACACATGCACTCCAACCATCTGTATTTACATATGCAATCCAACCATCTGTATTTACATATGTAATACAACCATCTGTATTTACATATGCAATCCAACCATCTGTATTTACATATGTAATACAACCATCTGTATTCACATATGCAATCCAACCATCTGTATTTGCATATGCAATCCAACCATCTGTATTCGCATATGCAATCCAACCAGCTGTATTCACATATGCAATCCAACCATCTGTATTTGCATATGCAATCCAACCATCTGTATTTGCATATGCAATCCAACCATCTGTATTTGCATATGCAATCCAACCATCTGTATTCGCATATGCAATCCAACCAGCTGTATTCACATATGCAATCCAACCATCTGTATTTGCAAATGCAATCCAACCATCTGTATTTACATATGCAATCCAACCATCTGAATTTATCTATGCAATCCAGCCATCTGTATTTGCATATGCAATCCAACCATCTGTATTTACATATGCAATCCAACCATCTGTATTCACATATGCAATCCAACCATCTGTATTCACATATGCAATCCAACCATCTGTATGCGCATATGTAATCCAACCATCTGTATTCACATATGCAATCCAACCATCTGTATTCACATATGCAATCCAACCATCTGTATTTGCATATGCAATCCAACCATCTGTATTCACATATGCAATCCAACCTACGTAGCAGAAGTTTTATCTTTTCTTATATTGATGTTTATCCCATTAATAGAACAAATACATTTCAAACAGAAATATAGATGGTTGGATTGCATATGCAAATACAGATGGTTGGATTGCATATGTAACAAATACATTTCAGTTCGCCTCTAGCTCTCGTAGGGTAAACACTACCAGTTTTGCCAGTGACGACCTTAGAGATCAAACGCATTTAAAATCTATTAATTTTATCTTTTTATTCTGATTAGTTATTTAATCCGTTAAATATTATTATCAGAAACATAGATAGAGATTAAATACGTCTTGTTTTTACTATGTATAATGTGTAAAATGTAAAAACGATGTGGAAGGGGTGTAAAAAAACGTGTTGAGATAAAGCAAAGTCCATGCAAAGAATCCAAGGCTCATTCAGTCGCTTACAGAAAATAGGCCGTGCCGTGTAATCTTATACTATCACCATACTATACGTACAAAAACGTAAACATACCAAATACGAAAAATATTTCAAATTAAAAAAAAAATGATGAACTGCGAAAAATGTGCTCAGAACGCGTCGCCTACAAAAAATCCAATGTGCATAAAGTGTAGCAAAATCTTTCATCCGTTATGTGCGGGATTACCTAATAATGAGGC
Organism: Gerris lacustris; assembly: GCA_951217055.1. Taxonomy (NCBI): domain Eukaryota; kingdom Metazoa; phylum Arthropoda; class Insecta; order Hemiptera; family Gerridae; genus Gerris; species Gerris lacustris. The sequence goes on along the minus strand of OX578284.1, from coordinate 7,636,919 downwards.
TTATAGAAAAATGACGATAGAAAGAAGAAGCAAATGGCAGTGTAAGGAATGCAAAGAAAATAAGGAAAAACTTAGTGAAATGATTATAAAACCCAAAAAAGGGTCAGACAAAAAAGAAGATACGGAGGAAGATACTGAATCTGACAGTGATACGGAATTAGAACAAACAACAGGTGAGAACGATAAATTCCTTGCAATTGAGAAGAGTCTAAAAAAAATATTAAAAAAAATAAAACCTATAAAAACAATAAATGAAAATATAAATGAGCTAAAACAGTCTATAACTAAATGTGAAAAAACAATCGAAGAAACCAGAACCTCTTTGACAAAATTAGACGAGAAAACCAATAGCATTGAAAATAATAATGAAAGAATCACCCTGGAAAATGAAAATCTTAGGGAAGAAGTAATCAATCTTAACATGTCTGTGCGAGCTATTGAACAAAGAAGTAGAATTAAAAATATAGAAATAAATGGAGTGCCTGAATCGAACAATGAGAACTGCATCTCGGTAGTGATGAAAATCGGTACTTTACTTGGAATAGATACGCCGGAGAACCACATAGATGTGGCTCATAGGGTTCGTACAATGGCCAAAAACAAACCCAAACCTATAATTGTACTTTTAAAAAACAGAAACTACAAAAACTTGTGGATAAAAAAGTCGAAAGATTTAAAATTAGACGCCAGTCAAATCAACGAAATCTGGGTAGGATCTAGAATTTACATTAACGAACATCTTACTGTGGAAAATAAGAGATTACACTGGCTCGCAAGAAAATTTTCACAGGTATATTCTTATAGATTTATTTGGATTAAAGATGGAAAAATATTTTTAAGGAAATCAGACTTTAATAGCGAAACCATTAACATCAAAACCATAGAACAACTCCGAGCCCTGGATCAATTAAAGAAATTACCGGAACTTCACGATGAACCACCAATCAACCAGACGAAGTCACTTCATAACTAGTTCAACTTTAAAACTTTTTTAAAAAAAGGACTTAATAAATAAAAAATGATTTCAAACATCAACTCTACACACCCCTCCAGATGAGTTAATTTTTTTTTTATTTTATATCCAATTGTTTATTTTTTTATTTTTATTTATTTTTTTTTTTTTATTATTTTACTTATTTATTTTTCTTTTTTTCTTTTTTTTATTTTATTTTTTTTTTTCTTTTTAATTTAATTTGGTTTATCAATTACTTTTTTTTTTATTTTATTCTATTCATTTATTTATTTATTTATCTTATTTCTCTCTCTCTCTCTTTAAATGGTTTTAATTGACCATCTACAAGATGATTACCAAGATTTGAATAATAATGAAATAAGTGTTTCATCTATTAACGAACTCAATAAGGTGTTAAATGATAATATAACTGATCTGTCTATTATTGTTACTAATATCAGGAGTATTTACAAAAACTCGGATGAATTTTTACTTCATTTAAATATGATGAAAAAGAAATTTGATATTTTAGCGTTTGTCGAGTCATGGCTCCTTCCTAAGTATCATCACACTAAATCTCTTGAATTAAATGGCTATGATTTTTATAGTTCTACTAAAAATAACTTCAATCAATGTGCGGGTATTGTTCTTTATGTAAAAAAGGAAATTAGTGTGTTGGAATTTAGGGAGATTTTTATGACTCAGTGTAATTGCCTGCTATTGAGATTACAACTCAATAATGGTGAAAAACATGATATTATTTTTTTATATAGGTCACCTGCAGCTGATAAACAACTTTTCATTTTCGAATTAAACAATATTATAAGTACTAATCACTTAATAAATTTAAAAATACTAGGAGACGTGAATATAAACATTTTGGAAGGAAGCAAGGATCCTTATAAGAATACTTACTTAGACTGTATGGCTAGTTTTAACCTTTATAGTTGTATAAATACACCTACTAGAATTTTTAACGATAACATTTCCTGTATAGATCATCTTTTTCTTTCAAACTTTCATAAAAATAAAGATAAATATACTTTCATTAACTGGAAATCAAACATTACAGATCATAATACCATTATTTGCTGTCATAAAGGTATAGTTAAATCTAGTAAAAATCAAACCGCTTCTATGGAGCAAATGAAACTATTAGATATAGAAAAATTAAAAGAGAACCTAAATAATGTTTGTTGGGATCAAGTAGTAAACTGTTTTGATATTAATAGAGCCGCATTGATTTTTAAAAAGATAATGGATGAAACGACGGATCTATCCTCCAAAGTTATAATCATAAAAGAAAATTCCAAGTATAAAAAAATAAAACCTTGGATTACTCATGGCTTGATAAACTCTATTCGTAAAAAAGAAAAACTAGCAAGAAAGGTCGGTAAAAATCCTATGAATAAAAAATTATTAAATTATTTTAAAAAATATAGAAATAAGCTGAATGTTTTGATACGTGAAGTGAAAAATAAATATTATTCCCGAAAAATCGAACAAGCCGGTTCAAACCAAAAACAAATGTGGAAGGTACTAAACGAAGCCATGGGAAATAATAATACGAAAAATGATATCAAAACTATAACTCACGAGGATAGAACCGTAGCTTCTGCGGACAATCCTGCTGAAATGGCAAATATATTTAACTCTTATTTTTCCAAAATTGGGGAATGTTTGGCTTCTCAGATACCAGATGTACAGCTGATTCCTGATAATTTGGATTTTTCAATTAATGGCATTGAGTTTAATTTTCAGGAGGTTACTGAATCTCAAATCTCCGATGCTATAAATCAACTAAAAGGTGGATCAGGTCCCGGATTTGACCACCTCTGTTCCGAGACTATTAAAGAAATAAAGACGGACATTTTAAAACCATTAACACACTTAATCAACCTTAGTTTACGAACTGGCGTATTCCCAGACATATATAAAACTACAATTATAACACCTATATATAAATCCGGAAATAAAAAATTGGTAACTAATTACAGACCAATTTCTCTGACATCTAATATAGCTAAAATATTTGAAAAGATTGTGAAAAGACAGCTGGTCACATACTTAGAAGATAACAAATTAATTTCAAGTAATCAATTTGGATTTCGAGAGGGTCTGGGAACGGAGGACGCCATAGCACAGCTCACCCAAACGATTTATCGTGAACTTGATCAATCAAAAAAATGTTTAGTTATATTTCTCGATTTGACTAAGGCTTTCGACAGCATATCTCACGAAATGCTTTTGAACACATTAGTCAATCTAGGTTTTTGCCGTGAAACGTTATCGTGGTTTTTGTCTTATCTCGATAGTAGACAGCAATTTGTTAAAATAAAAAATAATCTCAGTGAGTCCCGTACCTTTAAGTACGGAGTACCTCAAGGAACAGTAATTGGTCCGCTTTTGTTTTTAGTCTATGTGAATAATTTATTAAAATATAAAGGATGTAAAATCATATCTTATGCTGATGATATGGCTCTGGTTCTAACGGGAAGCAGTTGGACTGAGGTCTCTGAGAAGGCTAATGAAAATCTATTCCAAATCCACAACTGGCTAAATCATTTTAAATTAACAATTAACAAAAAAAAGTCTTATTATATCGCTTTTTCTATTAAAGAATCCTCGCTTCCTTCCCTCCAACAAATTAATATTAAATTTCACAACACTAAAGAAAATCATCAATGTCAGAACTGTGAGATACTAGAAAGGAGAGATGTAGCATCGTACCTTGGAATCACCATAGACCAGTGCCTAAGATGGAATCACCACATAAATAACTGTGTTGCCAACCTAAGGAAATTTTATTATGTTTTTTACAATGTCAGGAAATTTTTAAAAAAACAAATATTAAGGTCATTATATTTTGCCCTGGTTGACTCCAAATTACAGTATGGTATAGTTGGTTGGGGAGGCTCTAGTACTTCTACTCTTATTCCTCTAATAAACGCACCCAAAAGAAAATTATTAAAATAATTCTGAGTAAGAAAATAATGTATTCTTCCAAATTATCATTTATTGAACTAAATGTTTTACCCCTTACTACAATAGCCACCCAAAGAGCTATCATATTTGTCTATAAGAATTTCAATCCAGTTACCAGCTCAGAAAACGTTGTTTACAGTACTAGAGCTGTTAATGTTCTTAAATATGCTATACCAAATTTTTCCACTTCTTTTGCGCAGAAATCAGTATTGTATAGAGGTACAGATGCTATAAATTCTCTCCCTTCTGATATTAGAATTATCAAAGAAATATCTAATTTTAAATATAACTTGAAAAGATATTTCTACAATAAGCTATCAGAATAATGATGTGTATATATAGATATGGGTGTATATATGTGTGTATATATATGTGTGTATGTGTGTGTGTATGTGTATGTATGTATGTGTATATGTATGTATGTGTATGTATGTATGTATGTGTATGTGTGTATATATGTATATGTATGTATGTATATGTATGTATATATATATATATATATATATATGTATGTATGTGTATGTGTGTGTGTGTATGTATATTTGTAAATATATGGGTATATATGTATGTGGATGTATATGTATATATATATATGTCTTTGATAATAATGCTCTTACACTTTGAACTTAAACTGATTTAGGCTTTCTTTTAAACATTTAGTAATTACATAAATATATAAACATCCTTATCAATGAGTTCAGAATGAATCTTATCTTAAATTATTATTAAAATCTTATCCTATAAAGGAATGGATTATTTTTCGTTAATTATTGTCTACACGGATGTTGAATTATTTTGTAAAACTAATTTTCATTTTGATTGTAACTTTCTATTTTTCTATTTGAACTCCTTCCCCAAGCTCCAGCTCTGCTTTTTTGGGGAAGTAGACAAGTGTAATTTTTATTTTGTTTTTGTAACTAATTTTTTTTGATTGTCGATTTAATAAAAAAAAAAAAAAAAAAAAAAACAAACATATTTCATCCCATATTACATATTTTATCTTATATTACTTTTTTTAATGGATTAGGGCACGTCCAATTCAACCAGCTTTTATTGCAACTATAAAAATTATAACTTAATAGTTTCATTGTTAACTCTATCACACTAAAGTTATGAGATGTATTAACAACAGAGTATTTGCTTACACTTTAGAAAGTACAAGCCTTCACCCTGCGAGGCTTATGCTAGGTATCAGTCGCTATCTTTCCTATTATCCTTTAGGCTGTAGTGATTGACAAATGTCAATCAATGTAAAATGATTTTTGATTGAATTGTTTTTTAAAATTGATAGATTATTATCATTATTATAATTCTTTTGTAATAAGTGTACATTAAATATCTTTATCTGTGAACATAGTTATTACCTAGCTTCCACAACAGTTTCTATATTTGTCAACAGCAACTAGACCAGATCTAGCATACGCTGTAAATAAGCTCAGCCAGTTTAATAAAGACCCTAGGAAACAACACTGGGATGCAGCCAAGAGACTTCTCAGATACCTCAGGGCAACTACAAATTTTGAACTTGTATTCCGAAAAACTGGAAAAAAGTTAGTCGGATACTCAGACGCAGATTGGGCAGGAGATTTAGAGGATAGAAAATCCCGAACAGGCTACACTTTCATACTGGCAGGGGGGGGGGGCTATATCTTGGGAGTCCAAGAAACAGAAACTAGTTTCTCTCTCCAGTATGGAAGCGGAGTATGTCGCTTTAAGCGAGGCTGCTCGCGGGAGGTTCTGAATCTAAAATTTTTATTAGATGAAATTGGATTTAATCATCTTGTGAAAAATCCAATCAAAATATTTTGCGACAGCCCAAGTGGTCTATCTTTTTGCAAAAAACACAGTTTACCATAACAGAAGTAAATACATTGAAATTAAATACCACCATGTGAGAGATCTGGTTCGATCAAAATTGATTGGCTAGAGTACATCGGCACAGGTGAGATGACCGCGGATATTCTAACCAAGCCAGTTGAATGACTGAAACTCGAAAAATTCTCAAAGGGCTTAGGTTTGGAGAAAAAACTCCCACCAAATGGAGAATAAGAAAAACAAATCCTATCAAATGGGGGCGTTTGTAGTGATTGACAAATGTCAATCAATGTAAAATGATTTTTGATTGAATTGTTTTTTAAAATTGATAGATTATTATCATTATTAATTCTTTTGTAATAAGTGTACATTAAATATCTTTATCTACGATTGATACGAAATATAAACATTATATCTTTGTTTAGATGCGTAGAAAGTGATTATTTACGTACTTGTATTCATTGCGCATGCGCGTCTCATAGTTCTGAATAATTCCTCTTCTTTTCCACACTAGTGCGGTAAAGAAGAGGAATTCTTCAGCTTTACGCACGATTAGTGAGTTTGTTTACATTTAACAAAACTAAATACATTTAACAAAAAATACAACTAATGAATTAATGCCATCTTTATCAAGAGAGAGATACGAACTTACATACAGCAAGTTTATTTGTTTCTGTATTTATTATTTAAATCTAACAATCGTAGATAAAGTACGGTACGCAACTCGTGCGAAAACGGCATTTTGCATTGCTCGTGTGGTTTTACCACCCTCGCTATCGCTCGGGTGCAAACTCCACGCTCGCAGGCAAAATGCTACTTTCCGCACTCGACGCGTAATGTACTATTATCTGTAAACATAGTTATTACCTAGCTTCCACAACATAGGCATAGCAATTAAATGAAATGCCTAAATAATTTTGTTTCCATAACCTGCTAGTAATAAATTAGGACTATATAATATATTCATTCATTATTCATTCCATTACTAAAAATGAAATACACTCCAAAAAAGGCAGGCATTTTACCCTAGTTATACTGCTCTATTCAACAATATTAGTAAAGTGAATTTGTAAGTAACAAGAACTAGATTTGTTATTGCTCAATTGAGGCTACTCCGTGAGACGCTGTAGTGGCCATGACGCAATCTGTAAATCACAGGGATATACGGATTTATATTTTTTTAATTTCTACTTTTTTTTTTAATCAATCTTTCAATAAAGGATGTTTATTATTATTAACTTTGGTTCTCTTCAATATTTTTCGATGAAACCAAGCCTACAACATGCGCATGTTGTTTGCGCCCAACTCTGAAAAGAAAAATCGATTTAGTTCAGTCAGTTTTAAAGTCGGACTGATGGCTACAGACACACATGCACACACACGCGATAAGAGACAAAGACATACATACAATTTCGGTTTTGGGAATGTATGAAATAAAAAAGTTTCCACAAATGTTTTCAATTCAAAACTTTAATTTTACACATTTCATAGACAGATACATTTAGAGAAATTATAAGTTAATAAATAATAAAAGTTAATAATATAATAAAGGTTAAATTTAATTACAAAAAAAAAATAAATATGAATATATATTTTAATTTATAAAAAATAATTAAAAATAACAAAGAAAGGGTCCCTAAAACTCAAATTGCTATCAATTTAAAAAATACATTTTTCCGTGGTAGGCTGTAAAATAGTAACTTTAGAGCCTAAAAAACAGCTAAAATCCATTTTTTAATTACGTGGACTTAATCTTTTCATTACTCCTAACTGTAAAGAAAAAATTTTTTATGTCCTAGGACGAAAAAAGTTTTTATTGTACTGCTGGCAGTTGTCAAAACTTCCGTTAGTAGCGCTGCAGGAACTAATGTAACACTTCCAGTGATTTTATGAATTAATTAATTATTAATATTTATAAATAATAATAAAAAATTGACAATCTCAGTTATAAATTTCTATCAAACTTATATAATAACTATTTGTTCAGTTCCTTAGGTTCCACATCTCCAGTTTGATATTTTTATATGTTACTTTTTTAACCAAAATTTCTGTGTTATGTTCATATTAATGATTTTTTTGTATATGTGAAAGTAGTTTTGTTATTTTAACTTAATATGACCCTCTCTTTTAGAGATAGATTTTACACTAAAATTGACTTCATACAGACATCAGTATTGTAAGTTATAAAAATTTTTTAATATTCATTATTTTTGGCATTTCTGTTAATTAATAAATCAAGTTTTTACTCAATTGTTTTTATCTAATCTAAATAATTTTGTTATTTATTGTTTGTATTGTGACTGGTTATCATTTTTTTATAAAATTTTTGGAATGTTTAAAGCATTATTAATTAACTTATATTTATTATTTGTTGTTATTTTAGATTAATTAAAGATTGATAATGACCTTAAAACAGGGTCGAAACGTCTCGTTAATGAAGATTTAAGTGTTTTTATATTACTACCACACCTTATTTATCCATCAACTTAAATTTTAAGAATTGATTATTTATTAATATTTAATGTTTTTTCATTATCTGCTACCTCGGAAAAAATTGCATATGCTACGCGACTGTGAAGTGTTTTTTCTTTACCGCGTTAATTACATTTACTGTCTCACTTCACAGCCTAGTAACATAATATACTATTAATTTGAAAGAACAGCTTAAAGACTAAAAAAAATATATATATATTTCGTAAGAACAATGAGAACAATTCTTTATCCTAAATACTCTAAATTAAAAACCTGAAACCAATTCAGCCCCCCCCCCCCCCCCCCTCTAGCGAAAACATATAATATTAAATTAAAATCACGTTCTGGACATAAGACTTGTTGCTCATTCTGGTGGAGGTTTAGTGTATTATATTTAAGAAGGTAAAGCTCGTGACTCTCTTTACTTCTTACTTAAACAAAGTTTTTAATAAACGACCAATGAGGGTGCTCTTATTTTGTTCAAGTCAAGGCAAACATCCTTAACCTTGTTGAAGTAATGCCAGCGTTTCTTTATCTTTATACCCAAGTAACTGATAGATGAAACTTGGCGTAAGCCCTTCAAAATCATTAGGATCATCATCAAACAATGCTAAGAGTTTATTGATTTTATAATTGAAAAGGGCATCTTCCGGTAATATTCCCCTAACAAATAGGTTCTCTTTAAGAACTTTAACAACATTAGGAAAATGAACTTTAGCATCAAAGTTTGCACCTTTATCTATCAAATACTTAATAACTTGTGAGTTTCCAGAAATCGCAGCAAGGTGCAATGGCGATAAGCTATTTTCTCCGCCATTCACATCTATGCTGTATTTTTTAACTAAATCTTTAACTATTTTGAATTCACCACACATAGAAGCAACGTGCAACACTGTTAAACCAAGCTCACTAACACCATCATTAGAATCAATAATTGCGTTTCTATTCAGCAAAAAATTAATAACTTTATTATTATTGCTACAAACAGCACAAAAAACAACTGTTCGACCCCTTTCATCAATCGCATTGATATTTGCTTTTTCCCTTACAAGATATTCAACAATATCATAACGACCATGAAACGCTGCTACATGCAATGGCGTAATACCAAGATTGTCATTTTTATAACAAATCTCCTCTCCAATCTGCTCTATAAAATATTTTACCAAAATCAATTCGCCACCTTTAATCGCACAATGTAATGGTGTGCAACCTTTATTATCAGCAGGATTAATATCAGCATTTATACTTTTAAGTTCTTGCACTAGATACTCTACTACTTCATACTGCCCATGAGTAGCAGCACTATGTAATGGCGTCATTCCATCTTCATCGGCAGATATAATATCAGCCCCATTTTCTACTAAAAGCTGTACTAATTCTAAGCTACTAGCTTTAGCAGCTCGATGGATAGGAGACAACCCCCCCACTTTTGAATTTACATCTACATCTTCTTTTAGAAGAGTTGCAACTTCTTTATAATATTTTGGATTTGACACAGCAGAATAAGTACTCAATAAGTACTCATTAAGCTCTTTTTTGTTGAAACCTGACTTTTCACCTAAATAACGAACAATCTCTAAGAAACCTATGCCTACTGCTAAATGTATTGGTGTCCTACCATCGTGAGCGGTAGGATTAATATCAGCTTTTATACTTATAAGTTCTTCCACTATATATTCCACTAAATCGCAATGTCCACTAATAGCAGCCCAATGCAATGGTGTCTCACCACTATTATCAGAAGGATTAATATCAGCTTTTATAATTTTAAGTTCTTGCACTAGATACCTTACTATATCGTATTTGCCACGTTGAAAAGCTAAATGTAATACTGTGAGACCACGATTATCAGCAGGATTAATATCAGCTTTTATACTTTTAAGTTCTTGCACAAGATACTTTACTAATTTTTGATTGCCACAATAAAGAGCCCAATGTAATGGTGTCAATCCATAATTATCGGCAGATATAATATCAGCCCCATTTTCTACTAAAAGCTTTACTAATTCTAAGCTACCAGTTTCAACTGATCGATGGATAGGAGACCAATCTCCCACTTTTGAATTTACATCTACATCTTCTTTTAGAAGAGTTGCAACATCTTTATAATATTTAGTATTTGACGCAACAGTATTCAATATGTACCCATTAAGCTCTAATTTATTGAAACCTGACTTTTCACCTAAATATCGAACAGCGTCCAAATGACCTCCGTCTACTGCAAAATGTATTGGTGTTATACCAAGGTGAGTGGTAGGGTTAATATCAGCTTTTAAACTTTTAAGTTCTTCCACTAAATACTTCACTAAATGGTAATGTCCACGAATAGCAGCAATATGTAATAGTGTGCGACCAGTATTATCAGCAGGATTAATATTAGCTTTTATTCTTTTGAGTTCTTGCAGAAGATACTTTGATATATCGTAATGGCCATAATCAATACTTTTATGTAATGGTGTGCAACCATTATTATCAGCAGGATTAATATCAGCATTTATACTTTTGAGTACTTGCACTAGATACTTTACAAGATCGTAATCGCCATATTCAATAACTTTATGTAATGGTGTGAAACCATTATAATCAGCAGGATTAATATCAGCATTTATACTTTTAAGTTCTTGCACTAGATACTTTACTACTTTGTAATGGCCACCAGTAGCAGCTCTATGTAATGGCGTCATTCCATTATTATCGGCAGATATAATATCAGCCCCATTTTCTACTAAAATCTTTACTAATTCTAAACTACCAGTTTTAGCAGCTCGATGGATAGGAGACCAGTCTCCCATTTTATAATTTACATCTAAATCATCTTTTAGAAGATTTGCAACATATTTACTATGCTTGGTATTTGATGCAGCAGTATTTAATATATACTGATTAAACTCCATTTTGTTTAGGCCTAATATCTCACCTATATATCGAACTACCTCTATATGACCTCCGTCTACTGCTAGATGTAACGGTGTTCTATTAATCTTATCTTTGATATTTACTGCATCTCTATCTTTATTTAGGAGAAATTTAACTACATTTAATTTACCACGCTCTGCGGCATAATGCAAGGGAATCATATTTAATACGTAAGCAGCATATAAATTAGCATTTAGTTTGTCTACTAACACTTCAGCAAAATATATATAACCTTCTTTAGCAGCTATATGTAATAATGATCCATCAATATGGGTTAAAGTATTAACATTTTTTTTAGCTTCAAACATGTCCTCCCAACTTGCTTCTTTTTCCAGAAGTAATTCAGCAACGCCCCAATAATGCCCCTTATCAGCATAGCTTAATGGGCTCCAACCGAATATTTTGTCTCTAGTACAAATACTTGCTTCATATTCTAATAAAACTTTGACAATATCTAAGTGATCATACGCTGCGGCTAAATGGAGCGCCGTTCTGTTTCCCTTATCAAGGCTATTAATAATATTCTTAGCTTTTTGTGAATCTGATAATAATTCGATAACTTTATCTTTATCATTATTCAAAACTGCCGTATGTATTTCAATTTGATTTTGACGCTTATCCTTAGCCAGCATACGATCGAAAAAATCACGTATTACTTCATTTCTTTTATTAAATATATTCTTACGTAAAAAGTCACGCACTTGCTCATACTTTAGATTATCTTCTGATTTTTTTAGCATATTATTAACAAAGAAATCTGCAGCAAAATATTCAGCAAAAGTACGGTGAATAAATCGTGGTTTACCATTAATTATCTGATAAACAATACCCGTATTTTCTTCACCCTGTCCTATATCTTCATTTAATTTTTTAATTTTATTTTTGTCTTCATCTTCAAAAAAAAATGTCCAATCCTCTTTAGAAAAGATTAAATTTAAAGCTAATAGTCTATGGTTTTCTACAAAAGGCATTCGTGAATCATTAAAATGTTTCTTAGCCATAAGATTTGTTAAATCCATTTTACCTTTTTCTACAAAATTAATCTTACGCTTGTTTTCAATGAAACGTTCATATAGATCGAGTAAATTAAGCCTATCAGGTAATTTAGGTTTATCATTAAGACGACTACGTGGATAAGGTTCAAGGTTATAGAATTTGATAAAATCTTCATAAAATTCTTGTTGAAAAGCTTCAGCAAGCATTCTTATCTGTAATGGCACACCTGTGAATTCTCTTTCTTTATCGGAGACAGACTTGGAGAATTTTGCGATGAGCTCTGCAGCATAACTTTTAGCTCGTTTCTGGATTAAATCTTTAATATCATCTAAATTAGGGGAAATAACAACTTTCTTAACTATATCCTTAAGGTTTTCAGGAATTGTATGATGTTTACCTTGCTGCTTATCTATAAGATTTGTTATCTTCTCAACTGATTCTTTTATTTCAGCAGGATTAAGCCTCGAAATTATACTTCTAATTTTATTTAGGTTATAATCTTTATCATCCTTCAATTCAACAATTTCTAAGTCAATAATTTGAGAGGCTTTTTCAGCCATACTTAGTGATAATTCATCTTCATCCGCACTACCTATCTTATCAGTTAATTCTTTAATCACATCGTACATAAAGTTTGTCTTCCAAAATATCTCTAAGAACTCTTTCTGGTTTTCTTCAGTTAATGGTTCTAGAGTGTACGAAAAAACACTTAACGCATCTTCTAGATCGTATTGTGCAAAGGGTCGAGTAGTGATCCACATTTGTTTTACCTCATCCTTTAAAAAATTAATTAGCTTTATTACCTTACCTTTATAATAAGGATCAGAAGCAATCTCATCAAACCCATCGAATAACAAGAAAGAACTTTCTAAATCTTTTATTTCTGTAATTTCCCTTAAAAATTTAATAATTCCATTTTTGTTTTTGAAGTCTGCTTTAGATAACTTATCTGAATGGTTATTTAAGTTAACTCTAATAACTTTGTCACAAATCCTAGCCTTTTGTTGCTCGAATGCCAAATGACTGAGTAATGTAGACTTACCCATACCAGGCCCTGCAGAAATAATAACTAATTTATCTTTTATATCACTAATTTTCTGAACTTTCCAGCTTGTTACTATTGTATTATCTACATAATTTCTTAATCTAGTTAGAGACCCTTGTGAATGTTGCCATTCAAATTTGTTATCTTGGTCTTTAAGCCAATGAATATTCAAACGATTATGTTCATTACTCAATGTTTCAAAATCTGTACGCTTGTTAGAAATGAGTACTATATCTTGAGAGTTTTGAAGTTTTAATTTATCAACGTGACCGCTACTAGTAACAAAAAACTTGGAAGTTTCATTCTTGAAGTCTTCTTTAATTTGTATATTACGCCCAAGAATCCTAGTTATGTAATAGTATTTAGTGGCAAGTAAGTCAGATGAAGACCCATCTGTTTGAGTCTTCTGTGGCAGTAAATTGTCAATTTTTTTGTCCATCTGAGATAATTTTCCCAGTATTTTACTTTGTCCATCTCTATTTTCTTTTCTTCCTTCTTCATTAGCTTTTGCTATTTCTTGACGTTCCTGTTTTGCATCTTCGAAGAGTTGCTTAAACTTATTCAAATATACATCTGAATTGAAGCTTTTTACAATAGATTCTATATTTTCTAATATCTTACCATATTCTTCACTTGAATTGTTTTGTTTTTTAAAAAAAACATATATATTTCTAACGTCATCTTGCAACTCTTGTAGTTTTCCATTTATTCTTTCTTCTGTTAAATTTTTGTCTTCTAAATTAATTTTATTTAATATACTTTCGATATTTTCTTTTATTTCTTTTGTGCCTAAAATATACTGATGGTCAGTAAAATGCCCACTCTTTATAAGATTAGAAGACTTATATTGGTTTTTTAATTGATTCCAATTCTCGGAGCTAAAGAGACGTCGGTAACCGTATTTACCGACCTCACTTTTTCCATCTTTCTTTTCATAATAACTAACTCCTTTACGTGAAGCATCTCCATCTAATACCAACCCTACTGTTTCGTACAAATTTGCTGTTGACCATTTTTTTGTGACCGATCCATATTTATAGATTACTTCAAACCCAGGTGTCTTAATCTTAGAGGATACAATTGGTACTCCACAAACAGGTTCTATTTTAGATTCACCCAATATTATACCTTTGGTTAAACACGGATCTTTGTTATCTATATAATAGTTCATCGCTCTGTTTGTAGCGTCTATTGCCAACAACTTCATCGCTTGTTTTGGCCCCAGATCTGTGGTAAGTTTCATAAATTGACTTTCAAAACTTTGAAATATATCGACTCCAACTTCTACCAATGATCGTCTAAACTTAGTCTTATCTTTTAGAAAACGATCTACCAGATCCTCTAGATTAGCAACTTTCTTTCTGTATTGTTCACTACCGATTTTACTTGCTAACTTTTCTGCTGCCGCCCCTCCTATTTCTGCTCCCTTCCCCGGGGAAGCTAATATAAGCCCTAGAAGTGCACCTGTAGCCTGTCCTACTATCTTTGAAAATGTATTTGAAATTTTTCCTGCCTTCTTTAATTCTCCTTCTAAAATCAAATGTAAGAATATTAATTTAGTCTCAAACTGTTCAACAAAATACTTAACGAAAACGTTTAGTCTATCTTTTACTTTAGTATTATTATTATCAGAGTCGATCATTATCAGATCATTATCCATTGTCCTCTAATGTGAAGATCTTGTCCAATCTCGAGTTGAGACAGCTTCTGCCTATTTTACAAAAAAAACAAAAAAAACATTATATTAGTTTTTTATATGCATATAGATAAAATTATTTATGGAAATTTTGGTATTAGCTGAGCTTGTAGAGCGGCTCAGTCTGTCACAAAGTACTCCCTTTTTCTTTGTGATAGTTGAATTTTCTATCTTACTCCGCTATTTAAATTATCTGAAATTAAAACCAACTTTTCTCTTTTCTATTCTAACTCCCAAAAAATCACTTTCTTTTATTTTTTGCTTCCGAGCTTACCGAAGGTAACGGAAGCTATGTGATCGTTCTGAAGAAAGAAAAAATGTTATTCCTCCGATTTCAAAAATTCCAAGACAGAAATCCGTTTCAGACATCAGGGAACATTTTTGGTACCGTGTCTGTCTGTCGGTCTGTCGCTCAATTTTGCGAACCGCCGTATCTTAAAACCTATTTGTCCGATTTTAATGAAATTTAGTTATTAGGTCATAATCATTCCATTGTTGGTCCCATATAAGTTTCAACCTCTTCCACATGCTCACAAACATACATTTAGTTACAGCTATATCTTTAAAAGTATTCATCTGATTTTTATGAAATTTTTATGGTTTGTCGAAAGTAGCATGCAGATAGCACCTGCCTAATTTCATCAACCGTCTGCGCATTTTAAATCGTGCTAAATTAATATGTCTATGTACTATAAAGCCGCATGGCTAACTGACTCACTGATTGATATGAAGGTTTACCCACTTGCAGAAGAGCTAGAGACTTGTGGTTTGCGCCATTCGACGCGCAACGTCCATATTGTGAACCAAAATAATTATACAAAGTTCACTTTTTCCCCCTCCTTCCCCCCTTAAAAAAAATAAAAATGGCCGACTTGATTTTTAAGCTGTATTGGGGACTTATTGCGGCTAAACGGTAAGTCGTATTGGAAAACGGATAGCACCAGCGGTAACTGATTTTAAAAGATCTACAACTTTGGTCCTTTGACTTTTTGTCGTATCATCATCGGTTGTACCTTAGATGGTGATAATTTTGGTATTTTTTTTTTTCCTTTTTGTCTTTGAATGGCCATAGTTTCTTAATAGTTGACCGATTTTATTTCTTTTTGAGGCGCTTGAATCTCACACTAATGCTCTTTAAATTGATTATATTTTATTTAATTAGTTCATCCTATTTGCTGAGAACATGAAAGTAAACTTTTTCCCGTGTGCCGTATCATGTGACCACTTATTTTGGTTTTTAATATTGTGTCGTATATCATTTGAAAGGCCTTGATATGTACATTGACATTGACGCTATTTTATTGTTTTATATTTAAAAAAAAATTGTACACGTACTTTTGTACCGTTTTTTAATTTTGTTGTAGGTTAAAGGGTTTAAATAATTTTTTGTTATTAGGTCTTTTATTTATTTATTTTTTTTTATTTTTTTAGTTTTTAGTCCCGATCAACTGCCAGGGTTATTACAATATTTATATAAATATTTATCACTATCACAAATTGTGTAAATATATTTATTTATATTTATTTATTAGTTTAATTAATACCCTTTTGTATTGTTTGTTTTTTAAAAATATAATTTTGGTACCTCAAAATACAGGGGTACAAATGTCAAAGTTAATCTTTTATAATATGATGTATATCGTTGAAAAGCTCTTGAATAGTAGATTAATTTTTGTTGCGTTATACTTTGTGTTGTTTCTAGTTTTGAGGGAGTAAAATTAAAAAAAAAAAATTGTCAATTTTTTTAAAGAGAATAATGGTTTGTTAAAAGAATAAAATCAATTAAGTATGTGAATAGGATGCGAGGAAGCTATGTGCCACACCAATTGGCAGTCTATTTATATTTAATTTGACATTATAAAAAATAGACTGCCAATTGGTGCGTGGCACATAGCTTCTTCGCATCCTATCACGTACTGTATTGATTGTATACTTTTACAAGCCATTATTATCTAATTTATCTCATTGTTTCCCCCGTTTTTTTTAATCTGTCAAAATTGTTTCGATTTTTTACATAAATTAAAGTATAAATTTTGCAAAAGTTAAAGAGCGCAGACGGTTTAAATTAATCTAGGGCTATCTGCGGACTACATGCAATAAACTATAAAAGTTTTATACAAATCAGATAAGTACTTTTGAAGCTATAGGTGTAAACAAATGTATGTTTGTGCGCATGTGGAAGAGAAACATATTAGCGCAGAAAGTTTAAACTTATATGGGACCAACAATGAGCTAATTATGACCTATCATCCAAATTTCATTCAAATCGGACGTGTAGTTTTTAAGATATGTTGGTTCGCAAAAATTGAACGACAGACCGACAGAGCGACGGACCGACAGACCGATGGACCGACAGACCGACAGAACGACAGACAGACACGGAACCAAAAATGTTCCCAGATGTCTGAAACGGATTTCTGTCTTGGAATTTTTGAAATCGGAGACCTAAAATATTTTCGTTCTTCAGAACGATCACATAGCTTCCGTTACCTTCGGTAAGCTCGGAAGCAAAAACTTTAAATTAAACAATTTAAAACAAAAAAATATATTAATTTTTCTTGACTTATCGCACAATGTGCGACACTCGGCCCGGAATTCTTGCTCTGTTTCATCCGTATCTGTAATGGTTGTATTGAATATCAGGACACCTTCTCTGTGTGTCTGACTTTTCCGGTTTGAAGGCTTTCTTTATTTGCCTTGGTGTAAGGAAATGGTTCGGTGTAAGCACATCTCCCTCTCCCACGTAAACCAGGGGTCCAGAATTAACAACAGCCTCTACTACTGATATGACATTATGTAACTCAATATAAGTATTTAAGTTTCTCTGTCCAAAGATTTTCTTAAGTATCTTTTACCCTAGAGTGGTACTGCTTCGTAATTTTTACGAAGGGTTGTCTTCTTCTTTGAATGACAGAAGTCTAGATATGTGGAGGGGGTTGAGACCTTATCTATGCCTTCACTGGAATGTTTTCAGTATATAGGTAGACCTTCACGTGTCAGTGAATCATCCTGTGTCAGCTACAACTGTTTTTCCAGAAGTATCTTCGTCGGATTTACGTAGATGTGCCGTTACACGTAAAATATTATTAGTAATTTTTACGTATGATTACTGGTGTATCCTTTATAGATATAATTAAGACTGTCGTTACTTTGGTTTTTAAGTTGTATTTTTATTTTCATTAACAAAATAAGTGACAAAAAGGTCAGTGATGTCGAAAAAATGTTTAATATTATGAGGGAAATGTCTGACGTCGAATATAATGATGAAGATGAAGTAAATGGTCTTTTGTGTAATGTTCTTTGTAAATGGATTTTTGCCGTGATAGTGATTCAGACTTACCAGACGATATTGTGTCTTCTGATAACGACATTGATGACCCTGATTTTGACCCATTTATAGAAATAGTTGCTGGAACGATGGTACAAAACGCCATAGATGTTTCAGAGGCCCAATTAAACTTAATACTTTATACTTAATATATTTTATTAATATTTGACGAATGCTAGTAATCCTCTCTCTAGCAGTGTTAAACTATTTTCATATATGCTCAAAATAGATGGCGATAAATATATAAAGGTAACGAACATCGAATTATTGTTAAGTGTATAGGCTAAGAGCGTATTTTTATATTTATATATACTTAGGCACCAGCTATAAATTTGGTTAATATTGGAATTATAGTCGTATTAAAGGCCTTTATTTATATTTTAACACCAGTGCTGAAAATTAATTTATATTAACGAAATTATCAAAAGAAAATTGTAAAAATTACGAAGCAGTACCTATAACGTACTAATACGCGGCAGTACCACTCTAGGGTTAAGTCCTTTATTGGTCCATAGGCACCCCCCATGTGTCATATTAGGACTAATGTGTCTAATATCCAATGTGTCTTATTAGGACTAATGTGTCTAATATCCAATGTGTCATATTAGGACTAATGTGTCTAATATCCAATGTGTCATATTAGGACTAATGTGTCTAATATCCAATGTGTCTTATTAGGACTAATGTGTCTAATATCCAATGTGTCATATTAGGACTAATGTGTCTAATATCCAATGTGTCTTATTAGGACTAATGTGTCTAATATCCAATGTGTCATATTAGGACTAATGTGTCTAATATCCAATGTGTCATATTAGGACTAATGTGTCTAATATCCAATGTGTCATATTAGGACTAATGTGTCTAATATCCAATGTGTCATATTAGGACTAATGTGTCTAATATCCAATGTGTCATATTAGGACTAATGTGTCTAATATCCAATGTGTCATATTAGGACTAATGTGTCTAATATCCAATGTGTCATATTAGGACTAATGTGTCTAATATCCAATGTGTCATATTAGGACTAATGTGTCTAATATCCAATGTGTCATATTAGGACTAATGTGTCTAATATCCAATGTGTCTTATTAGGACTAATGTGTCTAATATCCAATGTGTCATATTAGGACTAATGTGTCTAATATCCAATGTGTCATATTAGGACTAATGTGTCTAATATCCAATGTGTCTTATTAGGACTAATGTGTCTAATATCCAATGTGTCATATTAGGACTAATGTGTCTAATATCCAATGTGTCATATTAGGACTAATGTGTCTAATATCCAATGTGTCATATTAGGACTAATGTGTCTAATATCCAATGTGTCATATTAGGACTAATGTGTCTAATATCCAATGTGTCTTATTAGGACTAATGTGTCTAATATCCAATGTGTCATATTAGGACTAATGTGTCTAATATCCAATGTGTCATATTAGGACTAATGTGTCTAATATCCAATGTGTCATATTAGGACTAATGTGTCTAATATCCAATGTGTCTTATTAGGTCTAATGTGTCTAATATCCAATGTGTCTTATTAGGTCCAATGCGTCTATTATCCAATGTGTCATATTAGGTCTAATGTGTCTATTATCCAATGTGTCTTATTAGGTCTAATGTGTCTATTATCCAATGTGTCATATTAGGTCCAATGTGTCTATTATCCAATGTGTCATATTAGGTCTAATGTGTCTATTATCCAATGTGTAATGTGTCATAGTGTCATATTAGGTCCAATGTGTCTATTATCCAAAAATTGAGCGACAGACAGACACGGAACCAAAAATTGTCCCTGATGTCTAAAAACGGATTTATGTCTTGGATTTTTTTAAATCAGAGACCTAAAATTTTCTGTTCTTCAGTACGACCACATAGCTTCCGTTACCTTCGGTAAGCTCGGAAGCAAAATAATATAAACATTGAATATAAAATGTATACAATACTTAAATATATAGAAAGTTGACAGAAATCTAAAACCAAGTGGTGTAATAGTACATTACGCATCAAGTGCGGGGTAGTAGACAGCGAGGGTAGTAAAACCACACGAGCAATGCAAAATGCCGTTTTCGCACGAGTTGCGTACCGTACTTTATCTACGATTGTTAGATTTTAATTATAAATACAGAAAAAAATAATAAACTTTCAGTATGTAAGTTCGTATTTCTCTTTTGATAAAGATGACATTAATTCATTAGTTGTACTGTACTTTGTGCCGAATTAATTATTTCAGGAGCCGTATTATTCTCCTCATATTCTTCATAATCACTTAATCACTCATTGATTTTCACAAAAATATCTATATAAACAGTTACTTTTATTAAACAAACAGCAAATTAGTTTTGTTTAAATGTAAACAAACTCGCTAAAGGTGAAGAATTCCTCTTTTTTACCGCCCTAGGGCGAGAAAAAATAAGAATTCTTCAGAACTATGAGACGCGCATACGCAATGAATACAAGTACGTAAAGAATCACTTTCCACGCATCTAAACAGAGATACAATGTTTATATTTTGTAACAATCGTATAAAAATAAGAAAGTTACCTAAAGCAGTTGTATACAGTCAAATGGTCCAAGTGAAGTGAATGAGATCCAATACAAAGAATCGCTCGCAGGCTGACTCACCAAACCTTATCAAACGAATACCTACAAATGACAACAGATGTTTTTATTATGTGAATTATAATTTTGTTTGTCCGTTAAAAGTTAAGTCCGGTATAATGAGGTCCGTCGTGTGAGAGGTATTTTAAAATTAAACAAACCCTCTCATCTATAAAAATCAAATGTCACTATGTTTCAAAATGGCGGTAGATATTGATGTAAAATATGGAGGACTTATTTATCTTATAGGAAGATTGGTTTGAAATTTAGCGCCATCAGAAAATGTTTCGATGTTATACGATTTTTTTTTTTTTTTTTTTTTGCTAACTTAGCAAAATGTGTGGATGACTTTAATTAATAATGCATGATTTTCCGGGAAGCACAGCTACATGTAAGGACTGATTTATTTATTAAGTTTCAATTCTTTAGCTTAAAAACACAAACTGTGTGTAACACAGACAGACAGACAGACATATAGCTAAAAACTAATCAAATCTTCTTAAAAACACCCAAAACGGATAATTCCGTTGAAATCTAGAAAAAAAAAATTGTTGGGTGAAAACAATACTTTTCCTGCCATAGGTAGTGAGGAAAAGTAAAAATATAAAGTGAATGAGCTCCTCTCCTTTTGCATTTATCGCGATTTAATCAAATTAGAAAGTTGATTTTTGCCCAGGAGAAAGAAACTTCAAATGGAATAAATTTTAGACTTTTTCATATAAAACTCGTCAGAACCGGACAGAGAAAATAATTTTCTTATTATAATTATTTAGGTCCTCAGGGGTATAAAATAAGTAAAAACTACTTCATTAAGTTTTTAAGGTGATATTTCGTCCCTAACTTTGGGACATCTTCCAACCTTTATTCGAGGTCTTGTTGTTAAACATCAAAAACTTTAATACAAAACTATTTTTCGTTAATTTATAAAAATTTAAAATAAAAGTCATGAGTCTGTGACTAGTTGCCAACTAGGCAACAACTAACCTAACAAACTAGGCAACAAGACCTCGAATGAAGGTTGGAAGATGTTTCAAAGTTAGGGACGAAATATCACCTTAAAAAACTTAATGAAGTAGTTTTTACTTATATTATACCCCTGAGGACCTAAATAATTATAATATTATACATAATAAGGGGACTACAAACATTATATATTATATATAAAATGAAAATAATTTTCTTTCCACAATTTTTCAAATATTTGAGGGGCGGGGGAAGGATTCTTTTTTATCTCAGTAAACATATGAAAATGAAATATTTGTGCCACCACAATACTTTGTTCATATTTGTACCTGAGTGTATGAGAAAGTAAACTTAGACGGAAACGTGTGATTAGTCCATGCTTTAACTTAGATCTTAAAAAACATGTTTCATTAATTATTTTAAATGTAAATAAGATTGGAGTGGTGTCTGTACATTTATCCGATTGGGCTCAAATTTTTTATTTACACTAAAAATAAGTAGTCCTGATAATGAATTTAAGTTTAGAAAATGTTGTGTCTGTTTGTCTGTGCGTCAATCACGTCCAAAAGGCTGAACAGATTTTGTTGGTTTTTGGGTACAATGTTAAGCTCAATTCTGCGGGTGTTATAGGCTATAAAACTTTTTACTAGCTTTATATGGGGCTTCTAAATAGATTTCTAAATTCAAATTTTACTTTTTATAAAAAATTACTTTTTCCGTGGTAGGCTGTAAAATAGTAACTTTAGAGTAAATAGTAACTTTCCTTAATGGACCCAACCACTGCAGAATATAATGCTACAAGGAACTATTTCTAATTTACTGTAACTTTAGAGCCTGAACAACATAGCTAAAATCCATTTTTTCATTACGAGGACTGTAAAGAAAAAAATGTTTACGTCCTAGGACGAAAAAAGTTTTTATTGTACTGCTGGCAGTTGTCAAAACTTCCATTAGTAGCGCTGCAGTCTTTGTAGAAATGCTTAGTACGATTTAATTCCGCTAGATGTCAATGCGTTTTATTTATCTTTTCTTATAGTGTAACCTCTTGTTAAGGTTTCTTTTTTTAAATCTTAAGTATGTACTAATATTTGTTATTATTATATTGATATTTAATGTTTTTTCATTGTCTGCTACCTCGGGAAAAAATAGCATATGCTACGCGACTGTGAAGTGTTTTTTCTTTACCTTGGCAACATTTACTGTCTGGCTTCGCTCGACAGTAAATGTAATTGCTGCGGTATAGAAAAAACTCACTTCACAGCCTAGTAACATAATATACTATTAACCAAAATTGCGGAAGAAGCTACAGGCAATATTTTATGTTCTGAAGACATTTCTGTGGGATGAACTGTTCAATCGCTGTCAAAAAATATTTAGATTCATATTTTTAAACATACCTATATTATTAAAATAGTTTATATATCGTAAGACTTTTTTTTTATAAATCATACCTTACTGTACCTAAATCTTTATAACATAATTATCACCACTTATTTAAAACGTTATAATAAAATCTTCGAATGTATACGTAGTATAATAATTTCTAAATTATATTTTTATCTGTCAATAGGGAAGGGATTGTACAAAATTTTATTTCTAGGGGGAACATAGGGAAAAGTAAGAAAAGAAGGGAAATTGAGCCCAGACCGATCTCAGTCTAAGTCCTAAGTTAATAATTGATGAAGGGATCCTATTTTGGATGTAAACATTATAATATATTAATCAAAGATAATTCGAATTTTAACCCAGGGATGGGAAAAGACATGAGGGGATAAAGAAGGAAAATACCACCGCTTTCCCTCCAAAGTTAACATTTAATAATTTTCCATCAGTAGTTGGAATTAATTAGTAATATAATGGGATATTTGCAAATTATATTATCAAAGCGGAAGGGGTATATAAATAAGAGGAGGGATAGCATCTAGATATTCTTGATTAGGAAAATAATTTAAAAGTTTCTTGATGGAAGAACAGGTCATCAAATTAAACAGGTCAAGTGTGTGCTAGTCAGCACACAGCGAGGGTCCGTAGGCCACACTGTATACTTTTAAGTAGTACCCTATTGATGGTGTTTTTTAAAATGCTAAAAAGCTTACTTTGAACTATCCTATGGGTCTGATATTCTCAAAACACATAAACAAACTTCTGATAAAGTATTTTTTTGCCACTGAACCGGACTATACAACCATATAAATACATCAAAAAGACCATAATTATAAAAAAAAAACGTATTTTGTCAATAAAAATTAAAATAATATTTTTTTCGAAATTTCCAAAAAGTGGTATCTTTACTTTTGGTCGAAGAATGTTCAGGAATTATTACAAATTTTTTGAACTTCACATAAGCGAGATAGAGGGGGGGGGGGACACTTTTCACACCCACTTCAAACTCGCCTACGCTCGCCCTATCAAAGTTATAACCAAAGAATTATATATTTTTGTAATCAGCTCGACGTTCCCTTTCATATGATACCCCTCACGGTGTCGAAAAAAATAAAAAATATTTAACCTTTAAGTTTTTTTACCCTAATTTTTTTTTAAAAAAATATTTTTTTAAGTCGCTAAATTTTTAAAATATGTGGGTAGGTACAAGACACATACATGCCAAATTTCAAAGTGATCAGACGAATTAGCTCTAGCAATTAGCTCGCCTGCTCTCACAGCTAACTAGTAGCTGTGAGAGCAGGCGACAGGACGGACGGACAGACACACGTAGGAAAATATAAGGGTCCTTGGTTTTGCCTACGGACCCTAAATAACTCACTCCGTAGCGAAGCAAGGGTATCCAGCTAGTTATTTATAAATATGTAGTTGCAGTTAAATCAATTAATTGCTGTAGTGTTTTTATAAATATTAAGGTTAATTACCAATACTGATGCAAAATTCCCTGTTGATTCCTGGCGATCAACGTTGATCCAAAGTCGATCCCTGTTGATCTAAGTTATTGCAAAGTTGATTCCTGATAACAAGTCTAAACACAATACAACTATAGTTAGATGTTCCAACTTAGTGAATAGTTTAACTTAATTAGAGAGAAGCTCAGACTAAAATTATTTACAACAATAATTCGAATGAAAATGGCGAGTAAGTGTCCAACACCACACCCTGCTTATATTATATATTTAAGTATGCAGGTGTAATCATATCTTATCTCTCACTAACACGCTCACATCTCTCTATCGTTGTACTGTCATGTCTGTGTGTAAACTCTCAGAGGAAAACACTCAATAAATCGTATGATCTTCTTATCAAATTGATTCTTATAAATCATCAAATTATTTTCTAGGTGTGGCAGTCTCGGATGCAGTCATGCAGAGCATATTTTAAGGAATTTTTACTGGGTGACAAACTAAGACGTTCCGGGGGGTACTGAATGCCCTCTAGAAGAGCGGGGGGTCCGGGATCTTCCACGGAAAATATTTGAAAATTTTAACCTTCAAAACCCAACTTTTAGCTATTTTTTAACTATATTGAACCTCTTCTACATTTGTTTATGTATTTGTGGAACGAATTTCCTTATGGCAAGTTCTGGAGCTGTGAATCCGAAAAAAACGACCGTCACAAAATCACCGTCACAAAACCAAGCGTCACGTAATCTACCGATGACGATAACTTAACTAAAAGATTACCGAGTTTGTTGAAATTTGGTACACATGTTCATTTTACCGATGCCCAGGTTGAGTTCGTTTAACAACGTACAGTAAGATATTGTGAGATTGATATACTGTAGTAAGCATCAGCATAACATTTTTTTAACGAAATAATTTTTTTGGGGGGGGGGACAGCTGCTTTGTTGAATAAGTAGTTCCCTTTTCTTGTTACCACTACAAATTACCCCCCCCCCCCCCCCCCCCCCCCCCCCAATCTACTCCTCTGTACTAGAGGAGGAGGTTGAGATTGGAGAAGTTTGTATGGAAAGTGGAGAAAGGGATCCTATAGTGGAGGAGGAGGTCGTAACAGGTTCGGTGAGTAGAGAGATGAAGGAGGAGGTTGTTTCCTTAATCAATGCCTATAGAGAGTGCTTTGCTCAATCTCTATCAGAACTTGGGGTTACAAATCTCACTGCAATGGATATAGACATAAAACCAGGAGCCTCACCAGTTCAGTCTACACCATATAAAGCCTCATATCAGGAGAGGATGGAAATTAAGAAGATTGTTGATGAGTGGAGAAAGGAGGGGATAGTGGAGGACACTAGCTCGCCTTACTCTAGCCCAGTACTATTAGTCAAGAAGAAGACAGGAGAGTCAAGACTGGTAGTAGACTACCGAAAACTTAATGATATTACTGTGAAGCAGTCTTATCCGTTACCCCAAATAGATGAAGTCTTAGAGCAATTGTCAGGGGCAACTGTATTCACTACATTGGATATGGCCCATGGCTATCTACAGGTGCCACTCACTAACGAAGCTAAGGAGAAAACGGCTTTTATCACCCCAGATGATAAGGGACAGTTTACTAGAATGGTGTTTGGACTCACTAATGCCCCGTATGAGTTCGCTAGACTCATGAATAAGGCTAGGTTCGTTGAAAAACTCAGTTGCTCTGTATTATTTTGATGATTTAATTATTCCTGCAAAATCGTGGAGTGAAATGTTGGTGAGACTGGAGAAGGTATTTCAGGCCTTGAAAGTAGCAGGATTAACATTAAAATTAAAGAAGTGTGTCTTTGGCACAGACACTATTGACTATCTTGGATTTGAGATTTCGAAGGATGGTATAAAACCTGGTAGTAGAAAGATAGAGGCTATAGAAAAGTTTTCTGAACCTAGGAACGTCCATGAGCTCAGACGATTTTTAGGTCTAGCTAGTTTCTTTAGGAGATTTGTTCAAGGCTTTGCTAGGTTAGCATATCCCTTAACTCAACTTACTAAGAAGAATAATACCTTTGAATGGAGAGATCCACAGCAACAAGCATTTGATGGGATCAAAAGTGTATTGACTAATCGACCAGTTTTGAAAATATTTAACCCCCATGACTATACCGAACTGCACACAGACGCGTCATCAGTTGGATTGGCAGGGTGTTACTACAACGAGGGGAAGATGGTCTCATGCACCTTGTTTATTGTGTCAGCAAAAAGACCAATGAGGCTGAACAGAAATATCACGAGTAGATTGGAGATTATGGCTATCGTATGGAGTTTAGATCGTTTGAGAACCATGGTGTTGGGTGTTCACGTAGTTATTGTAACCGACTGTCAATGCCTCATATACATGAATGGACATAAGACCAAAAATCCACAAATAGCAAGATGGTTTAGTCTTTTACAGGAGTTCGATTTTGAGATAAAACATAGATCTGGAGAAAGGATGAGTCACATAGATGCATTAAGTCGTGCGCCTGTAATGTCTTCCACTGAGACCTGGGACGAGGCAGTAGAACACAGATTAGAATCATTCTTAGCGATGAGTGAAGAAGATTACGTTCGAGCGATGCAAAAGGCTGACACAGAACTTAATAATATTATTGATCGATTGCAAGCGGAGCATGTTAGTAATGATGATCCGACTTTGAAAAACTATGAATTAAAGGATGGAATTCTATACAGAAAAGCTGACTTGAAGGGTGAAACAAAATTGTTGTGGATGGTCCCGAAAACCATGAGAAAGAGTATTGTGGTTAAATTTCATGATCAATCAGGCCACTTTTCGGTAGATAGGACGGTCAACAAAATTCTTGAAAAATATTATTTTCCAAGGCTGCGTAGGTATGTGCGTTACCATATTAACGTTTGCCCAGAGTGCATATTGAATAAGATCCCTCGAGGTAAGAAACCAGGGGAATTGCATCCGATCAGACCAGGTTCGCGGCCCTTTGAAACCATAAATGTGGATCACATTGGCCTCTTTGTGAAGTCTAGTAAAGGTAATGTATACCTATTAGTTATTATTTGCAACTTAACAAAATATATTAAGTTATACCCTGCTAAGAATACATCTACTCGTTATATAATAGAGTCGTTAAAGGCGTTCAGTCTAGCATTTGGACTTCCAAGAAGAATCATTTCAGATAGGGGAACTGGATTCACCTCGCATGAATTTGAAGATTACTGTAATTCAAATGGAATTAGACATGTCTTGACCTCAGTCAGACATCCTCAAGCAAATGGCCAAGTTGAGCGTGCCAACGCTACCTTGTTGCCAGTCATCCAAGCCTGCATGGTAAAAGAGAAATGCTGGGACACTGTAATAGGTGAAGTAGAGTGTCACCTGAACAATGCTTATAATAAAACCACTGGTAAAACTCCATTCAAATCTTTGTATGGTTATAATGCAAAGCATCAAGATGGAGCCTTGCATGCACTGTTAAAGACTCCGGAGGATTACCAACTGCCACAAATTATTCAGCAAGATATAATTAAAAATATTACTGCACAGCAAGAGAAATGGAAAGAAGAAATAAATCCTCACAGATTAAAGGATGTAAAATATGATCTGGGAGAAGTTGTATTTCTTAAGAGAGCTCCAACTGCCACTAGTGAATCAACAAAGTTGCAGCCTAAATATCGTGGTCCTTTAGTAGTAACAGAAACAGAGGTACTACCTAATGATACATATAGAGTAGCTTCTCTACAAGGTGAAGGTGAACGCTTGTATGCCACTACAGCTCATGTGTCATTACTAAAAGGCTTCCGAACACGTGACTTACCTGATGATGAACATATATCAAGCGATGATATTACCTGCAATGACGAAGAGGATATTTTTCTTAATTGTGACGATGATAAGAATTCACTTATACCTGATGATGCTAATAAAAATATTTTAACAACAAATGATAGTAATTGTGAAAAATATAAAAATAGTAATAATGGCGATGAGAATAATAATAGTGATAGTGAAGGCGAAAGGAAGGATAAAAATATTAATAGTGACAGAGATAAAAATATTTATAATGATGAAGTGAAATTTGAAGTATTTAACGATGATGATAATGATAAGAATGTTGAGAAAAGAAACAAAAGAGTTGGAAGAACTCCTAAATATCTTAATGATTACATTACTAAAATTTGATGTAAGTTTGGAGAATGGATGAATGTGTATGAGTATGAGTATGAATGAGTGTAAATTGTAGAGTCATGATGTAACTTTGTATTTGAAAATTGTAATTCTCCTATGTTAATCTCTAGGTGGTCACTCTAACCCAAATCTGTTTGTTTTGTATTTTAAATTGATCCTTTAAGTTTCTGTTTGTTATTTTGTTAATCGAGGACGATTAAAGTTGCAGGAGTGGCCGAGTAATGTTAGCTTGCAAGGCCCCCCCCTGTCCCGTAGATCTACCTTTAGCTTTCCCCTTTGTTCTGTATTTAAAGACCACCCTGGGATGTAGGTTATTTATGTATTAGGTATTGTGTTCCTGACATTGGTGTATGGTGTATGGTGTGATGTTTTATGTTCAAGTAAAGGAGTTAATTAGTAATCCGGTGTTATATTTTTACTTTACCTAGTGTAAAAGGGAGTCAAGTTAATAGTTTATATCGAAATCCAACAGTCCTTATTTCTTATTTTTTTATAATTAGTTTTGTTTCTTCTCTTTTATAATTTGATTTTCTTTGATAGAGCTCTAATTCTAAGTTTAATTTAACTTCTTCTTAAATTACTTCTTTTCCTTACACCTGGGAAGAGAGCCCAGTCAGTCTGGTTCGAGAATCCTTACAGTTCACTTCGGCCAGTTCTCAGTGAAGTTTTTACCCTCCAAGAGGATTTTATCATACCGCACGGTGTTTGTAACCAGTGCTCGGTACCGCGATTACCTCCAAGAGGTCGCGTACCTTTACACGTTTGTGACCAGTGACGTCATCTCCTCCAAGAGGTTGTGTCCCACTGAACAAGGGCTATATTCCGTGACGTCATCTCCTTCAAGAGGACGATTGCCACCTTCTACCTACACCTTGTCACCTTTTTGTACACTTAAGTACCATTTTGTTTGTTTATTAAAGCTTTTATTTTTAATTTCATTTAAATAATATTATATTTCACTTTATAATTTTATGAGCTCTATACAATCTTCTATTTTTTTACTGCTGATAACTTTCTCTTTTTCTTTTTTATATATTTAATGTTTCGTTTTTTTATAAACAACTTTGATTACTATTTATCCATTTAAATTTTTGGCTAGTAAATAAATGTTCATAACAGTTTATTTATGTGTTTTATATTATTTTACATTTTCCTATGCTACCTTTTTTTTCCCCTGGCTCATTGGTAAACCAGTATATCCCCATCCGGCATTTTATTTTATAGCGTTTGGTAATTGGTGCGACTTAAACACCCCTCCTGCGCGCACAAAAGCAACTGACTTAACTGACTAATCATTTTTAACCGGATATTGTTGTCATTGGATTAGCAGTGTTTTCAAATTCTATTTTTTATTGTTTCTACCTTGGAGCACATCTACTCGCGAGATTGTAAGGGGGGGGGGTGTATTTGTATAAAGAAACTTCTTTAAATCAAACATTTTTTTAAAAAATAGATTGAATTCATTTTAAAAAATAACAACAAATTTATATAGAATTCGATAAATTTACAACATAAGTTAATAGTTGTAACAAATCAAAATAGGATGTTGTGTGTGGAAACTCTTTATTTATATATAGAATTTAGACATTGGTGCGACTGGCAACACTGGTTATCCAGGTGTTTAGGAAGGTTTGAGGTGGAGGTGTCAAAAAGATATCGTCTGAGCGCTGATGTAATGATCTTTTTAAATCGCTTATTTTTTCCTTCTTTTTTTTTAAAAATAATATAATATTTTTTAATAAATATTCTACAATTGAATGTACAACTTTAAAAATATTGTACCGTTTTGACTTTGACCCATCGTTAAATCAAGATGATAATAATAAAATGTTTTTATGTTACTAGTGCGAGAGAAGTTTGATATTAACTGATAATGTTTAACATTTTATTTCCATATTGTCGGTCAAACGTGGTTTTTCACAGGACTATTAAAAGATAATTACCGTGTTGTTTTCTTGTTATTGGTAGTGGTGATAGTATTAGTCCGATGTGGTTGGTTGTCGACGAAACTTTGATATCTTGTCACCGTTTATCATTGAAACTTTGCGTTATTGTGACGAATATTGCGTGAATAATTTTCATATCTAATAATGTCAGGGGTACGAAGAAGGCAACAAGCGGACGAAACGGAAAGAGCCGATGAAAACATGTCTCTGATGGACGAACAAACTAACATTAAAGGAGACGAATTTAATATAGCCATATTGCTGATATTATATCTGCTGCAAGGCATCCCGTTAGGTTTGGCTGCTGCTATACCTATGATTCTACAAAGTAGAGGCGTTTCGTTTAAACAACAGGTGAGTCTATTTAATTTATAATATATTATCTAATCAGTTAAATGCTATGACCGGTAAACTCCAGCCTGGGTCAATATTATTCGTCTTGACCGTTTGTTACACATCTTCAACTATAGAATTTAACTTTCCTTAGATAACATTTATTTATGTGATACATTTGAAAACTCTAATTTTTATTTAAAACTTACAACGACATATTTTTAAGACAAAGGGATAATCTACCATATTTTTTGAGACAAAGGGATAATTTAAATAAACTTATCACCTATCGATAGATCAACATAGAAGTTTTATACAGTTAATATTATGGTAAAACTGAAGAAGGCTGAACTGAAGGAGATGATACGGCCGAGAATCGCTTGGCGGCACAACTTGGCTTAATATATACACTTAAGAGATTATATTCCTTTGTCAAACAGTACATTTGTATGATTTAAACATTTGAGAGAAATTATATATGTATGATTTGTTCATAAGAGGGTTTATATCCCTTTGTCAAAAAAATACGTTAGAGTCCGCCATCTTTTCTATAAACCGTATCATATTCTTCAGTATTGTTCTGGTCTTTAACATATATATATTAAACAAGGGACAAGTATTCTTATGTACTAAATACTAGCGTTGGGACAACCGACTAGAAAAAACAACCGAATGAATAAGGGTATTCGGGAAAAAACAGTCGATTGAATTCAATCGACTGAAAACAGTCTCATAGCGGGTATAGGATATACGAATAAAGATATAGACCGAGACTGAACCCGCAAGTCGAATGTTTCAATCGAATGGTTTTTTTTTATATAGGAGTAGTACGGTGGAGGCCGTAAAGGCCTCAGAGCTGAGGGGGGTGAGAGTGAGAAGGCGCTTGACACTCGTTATCTCGTCCCAAACTAAAGCCTGCTACAACATCGTTTTCATTCAAATGAAAAAATATAGACTGAGACTGAATCCATTCGAATTTTTCATTCGAATGTTTCATTCGGATGTTTTTTGGTTTTAGGTAGGGGAAAGGAACGACGGTGAAGGGCTCAGAGCGGAGGAGGGGTGAGAAGGCGCATGACACTCGTTATCTCGTTATACACACGTCCACATATATACACGTCCGAATTACAACTAATACAACTCCAAACTATAGACTGATATCAGTCGAATGAAAACTAGATATCCACAACCGAATGAATGAATATTTTAAAACAACCGTTTAGTCGACTGTTTTTAATCGATTGGTTCCCAACGCTACTAAATACTGGTGTCAGAACTGTTTAAACTGAGGACTAGCTGTTTCAAGGAGCTTACTCTTCCATTTAAAATAAGAGGTGGCTAAAGTGAACTGTACGGTGCCATAGAATTTTGTACTTCAATTATGACCTCTACCTGGTCTATATACAACAGGGTTTTTTTTATTAAGAAAATGAGCGGAGCACTGCGAAGTGATGTGGAGCGGCCGTTGAAAATTCTAGGGCCAAGCAAATTAATTTTTTTACTTTGATTCTCTAACCGGCACCGTACAAAAGTATACTGGCATGAGTATAAATCCCCTTAACCTTCAATAAAATCACTTAACTAACGTCATATGAGGTCCTTATCCTCAAACTTTGGCAATCATCTCTCAAGATTTGAAAGAACTGCCGAAGACCCTAACTAATTGTTCAATGTGGGTTAGGGCTTTTGGGCAGTACATGGTACCTTCTTTACCAATAGAAAAGCTGATATAGGCTCTTAGCCAACATGTTTTCAATTTTATGATTATTTCCTGGAAAGGGGTAAAATTTATAAAAAAAAAAAACTAACTCCTGTATTAGGGTAGGTTTTTGAAATAGTTTTATATTATCTTTTAAATCACTGATCCTCCTGAGAAGTTCTTTTGATGAGGGTAACGGAGGTCATACATCAACATGTATGATTTGGTTATAAATGCATCTACCTATCCCTTAATTTTTATTATTAAATTGCTGAATGGTGAACTAAGTTTATCAAATATTTCAGTGTGTTCAATTTGATTTTGTAATATCTGATCAATTCCATCCGCTACCTGGGGCTACACTTAGATCGTCGTCTAACATGGGCACACCACACTAAACATATACGTCAAACATGCAGTAAACGCTATAAACTCTTACACAGACTCTTACACAACACATCTAAACTCAACATGCAGAACAAAGTACTTATTTATAACACAATAATTAAGCCCACATGGACATATGGCATAGAACTCTGGGGTTGCACCAAGCCTTCTAATTCCTATCGCATCCAATCTCTCCAATCCAAAATCCTAAGAAAAATAGCTGACGCTCCCTTCTTTGTATACAATTTTATCCTTCATAATGACCTCAAAGTACCCTTTGTCCGAGAATTAGCCATATCCAGATACAAATCCTTCCACGATTCCCTTTCCGACCATTCTAATCCACTAGTCCACAGTCTGTTTTCCCGGTCCATTCCTGACAATCCGACTAGACGCCTGAAGAGGCAGTGGCCGCGAGACCTCTTAGATAACTGAAATATATTTTATTTATTTAGTTTATATTATTTTCACTTCCTTTGTATCAATAAAATCTGTCAGTCAGTAAGTGCTATCACTGGATAGTTTCTTACATCATGTTCCTTCAAGCCAAATATTCTTAGATATTTATTGCTTATAACAATTATGTATTGTAGTTGCAGTATTCAAATAAAAGTTAATAAAAATTAAAAAAAAAGTAATATCTGAAAGTAGTGCTCATCTAATAATTTTGTATCTGTGTTTTGACTTATTTGTATTATTTATTTTTTTTTCAGGCCGAGTTCAGTTTTGTAAATTGGCCGTTTAGTTTGAAGCTGCTGTGGGCGCCCCTAGTCGATTCTCTCTATTCAGCCAGATTCGGCAGGAGAAAAACATGGCTCGTTCCGGTCCAGTATCTGATATCTCTCTTCATGCTCTTCCTGTCATTTCAGGTGATTATTATAATCTGTTAAGTTATTCATGAAAACTTCATAAAATATTGAAAAAAATTAACATTTGAATGGAAAGATAATAATTTGTTTGATAGTTCAAGACTTTTTTCAGTACAATATGTTTTTATCTTAGTTTGTAAGCTTAATTATACTTATAGCTGTTCCTAGTAAGAAGCTAAAACCTCTTTGACAAAAGACAGCAGTTTCTAAGAATTTTACAATAATAATAAGATCTTTAATACATTTTACTTAAATTGGAAATCCTTCTATATGCCGGGGAAGTGTGACGTCACTTACGTAAAAAAGTGTGTGTTGTTAGGTCAGCTGGCTCATAACATTGGATATACGACTGAGTTTTATCAGTGCTATTTTATTTTATTTTTATTTTTTAATCAATTATTTGTTTTATCATCTATAATGTATACATTTATTGGCTTATTAATGATGTTACTGATACATGATAAGGTTAAAAACAGTTAAAAAAGCTTTTAATAGAGTAAAAAGGGCACATCTGTGTAAGTTATTTTACATCTTCTTTGAGTTATTTGTGAGAATTATTTGTTTTATTATCTAAAATGTATACATTTATTGGCTTATTAATGATGTTACTGATACATGATAAGGTTAAAAACAGTTAAAAAAGCTTTTAATAGAGTAAAAAGAGCACATCTGTGTAAGTTATTTTACATCTTCTTTGAGTTATTTGTGAGAATTATTTGTTTTATTATCTAAAATGTATACATTTATTGGCTTATTAATGATGTTACTGATACATAATAAGGTTAAAAACAGTTAAAAAAGCTTTTAATAGAGTAAAAAGAGCACATCTGTGAGTAAGTTATTTTA
The DNA here is from genome assembly GCA_951217055.1 of Gerris lacustris. NCBI lineage: Eukaryota > Metazoa > Arthropoda > Insecta > Hemiptera > Gerridae > Gerris > Gerris lacustris. The sequence goes on along the minus strand of OX578284.1, from coordinate 7,602,035 downwards.
CATCTTATTTGAGTTATTTGTGAGAATTATTTGTTTTATCATCCATAATGTATACATTTGTTGGCTTATTAATGATGTTACTGATACATGATAAGGTTAAAAACAGTTAAAAAAGCTTTTAATAGAGTAAAAAGAGCACATCTGTAAGTAAGTTATTTTACATCTTATTTGAGTTATTTGTGAGAATTATTTGTTTTATCATCTATAATGTATACATTTGTTGGCTTATTAATGATGTTACTAATATATGATAAGGTTAAAAACGGTTAAAAAAGCTTTTAATAGAATAAAAAGAGGAAAAAACTATAAAATGCTCACAGAACTCTAGCAAACAAACCATTGTTATGAGCCAGAAAAGATAACCTGACGAAAAATCGTGGAGGGCGCATGACGTCACAGCAACCTTTGTCACTTTTACGTAACCTCTCTGACGCGACGTATTTAGAAGGTCTTCAAATTAAACTTAAAGGAAATTAAATTACATTTTGAATGGCCAAACCCTCATATTTCTATCTGCTTCATCTTTACTTTCTCATATAAAGAGAAAGCATTTTGATGGCGTAATAATTCGATTTCGAGATTTTTATGGATTTACACGTTTTGAGGTTCCCTGATTCCAAAAAAATGGTTTTTTAAAAAACATTTGTCTGTCGTCTGTGCAGATGAGTCTAATCTATACTATGGGGCAAATTTTGACAAAATTTGGCATACATGTTCAGAAAAAGCATACCCATAGGCAAAATCGAGAAATTAATTTTAACTCTATATGTAGGGACGCTGCGCCCCAAAAATTCTGAAAAAATATGAAAAAAAAAAAATTACTTCTCAAAAACGGTTCTGTCAATTTTGATTAAAAAAATTCTAAAATGTAGTCTATTTAAATATGAATCTAACTGTATAAGCTGTTTTCCCAGGAAAAATATAGTTCCTGAGAAAATTGCTTTAAATGCGGACTCCGGGCTAGGTAATTATGAACTCATATATGAGGAAGTTTGTGTGAGTTGCCTTGGACTAATTTTTTTTGTTCATATTTTACGATTTTGGTAGTATTCATACTACGGAACGATTAAATTTTAATTTAAATCAAATTATAATTATTATTAACTACGGGAAACAGACAGAGAAAAATAGATTCCAGTGCGGGGATTTGAACCACCGGCCTCTATATTTCCAGTATAGCGCTCTAACCAACTAAGCTACGCAGGAGAATGAATTTCTCTGACGTTAATGATACCTTGACCCGAATTTAAAGCTTTCAATTTTTCCACAAGTCTGAGAAGTCAACATTAATGACAAAGAACTAGACCGAGAAATAACGCTTATAATATAGGCCGGTGGTTCAAATCCCCACGCTGGAGTCTATTTTTCTCTGTCTGTTTCCCGTAGTTAATAATAATTATAATTTGATTTAAATTAAAATTTTTGCTTCCGAGCTTACCGAAGGTAACGGAAGCATTGTGTTCACTTTTGAGAACGAAAAACTTTTATGCCTCCGATTTTAAAAATTCCAAGACAGAAATCCGTTTCAGATATCAGGGAACATTTTTGGTCTCGTGTCTGTCTGTCTGTCTGTCGGTCTGTGTGTCCGCGAATTATGAAACGTGCGACGATAACTTGAGTAAATGTCAACCGATTTTGATGAAATTTGGTAGACATGTTCATTTTACCAATGCCCAGGACAAGTTCGTTGGACAACGTTATCCGTCAAAGCGTTCACGAGCAACGCTCGCGTAAACGAGAACTTCAAATTTTAAATTGGAATTTTAGGTCGGGAAAAAAATCTAACTTCATCTATTCAATGAGACAAATATTTTTTTCAAATACAATTTTTTAGTAAAACCAACAGTGACACCGCTATGAAGTGTTAAAGATCGCTAAAACTATTAATAGTTATTACACAAAATAAACAATATAACAATAAAGTAATATAACAATAATTTTAATGTTAATATAACAATAAAGTACATGATAGGATGCGAGGAAGCTATGTGCCACACTAATTGGCAGTCTATTTTTGTTTTACTTTATTTAATGAGAAAAAGTAATTAAACTTAAAACCATTTAAGGATTGAAACCATGTGTAGGGGGATTTCATTTATTTGATCAAGTTGTCACACTGTATATATTATTATTAAAGGGATTTAAATTTGCAGTTCCACCTTAAACTTGGTTTCTTTCTTAAGTATCTTCAATCTGTGTCTGGGAAACTTTTTTTTTAATAGCCTTAAAATAGTAGCTTGAAAAAACTACAAGTTAAGCGCTGTAGAGAAGTTGTTTGAAGATTAGAGTACAAAAGTTTAAGATACAGTATCATGAGAAAATTTGTTTAGACTTTGATACCCTATTCAGAGGTTTACATGAAACAATTTTTGTTCACTTTGAGCCACAAACTATTCCCTCAGAGTATAGATAAACGTTGAAACATGTTAAATTCAACTTGATTTGTCATTATAAACAGGCCCGCCCAGAGGGGGGGGGGGGGGGGGGGGGAAATGCCCAGGGGCCCGGGCCTCTCGGGGGCCCGGCTCAGGCCACCGTAACAAAGTATTGCAAGTAAGAGAAGTGACTCTACAGTATTCTCACAACTAGAATTAGTGCGTTGAGAGCGTGGGAAAAACTAGCAAATGGGGTGACGAGCCAATGAGAGCTCGAGATTTTCCCGGACAAAAGGTCGGGCCAAGTAGGCAAAGATAAATGTCTCTAGTGGAGGGGAGAGGCCCTCTGGATAACCGTACAAGAAGGCTTCGTAGTGGCTTTATTTTTTCCCCCAGAGAGGTTGGCCAATCTGTGTGTCACTCAATTTCCCGAGCTGTCAACGCACTAATTCTAGTTGTGAGAATACTGTAGACAAGGAAGTTTCTTATATTGATTCATGGAAGATATGATTAGTTAAAGAAACAAATTTAGTTCCATAATTGAAGAAGTTAAACTTGTAGCCAAGCATTGGCCAGCCAAATGCCAACAAAAACAGAGTTTTCTGAGAAGAGGAAGACGACATGAAAACGTTTTCACCAAGAGACTTCTGATGAAGAATATGACACTCAGAACAGTAGCTCAGAGTCAAAACAAGAGCAATTTAATCATTCTTAAAATAAATCATTATTTAATATTTATACGTTTTTTGCAATTCTGAACCACTTTTATGAATAATATTTTTCGATACCATCAAAAATAAGGGTTGTTTGCTCTTGGTCATATTTTAAAGTTTTTTAAAAAAACAAACATCCTGTACAAAAAATCAAGAAAGTCATTATTAGAGGTTTAAGAATAAGCAGGAGTTTTTTTTATAAAGAATGACTTTTTTTCGAAAACCCAAAAATAAGAAACATTTTTCCTTTCAGATACTCTACCTTGTGACACACTGTATATGTTTAACGACAGCAGTCTACTAGTATATTTATGTAAATAGATTTAAAGTAAAAAAAAAACACTCAAAAGAAGGTGATATGGTTAAGGCAAACACTCATATTTGGGATTGACGGGGGGAGGGGGGGGGGGGGGTGTTGAGACCGAAAGGGGCCCTCACAAAATATTTGCCTAGGGGCCCGGAATTCGTTTGGGCGGGCCTGATTATAAATTCTGAAATGCAGTGTTGTTAAGAAAAGAAGTTTTGTGACGACTCAGGTTGGCCACTTAATGTGAGGGAACGAATAATAGGGATAAAATAAAAACACTAAGCGGTTATTGAGTAACATTTTTGTTTGCCTGGTTGGCCTGACCTTCGAGCTGTCAAAATCTCAAGCTCCCATTGGCTCCCCACCTAAATATTTAGAATCTCCTTTCTCAGTACTTCATGTTTTTATGACGTACCGATAATACTTCAAATAAATTTCAGTAAAATTTGTCAAATCTACCTACTTAATAATTGAACAACAGTATTCTTTGTAATTTATTTTAGATCACTGATGATGCTCAAATTCCCTTTAGGAAGCTTTAACGCAATAAATCTTAATCTCTAAAATTCAGACTTTACATCCAATTAAATTGGAGAAATATTAATTAATTTTTGTTTGGTACGACTGATTATGTCATTTTATAGGTGGAGTCTTGGTTAGGTCGAGGAAGCGATCAAGAAGAACCGAGAGTAGCTCTTCTAACTACAGTGTTTTTCTTTCTCAACTTCTTAGCCGCTACGCAGGATATAGCTGTAGATGGCTGGGCTCTTACAATGCTTAAAAGGTACGCAGTAATTACACGATGTTAAAATAAAATAATCCGGGATAAAAAAAGGTACACTATTGCAGATATTAAAGGAATTAAAAATATAGGGATAAAAAGGGGGGGGGGGGGATATTCCGTACCCCTTCTTTAGATTGTTACTTCCCTCTGTTTTATTTTTTTTTTTTATAAGGGGAGTACCAATCTAAAGAAGTGTAAAAAAAAGGTTGTTTTCCAGATTAAAAGCAGTCTGCTTAAGATGTCCCTCAAATGTTTAACTGTAATTTGTTCAGCTGTTCTTAAGTGACATTTAATTTATCTGTTTGTTTTTTCCCCCTTGATCATTCTGATTATAAATGAGAAAATACTATTTATTGAATGACATTTAGTTCCGTATTATATTGATTTAATGAATGTAATTTTTTAATTTATACAGATATACAGACCAATAAATTAAACGTCTAATTATTATATTTGTTGGTTTTAACTGGATTTTTTCTAATTAATCTCACATACATCTGTCATCTATGATTTAATATGGCGTAAATTATACTTAATTAATGTCATTAAGAAATTATATATCAATTAAAGGGATTAATAAGTTATAAAGTAGTATAAGGAGTTAAATAGAAATATATAAATTTAATTTAATCTCCTCATGAACTATAAACTGTAGGACCCCTTCTTATGAATATTCTCACTGAACCTGTGCACAATCACAACTTGTTAAATGCACTGAAAAATGTAAATTTAAAAGGTGTGTTGTGTCTAGCTACATGTTAGAAACTGATAGCAATGTACATATTATGTAATTACACAGCATGTTTATGCTGTACATTTAATGTATCCATTTATATATTATGTTAATACAAATGCACTGTCTGTATACAATTTTTTTTTTTTTTATAAAACCTTGCTAATTCGGAAATCCCACTAATCCGGATGACCCTCTACCTGAATTCATCAGGATTAATGAGGTCCTACTGTATTTAAATGTTCATGAACAGACTTAACTCTCAATTGAGGATTGGTGTTGACATGTGGTTAGCATACTCGCTAACTATTACCTGAAACCAAATTCACTATCAATATACCTGTTAAGGTGGAAATACACATGCTAGTAAAAAAGCATGCCAGTGGCGAGTTACTAGCACGTCAGTAGCTGGCATGCTGCAGACGCTGTGTACATTTGCCAGTGAAACAGCATGCTAGTATCATCCGGATGATCGGTCTTGTGCGAGCTACTAGCACATGACAATACACATTCCAGTCACAGTTCTAGTTTTGAAACAGGCAATCGTTTCTTGCCTTCTTTTAGCCGGAATAAATTATGAAATAATTGTATTTGATTTAATTAATTTTGATGAGTTGTTGTCAGATACCCGCGAAAGGAAGGAACGCAACTGAAGACTGAAGGGCTGAGGGAGACTCGTGCTAGCTACTAGCAAGCTTGGGCTGGCAGGCCTGTTTACACGTGCCTTATCAGTTCCCCCTCCCCTAGACTTGTGCCACTGGCAAGACAAAAATCAAACCGCGTGCGATTTACTCGCATGCTTTTCACTCGCATGCTATTTGATTTATACACATGCCAGTAGCTCACCTCTGCGAGCTACTCGTATGTTTTTGTGCGAGTAACTAGCATGTGTATTTCCACCTATATACCTGTGATCGTTCAAATCCCAGGGACATAACACATGTTTCAACTGATGATAATAATTAGTGGATGTGTGAAATGGCCGATATCAACAGATCAGTGTCTCTTTGTTTGTTTAATTAGACTAACAACCTCTAGCTTAGGGGGCCTTGGTAGATCGTATAGTAGAGTAGTTGGCTTTCATATTAAAGAAGCTAAACAGCATCAGGCGTACTCACAACTTGGATGGTGTCTACAGATCCAGTTCAAATTCCCAAGATTTTATGGAATCCACTCATAATTAATAACACCCAAACACAATAGCTAATACAGCTGGTTTTTTATATGAAATATTATAAAGCTAGTTTGGTTTTCTGAAAATCTTTTGTTCAATTATGCTTTTTATTGTTTTCATTATTGTAAAACCTTTGTCTTCTGATTCTCTGATAAATACGAGGGTTGTTCCATAAGTAGTAATTTATTAACTCAGGTGAAAGGTCACTTATTTTGGGAAAAAATCCCAACCAATTCTCACACACTACCCAATACACCTTTATTCCTCATGTAGAAAATATTACCTCTCTTGCCGAGAGACTCTCAAATACCACTCTCCCACCATTCTTCCCACACTGGTACTTGTAACCTCCTACAGTATTGTTAAGAAAAGAAGGGCTTTGATTGCAGAGAGGGAGATTCTAAAAATTGGGGTGAATGATATTTTGATGGTTCAAAGGTCAGGCCAAGTAGGCAAACAAAAAGTCTCTAAATAATCACCTAGGGGTTTTATTTCACATCTATTGGCCAACCTAGGAGCCATAAACCCCTTCTTTTCTTAACAATGCTGTAGCTTGGCGTGAAATTTTTTTTAACTACAGTTTGCTCTTTATGAGTTGTGACTTGACAGCATGAAAGAAAAAATTAATTTTCATGCCTTCAAATTATATGAAAAAAAAGGTTATACAAATTTTATTTTTAAGAGAAAAAAATGTTAAAATATTTTTTTTGCGGTCCCATAACTTGGTAAACAACTGAGCTCTAACTTTTTGGACTTCAGGAAAAACTTCCTTATTGGCTAACGTTTCGATTAATATTAATATTATTTATTACCCAGTCATAAGGCGGAATTTCCAGTAAACTTCGTTGAAAGAGAAAAAGAAACATGTTTATTGTTGCTATTGTTGACACAAAGATGAGTATACTAAAACAACCTTGCTTGTTTTTAATTATTTACTTACCTGTAAGTCAAGAATTGCAACAATAAACACGTTTCTTTTTTACTTTCAGTGGAGATTAATAAAAATTCCGCCCAATGAATAATAATATTAATATCGATCGAAACTTTAGTAAATAAGGAAGTTTTTCCTGAAGTCCGAAAAGTTTAAGCTCGGTTCATTACCAAGTTATAGAACCGCAAAGAAATTGATTTTTTAATTTTTTTCTTAAATATAAAATTTGTATACATTTTTTGTCATGTAATTTGAGGGCATGAAAATTAAAATTTCACTTTTCTTATTGGAAAATGTGTCAGCTTTACAACGATACCAAACATTTTGTTCTAGCTTTTATACTTTTGGAGCAATAAGTGTTTTTATAAGGAAAGGTATGTGATCTTAAAAAAATCATAAAATTTGACCTTGCGGGAAAATTTTTAAGATTTGACCCATGGTTTATATAATGTTTTTTGTGGTCCACAAGACGTAGAGCAACCTACTTCATTTTTTCACATACAACGCCAGTCACCCTGTATAGTAATAGCGTTTGTTTTATAACTACCTTTACCTGTTTACCTTCATATAAACTAATTGATTATGTTTTATGTATTCAATTTTCAGGAGGAACGTGGGGTATGCCTCTACGTGTAATAGTGTCGGCCAAACAGCCGGTTACTTCTTAGGATTTGTAATTTTCATCGCCCTAGAGAGTGCTGAGTTTTGTAATAACTACCTCAGATCTGAACCTCTACCTGAAGGCATGGTTACTCTTCCAGGTATCCAAGCAATTTTACTTCTTTTAATTTTATTTATTGTATCATTTACTGTGTTAAGTGATTTCTTAAATTTCTGCTTCTAATTATATGCTTCCGGCCACCTGGTTTCCTTTGGTTTTGCTTTTAATTCTATATAAATTCAATTATTATTTTACTTTCTATCTCTCCCTCATTTCCATCACCCTACCCCTTATCCTTACCTTTTTCACCTAGCAGTCTGTATTTGACACTGTCCGAGGTAACATCTTTTTTACATCACACCTTTAAGCTTTATGAACATTCTGAAACCGGACACTTATCCACCGAGTTTATGTTGCTGGTGATACCATAAGTTGCATATCTACATCATCGTATCAACTCATCACTTATCCACCGAGTTTATATTGCTGGTGATACCATAAGTTGCATATCTACATCATCATATCAACTCATCACTTATCCACCGAGTTTATATTGCTGGTGATACCATAAGTTGCATATCTACATCATCATATCAACTCATCACTTATCCACCGAGTTTATGTTGCTGGTGATACCATAAGTTGCATATCTACATCATCATATCAACTCATCACTTATCCACCGAGTTTATATTGCTGGTGATACCATAAGTTGCATATCTACATCATCATATCAACTCATCACTTATCCACCGAGTTTATGCTGCTGGTGATAACTACCTTTAGTTCATGTCTAAATCATCACATCTACTCATTACTTCAAATCCTCAGCCTACTTAAATTCTGGAATCCTGCAACCAGGTATCTCGTCTCAACTCATCAACCATTCCCATTCCCTATCATTTTTATTTTGTATTTTTGTATAACTTTTTTCACTTAGAATCAATATTTATTTTCATTTCAATAAAACATATTTTTCAACCATTTTAATTTAATCTTTTTTATTTCTATGTAATACAGTCCGCATACCTTTTTAATCTTAATTCAACTTTTCCAACCTCAGTATAGTTGGTCTTGAATCCTTAACATACTGATAAGATTAATAGTTGAAAGTTTATACTTTACCTTATGATTATTAATTTAACGTCTTTAAATTGAATTTTTAACAATGTAAACATCTAGAACTGGACACACAAACTTTTCTAACCAAGGCCCCCCCCCCCCCCATTCTCAATAATCTTGAAGATGCTTCTAGCGAAATGACAGATTTTTCAAACAGAAAATTTTACCTGTAAGCTCAATTTGGTGTTACTTTACACCACTTATTTATGTGCAGAGTTATGTTGATTCTTTTGTTCACTTGTTAGTTGATGTAATCTTTAAATCTGTAATATGTTTTCTCTCTCTCTTAGAATTTGTTATAGCTATTAATCCATTAAACAGACAATAAAATTAAAAACATTTGATATGATTGTTTTAGGTTTTCTATATTTCTGGGGAGTAGTGTACGCCTGCGTGACTACACTCGTAGCAGTGTTCAAGCACGAAGCCACTGACTCTAGTCCTCCTCCTAGTAGACCCCTACTTGCAGCAGCTTCCAGCTATAAACAACTACTTAAAATACTCTTTCTTCCCACTGTTAGGACATTAGCTCTTGTCCTACTTACAGCTAAGGTAACAACTAATTCATATTTTAAGAAATCTCAGATTAACTGCAATCCATATCTAAAGTATTCATTAACCCTCTGGTGGGCATATCGATCTGTGACACCGCTATAGCACCAACTTGTAGTCCTCTAGGATGTCTAACATAAGTAACAAACTGGTATGGCAACTTCAGATCGCGTGTCTAACCTCTTAAGGCTGAGATACACATGCCGTCAAATTGGGGATGTAGCTTGCATGCCAAAAGAGGGTATTTGCTAGTAACTGGCATACTAATGATTTTTATTAAGTTTTTATCTGCTTGCTTGCCAGTATTTAACATATCCATGTGCAAGTAGCTGGCATGTTTTTGTTCAAGCTACAGGCATGTGTATCTCGAACTTTAGTCTCTCGCACTCCCCATTTTCCGGTAATTTTTGTTTTACTACAACATCGGTGGTCTGATAGGCCATTATTACCTCATAAGTACGTTTCTATGATATTTAAATACGAGTTGAAAACATTTTTTGGATTCAAAGTGTCCATGGAAACTTTGAATCAATACAGATTGAATACAAATTTAGATCCAGGTACGATACACTAAATTCTGGGATCGTATCTGGATTGAGTTTCATGGAAACACCTGAACTCAATCCTGACATGCGCAGAGTGTGAGAGTGAGCGCCCCTAACATGTTTCTGTAGAAACAATCTGTCAAAAGACCACCTTCCACTCAACCAAAAAACATAACCTTTATTTGTAATTTTCAGTTTTGTTTTTAAAAAGAAGCATGACAAACCTGGTTGTAAAAGTTGAAGGTGACAAAATTATTTTAGCACTTCTTTAGATTGTTACTCCCCTTATAACTACCAGAGGGGAGTAACAATCTAAAGAAGGTGCACGGAATGTTCTTCTTTAAATTGTTAATACAAATCCAGTACCTATACATAATTTTTTTTTTATAAAGTTTTATACGTTATTTTTTAAAACCTCGATAATCCAGAAATCCCTCTAAACTGGACGACCCTGTACCTGAATTCGTCCGATTTAACAGGGTTCTATAAAAAGGCACAGTATTTCACTAATTCCTCCAAAGTTAATGACACTCCTCCCCTAAAAAAAAACATAGTTCTATCCCCTAAAAAAAAAGGATTTTATGAATATTCTAATCTAATGCTAAGACATAGTTCTATCCCCTAAAAAAAGGGATTTTTTTTTTAATATTCTAACTAATGCTAAGACATAGTTCTATCCCCTAAAAAAAGGGATTTTTTGAATATTCTAATCTAATGCTAAGACAAAATCATAAACTAAGTTTTATGAATGGATGATTTTTTTCTTTTTTCAATCCCCTATTTCCCTGTGCTTTAAAATAACCTTAATTATGTATATCTGTTTCAACTTACTTAATATATTACCTATCTGTATTAATAACTTCTTTTTTGTAAAAGTTGTATTAATTGATTGTTTGTTGTTGTTTAGATTGGGTACGCAGCTACTGATGCAGTGAGCAGTCTCAAGCTGATTGAGAGAGGCGTTCCTAAAGACAAGATGGCTCTACTTGCCGTACCCTTGGTACCTCTACAGATAGTACTTCCTGTAGTACTAGCTAAGTACCACAGTATTGCCAGGCCACTTAACTTGTATATAAAAGCCATTCCTTATAGGTTTGTAAAATTTGTTTGTCCGTAGTTTGTTAATTGATTTTAATAATTATTATATGAAATTAATCATTTATAAGATAAGTAAATAATAATGAAATAAGACTACTATATAGCTATAAGTGAAGGTAAGCATATCAAGAGAATACTTATTCAATTTTAAGTTTTTGGTAGTTTTCATACTATGGAAAGTTTTAAATTTTAATTTAAATCAAATTATAATTATTGTTTCCCGTAGTAAATAATAATTATAATTTGATTTAAGAGAATACTTATTTTAAATGATTTATTCTTTCTTTTTTACTTTTCATGTGTGTATTTTATATAAAGAGAAAATATTGTAATAACGTTAAAATTCTGTTTCCATTTTACGTTCCATTCTGTGATGGATTTAAATGTTTTAAAGTCTCCTGTGTTTAAATTCCATTTTATTTTATTATTGGAATAATAATATACACAATTGGTGTGTGTGTTGGCTCGGCATTACGCCATGCCCCGTCCGACTCATCAGGGGCCCGTCCATGCCCGCCCAACTTTAGACCTATACCAGATCAAGAAGATCAGATATAGGACTTATCAGAGACGAGCGTACTCTCATACCGCCATACTTGCTTGGCTAGCAAAACACATCAGCTATGTAATACCGTGTTTGCACACTGCAATGGACTACACAATTTGTGTGTGTGGGAGACACCAAGGGATGTGCCAAGCAAGTGTGGCACATATCAACTGTGCTAACATTAGACATTATCGTCGTGCCCCTGATGAGTTGGACGTGACAGAACGATGTAGGACATGGCGTAATGCTGAGCCAACAACATCTTAATGACGTAATGTCTAATGTTGGAACAGTTTCTATGTGTCACGCTTGCATGGCACATCCCTTGATGTCTCTAACACTCACAAATTGTGTAGCTTATTGCTGTGTGCAAATACGCTATAATGTTGCTGATAAATAATAATATGTTTATGTATCAAATATTAATAAAATGTGTGGTGGGGAAGCCCCCTTGCATTATAGTTAAAGCCTGAGCCAGTCAGTATGATTTAGAGTCTATACACGTTGTAACTCTCGCCACTCAAAATATGTATTCGTTTTATTATTAATTACAACCCTTTTTACCATGTTGAGAAAACACCAAAGTCAAAAGAATTGTTTTAAAAGAAGACAAAAACTATAGTCCGTTGCCTGTGCAGATGCATGTATGCTATACTAAAAGGTTTGAAATTTGGCACTCATTTTTAAGAAAATTAAGAACAATCATGCACATAGGCAAAATGGAGATATTAATTTGAGCTCTCAATTTAGAATTGCCGTCCCCTTATTGAAGACCTAATAATCACCTCGTTGAACATTTTAAATATATTTAATAATTAAGTCAGTATGCATTTTTATATGACAAAGAATTGTTCGAGTTGGTGTTGGACCAATTTTTTTTTTCTTATCAAATTTCATGGTTATTTTTGTTCACTTCGTATAAATTTGTAGCTTATTAAAGAAGCACTCATATAATGTATGTAAGTCAGTTAGTGGTATAATTATTTATGTTATTTATTATTTTTGTCTTACAGGTTAGGATTTAACATGGTGGCAGCCCTGTTTGTTTATATAACTCCACTATTGGTTGGATCCGATGGGATCCCTACGTACTATTATATACTTCTTCTCTTAGTCACAGCTGTACATCAGGTTTGCAAATCTTTTCATTAATTAATACATAAGTAATTTAAAATTACTAAATTATTTTGCTTTGCTTCTAGGCTTACCAAAGGAAACCGAAGCATTATGGTCTGAAAAAAAATAATACATTTTTAAATTTAAAAAATTCCAAGACAGAAATCCGTTTCTGACAGTAGGGAACATTTTTAAATTATTAAAACGATATTCAACAATTTAAAATAGCTTAATTTTCTTTGAAAATTCGCTAAAAGATAGTTTTTATTTTTAAATTGTTGAATATTGTTTTAATTTTTAATGATTATTATTTGTAATCTTGGTTTAAATGTTGTAGTTTTAATGTACCCGTTGATTTTACGAGGGTTGGTCTATAAGTAAGGTCTCCAACACTCTAGCTTAACCTGAAAATGTCGGACGAGAGATGTGGCAATTCTGTCGTGTCCCGTCATCCCCCCTCTTTTAAACAAACCATCACTGAATCCTCTGAACTTTTTAGTTTACCAACTAGAGCTGTTAGAAATGGATCTCCTGATATCAGTCCCCGTCATACGGTTTCTTACAGCAAAAGACTTACAGATTGAAATTCACAGACAGCTTTGTGAAGTTTATGGAGAGGGCTGTATGGACATAAAAAAAATTGTGTAAATGGATCTGTGAGTTTCAACAGGGCCAGTCAAATATTCATGATGAAGAGGGAAGCGGGAGATCAACAACGTACGTCACAGATGAGATGGTGGCAAAAGTCGATGAATTGGTGCTGCAACATCGACGTGTAACTACTCGTGAACTTTGTTTATTATTTCCTAACATTTCTAAAGGTTCCATACAGACCATTTTGAATGACAAATTGATGTTCTATATGGTCTGAGCGAGGTGGGTTTCTAGGTAGGCATGTTGACAAAAGGTGTGTCACTACTGCCTGACAACAACCAGTCCTTATGTGGTAAACTCCACAAAAACCAGATTGTGTTTGGTTGGGACATAGTGACTCTTCCACCTTATAGTCCAGACTTTGCACCTCTCTTATAGAACTCTTGGGTGGCCAAGGCTTTGATAATGATAAAGAAGTCAAAGAAGAGGTGCAAAGCTGGCTTAGTAACCTGGCAGTAGATTTCTTTGACACTGGTATTAAAAAGTTCCCTGAAAGACTCCAAAAGTTCTTGGATCAGGAGGGCTATTATATTGAGAAGTATTTGATGGTTGTCCTACAAAATGATTTTTTTTTTTTTTTAATACTTGTTTTTTCGATTTTTTACCATGTAAACATTTGTAGTTGTGTTAATCATTAGAATATTATATTTAAATCAAATTATAATTATTATTTACTACAGGAAACAGACAGAGAAAAATACACTCCAGCGCCGGGATTTGAACCACGGGCCTCTATATTTCCAGTATAGCGCTCTACCGGCGCTGGAGTGTATTTTTCTTTTTTCTCTGTCTGTTTCCCGTAGTTAATAATAATTATAATTTGATTTAAATTAAAATTTAATCTTTCTGTAGTATGAATACTACCAAAATCGTAAAATATGAATTTCAAATTGATTGTACTAGGTACAGGTACTAATTGGGTACTTTATAATTATAAGCGTTATTTCTCGGTCTAGTTCTTTGTCATTAATGTTGACTTCTCAGATTTGTGGAAAATTGAAAGCTTAAATTCTGGACAAGGTATCATTAACGTCAGAGAAAATCATTCTCCTGCGTAGCTTAGTTGGTAGAGCGCTATACTGGAAATGTAGAGGCCCGTGGTTCAAATCCCGGTGCTGGAGTGTATTTTTCTCTGTCTGTTTCACGTAGCTAATAATAATTATAATTTCCGTAGTATGAATACTACCAAAATCGTAAAATATGAATATTATTTAAAAATAAATACTATGATTTATTTTCCTCTAATTAGTTTCTATTTTGTTGCAGATCACGATCTACTGTATGTTTGTCGAAGTGATGACATTCTTCGCTAAGATCTCAGATCCGTTTGTCGGAGGTACCAACATGACATTGTTAAATACACTGAATAATCTCGGTGGTACTTGGACTTCAACCCTAGCGCTCTGGTTTGTCGACATGCTCACCACTAAATCATGTTCTACAAGTGACCTCAACATGTGTTCAACCAATCAGGATACACAGGTTAGTGTTTAGGATTTTTAAAAATAACTAGGGGCTACTGCTATAATTGTTTAGTCTACACTTCTCTTTCTTACACGAGGGAATCATTTGTTGACAAAACTTTTCTATATATAAAGTACAAATGAATATAATACTAGGCATCGTGTGGCTCTATCATTGAAGGCGATCATAATGCAATAAATATTAGATATTAAGAAAATAGTTAATCATGATGTTAATGATTAATGGGATCTGGGACCGAGATTATGTGAAAAAATTAGTCTGAGTTGTCTCGAACCGATTTATTTTTATCTCTAACTAAACTATTGAAAATTAGAAAAAAGATAGTAAATTTTCATACTTTTGAGTGTCTGCCATTTTGGGACGGGAGTAGATAGAAAGCTCGGGTATGCGGAAAATGTTTTCTTTTTTTATGGCCTTTCCAAAAATGTATCACTTTATGGTTGTTCCAATTTAAAATTTCAAAGTTGAATCCAATATGGCGGAAGAAATGATTACCCACCAAAAAAGTAGTTTATTATAAATAATAAAGATACCCGCAAACCAACTTAATATCTCAATTATATCCGGAGATATTCGTTTCAAAAGTTTGTTTCCGAACTTTTGGATCACCCTGATTATTATTATAATTATTATTATTATTATTTTCTAGTTCAACTAGGTGTCTATCTATTTTTTACTACGTTTTTATTAGCTTGCTTTCTTGTTTGTTTGCTTGTTTGTTTGTTTGTTTGTCCAGTACAAATCTTGTTTTTTTTAACTAACTTCCCGTGTAGCTAGATATTTGAAACTTTTAGAATAGCTCAGAACACGATGACAATAATAAATTAATAATACTTTTAGCCATATTTCAGCAAAATTTCATTCGTTTTCAGCAAATTTTGCTTTATAGAAAGTTAGTTCGGAAAAAAACCGCAAGTTATTTTATTTGTTTTAACATATCCCATATTTACGATCTTCATTTTGATGGGTTTCAAATTTATGATTTATGACAGAAAATTTAAAAACTTAGTATATAAAAAGTTCTTTTTATCTTGTAATTATGTCGTACTCATTTCAACAGTCAGAATAGTGCCCAGACAAAACGGTAGAAATAAAACTTTTATCTCTTTCAGAGAAAGTAAATCTCGTAGAAGAATATGTAAAAGGAAAGATTCTAATTTAAGTTTTATTATTATTATTATTATTATAGCTTCATCGACACTTTATTTAATAAAGCAAAAGCCTCCCTTTTTAGGGATAATTGTGAGGTTTTCGTCTGCATAGTGCTGCTATCTTATTTGAAATTGTACTGCCTGTTTCCAGCTTTGCCTATTTGCAGTGGCCCTATGCCATAACTTTCCTATTCTTTCTGAAAATTCATCTGCCCATCTTCTTGCCGGTCTTCCTCTGTTCCTAGTCCATCCATATGGAGTCCATTCTGTGGCTATTCGAGTCCATCTTTCCGTGTCCATTCTGTACACGTGTCCAGCCCATCTCCATTTTATCTTGTGGCCTTCTTTCATTAGACTTCTCCCTCCGTATGTTCTTATTAACTCTTTATTCTTTATTTTCTCCATCTTGTTTATGCCAGTCATAGCTCTTATCATCTGGCATTGCGCGGAAACTAGCTTCTCGTCCAATTTTTGGGTTAAGGCCCAAGTCTGACTTCCATAGAGGATAGCTGGGAAAATGCAGCTTTGCAAGGTTCTTACTTTGATGTTTTCAGATACACAGCCTTTAAAGATTTTCTTAAGATGCCAGAATTTTCTCCATCCTATTTTAATCCTTCTTTTTATCTCACTATTCATTGAGTCGTGCAGAGAGATCAGCTGACCAAGATAGATATATTCCTCGACATTGTCTATCACACCTTCTTCCATCTCTAATGCATCTTGGCTTATATTTGACATTAATTTGGATTTTGTCCAGTTTACTACCAGTCCATATTTTCTGCATGTTTTTGAACCTCTCACCATCTTTTTCTAGGGCTATGTATGCTTCGTTATTTTTATAGATTTCTGTTATCGTTTGTATATATGCTTCTTTTATTCCAGCTTCTTTGAGCGCAATCCATATCTCACTATGTTTTAATGAATATAATGCTTTGTTGAAATCGATAAAGCACATCAATATAGGTACATTATATTCATTACATTTCTCTATTATCTGTCTCACTGTTTGAAGATGGTCGTTGGTCGAAAATCCTGGGCGAAATCCTGCTTGTTCTACTGAGTGTGACTCGTATATGTCTTTAATCATTCTTTTTTGTAGTATACCGGTGAAAAGTTTGTAAAATACTGAAGTTAGGCTGATCGGCCTATAATTATTGATCAGTTCCAAGGAACTGAATTTAAGTATATTATACATAATATATACCTACATATTAAAATAAAACTAACCACCGTAGTAACTAACTTTCCGTAGTATGAAAACTACCAAAAACTTAAAAATTGAATAAAACTAATGTGATAATTTGCTCATCTTGTAATTACCTCTTTCCTGACTTACTCGAGTAACTTTTTTTAACACCTCTATGAAACGGAAACCTGTCAAAACAGAAAAAATCTCCGGAACCCTACGATTCCGTTCAAGACAGGTCTTCCTGTATTAAATTCAAATTAAAATAACCCAATTATGTCAAATCAATTCTTCATTCGTTAAACTCACATTTTGATGTTATTTTGATTACAGGTTTGCACAGAAGGTGGTGGAACGTGTGAAACGACATTCGACGGGTACTACCTAGAAACATTCATACTTACCTGCGTCGGATTAATTTGGTACCTGAAAAGTCGGAAGATTTTGGAATACCTGCAAACGAGACCACTTCAAGACTGGCACTCGAGGTAACCTTCACTTCAACCTATACAAATCTGAGCACAATAAAAAAAAAAAAAAGTAATACTTCAGTGACTTTTTTTTCTTTTGGTTTCCACCTCGCTGAAAAAAAAAAAAAAAAGAAAAAAAAAAAGTTGTTTAAAACAACCCCTCGCTTCGATGCTCAAAACAATCGGGACTTTAATAAGGTCACTCTAAAAAAAAAAAAAAAATAAATAAAAAAAAAAATTATTTATTTTTTCTTAACTAGTTGATCATTTATATATGTTTTCTAAAAAAATATCCTTTTTGACAATTTCAAACGAAAAAGAATTGTTTAAAACGAAAAACTGTTACAGTAATTTTTATTTTTAGAAAAAATAATTTTATATTATTGGAAATAGTTAACTGCTAATGTAGGACAAATTTCAATTTAATGTAATTAAAAATAAGGATGGATATTGATGGGTGGGATGATCATAAAAATATGATTATTATTATTATTGTTTATAAACATATGATTATTATTATGATCGTTTATAAAAATATTATTATTATTATTATTATTATTATTATTATTATTATTATTATTATTATTATTACTTTGTACATTACTCTTCTTGTCCCTTATATTAATATATATTCTTCTTTTATTGTGGGTCAAAGACTTATATTCCATTAATAAATAAATAGAAACAGTTTCTAGTTCTACCGAAATCGGCACTGATAATGGCTTTATAAAAGCCAAAAGCTGCTTTGATAAATAAACAAGTATTATCTTCTGTAAAGAGACTGTTTCTTTTTATTTGTTAAGATGACCTCTATCAATGGAAGCTCTTATTTCTCATATATACAGTAGAGTCTCGCTTATCCGGACCCCACTAGTCCGGACATCCGTATATTCCGGACGGCCCAAAAACTATGTACAAATTGGAACCAGGGCCTGTTCTTTGTTAAGAATTGTTCTTTGAAAAGAAAAAATTGTTAAGATTATCAGAGTTTCTGCTTTTTTTTATTGTTTATTTATTAATTTATTTTTTTAAATGGTACCTAGTTAGTTTGCAGGTGTATATTCCAACATTCCGACACGAGGAATACCCGGTATTTTTGTTAAAAAATAAACAGATTAAGAATAATTAGGAATAAGTACGAACATTGATAAATCTGTTTCGGTTCCATAGAGTAGGGGGGAAGATATAAAGGTAGTGTATTCCAAGAAATACAATTATATGTGACTGAGATGTGGAGAGGGTTTTAAGAAACATGTAGCGCTGGCTCAACGCAGTTCCATGAAATTTCGCCAAGCCGACAATGTCTAACGTCTCAACTTTTTGTGAAATGATTATCCCTCCTCGAATTTCATATCGGAACACAGCCTGTTTCTCAGGAAGTCTCTTCTATAACTGCACCTGCTTAATATATCGTCATTTTATTTTAATTCATTTGATATTGGGACAGGTTACAGAACAGCCCTCAACTTAAATAGTGTTATACCTATACGTTGTACAAGCATGCTTTGGAGACTTATCAAAGTATACGATAAAAACCTTGATTTCAATAGTTTTACCCTACTAAAGCTTGTTTTAAAGACATTTTAAAACTGATTCCGTTTAATCCGGACTTTCGGTAATCCGGACTGGGTCCGGTCCCGTCAAACCCGGATTAGCGAGACTCTACTGTACCATTATTATTTTAGTAGATTGATAATTATTTTAAATTGGACGTTTATTTTTATCTTGGTTAATGACTACATTTTTATTAAATAACAACTTTCCAGGAGTAGGTATTTACTTCTTCTATTAATATTTTTCTTATATTTTCTATTTACTATTAGATTACAACTTTTGTTGGTACATTCATTATTCACCGTAAAATACAGAGAAGGATAATTTAACTGGGATGAGCTTAGGCAACATTATGGTTGTTACTTTACTCAAGTTGGTAATTTTATCTATTTTTTGCTTTGATTTGAAAGCAACACTGTTTGTGTTATGTTCTCATTCGTTTTTTTTTTGTCATAAGTAGCCGTGGTCCTATATATATATTATAGTCATTGGTCATTTGACCTAAAAAGTGTTCATTGGTCATTTCTGCTAGACCATCTATGAATCAAGGTTCAATCCCATGACTTCAACTGCCTTGGCCATGAATCAAGTGCCTAGGCAGTTTGATTTACATGGTCCACTATTGATCACACCATATTCACTTTGGTGGTTCATTAATGTGTAAAATGGCTGAACTGAGTAAATATGGATGACATAAGTGACTTAACAACTAGGTTATATCTAGTGGTCCATCCTTATCATTCTATTTCTAGCAATAGGTTGGCTAAAAGAAGGTAAAATATGGTTCATCATGAGAAAGGAAGAGATTCGAAAGTTGTTCATGATGCAAGCCATTAGCCACTTATCTCTTTAATAGCTCAGAAACATTTAGAATGATAAACATTTATAATTTGGTAGCTTTCTAAAGACAATGCCATTAGTTTCATGATCAAACAACCACCTCTCTTAAGAGTGGTCCCAGCATAGTTTCCAAAATCTCAAAATTCACAAAACCTCTAATTACTGTCTCTCTCAGACCTAAACTCTAACCACAAAAACCTAAGCTCTTAAATTTTAAAATTGACAATAAACCTATATATATATATATTTAATATTTTATTTTTATTATTATTATTTTTAAATTTATTTATTTATTTTTCCCTTGGTAACATTCTCTTCTCTCTTGTTATAAAGATAACACCATACTTTTTCTCATAACTGTTAAACTGTAAATGAAAAACTAAATTAAAAATAAAGACATTAAAACATCCCATATTTACTATCCATTCAATACCCATCCTTTTTTTCCAAAGTTATTTTGAATGTAATACTAAACATAAAGTTGTTAGAATGAAATTTATTTTTTATTTGGAATGAAAAAAATAAAATAAAGTAGATAATTAGAAAAAATATTATAAGTAATAATTAAATTATTAAAATAATTTCATAAAACAATATTCGAATAGACAAACTTACTATTAAATTGTGATTTATTTATTTTTAAATGAAATTTTTTATATTCTAATATAATATGATTATGATTATTTATTATCTTCTAATTTATTCTTTAAAGAATTGTTTTTGTTTTTTTCTTAACTACCAATTATTTGAAGTAATCAAAGGTATTAATTAAATTTACCTTATGTTAATTTTTTAACACCCTTTTTTGTACAAGTTCATGCGGGTATAAAAATAAGGGAATCCCTTTAATAAGTTAAAGGAAATTGTTTTTTTCCTACATTTGTTTGTTTGTCTCTGTGTCTGTCGTTATCCCACCCATATCTCTGTAAGTACCCGACATTAAAAATTGAAACTTTGCATAAATATGTTTATGTACTCATATAGTAAGCCAAACACTGGAAAAATATAGGAAAGCCCAAAAAAAACATACCTCAAAAACAAAGGGTATTAGAAATGTTTTTTTTTTTTGTTTTTTTTTAACTGAAATGCATCCTTTGGGATATTAAATGAAAGAGGAATATGGAGTTTAATTAAACAGGAATCTTAAATGGTCCATAGCACAAATATATTTTTGATTTTATTTTTATACCAATTTATATTTGCCATGTTAGTCCAAAAGATAGTGTGCAAAAAAGGTGTTTGACTAACATCAAGCTAGAATTTTGAGTTCCAGATAATCTTTTGGTGGCTTTTAAGAATATGAGGTCGGCTAAGTTCATCTGGGGGACATAGCTTGTCAATAGGCATTTGAAAAAGACAAACAGGTGGAGAGCGGCTATGTCCCGATCTTTATGGTGGACAATGTGATTTTCATGATCCTTAGCACAAAATTAGTAAGTCAACCAAAATCAAGTTGATATTAGCTTGTCACTTGTTTGGTTAGTTATTCAAATATTACTCACTTACCAATAGTCCAGGCAAATTAGTAAAAAAAAACAGCAAATGGAGGAAAAAATTTATAAAGTTTTGAAACTTTGTAAAAAAAACTTTTAAGGGGTGTAGTAGTAAGAAACAGTAAAGTTCCCCTCTCTTGAGAGGGCGCGTCCCCCCACCTACTATCTCAATTTCATTAAAATCGGATGTGTTGTTTTTTAGATATCTTGGTTCGCAAAAATACGTTTTATCTCTATCCAACTACAATATCTCGAAAACGTAAGTATGTTGAAGTATGTCCCACTTCAAACATGCATAGGACCTTTTTTGTGCAGAATTATGTGAGGAATAATTTTGGTAATAACATTTCTTTTCAAAAAATAAACCGTTTGACGTAAAAAGTGAAAAATAAGTAAATTTTAGACTTTAAGGGGGGTGGAGGGGGGGACGCGCCCTCTCAAGAGGGGGGAACTTTACTGTTTCTTACTACTACACACCTTAAAAGTGTTTTCACAAAGTTTCAAAACTTTATAAATTATTTCCCCTATTATTCCCTTTTTTTTTGGACTACAAGTGACAAACTACCATCAACTTGATTTTTGGTCTGCTAACTAATTTCGTACTTAGGATCATGAAAATCACATTGTCCACCATTAAGGGCAGAACATCCACTCTCCATCAGTTTGTTTTTTCAAATGCCTATAGACAACCTATGGCCCACAGACGAACTTAGCCAAACTACATACAGTAGAACCTCGATAATTCGGACCTCTAAAATCCGGACTGCCTACTGAAAAATTTAATAACTAGAAATTCTATAAAAAAGAATTCCGAAAGGTGAAAGTGGGACATCTCTTGCAAAAAAGTATGGTGTGGGGACATCTAAAACGAAAACGAGATAGCATACTGCAATACGCGTCAAAGCTAGATTCTCAAGAGGGGTCTAAAAACCGGAAAACGTTACCAACATGCGATGTACATATGGTTTACCCAAAGAAGAAGCTCAGGTGCACCTTTATTAGGTCCTCTCGTCTGCGAAAAAGTTGTTTTACAGCATATTTGAAAATTCGGACAAATCGGTAATTCGGACAAATCGGTAATTCGGACAGTGTCTGGTCCCAATTAGTCCGAATTATTGAGGTTCCACTGTATTCTTAAAAGGCACTAAAAGATTAACTTGTACACAAAATTCTAGCTTGATATTAGTCAGATACTTTTTTTGCACACATCTTATAAAAATTGGGTCTTTCATATCCCGCCCTCATTATTATAATTATTTTTTTAACTGTGTGAAAAAAAAATTATTGTTATTCTTTGACAAAAAATAAATAAACGTCATTATTACAAATTGTTCATAAGTTATGGCTGTTACAAACGTTTTAATGGCTGCCATGTTTTAACAGCTGGGGCCCATTACACTGGTTTATAAACTGGTACGATTTTTAAATTGCCTGAAGACTTTGTTGGTACTGAAAGTACATACTTAAGCAACTTTTTAAATTCAATCTGATTAAATGGGAAGAACTCTTGAAATAAAGTACTTTAGTTTATTTCTTATTAATTATACATTCATAAAAGGATGTAAGGACTTATCAATTGATGTACTTCTAAGATGCTTTCACTAATTGAAGCCGATTATCAGATTTGTCAACATCAGACACCTAACTATCAAAATTAAAAAAAAACTGTTTAAAATAATCTTACATTCAACATTGCTTTCATAAGGTGTGGCTTTTTTGGTTCCCCCTCAAAATTTGTCTAATGTCGAAAGGTATGTGTGGAGTTTGTAACATTGTGCTTCCCTTGTTAAGGTATCGGGCCAACTCGTGGGTTAGAGGTGCCGACGAACTCATCTTGTAAAATTACTTTTATGTGTTTCTCGTTCATCAAAATATACACGACCAAAGATTAAAGTCGTACCATTTTCCACTGCTTAACATTAAAACAATTAATTTTGATGACAAATTTTCAATTTTGTTGTTTGTTCAATTTTTTGTATTTTCTTTCAAGGCTCAAAAGTAAGAAAATTGTCGAGAATTTTAAAGAAAAATGATTGAAGAAAAACTCGTAAGAGATATTAAAAAAAAATTATTTCTTTATTTTATAACTCGAATTGTTAAGCAATATTAGTATGGAAATTTTGTTGACGATGAATATTCTTTAAAAAGTTCAAAAATAAGAAAAAATGTCAAGAGTGAAGAAAGAAAATGATTGAGAGAAAACTCTATTGGTCAAATGTCAAGTCTATTAAGGAAAAAATTGGGGTATGAGTGAAACCATTTTTAAAATTTTTATTTGTACATGTATATTAAAAAAAATGATAGTGATAGTGGCACTCTTTTGCTTTGTTACCCACCGTATTTTTCATTTATACAAAAGTGTGATATTCTTTTGTCCCAAAGTACATTGGACTAAATAAACCTCTGTCTTAGTAGTTATTAACTTAATTGCCTATTCTACTTTTCAACATTTTATAAATATTAATGTAGGTGGGTAACAAAGTAAAAGAGGCGTATGGGGGCGGCTCTTTTATTCTATAGCCACCATTTTCTTCTCTGTTTTGGTGGGTAACAACGTTAAAGAGTACTGTAATAGTAGTAAGGGGGGTGGAAGGACAGGCCTAGCAATTAGGCCACATTGGGGGTCTTCTTTGCTAAACCCTGAATCACACGCCCTTCAAACCACCTCAGTCTTAAACTCAAGTCTCCTTGTTTGGATTATTAAGGAGAGGATGTCTTGCCACTTAAGTGCAACAAGCTCCTTTTCCCTGATGTGTCGTCAATTTTTTTTTTTTTAAATATTATGTGTGAAATTTTAATAGTTGCATATTCTTTTTCTGCATTTCAAGACCTTTAAATTGATATATAACATGTCTATATAACATGTCTAAAAACTTTTTTTTTAGTCACCCGCCATATTGGCCGCCATCTTGAAAATATTAAGTGTGAAAAATCCACAATGTGTCCAGTTGTCTCAAATGCTGAGATGCACCTGTGTGCCGAATTTCATGTTCCTAGCTATAGTAGTTTATGAATTGAAACAAGCTACGGACAGACACCAATGTACAGAAAGACAGACAGAGCCGTTATATAAGGTTTCTTTTTGTACTTAGTACAGAAACCTAAAAATAAATAGCTTACAACTAAAGAACTGTTAAAAAATTAGGCATAGTCTATACTAACTTTGTATCTGCTTTTCAGGAGTACAATCAATTTAAGAAATTTTTCGCATCACATTGCAGATCCCTTGATTTCTAAATATATATGATACAGATGAGCATTTGGTACTTTTTTACTTTAGCACCTCCCTATATCCCTTTGTCTTAATAGTTATTTAGACAAAGGAACATGTACAGGGTAGTATATATTCCTTAGTCTAAAATACTATTAAGACAAAGGGATAATTAGTCCAATGTACCTTGGGACAAAGGAATATCACTCTTGTGTATATAAATGTGATAATATCCCTTAGTCTAATTAACAATTATGACAAAGGAATATTAAATATTAAATTGTCCTTCAAATTTCAGTAAAAGATTTAGTCTTACACATGAAAAGACTCAGTTTTAAAACAGCGTAATAAAACTGCTCCAGGAGTCTCAATGTCTTGGAGAGACAAACACACAAACCTGTGAGACTTTTGTTTAAAATCAAGGGGGGTGCTAAAGTAAAAAAGAGCCGAACATTTTAAATTAGGTTTTACTAATACCCCAATTTTTTCTGTTTCACGTCCTAAGTCTATAATACTAAAAAGAGTAAATAGAAAAAATTATGTTATCTAATAACTCATAATGTTAATAAAAATAAAGATGGAATTTTCAGACGATGATCTTACATCTAATTTATAACATGAAAAATGTCACATTGACATTGTAAAAACTGTCACAATCTATCATGACATATTTGGTTAAATGCATCAACACCAATTAAGGTTGTTGACGGTTAGAGACTAAAGTTTATAATATATTGTTGTTATTTATTTTTATTTTTATTTTTTTTGTGATTTTACTCATTTTGTTGAGTAAAAATAGAAGTGAGAAAGTTTATTTTGGAAGATAAAAAAAAAATGTATTCTTTGTTTTATATCTTAATAAATGGGTTTATTATTTTTTATTTTCCTTGTTTAAATAGTCTAAAAGCTTTGAGATAATTTATAATTATCGATAACGACTTATTTTATATTTAAATTATTGTATTTACTACAATAATTTATTAATTTGTAAAAATCCTGGAAAAATTGTTGGAAGTTTCCAGCGTTGGTAACTCACCACATTCCACTGATATGTTTTGAAGAGTTTTATTTATTTATTGTGCAACTTCAGTTTACTTTAGTTAGTTAATCCATTCCCGAAAGTAACTCTGTATCTGTAATCAGAGTTGATCATGTACCTAAATTATTATTTCCAAATGAATCAATTTATGTAAAAAAAGATTCAATTTTTAAGTTTTTGGTAGCATTCATACTACGGAAAGTTTAAATTTTAATTTAAATCAAATTATAATTATTATTTTCACTGGGAGACAGACAGAGAAATATACTCCAGCGCCGGGACTTGAACCACGGCCCTCTACATTTTCAGTGTAGCGCTCTTTCCAACTAAGCTACGCAGGAGAATGATTTTTCTCTGCCGTAACCGATAACTAGTCCCAAATCCAAGCTTTCAATATTTCTACCAGTTTAGCAAGTCAATATTTATGACATTAGAACTAGACTGAGAATTAACGCTTATAATTATAAAGTACTCAATTACTACCTGTACCTTGTACAATCAATTAGAAATTCAATTTTTAAGTTTTTGGTAGTATTCATACTACGGAAAGTTTAAATTTTAATTTAAATCAAATTATAATTATTATTAACACTGGGAGACAGACAGAGAAAAATAGAATCCAGCGCCGGGATTTGAACCATGGTCCTCTATATCAATCCCAAAAATCATTCCCCTGTGTAGCTTAGTTGGAAGGAGCGCTACACTCGAAATGTAGAGGGCCATGGTTCAAGTCCTGGCCCTGGAGTCTATTTTTCTCTGTCTGTCTCCCAGTGTTAATTTAATAATAATTATCATTTGATTTAAAGTAAAAAGAGAATTAAATTAAGAATCCAGTTTAAAACTAATTAAATTTGCTATTAATCTGCTGGCCCGTGAAAATGGCCCTTTATCATCTTAATTTTCTACTTTAAAATTTGTTCGTTAAGATTTTTGTTCATTATCCGAACTGTTCGTAAACAGAGTTGTTCCAAAACCAAAGTTCCCCTGTATATGCAATTTCTTTTTGTTGCCTCAAAAACTTTTTTTTCTATTAAACCATTCAAATACACCAATAAAATGGTTTATAGAAAATCTAAAAAAAAAAAAAAAAAATTGTATATAAATAAAATTTAACAGTTGGTTTAATGTTGATTATTAAAAACAAGGAAGAAAAATAATATAATGAAGCAGTATAACCTCATTTTAACAGACTATTAGGGGCTAAAGATTGTCAGTTATAATGACATTTTGTTCAAGCAACCATATTATTATGTATACAGTAGAACCTCGATAATTCGGACCTCTAAAATCCGGACTGCCTACTGAAAAATTTAATAACTAGAAATTCTATAAAAAAAAAATCCAAAAGGTGAAAGTGGGACATCTCTTGCAACAAGGTATGTCATCTAAAACGAAAACGAGATAGCATACTGCGATATGCGTCAAAGCTAGATTCTGAAGAGGGGTCAAAAACAGGAAAACGTTACGAACGGCAAATGATACCCTTTAGAAGATGCGATGTACATATGGTTTACCCAAAGAAGAAGCTCAGGCGCACCTTTATCAGGTCCTCTCGTCTGCAAGAAAGTTGTTTTACAGCATATTCGAAAATTCGGACAAATCAGTAATTCAAGGGTCTGATCCCAATTAGTCCGAGTTATCGAGGTTCCACTGTATTATAATTTTTTACCTGTCCATTATATAAGCAACATGCATTATAATTGGGTACATTATAAGATTCTACTTTATAGAAATTTAAAATTTGTCTAAAAGTTTAAACAATTGATGACATAATGTGTTAATTCCAATTTAAACGTACTTGATTTGTTGTATTTAATCATTATTTTTAAATGTTTATTTTTGTTGATGTTCTCTTCTTTTTTTTATAAAAAAAAAAATATTTATTTTTGTTTTTGTTTTTTTGCACTATTGATTTTGTTTTGTTTGTGTTTTTTATAAGTTTAAAAAGATCTTCAAGCTACTTTTAAAAAAATAAATGTGTGCTAAATGTATAAAATAAAATTGTAATTTATTTCAAATATTTATTTTTATTTTTTTGTGAAAGAAATAAAATAAATGTATTTTATGTGAAACAATAAAAAAAATAAGATAAATTAAAGTATTTTTATTAATTTAAAATTTGGGAATTTTTATATCATTCTCCCTCTTTCTTTTATTTTCCTTATTCATACATTATCACATTTTGTTTCTGAAACTTATGTTTTAAAGAAACTTTATTTTGAAAGATTTAAACCCTAGCTTTTTCTCCCTACTGGAGGTAAAAACCTTTAAGCTCTCATTACTTTATATTTCTGGGAATATTTCAAACTCTCATTCTTGGGTCTTATTTCAAAAAAAAAAAAACAGCGCAACTTAGAGAAATGCAGTTTGTTTTATTTGGTTCAGTAGTACACCCCATTTGTTTACTCAAGTTTTAAAGATCACATCAGCAAGATGATGGCCTCCAGCAGTGATGCACTGATGGAGGCGATTCCTGAAGCTTTCAGCCGCCTTCTGGCATATATAGATAGGAATCGCGGCGATTTCCTCTCCAATTTGGGTCTTCAGTTCTTACAAAGTGTGAGGAGGATGTTTGAACACCTTTTCCTTTAGGTAGCCCCACAGAAAAAAACTCGCAAATGCTCAAATCCAGTGATCTCACGAGCCACCCCAGGTCACCCCTCAGAGAGACGAGACGCGCAAGAATGGCCGTTCTTGAAAAACGTGTGGACAGCGAAGCCTCGATGTCCAAACCATGGTAACGTCTGAAAATGGGGTGAGTGTGCGGACATAATGAGACCCCTCCCAGGTTCCTATCCCTACCACAAGGGATGTAGTCATCCTTCTAAACTGCACTGTTTGTTTTGCCCCACCCTGTATAAACAACAACTGATGGTGGGTTGTTTACCCTTGGAAGGACCAGATGGATTTATTTCAGACCTTCAGTGGACTGTTCTCGATGTTTAACTGGCTGTGCTAGTTCAAAATTGAAGTAAGTAAAAATAAAAAAAAGACCTGGGGGCCGGTGTAGCCGAGGGGTTAGCGCACTCGACTCTGTAACCAAGGTATAAACCCTGGCTGTGAGTTCGAATCCCAGCGGGGTAAGACATGTTTCACACTAATGATCTCATCGATTAGATGAGTAAAGTGGCCGGATAACCCCCGTCCTGTAATAACCCTGGCAGGTGACCGGGACTAAAACCCAAAAGAAAAAAAAGTACCTGGTTTTGAACTATTGTAGGTAGCAGGTAGTTTAGGGAATCAGACTTTAGATGAAAAGGGATTAAAGGGAAGGTAGGAAGGATAAGCGATAGCTGATTTTGAGAGTGGTTTGAAATTGTTAGTAAATTTCTCTTTTACTAAACCTGGTGCAAATCTGTATGTATAATTTATTTAATATACTTGTCAATTTTTCCTGTATAAATTGACAAGATTATTACAAATGAGCTGAGTTCAAAAATGTATAAATTCAAAAAGTTCAAACGCCAAAATTGTGTCTTAGTTAACATTCCTCTTCGAAATAATCCACTACAGAAATACAATACTGCGAGATGGATCCGGAACTCACTTTAGCAAGACTCAGATATGACTGGCCCTGGCTCGTGTATAGTTTGTAGATAAAGATAATACAGTAGAACCTCGATAATTCGGACCTCTAAAATTCGGAGCCTCGAAAATACGGACTGCCTACTGAAAAATTTAATAATTAGAAATTCTATCAAAAAAATTCCGATAGGTGAAAGTGGGACATCTCTTGCAAAAAAGTATGGTGTGGGGACATCTAAAACGAAAACAAGATAGCATACTGCAATACGTGTCAAAACTAGATTCTGAGAGGGGTAAAAAAACCGGAAAACATTACGAACAGCAAATGATACGGCTTTAGAAGATGCGATGCACATATGGTTTACCCAAAGAAGAAGCTTAGGGGCCCCTTTATCAGGTCCTCTCGTCTGCGAAACAGTTGTAATAAAGATATTCGAAAATTCGGACATATCGGTAATTCGGACAGTGTCAGGTCCCAATTAGTCCGAATTATCGAGGTTCCACTGTAATAATATAATGACTAGGGATGGGCTAAACTATTAAATCTGAGTAATAGGTGACATTGCTCCAGCTTTAATCTGGTAATGGCTAAACTATTAACTCTGAGTAATAGGTGACATCGCTCCAGCTCCAATCTGGTAATGGCTAAACTATTAACTCTGAGTAATAGGTGACATCGTTCCAGCTTTAATCTGGTAATGGCTAAACTATTAACTCTGAGTAATAGGTGACATCGCTCCAGCTTTAATCTGGTAATGGCTAAACTATTAACTCTGAGTAATAGGTGACATCGCTCCAGCTCCAATCTGGTAATGGCTAAACTATTAACTCTGAGTAATAGGTGACATCGTTCCAGCTTTAATCTGGTAATGGCTAAACTATTAACTCTGAGTAATAGGTGACATCGCTCCAGCTCCAATCTGGTAATGGCTAAACTATTAACTCTCAGTAATAGGTGACATCGCTCCAGCTCCAATCTGGTAATGGCTAAACTATTAACTCTGAGTAATAGGTGACATAGCTCCAGCTCCAATCTGGTAATGGCTAAACTATTAACTCTGAGTAATAGGTGACATCGTTCCAGCTCTAATCTGGTAATGGCTAAACTATTAACTCTGAGTAATTGGTGACATCGTTCCAGCTCCAATCTGTGTAATGGCTAAACTATTAACTCTGAGTAATAGGTGACATCGTTCCAGCTCCAATCTGGTAATGGCTAAACTATTAACTCTGAGTAATAGGTGACATCGTTCCAGCTCTAATCAGGTAATGGCTAAACTATTAACTCTGAGTAATAGGTGACATCGCTCCAGCTCCAATCTGGTATGGCTAAACTATTAAATCTGAGTAATAGGTGACATCGTTCCAGCTCTAATCTGGTAATGGCTAAACTATTAAATCTGAGTAATAGGTGACATCGTTCCAGCTCTAATCTGGTAATGGCTAAACTATTAACTCTGAGTAATAGGTGACATCGCTCCAGCTCCAATCTGGTAATGGCTAAACTATTAAATCTGAGTAATAGGTGACATCGTTCCAGCTCTAATCTGGTAATGAGTAAACTATTAACTCTGAGTAATAGGTGACATCGCTCCAGCTCTAATCTGGTAATGGCTAAACTATTAACTCTGAGTAAAAGTGACATCGTTCCAGCTCCAATCTGGTAATGGCTAAACTATTAACTCTGAGTAATAGGTGACATCGTTCCAGCTCTAATCTGGTAATGGCTAAACTATTAACTCTGAGTAATAGGTGACATCGTTCCAGTTCCAATCTGGTAATGGCTAAACTATTAGCTCTGAGTAATAGGTGACATCGTTCCAGCTCCAATCTGGTAATGGCTAAACTATTAACTCTGAGTAATAGGTGACATCGTTCCAGCTCCAATCTGGTAATGGCTAAACTATTAACTCTGAGTAATAGGTGACATCGTTCCAGCTCCAATCTGGTAATGGCTAAACTATTAACTCTGAGTAATAGGTGACATCGTTCCAGCTCTAATCTGGTAATGGCTAAACTATTAACTCTGAGTAATAGGTGACATCGTTCCAGCTCCAATCTGGTAATAGGTGGCAATACTTATTATTTTATTAATAGGTGACCAACTCACTGTCACGGAAAGAAATTTCTGCTACCTGTGTTCCTCTAAGGGTCCGTGACCAGACCACAGTGGCAGTGACAAGATTTAATAGTTTTAAACACTTGAACCTGAACCTCGAATGAATATTGAATATACACCTGGAAATATATCAGGCTCTCATCGGCCCAACATTTTTATTTTTTAATATTTTCTTGTGCTGATTTAACTGTTCTCTCAACTCCTCTACTTAAACCTATCTCTTTATTTAAACCTCAATATAAAATATAATTCACTCTACATTGTATTGGTTAATAACACATGAATATGGCAAAATTGTGTATTAAATTGAATAAAAACTAAATATGTAAAATCAATGTATACTGATTTCGAAGTATTTATTTAAAAAAAAGGGCCCCCCCCCCTCCCCCTGTATTCACCAGTTGTATTATGTATTATCCACAACTTTGAGCAGAGTTTGGGAAAATTATTCTATTTATGTTTGTCACAACAATTTCTGCTTCCCATTTGATAGCATTATGTATTAAATAAGTCGTCTTTTTGCGTTTTAATTTTATATTTTTGGGTAATTTGGTCATATTTTTATGTGAGTGCAATAGTTTTTATGAGTAGCTACTTAGTGTTTTGAGTTATTATACAATTTTTTTTAACGGTATTTTAATTTCAGTGGCCTACAACTCTACTAAACCCTCTTAGAAATCTCTAGTGGCAGCTTCGTAACCAGTGACAAATTTAATAGCTTTAACCAAGTCACTGTCACGTCAGTAATAGGTGACACAGTTGGATCCCTATTATTTAACCTATTACGTGAAATCACGCACAAATGGGTGATTCTAATTTAAAGTGCTATTTTGGAAGCAAAAATTGGACATAGACTGAAAATGTTTACTTTTTAAAAAATTATGGAATGTTCTCGAACTAATTTCAGATATATTGCACCATGCGGGACAGATGGGAAATAACTTTACAAATTTTTAGGCAGTAATTAAGTTTATTTAAAGCATGGTAATTAAGGCATGTGAATTACACTTTTTCGTGCACGGTTGTTACATTTCACACTTAAAGAAAATATTTTGGTCAGTAGTTTAAAATAAAAACCCAATTTTAATACACCATTAAATAGCACTCTTAAAAGTCTAAACAATGAACTATAACTTAACCTAAAAAGTCTAAACAATGAACTATAACTTAACCTAAAAAGTCTTTGAAAATAGACTAAAATAACATGCACGGTAATTACGTTTAAAAGAGTTCGCAACTGGAAGAACAATTGGAATTAGCGCTAGCTCTCAACTAAAGGGTTCAGGTCATCCCCTATCAATCATTACAAGAAAACCAGTGTTGCGGCATTGCGAAAATCCGTCGCCATACTTAAAATCTCCCTGCCACAACCAGAGTAGGGACACATTTATATAATGCCACGGTAATTACATTTTTTAAAGGACAAACTTTAACTTGAAGTTCCATTTAGAAATAATTTATTATTTTTAATAACTAACACATATTTTAACTCTGGTAGGACCCCACTTCAAAATTATCCAATAAGTTTTTGAATAACATGTTTAATGTACGAGCTAGAGTAAAGTGAAAAAGAATAACTGACTTTAGGACAGCCACGGTTGTAACAAAATTGCCTTTTGATCATTTTTGGTAGCGGTTAAAATTAAGAGGCGCATTATTTTTTTGCTTGGTTGTAGTTTTCTAAGCTTAACTGAATTACCATGAAGAAAAATCCTGTCAATTATGTGAAAAACGCTCCAGTTATTCATCTAGGACATGAAAATTGCACTTTAAATAATCACGCTAATAATAGGCACCTATGTACTTAAGTTTACTTTACCAACCCTAGTGCCCCTGTGTTTCCCAGTCCCCCCCCCCCCCATTAATTATCTTATCTTATATGAGGCAAGAGGGTAGGGGGGCCTCAACCTCAGTTCTGGATTACTAGATGTGACAGAGTGTTGGACTACAGAAACTCAACTTTAATTCATTTAATTTATTTATTTGTTCATCACCGTTGGAACACTAATCGATTATAAAAATGATAAGCCTGCAAAATTAATTTAAGGAGACAATTTTTCTTAAAAATAAATAAATAAATGAAATAAAAAAATTATATATTTATAGAAAAGAAATATTCTATACTTGCAAAATACTAATTTTTTTTTAAAGAAAACAACAAAAAATCAAATGAAAACAAAAAAAAATATTCGGAATATAAATATAAACAACAATATAACACATAGATCATAAAACAAAAAAAAATATTGCTTAAGCTGACAAAAATATCAAAATAAATAACAACAAAAGAAAACATTAATTAATACTACATTATACAATTTAATAATTATTAAATAATATATAATTGTCGGTACAGTGCCAAAGTGGCGTAAAGTGCAAATTTGGCGGATTTTACATTTTATTACTACCTAACATCTTTTTTTTAAATTGTCATAAGGACAGAATTGAAAGAATTTGAGAAAAACATGTATATAAAGAATTATGATTTTAATTAGTAAGTCCGTTCAATCAAAATTCATTTCTGAACTTAATTTTTCCACAAACGCAACTTTGACATAGTGCCGGCAATTTATAATTACCCGGGTTTTTTTTTTAATTTTTATATAAGTTTCCTTTATTCTATTATTATATATAAAATAATTCAAAAATTTCAAATTTTTCCTAACTATAGATACAATATTTGACTAGATTTGCACTGTTCCAGTTGCCTCTTGGAAAAAAATGAATATTATTATTTTAATTGATTTTTAATATTTTATTTCTTATTTTTTACTAAATAAAAAAATGTTGATCATTACAAATTACAATTTTTATTTTTTTTAAATGTTTCAAAAAATATATATATTTATATTTCAATAAATTTAAATTGTTACATCCAAAACATTCTGAATATTGCTGGATTATTTGAAGCTCTTTAATAATTTTTAACTATTAAAAAATAAATCAAATAAAAATGTTTAATCTTTTTTCACCAGTTCAATCCCTATAAACAGGTAATACTGCATTTTCAAATTATTACTGGAGTGAGCTTATTTTAAGGCTCTACCGCCCTTTGAGGTTAGGAAAAACAGTAAAATTAAAAGTATACTGGTTCTAAGCAAGATATCAAAAATCTAATCACAGGCTTCATTCATAATTTTAATTCTGCACAATTTGAGCCCTTTTTCAACTTCCTATGATAAATAGTACAGGCGCCATTTTAATACGAGTTTTATCGTTGTATTAAATATTGTTGTATTATACGAGTTTTATCGGTGTATCATGATAAATCATCAAATATTTCTTTGTTTAAATTCAAGCTTCCAAGTTGATGATAAAAAGTTGTCATTTAGGCCACACTACAAGAAAAGAAAACTTATTTTGAAATTGAATAATATTTAGGTCTCCCGGAATGAGTTCGAAGTTTAAACTTTTTGGTCAAAATCAAGGTTTTATAATTTTTTTAAAATAAATAAAAAAAAGATAATATATTTTTTTTTGAAGCGAAAAATACTTGGGTATATGATGACATTTAACAATTAAAAAAAATATTGCAATTTTAACAATTATGTACAACTTTTCAAAATATGAAAATTTTTTCAAAACTATCACTTTTACGAATTGATTCCGGGATACCTAAATAATACATTTCAGAGCCAAGATTTTTATAATAGATATATTATATATAAATATACTACTTGATTACTTAATTTGCAATTTATAAATTTTGTAAAAAAAAAAATCGTTAAAAATCAACTTTTTTAATAAAAATTCTAAACTTTAGGTACATTCCGGGAGACCTAAATATTGTTTCAATTTAAAAAGATTTTTTTTTGGTGAATCTGTGTTTGTAGTAACAACTTTTTATTAACTTGAAAAATGAAATTTCCAAAAAAAAAAAAAAAATGTATACACCTTAGTATGTACGTATGTTTGGGACAAATCTTGCAACTGGATTTTAAAGCAGTTATCCTAAACCAATTGAATTGAAATTTTGCATACACGTTTAGTTTGGATGACAATGAATGGTTAGCTAAGTGAGATCATTCTAAATCCAATATGGCGGACAGCCAAGATGTCGGAATAGTTATTTTTTTTAAGCACACTCACAATATGGGTATCAAATGAAAGGGGTTGCTGAAAAAATGTCATTTTGGGGTTTGTATATCTGTAGCATACTCTAGTAGAATATTACATTAAATATTGTAAATGTAAAATGTTTATATTTTTGTAATTTTGTTTTCATAATATTTTCTTTTTTTATATTTTACATAATAAATTTCCTAATATAGTAATTAATTACTTATGGGCGAAACAAGTTTATAAATTAAAAACTTGCTATACCATATTTTATTATTAACTATTTAGGCATAAATAATGTGGAATTTAACGTTTTTCGTACTATTTTTGTTTTTTAATTTAATGAATAAGATTCTTGAATTTTTTCAAGAATATGTTCATTAAAACTTAAAAATAAATGTTTTATTTTGTTCGAAATAAATATAATATACATATTATTTATAAATTTGACTGTATATTAATTTTTTTTTTTTTTTTTAAAAAAAATGGAATGTATTAAGAATATTTTAAAATAAAATAAATACAAGATTATTAACAAATAAAAAAAAAGAACACGTACACTTATAAAATATAAATATTGAAAAAAAAAGTAATTGTGTATAATACAGTGGAACAATAGTGATGAAAAAATATGCCAATTTTAGTTTACTTTAACTACAAATTTAAAAAAAATAAAATAAATTGTGAAAAATTTATAAATTTACAGTCAAAACTTAATGAGAAGCTTGAAAGGGAGATTGGTTTTACTTTGGGTTACCGATTATTATTATTTAAGATTATGAACTTTGGAATTATTAAGTTCTCTGAAAAAAATTAATTGCTTGCAAAAGTCCACTTGGTCCGAGACAACTCAGACAAACTTTCTCATATACGGAGCTTATAATTATTTAGCCCAGTTTTCTCCATTTATTAGCTTTCTGGGTGCATTTCATTATAATTATTATTGAACATTTCATCTAAATTTATCATAAAAATAACTTCTCCTCGGCGGGGAATCGAACCTGGTCTCTCTCCATCCGCGTTTAAAGCTATTTTCTCAGGAACTAGATTTTTCCAGGGAAAACGGCTTACACCATTAGATTCGTATTTAAATGGACTACATTTTAGATTTTTTTTTTTTAAATTGTCAGAACCGTTTTCAAAGAAATAATTTTTTTTTCATGTTATTTCAGAGTTTTTGGAAGCTAGTGCCCCCAAATTTTGAGCTAAAATTAATTTCTTGATTTGACCTCGTGGGTATTATTATTTTTTTTTTTGAACATTTACTGTACAACATTTTACTGTATGTTAAATTTTGTCAAAATCGGTCCAGTAGTTTAGATCCTAGGCCCCTGCAAAGACAGAATTTAAAAAAAAACAAAAAAAAAACACTTTTTTTGGACTCAAAGGACCTCAAAACTTGTAAATCCATCAAAACTGAATTTTCGTTCCATTACAATACTTTCCTTTTATATGAGAAAGTAAAAAACAGAAGGGAGTATAATAATCCAAAGAAGGTGTACAGAATGTTCTTCTTTAGTCTGTTACTCCCCTTATAAAAACAGAAGTGTGATATTCCTTTGTCCCAAAGTACATTGGACTAAACATCCCTTTGTCTTAAAAGTTATTTAGACAAAGGAATGTATAAATAATTATATCCATTTATATTCTAAAAAAAACAAAAAAACAGGGGAGTAACAATCTAAAGAAATACCATATGGAAGATTCGGCCAACAGAATTCACAATGGTAGGAATACATTTAATCGAGTAACCAAGAAAATAAACGCTTTAGTTTGACTTAAAAATTTATCAATCAAGTTTTGACTTTTTAACTGTATTTAAAAATAATAACATTGTATTGTTAATAAACAATAAGTTTATAGTTTTATAATTTATATTATGATTTAAAATTATTTACAAAGAGGCAGTTTATTTGAATAAATTTGGCTCAATTTACAAGACGAGGGTACACATTTAAATAGACCATTTTTTTCTAATTCTAATTTTCAAGTGGAATTTTGTACATTGAACAATATATTTTTTTTTTAATGACCACAGAGTTTTAAGCAACTAATTTTTACTAAACTATGTTAGTGAAAATTTAAATTGTTTATAATTTAAGTGTACAGCCTATTTTTTTCAATGTATAACACGTAGTGCTGGCTGGTAAGGTGTAATTAATTAAAGACAAAAAAACCTTATTTCATTCAGATGAAATGTTTCGACTCATAGTAGAGTCATCTTCAGTCAATTAAATTTCTAAAACATAATTTTACATCAAATTAAACTTAAACATTTACTGGTTTTTCGTATTTACCATACTCCCGGGAGACCCGGTGCAGGGGTCTATTTTTCTCTGTATGTCTCCTGTAGATATTAATAATTATAATTTGATTTACAGTAAAATTTAATCTTTCCGTAGTATGAATACTACCAAAAACTTAAAAATTTGCATATATTTATTGTTTGAACTTAACAATTTCAGTAAAAAATCATGTGGTAGCTCTAAGGCTACAGCCAAAACAGAACTACCTAGCTTGGAGCCTAGTGGCCAGGTGTGTAATCCATGTGAACCAACCTTCTAGATTCTAGAACATTCGAGACTGGCCACACCGCGCGCTTGGTTACTAGGCAAGTTACCTAGCAGGTCGCTATGCACATTCTGTTCTACCTGGTGACTCACCAGTCACTAGGCTCCAAGTCAGGTAGCTCTGGTGTGGCCGTAGCCTTAACATTACTTAAGATTAAAGGTTTCTTATGTTGGTACATAATAATATATCTGCCTCCATTATCTCATCTAGATTTGAGAATATATAATTTATATAAACATCAAATTTAGACGCCTCTAATGCAGGCATCTATATTAAGTACCAACACAAGAAACCATTTATTGTAAGAAATAAATCATAGAGCTATAAAATGATTTTTTTTACAGTAATTGTAAATTTCAAACAATAAAGATACGGTAAATAAGAAAAAATTATGTCTAATTTTATGTAATACTAGCTGGATACCCGTGCTTCGCTACGGAGTGTTATATTAATTTGATAAGTTTATAAACTACCATCAAGAAACATTTAAATTATTTTACTATGCGAGAATATCTAGATTCTCTCCCTCCCACTTATTTCTATACCCCCTTCTCTTTGATAAGATAATTTGCAAATATCCTAAATTTACACCCCTCCTAAATGAAAATATTACAAAACTGTACATAACAACAATTACTGTGCTCTTAAAGAGCTTTTTAACAAAATTGCTTCATGAAGGGTATTCATTACTTTGACCCCGTATCATCAAATCATCAAATTGGGATAAAACTGTAAATTTGTAAAAAAGATATACTCTCATACGGATACTCTTATTTTTTTATAAGATATAGCTATATTTTTCCATTTTACCCCCTTCTAAGTGAAAATATGA
The DNA here is from genome assembly GCA_951217055.1 of Gerris lacustris. NCBI lineage: Eukaryota > Metazoa > Arthropoda > Insecta > Hemiptera > Gerridae > Gerris > Gerris lacustris. Next base: position 7,563,188 of record OX578284.1, on the reverse strand, counting down.
TAAAACTGTACATAAGAACAATTACTATACTCTTAAAGAGCTTTTCAACGATATGCACCATAAAGGGTATTAATTACATTGACCCCGTATTCATTACTTGTACCCCGTACCCTGTGTACCAATATTTAATTTTTAAAAATTCATGTAGACAGTGATTTTCCCCTTGCTTTGAAGGTTAAGTTTGCAATTTTTCATCGAGATCGGACTAAAACTGTAGATTTGTATAAAGAACATACACATATTTTTATATATATATGGCCGCCATGTTGAATCAAAACGCCCGATTGGTAAACCATTTATCAAAAGTTTCTACTTTCATAAAAGGAAGCTAACTTCTGAATTTCAAGGTTCTAGTGCAATTGGTTCCGGAGATATAGTCTTGTCGAATGTTATATAAATGGCCGCCATCTTGAATCAAGATGGCGGATTTTTAAAAACATTTCTTAGCGAGCACCTAGGAGGTAAGAGAAACACACCTACAAAATTTCATGGTCATAGGTCCAGTGGTTTCAGAGATATCGTGATGTGTCAGTCAGTCAGTGAGTGGTATTTGGATTTTATATATATAGATTGTGTGTTTAGAACTATAAACGACTGAGGATGACTCTACTATGAGTCAAAACATTTCATCTGAATTAAATAAAGTGTTTTCTTTAATGAATTACGCCTTACCAGCCATTACACCGTGTCATAATTCATATTAGTAAAGATTTTTGTATTTTATTTATACAAATTTAGTAAAACTTTGTTCCTTAGTTGTAAAATCGTTAACACATTGACTTAACAGCAATTTTTTTACAACGCAACCATCCACCAATATTAGTCAACTATAAAGTGTTATTAAAGTGGATCCAATCTCGCAGTCAATATGAATAATTTGATCTATGTAAGAAAATAATGAAAACACTTTTCTTCTTTAAAAATAAGTTAATTGGTCAATTTTGCCTTTTCGATATTTAATGGTGATTTTTCAGTAGTTCTGTCTTAATATTAACATCGACTGTTTCTCTTTCAAATTTTAACTTGTTTCACCGACAATGTAAATGATCATTACCACTATTGGTTGAAAATTGATCACTACCACTATTGGTTAAAAGATGGCCATTACCACTTTTGGTTCAATGATGACCACTACCACTATTGGTTGAAAGATGGCCATTACCACTTTTGGTTCAATGGTGACCACTACCACTATTGGTTGAAAGATGGCTTTGTACAATAAAGTAACAATTAGGGAAAACACGTTTATATTCCATCCTAATCGAGTAACTCCACTGGTCAGCTATACAAAAATATTTAACACTAAAATTGTATTTACCACTTTATATATTAATTAGTAATTAGTACATGTATAAAAGGTAATTGATGTAAATAATTGAGTATGATTGAAGAAAATTATTGTTCTTTTTTTATTTAATTGAATAAATATTAATTTCTTTTATCATATAATTCCACAACTGGAAGCATCTCTAAAGTAAACTCTATACTTTTGTTACTTTTTTGAAGTAGCGATAAATTACGTTGAAAAAAAACTTAACTTCATTTATTCTTAAAATTATTTTTATAATGTAAACAAATAGTTTTTTTTTTTCATAGCAAACTTGTCGTTACTGCTTCATATTTTTTTTTTTTTATTAACTAATCTATTTACATTTTTAATTATTTTTATTTTAAAAGTCTACATTTTTTTTTTTTATTAACTTTGACTAAAAATTACATTAAGGCAAAGCACCGGAATAAATATGTAGAGTTTATTTAGCGGCATTCGATAAAATTTTTAAAAAATTTGATTAAGATACATATAAATACTTTCTGCTTTTTTAAGGCACAAAGTTGCCATCGGGAAAAAAAATGGGATGTAAAAGAGTCATATATTATTAATAGCATAATTAATAAGTATATCATCATAAACCATAATCAAATACAGGCCGTTCTCAACAACATCATCATCGTTAGTGAACTGATTTAACAAATCAATCTTGTTAATATCAGAGAAGCTCATGATCAAAATTCATTTATTCATTGAGCGCCAGATTTTAATTTTAAATTGTCTAAATTCAGAATTTTTGTCAACTCTAAAATCAGAAAATAATACCGATACAAAATGAGAACTCTGAATAGCCAATATTAAATTCCCCAAATAACTTTTAAACAAAAAATTTGGTCAAATACAGTTTGCATATTTTAATAAATTAATATAGTCCAAATTTTACAACTTAGTACGACCTATATCTTTTAATACAGTAGAGTCTCGCTAATCCAGACCCCGCTAGTCCGGACATCCGTATAATCCGGACGGGCCAAAAAGATGTACAGTTTGGAACTAGGGTCTATTCAGATTTATGAATTGTTAAGATTATCAGGGTTTCTGCTTTTATTGTCTATTACCATTTATAAAATTGTTCCTAGTATGTACAGGTGTACATTCCAACGTTCGACACGAGGAATACCCGGTATTTCTGTTAAAAATAAACAGATTTAGAATAATTTTGAATAAGTAAGAACATCGATAAATCTGTTTGGATTCCATACAAATGTAGGGCGGAAGATATAAAGGTAGTGTATTCCAGGAAATACAATTATATGTGACTGAGATGAGGCGAGGATTTAAAGAAACACGTAGCGGCGGTTCAACGGAGTTCCGTGAAATGCCGCCAAGCCGCCAGTGTACAATGTCTTAACTTATTGTGAAATGATTAGCCGCTGCTCGAATTTCATTTCAGAACACAGCTTGTTTCCCTGGAAGTCTCTTCTATACTTGCACCTGCGCAATTTAATTTTATTTGATATTCGGAGTGGTGACAGAACAGTCTTTGAGACTTAATAGAGGTATTTTTTAATCGTAAATCTCTTTTTTAATAGTAAATCTCGATTTTAATAATTTTATACCCAACTAAAACTTGTTTTACAGACATTTAAAAACTGATTCCGTTTAGTCCGGATTTTCGGTAATCCAGACTGGGTCCGGTCCCGTCAAACCCGGAATAGCGAGACTCTACTGTACATCAATATTATAACATACTATAAGAATACACATTTGATTAGCTATTAGAAAGTGGTATCATCTCACAGTATTACTAAATATTAATAAATCATTGCCAGGAGTTTAAATTTGTTTAAATATTTAATATCCTCTTTTGGAGTTAATATTGTATTTAATTAAACAAACTAATTATAATTTTATCATATGAATTTAATGGGCTTGTATTGTAATTCAATTTACTAGCCTAATAAAAAATAAAGTTTTTAATTAGGATTGTTTTCGCAGACAATTGCTATTAAAAACAGAAATATCTTAAATAAAAATTAATAAATAAAGTTGCCTAAGAAATAAAATTACGAATAAATATTAATAGTAATAAAAAAAAAAATCATTCACATATACAATTAATTGTTTGTTTTTTTCTTTTTATTTTAAACTGGATTATAAATTAATAATTGAATAAATCTTTGGAATGTTTATAGTTTAACAATCTAGGTTTGTATTTCAGTGATAAATGAGTTTCACTCAAATGAGCAAAAATTCCATTGATATAAGTTTAGGTAAGATCCAATGAGAAAAATTTCATTAATATGCAATGAGAAAAATTTCAAAAAGGGTCCAATGAGAAAAGTTTCATAAAGAAGCAATGAGAAAAAAGTTTCATTAAGATCCAATGAGAAAAGTTTTATGAGGATGCAATGAGAAAGTTTCATTAAGAACCAATGAGAAAGATTTCATTAAGATCCAATGAGAAAAAAGTTTCATTAAGATCCCATGAGAAAAGTTTCATTAAGATCCAATGAGAAAAGTTTCATTAAGATCCAATAGGTTTGTTCCAACAGAGCCTCGGACGGTTCTAGAACTGCCGGGAGCATGCGCAGTATCGAAAGACCGTTCCTACACGCTTCTCGGACGGTTCTGGAACTTTTAGTCCCGTGTTCCAACAGAAAGACGAACGGTTCTGGGACAGTCCTAGAACCGTGAAAACAGTTCCCGGACTGAAGCAGGAACTCGACTAGAACTACTAATACTAATATACGGAGGCGTGTAACTACTACTACTGTTCAACTATAACCTGACATTTGTTTTCGTTTCTTTTCATGATATCTTCTTTTTCCTAGCGTGTTTTGTTTCTCTCTCCTCAGTTAATATTTATACTACTTCTTTCTTTCTTCTTTACGTATTATTTTTTATCATGATAGTATATTGGAATAATAAAATATAATTTATATTTTATTTATTCCTCATGATAATTAAAATTTCTCATAGCGACTTTGAGTCCTGTATAAGAATTACCTACGATCTTTTTGTCTGTACACCCGCCGATGATTTGCAGACAAGAAAAAAACAAACAGATAAATTGTTCTTATAATTTTCTTTTTTGTAGGTTTGAACCCTTTATTTGTAAATATTTCTTAATGTGTGGTTGACCTTTTCTTATATAAGGGTTTATTTTTAATAAGCCAAGATAAAATTCACATTTTATCATCCGAAACTTGATCCCGAGATCTCTGTGAAGGAGGGGTCTTACGAACCCGGGGATATCATTAAAATCTGTTTCATATACGTCTGTATGTACGTATTCGTATGTAACTAAACCTTTAATAACATATCGCTTCAAGATATCGTATTGAGATGCGGTTTGCGACATTATTTACAACTTTTGTCGGAAAAACTGATGGCGACAAACCCGAACATCGTAGCTCACGTTTCGGAACTGTAGTCACTTAAGCACGAAATCGGTCTGTCGACGATAACTTCAGTAGACATTATTTGATTTCTATTCTATTTGGGGTATATATTATTATGTGTCCTATTTGGTAGATTGTACCTATACTTTTTGGGCACAAGTGGTTTTGGAGATATTGGCATTTTAATGTTTTTACTTCCATGAAAATGGGTGTAAATACTGAGCTCTCTCTTGATCGCGTATTGACTCCACAACATTTCATGGAAGTCATGTGTAGGATTTCCACACCGGTACTTTTTATATGATTTAACAGTTAATGTTTAAAAAAATTACAATTTATACAAACAAATTTTTAATAGGCAACTGAAACTAAAAGACAGGATTGTTACGAGCCTGACGAATCCCAAATGTGAGAGCGAAATATAATCATTCAGAAATGAAAGTGTGATAAATTTGTAATTTTAAAAACTATTTGCTCTAATGTGCATTCTTATAAACTTTGTTGAGTTTAACAATAGAATATGTTCACGTAAGTAATCCATTTCTGAGTGAACATAAACAAAACAAGTGGAGAGATACGAAGAGGAAAATAAAAACAAGATAAAGAGAGGTAACATGAAGGTTGCAGTTCTGTAAGAGTTCTTAAATCGTTCCAACAGGCTCCTCTTTTTGAATCAGTTCTGAACCAGTCCTCATAGACGCATGCGCATTAAAAAATCCTGAACTGGTTCTAGAACCGTCCTCGAATTGGCTGTTGGAACAAACCTAATGAGAATAGTTTCGGTAAGATCCAATGAGAAAAGTTTCATTAAAATCCAATGAGAAAAGTTTCGGTAAGATCCAATGAGAAAAGTTTCATTAAGAACCAATGAGAAAGGTTTCATTAAGATCCAATGATAAAAAGTTTTATTAAGATCCAATGAGAAAAGTTTCATTAAGATCCAATGAGAAAAGTTTCATTAAGATCCAATAAAGGAATGAAAACATTCCTGTGTTGATTTTACACATTGACCCAACTAGGCTCTGCAAACTTCACTTATAACTCATTTTTAATACCCAGATTCACGGTTCAGAATCTAGCTAAGCCGTTAGACCTGTACAGCACATCTGTACGGTTCTACACATAAGTTTCACTCTCTTCTAGCTTTTAACATTATTCAGTTATTTAAAGTTGATATTTTGTTTTATTTCCCAGTCCCTGCATTGTTCCAAGCAATTGCTTGACCGCCGTGAGTGTGTTAATTAAAAGAGAGTTCTGAAGAGAGAACACAAAATCCAAAATAATCAACTGGCGCAGTACTAATGTGCAGGGATGTGACTTGTGGCAAATTGAGTTAGTTTTTAATAATTAATATACTTTATTACTGTTCTTAGTCTTTCAGATAACTTTTAATGAATGAACCAATGAAAATGACGGTTTCTGTTTATCATTTGTTTTCTCATAACAAATACTAGTCAACATCATCATTCCAAATAATATTGCTAATTGATTTTGAATAAAAACACATCTTATTATAATATGTTAAAAACACGGTGATGACTGGAAAAACCTAGATTGTCTGTTTGGCCCGAGCCATACAGTTGTAGAGGGAAATGTTCACTTTGTTAGTATAGTGACCGCCTATGTGGAGTAGCAGTAGGCGGTGTTAGGTACTGCTATACGGCCGTAGTGTTCCTTATCGTATCGATGTCTCCGATAGACTTAACTCTACGATGTCGGTGAGTTGGTTTTCTTCCTAAAGTTACAGCCGATTGAGGAGAATCAGGTCTCAGCAAACCGTCTTCTGACCAAGTCGGGGATGTTGCTTCTCGTGCAGAAACTGGGGACAGCCTGTATCAAAGAAAAAACACTGAGTTTTGTACATCCTTGTCTAATTTATATATTTTTGCTTCCGAGCTAACCGAAGGTAACAGATGTGATCGTTCTGAAGAATGAAAAAAATTTTATGATTAAGCAGCTCCGGTTACCCTTGGTAAGCTTGGAAGCAAAACTAAAAAAGACACAATAAGTGTGGCACATACAAGCTTCCTTAGGTCCTATTAATGGACAAATGGTCACATGAGATTTGGATCGGTTTCCATTCCCAAAGAGGTCACACTTATTTTAAAGCAATATTATATTTGCACAGTCAGTTAAAATTAATATGAAACCATCTGCAGGGTATTTTCGACAAACCATCAATATTTCTTTAAAATCGGATGAGGGCTATTTAAAGATATAATTGTTAATAAAACGAAGTTTGTGACTATCAATGGGCGCAGAGGGTTGAGATAAATATGGGATTATCTACAACCCATAAAATTAAAGATATGGTAGTTTTCAAAAATATTGACAGACAGAGACAAGAACAAAAATGTTTCTTAATGTCTGAAACAGATTTCATGTCGAGGGTTTTTTGTTTTTTTTAAATTTAGAGACATTAATAAAATATTGTTGTTCAGAATGATCTCGATGCTTCCGTTACCTTCGGTAAGCTCATATTTCAATTAGAAATAATTAATATGTGAATATAAGTTTAGATATGAAAAGATACCTGTCCATGTTGTCTTCACATCTTGAATTAGTTTTAGAGGAAGATCTAGAAGAACTGAAAGCTTTGCTAAGTGAACCCTGAAACAAATATATCATCAAATTAAATTACAATAGTAATTAAAAATAATAATAAAATAAAATAATCAAAGAAGTATTTTTTGTTGTTTCTATTACTTATATCGAAACAAAAATAAAATCTTTTATTTCTAATTAGACAATTCCGCACCATAGTGCAGAATTTTTATTTTTGTCAAGCAACAATACACAATAAATCGTTAAGGGACATGATCACATCAAGAAGGGCTCATACTTTGTTTAAAAATTTAACTTAAAAACATGTAAATTTGTTGATGAAAGAATTCAAATCATTTACTGCTTTCCCATGAGTTTTCAAAACCATTTTGAAAATGGTTTTGGTATTAAAAAAACTCCATGGAAACGGTGGTTTCAAAACGTTTTGAGTTCAAGGTCACAGCAGCAAATTTTTGGTTTTATATTGAAACAGTTTTGAAAAAAAATAGCATGGAAATGGGTATTGAATTGAAAACAGAATTGAAACAAGCACAGTAGGTCTGCTAAGCAGAGTTATGATAACCTGACTTAACTTGAACTAGTCTGGTAGTTTATAGTTTTCAAAATTGTTGTGAAAACTGTTTTAAAAACTCCTCATGGTAACACTTTTGGTATGAAAGCAAAACAGTTTTAAAAACTCATGGGAACGTAGTAATTGAAAGACTAAAACACATTGAGTTCTGAGATCTGACTGTGGTCCTTAGGGAACAAAGAATCAAGGGGGGAGGTGAGGTGTTCTTTCTAAGAAAAAAGGAAGTTCACTGAAACACCCCAGCTCTAGTTGTTCCCCCAAAAATTAATAATCTAAAGATCTCAACTTTAATCAGAATTGACCCGTTCCAAGCTATTTTGAGGCACAAAGCACTTGATAACATTAACTGTGATTGCATTAAGTAGCGTCCACTCCTCATCCAAGAAAACAAGGCAGCGGAAGAAGCTTAAAGGATAGTAAGGTTCAGAAAGAAGGGAGTGAGCCCCTCCAGCTAATAAGTAGGCACCAGCACAAAGTAATGTGGAAACCCTTCCATGCTGGGCTCTGCCTTGAAAAGGGTTTTGTGGTTTTAGTGGGTCCAGTCGGCAAAACTGAACCCCATACTGTCAGGGAGTGCGCACCCTACCTTTCGCCTAGTGCAATGCGTTCACTGATTTTTTTTATTTTTTTTTATTTTTATTACTTGTTTTAACTCAAATGGGGACAGCAGTCACATTGAAAACATGTCTTTAAGAAAATAAACATGAGAATGAGGCTTGGTCACAATGTTAAAAAAGCAAATAAAATGTGTTTCAGTAAGGATATACGAGAATAGGACCAATCACAATAATAACAAAGGGGGGCCGGTGTAGCCGAGGGGTTAGCACACTCGACTCTGAAACCAAGGTCTAAACCCCGGCTGTGAGTTCGAATCCCAGCGGGGTGAGACATGTTTCACACTGATGATCTCATCGATTAGATGAGTAAAGTGGCCGGATAACCCCCGTCCTGTAATGACCTAATGAGCTGTTGAACGGGACTAAAACTACAACCAAAAAAAAAAAAAAAAAAAAAAAAAAAAAAAAAAAAAAAAAAAAAAAAAAAAAAAAAAAAAAGCAAACGTGTCAGAGAAAGGATATCAGAGAAACTGGGATAAATCACAATAACAACTAAACTAAACCGTTAAATAACATCAAATGATGAACTAGACTGATTCTCTACGTACTAAAATTTAAAACCAACAATACACAGGATATGAAGAGTTATTGAATTTACCTGAGAACTTCTCCAAGAGGAAAACTAATAAGAAAACACACAAAAAGAAAATTGGAAAATTATTACAAAATCAAACCATTAATAACAGTTAAAAGGGATTAATTACAATGTTTTTAGTTACTCTCCTCTTGAACCGATCAAGTTAAAATACAAACATATAACAAGAGTCTCGGAGGTGTGACATGTTCTTGTAATTAATAAACTATTGTTAGTAAAAACAAAAAATATTAGTCCAGGAGATAGCGTGCAAAAAAGTGTCTCACTTACATCAAGCTGGAATTTTGTGTATAAGTAAATCTTTTGGTGCCTTTTAAGAATATGTGGTCGGCTAAGTTCTCCTGCGGGATGTAGCTTGGCAATAGGCATTTGAAAAAACGAACCAGTGGAGAGCAGCCATGTCCCGCCCATTTTTGTGGACAATGCGATTTTTATGATCCTGAGTACGAACTTAGTTAGTAGACCAATAATCAAGTTGATGGTAGTTTTTCACTTAATAGGTTAGTTTGTTAAATATTACTCCAAATCAAAGAGGTCACCTATTAAGTGACAAACTACTATCAACTTGATTTTTGGTCTACTAACTAATTTCAATCTCAGGATCATGAAAATCACATTGTCCACCAAAAAGGGCGGGACATGGCCGCTCTCCACCGGTTTGTTTTTTTCAAATGTCTAAGCTATGTCCCTCAGACGAACTTAGCCGACCACATATTCTTAAAAGGTACCAAAAGATTTACTTATACACAAAATTCTAGCTTGATGTTAGTCAGACACTTTTTTGCACGCTATCTCCTGGAGTATATATTATTTTTAATGCAAACCCAACAAATAGAGTGAAAATTCCACATAAGAAGAAAACAAAGAACTGAAAGTTAATTACTGACTTCATCAACAAATTATTAAGTAGCAATATTAGTTTGAGGATTATTTATTGTAAAATTAAAAATGATTAATATTATTATTATAATTATAATAAATATTATTTTATTTTATACACACAAAAAACAACAACATTACAACATTATTTGAAATAAAATAATAACAATAATTATTATTAATAATATTATTTTATAAAACATTATTTTAAATAAAATAATAATTTGGTTTACCTTTCTTAAATAAGATAAACTGTAGTTCTGTTCCAAGGAAATGCATGGAAAAAAAATACACAACAAAAAATATTATATACCTGATCCTCACAAGTTAAAATAACATTGAAGTTCATAATAAATACCTCAAGTTAAGGACTTGAAAGTTTTATAATCATACTTTATACTTTTTATGAGTAATAAGTTCAAAAAAAGTCATAGACAATTAGTAATAACATAATTGAGGAGCCTAGTATCAAAGACGGACATTCGACATTTTTTCCGAATTTCAGTTATCGATTGTTTCTTATAGATTTTTGGCTGCTGGATCAGATTCTGCTATCCATTTGCATCAAAAACGACCAGAAAAGGGGTAAAAATGCAATAATATTTGTAGTTTTGTTTCAAATACGGACAAGTCAACACACGTATTACTTCAAAAGTGGACATAACTGAAACAGCCAATCAGAAGGCTGCATTTTACTAACTCGTTCCTATCATGCACTGCGGGCTTTAGCATCTGAATACCTACTCCTCCCATTTTGTCATACATGTTTAGAAAAATGATACCCCGAGGGGAAATCGAGAAATCAACTCTAAATTTGGGGGCACTACCCCCTAAGAACTCTGAAAAAACGTGAAAAAAAAATATTTCTCCAATATTATTATTCTAACCATTATTTTCAACGTCATTTTGCTTCAAAAACGGACAAAACCTTGTTTCTGTTTCAAAAGCGGACAACTCCACTTTTTAACTCCATTTAGCAGCTAAAATATCAAAGAAATTTAAAGTTTTCAGTACTTCTAACTAGTTTTGAGTCTATTAAGAATCTACAGAAAAAAAATCATTTCTCTAGCACCTGTAGAATTTGAGCTACAGTTTTTCGGCTCTCCTGTAAAATTTTGAAATGTGCTCTTGTCCGTCTTTGATACTAAGCTCCTCAAATAATTAATTGTGTACTTTACACTAACATTATTATTTGTTGATCTTTATTTAGTTATGTTTTGTTTGTTATATTAATTCGTGATTTCTTAATCTATACTTCTCCAGTTTGTGGTAATCGATGATATTTTTTATTTTACGAGATTAATTCTTCAAACTGTTTCCTGGACATTCAAAAAGACTCAAAGAAGAAAAACAGCTCAAAGCACAGTTGATGTAAATCACTAAATTCCTTTCTTCCCATCCCTTTTTACTATCTCATATTAAGAGGAAGTATTGTAATGGCGAGAAAATTTGATTTTGAGTCCAAAAAAGTTGTTTTTAAAAAATGTCTGTTTGTCATCTGTTGTTTGTGCTAAACTACTGGACCGAAATTTGACATACATGTTCAGAAAAATCATACCCCGAGGTAAAATTGAGAAGTGAATTTTAGCTCCAAATTTGGGGGCGCTACCCCCCAAAATCTCAGAAAAAAATATGAAATAATTATTTCTCCAAAACAGTTCTGACGATTTTGATTAAAAAATGTAGTCCATTTAACCCTTTGTGGCATGGCTATAGTGGACAAACAAAGAGGGACGGGCGGCACACTTTATGCGCCAATGCATTTTTCAAACCATAAATTGGATAAATCCAGATTATCTAGATTGCGTTTTGGAAATGTTGAACTAAAAAGGCAATTGATGTATTACATATTTATTTTTCAATGATATCTTTAATTATAAAAATAAAAATTACTATAAAAATCAGTAATTACTCCTTCAGCATTCTGACTTAGTATCGGGCTTTCAACCTTAATTATCAACCCTATTTATTATTATTAGTTGTCAAAGTCCTAAGATAACTCCTCACAACCATCATCCTAATCCGACAACTCATGCAAAACCGAAAAATATTGATCGGATGGCATAATTTTTCTATGCCGGACATGGTGGCATGGCAGTGAATACAGTACACCAAGCCAAATAAACATGGCAAAACGAAGCAATAATAGTGGTAGGGTAAATTGAGGTTTTATTATTCTCGTATCGTCAATCTGTGATTTGCAGAGACTTTTTTACTCTTGGCGCACTCCATGCGCCAGAGTATGTGTCGAAGGGTTACAAAACTAACAATATACTCGTAAGCAGTTTTCCCAGGAAAAATCTAGTTCCTGAAAAAATACTTTAAATGTGGACTGAGATAGGCTGGGTTCGATTCCCTGCCAAGGAGAAGTTATTTTCATGATACATTTTAATAAATAAAAATGTGTCTGTCAGTGCGCCTAGAGCCTAAACAAATGTTTCCCATTTAGATACAAATCTAACAATATAAGCCGTTTACCCGGGATTTATCTAGTTTCTGAGAAAATAGCTTTAAATGGGGAGGGAGAGAGGCTGGGTTCGATTCCCCACCGAGGATAATTTATATTTATGATAAATTTCGATAAAATGTTCAATAATAATTAAATGTATATACGAAAACTAATAAATGGAAAACACTGGGCTAAGTAAATATGAACTTGTATGAGAAAGTTTGTCTGAGTTGTCTTAGACCAATTTTTCACCTTTAGACACTACGTAAAGAAGTTCTTCTTCATCAGAGAACTCGTGGGCATATATAAAATCTTTTAAATAATTAGAAAAAGCAGTGACATTTACTTGGCCAAAACTGTTTCTTAACTAGTCCATCCCAAGGATCTTATAAGATAGGGATTGAGCACAAGGCGAAAAAATTGCCGCCAAGAACTTGGAAAATCTAATAGGATAGATAACCTTCCCGTATGGTTATAACTGTAGATGATCAAGAAGAATGGGAAAAATTCTTAAAAATTTGATCAGGTTATGTTTTTATCTTTCCTCGCATTTCATATTTCTCCTTTTTTTGGTAGTTTGTGATTTCTCCCTTGCTTTATGTTTTGTTTTCTCTTGTGTACAATTAATTTATTTTTTAGTGATTTTGGACTATGTTTAACCAATCTTGTTTACTGTGTTTGCAGTTACAAAGGTAATTTGTTAAAATTTGTAAAAATCTAATTCTGCAATAGAAATAACCCGTTTCCAAATTAATTAATATTAATTATTTGGTTAATAAAAACTATTCTAATAGCTAAATTTTATTAATATATTAAATTAAAACTGTAAATTAAAATAAAAACCCTTAAAACAATAAATATTTAATTAAAAACTTAAAAAATGTTAGATTGTAACGTAACCTTTCATTCAAAAATAAACAATGGATAACAGTCGGGAAGAAATTCGTCCTACTAATGCGCACGCACAGTAGTAGTTTGATGTAGATTTTTTCCAAGTTCTTGGCGACACTTCTTAACCCAGGAGATATGCTTAGTGCTTAATCCCTATTTTATAAGATCCTTGGTCCATCCTAAGTTAGTCCTGTCATTGCTTAGTCCTGAGTTTGGTCCTGTCATCACTCTGTTCATCACAGACCCTTTTTCTAACATTGTACTGTTGTATCAAATAAACTTAACTCTTGCATAATTTTATCACGTTGTAATGAAAAATTATTACTAAGGTTTTGGACCACTCAGAACTTCAGAACAAATAAAATTAACTACAATTAAGTAAAAAATGAAATTTACCCTGAATGAAGTTGCTCTTCTGTTCTCTGGAGTTATGGTTCGTTCCTGTATAGGAGGAGGTGGGGGAAGTGCTCGACTCTGTATCTTAGACAAGCCTCGACCGAGGGAACCTCCGTGACTCCTTCTAGGTCTCATATATCCTTGCTCGAAACCAGCCCTAATAACAATAGTAACATAAAAAATACATTAACACATGTCGTAACACCAAAAAAAACTAATACCAAAATAAGTAGAGAATTTTTATTTTTTAAACTTATTAATAAATTTAATTTTCACTTCCTTATTTAGTCTAAAGAAATATTGAACAATAAATTATTAAATTTACTTCTTTAAATAATTACTTAAAATCAATACGTTAATTTTTAAAACAAAGTATGAAGGTCAATAAGAATTTTATTAGTTATGTATTAATCAACATCCAAGAGAAGGAAATAAGTTTTCTAAAATGTCAGTTTTTAGAAATTATTAGTAGAGATAGTTAAAATTATGAATAACTAAATTAGCTAATAATTCAAATCTATTAAAGTGGATGTTAACCAGAAGGACAAGTGGATTAAAGTGGATGTCAACCGGATGGACAAGTGGATTAAAGTGGATGTCAACCGGATGGACAAGTGGATTAAAGTTGATGTCAATCGGATGGACAAGTGGATTAAAGTGGATGTCAACCGGATGGACAAGTGGATTAAAGTAGATGTCAACCGGATGGAAAGTGGATTAAAGTGGATGTCAACTGGATGGACAAGTAGATTAAAGTGGATGTCAACCGGATGGAAAAGTGGATTAAAGTGGATGTCAACCGGATGGACAAGTGGATTGAAATGGATGTCAACCGGATGGAAAAGTGGATTAAAGTGGATGTCAACCGGATGGACAAGTGGATTAAAGTGGATGTCAACCGGATGGACAAGTGGATTAAAGTGGATGTCAACCGGATGGACAAGTGGATTGAAATGGATGTCAACCGGATGGACAAGTGGATTAAAGTGGATGTCAACTGGATGGACAAGTAGATTAAAGTGGATGTCAACCGGATGGAAAAGTGGATTAAAGTGGATGTCAACCGGATGGAAAAGTGGATTAAAGTGGATGTCAACCGGATGGACAAGTGGATTAAAGTGGATGTCAACCGGATGGACAAGTGGATTGAAATGGATGTCAACCGGATGGACAAGTGGATTAAAGTGGATGTCAACCGGATGGACAAGTGGATTAAAGTGGATGTCAACCGGATGGACAAGTGGATTAAAGTGGATGTCAACCGGATGGGCAAGTGGATTAAAGTGGATGTCAACCGGATGGACAAGTGGATTAAAGTTGATGTCAATCGGATGGGCAAGTGGATTAAAGTGGATGTCAACCGGATGGACAAGTGGATTAAAGTGGATGTCATCTTACGGGACTCAACCCATGGGGACCCAGCTTCGATTCTGTTTTGTTAATATTTGTCAAAAATTGCTAATTAAACCTATGTTTAAGGCTATATTTTATTTGCTGATCAATAAAAACTTTTTATAGCAAACTACTGTATTTTCATTGATATACAGCCTTTTGCATTATTATTTAAAATAATTATTTGTTTTATATCAGACTTTCATTATAGCAAGCAACCCTCAGCTCTAATTAGACCGTTTTAGCAAGGTTCCAATGTAAGTAAAAAAAATCAACTTAAGTAATTTTACCAATAATTCCACAATATAGGAAATATTTTTGTTGTTAAATAATGTTTTATAATGATACCTACCTTATTATTATTATTAATTCATAAAAATATAATTAATTAAAGATAATATTAAAAAAAATAAATATAAATACTGAACATAGACTAATATTTAACCAAAAAACAACCAAGCATAAACATAAAACCAAAATAACCACAAGCAAGCTCATCAAAATAATTTAAAAATTGCATAATTACACAATTATATTTATACAACAATTGAAATAATTACGTGCAAACATTTTAAATAGAGCAAAACCTGCTAAAATAATTTATAAATTTATACATCTTTTAGAGATTGTACCAATTTTAAAATATTCCTTTGAAGGTAATTATTTTTTACAGGTTTTACTTCATCTTAACTGTTAAAAACAAAAAAAAACCTTTTTGATACTGTTTAGAGTTTAAAAAAAAAAAGTTTAAAAATTGTGATAATTATTCCTTCTACAGTAGAACCTCGGTAAGAAGTGTCTTAAGGGGATTAGGGAAATAGTCTTGTTATCAAGGTGTTCTTTTTGTTGAGGGTCGTGTTATCAAGGTTATTTTGGCTATCAGTTGTGTTATCGAGGTTAATGTGCGGGGTTTTAAAGTCTAGACTTGTTCAAGGTCGCCCATTCCTGTATAGAGACGTGTTATAGAGGTTGACTTCTCCAAACGACTTGTTATAGAGGTTCTGAGTTACGTTGTGAATTGGAAAAAATCCATGTTATTGAGGATGTTTGGATAATAATAGTCGCCTTATAGAGGTTAATTTAACATTATGTGTTATGGCAATCTCAAGGGGATTTGAAAATTGCACTTGTAATTGAGGTTGTCGTGTTATTGAGGGTTGTGTAAGCGGGGTTCTACTGTATAATTAAACCAACGTTATGTGTTATTACAATTTACAAAGTGTGATTTAAATAATATTATATTGAGGGTTAAAATTCTGATCTTGTGACGCCCATTACTAAATAGTAGCCATGTAACCTTAAGTTCTAGTGGGCTGTTGGGTTAACATACTTTTACCAATGGATGGTGGTATTTGCCAATATTTACTAACATGGATTTGTATATCCTAGTGGTTAGCGTTCATTCTATCTGCGGGCTACTTTCGACCAACCATAAAATTTTCATACAAATCAGATAAGTACTTTTGAATATATAGGTATAAATAAATGTATGTTTGTGCACATGTGGAGGAGAAACGAATGAGCCCAGAAGGTTGAAACTTATATGAAATCAATGAGGTAATTATGCCCTTACCATCCAAATTTCAATCAAATTGGACGTGTAGTTTTTAAGGTATGTTGGTTTGCAAAGATTGAGCAACAGACAGACAGACATGGAACCAAAAATGTTCCCTTATGTCTTAAAAGGATTTCTATCTTAGAATTTTTGAAATCGGAGACCAACAAATTTTTTGTTCTTCAGAACGATCACGTAGCTTCTGTTACCTTCGGTAAGCTCGGAAGTAAAAATAGAGAAGGAGACAAAAAAAGCACAATTTTTCAGGACTCAAGGCTCAATGATGTGTTGGTACAAAAACTAAACCAAATATCTATTTGTACTCAGGGCGTCCTCTTCCATTAAACACCTTACATGACGCATTTCTGTTTAAAAAAATTGTAAGAGGAAAATTGTGAGTACTATGCCCATTGAATCAGTTGCGCCCGACTGAAAGTTAAATCTTAAAAAAAAACTATTAACCAAAAGAGGCTAAAATTAAAATGTAAAAATGAATAATCTCTTTTATTTCTACACAAATAATCCAATAGAACATGCTGTAAAACTTATATAAATAACACAAAGTAAATCCAATAGAGGAAAATTAAAAAAAGCCTAAATAAAAATTTTTAAGTTACAAAAAGAAGAAGCCTGACTAAAAAGAGATAAAAGGATGGTACACAGAATTAAAAATAAATTAAAGATAGGAAGAAAAGAAAGAAAAAAAAGAGAATTTCATAAATAAAAGAAGTTGAAAATTAAAAAAAAGATTTCACTAAAAATTAAATCGATTAAAAATTCCGGTAAAAATTAACATATTTTGTGCAACATACAATATAACATTAATTATTATGCAAAATAAATAAAATGATTAATAATTAAATAAATAAAGTAATAATAAAATAAAATAAAATAATGGAATATTATGACTATAAAATGCATATATCAAACATTGATGCTGCACGTATATAAAAAAAATTAAAATAAAATAAAATAACATTAACAAAATTAAAATCTTTTGTTTTTGTGTACAAGGTGGTCCAAAATTATAATTGTATACTATAATTTTAAAAAAAAAGAGCTTTTTCACCGTGTTTAAATCCATTTTTTTCTAAATGATATTATTATTTTTTTAAATTAATTTATAATGACAATTTATCATAAACAATTAAAATTAAAACAAAAAAACCACAAGACTGGAATCATTAGAAATAAATCTGAACCATCTTGTACACATTTTAAGCAGTCACAAGTATCCATTAAAATCAACATTTATTTTATATAAAAAAATAAAATTCTTTACTTAAGAAAATAGATGGATTTTTTTAGGGGTAATAATTTACGCAGAACTCTTTAACTTTTTTATTTTGAAACTCATTTAGAGTGATCCTCAGTCAGTTTTATTATCTAAACAACCAATACTGATAGTAATTATAAATTTAAAAATTTAATCATTTTCCCCTACCAAACCTTTGACTAATTGTAAGTATTTTAATTATTTATTAAATCTTGTTATTGAATTATTTATTAATATTAATGCATATACAGCTTAATACAAATTGTCATCCTTAATTAGATAAAATATATATTAGTTTTAAATTTAAATTTATAATTACTATTAGAGGTCGACCAAGAAGTCATGGAAATCTGAGGAGTGCGCTAGTGTCGTTTTTTGGTGTCATGTATAGTCAGGTTTTAATAAAATAGACCACTGTCAAAAAACACAGTGTTGTTCTTTTGTTATTAATAATTTAATTTTTGATAACTTCAATATTTTTTAATTTTTTTTTGCAACAGGCAACACTGTACCTGATAAGAAATCACTAATAATATACCATAATATCTTTATATTATTATTTATTGATTTTTCATAGTAATATTCTTTAAATCTAAATAGATTTCTTCATTCTTAATCTAATTTTTTCTTTCTCTTTATATCTGAGTTTGATTTGTTACTTTTTTATTTCTGTTCGTAAATAGTTTGTAAACTTTATCTAGTCCTGTAATATTAAAAGTTGATTTGTATTACAATAAAATTAATATCTATTTTATAACTTCAAAATTCCATTATAAAAATAATGAGATTCTAAGATAAGTTTCACGGTTATTGGTTATTTGATTTATAAAAAATATAATGGGGGAAAACAAACTAGAAAGTCGCTTATTATTTGATTAATTGTCACGGAGAGCAATCATTTTTATAATTACAAATACGTATGGTTTGTTTCAACCCCGTTATTTGTAGCGTCTTTTGCATTTGCATTATCCCGTGGATTTGTGGATCGTACAAAATTCGTTTAGGATAGTTGTGACTATAATTCTTACTGTATAAAAACATACAAAACAGGAAACCTAACAGATTGGAAACCTTCCTGTTGTTATTCGTGAAATTTGACATAACCGCGCATGTCGTACAAACTAGAAATGGGTATTGTCTTAGCACCCGACTGTACTGACTTCGGCAATACTCGGAAGTTCCGACTTTAAACGAAGCTAAGCTTTTAGTTTTTCCCGTGTTCATGACTTCTTGGTCGACCTCTAGTATTGGTTGAATGAGTTAGTGTCTAATGAGTTGAAACGTTCCAAAATAAAGTAAAAGAGTACTGTCTAAATTATTACACACTAAAAAAATCCATCTATTTTCTTAAGTATTGAATAATAAGGTAGAAATAATTTAACTCATTAAAAATATTCTTCTAGTTATGTGAGATATATTAATTAGAAAATAAAATCTGAAATGTTAACCACAATTTCGATTAAATTATTATAAATTTTGGTGCATAAAGGTGATGGCTTTCATTTCATGCCAAAAAGACAGAGGACTGAAGATAGGAGACAAGACCTTTTCCACTGGGAAGGCATGAGTCCATGTCTCTTTGCTGTGAAGACAATATTAGTTATTAATAATAATGTAATAAATTGGGTCTCAGAAGAGACAGAAGTCTTATCTTCTATCCCCTGTCTTTTTGTTGAGAAAGCCACCTAAACAAAAAAACAACAATTTATAATCTTTTAATCAACAAATTGTGGGAACCGTTCTGTTAAATTTCAGAAAAATTTAGTATGAGTAATGTCAGAAAGGTTATTAATCAATCTTTTTTTTTTTTCAAAACACTAAAGTAAAAATTAATAAATCATAATATACCGTTAATAAAATCACTTGAGACTTTGTCAAACTGCTTTAAATCTATCCAAAGTAATTGCTCTCACAATTTTAGTTATTAATCTTAGCTAATTTAAAAGCCAAGTTAAAAAGAGGGTTTTTTTTGCAGATGTACAAATCATAACAAAATGATACTTTAAAAGAAAAAATAATGAACATAAATATCATATAAATAAAAATAAAAGACAACATTGAACATTCTTAAAACACCTAGGATTCTAACATAGAAAAATGCAGTGTGCAAAATACAATTAAACATGCTTGAGTGAGGCAACATTTAAAACAATTTTGAGATAACAAAAAATAAATTTTGATTTTCTTTTTTTTTTTTTCAGAACAAAATGTATAAATTGACAATAAAATTGATAGTGTAATAGTATAATAATAATTTTAATTATAGCTGCGAAGATTGTTAAAAAAAGAGATAATTTGGTATCACAAATTGGTTTAGTTTTTAATTTATATATGAAGAGTTTAAAATCTGGCCCTTATTATCACCGAGAATACACCAAGGTATGATGATGATTCCATTCATCAATAAATTCACCATTCATGATGTTAAAGGGGCCATGAATTATCTGGCCCTGGACTTGAGGCTTGAGTCCTGCCACACAAATCAGTACTACTCTAACAGACAATGATCAGCAATTGCACTAAGCTTGCTTTTGTTGAGAGCAAAAGATATCTCAACACACATTAGCAACTTAACAAAGTGCAACTAGAATGAAATTGCTGCCAAGCAAGCCAAAATTGTGCCCATCTCAACCCTGATTGCTCCAGAATCTACAGTTAAACAATTTTTTTTTTTTTTTTTTTTAGTGGCGCCATTATATGGAGTCAAAAAAGGTGTCGATCCTACAACCCTGAATACTCCATAAACAGCTGTTGGTGTGCCATGAAATGGAGTCAAAAAGGTGTCCATCTCAACAACCCTTAATACTCCAGAAATAGCTGTTGGAGTGCCATGAAATGGAGTCAAAAAGGTGTCCATCTCAACAACCCTTAATACTCCAGAAATAGCTGTTGGAGTGCCATGAAATGGAGTCAAAAAGGTGTCCATCTCAACAACCCTTAATACTCCAGAAATAGCTGTTGGTGTGCCATGAAATGGAGTCAAAAAGGTGTCCATCTTAACAACCCTGAATACTCCAGAAATAGCTGTTGGAGTGCCATGAAATGGAGTCAAAAAGGTGTCCATCTTAACAACCCTGAATACTCCAGAAATAGCTGTTGGAGTGCCATGAATTAAGCTCAAAAAGGAGTCCATCTAGACCCTGATTAATCTAGAAACAGCTTTTGGTGTGCAATGAAATGGCGTCAAAAATGTGTGCATCTCAACAACCCTGAATACTCTAGAAACAGCTGTTGGTGTGCAATGAAATGGAGTCAAAAAGGTGTCCATCTCAACAACCCTGAATACTCCAGAAATAGCTGTTGGAGTACCATAAAATGGAGTCAAAAGGTGTCCATCTCAACAACCCTGAATACTCCAGAAATAGCTGTTGGAGTACCATAAAATGGAGTCAAAAGGTGTCCATCTCGAACCTGATTAATCCAGAAGCAGCTGTTGGAGTGCCATGAAATGGAGTCAAAAGGTGTCCATCTCAACAACCCTGAATACTCCAGAAATAGCTGTTGGAGTACCATAAAATGGAGTCAAAAGGTGTCCATCTCGAACCTGATTAATCCAGAAACATCTGTTGGTGTGCCATGAAATGGAGTCAAAAAGGTGTCCATCTCAACAACCCTGAATACTCCCGAAATAGCTGTTGGAGTGCCATGAATTAAGGTCAAAAAGGAGTCCATCTCGACCCTGATTAATCTAGAAACAGCTTTTGGTGTGCAATGAAATGGCGTCAAAAATGTGTGCATCTCAACAACCCTGAATACTCTAGAAACAGCTGTTGGTGTGCAATGAAATGGAGTCAAAAAGGTGTCCATCTCAACAACCCTGAATACTCCCGAAATAGCTGTTGGAGTGTCATGAAATGGAGTCAAAAGGTGTCCATCTCGACCCTGATTAATCTAGAAACAGCTGTTGGTGTGCAATGAAATGGAGTCAAAAAGGTGTCCATCTCAACAACCCTGAATACTCCAGAAATAGCTGTTGGAGTACCATAAAATGGAGCCAAAAAGGAGTCCATTTCGACTCTGATTAATCCAGAAGCAGCTGTTGGTACGCCATGATACGGAGTCAAAAAAGTCCAGAATTCTTCTCGCATAAAGAAATTCATAGAATATGGAAAAGTGTTTCTGAAATGCATCAATCTAAAACTATTATGATTCGGAAAACCATCAACTTAAAATATATTTTTTTAAACTCTTAATAAATAAATTAAAACCAAGATTCAACCAAGTTGTATATTTATATCAACTGAATTCTTCAAATAAGTTGATTTACTATTAGAAAAATTAGATAAAATATTATAAGAAATATAAAAATAATTATTATCTATAAATAATAAACACATATTATTTAAGTGAATCAATTTTTTTATTTTGATTAATTTATTAATGCAATACTTAAGCCATAGCAATAATAAATTATTGGAGTACCTTAGATGTAGATGTTAAAAGATCTAATATATGCTGTTATTAAAATTCATTAATTAATTTGGTTTTATATAATAGTATGATACTTATTGTGCATGTAATTTATCTTCTATATTCTAAAATTCAACATATTAAAACTAAAAGTGTAATGTACTTAACTATTATATCATTGTGAAAATTAATTTTTTTTTGATACATTAAATTTTTATAATTATATTTCCAACATGTGATTTCTTATTATTGTATTAGTAATTGAGTCTGTTTAACAGAGTGAATATTAAAATTAATTAATATACATACATATTTTTACAACACAATTATGTGTTTAATACTAGCAGTAATGTGAGTTTTCTATTGAAATGCATATAAAATAAAGTGATAGCGGAAAAAGTTAAAGAAAATATAAAATGAAAATAGACAATATATTTTTATAAGGCATGGAAAAAATTGTAATCTTATTTTTGGAGAGGAAAATCAAAGAATTAATGACATTTGGTAATTAATTTTCAATGTCAGCTACTTTACACAAATAATTTCTATATGATCATTAAGATCTGAATATGTGGGTGTTATTAAAACCTATTACAGTAGAACCTCGATAAGAAGTGTCTTAAGGGATTAGGAAAACAGTCTTGTTATCGAGGTGCTCTTTTTGTTGAGGGTCGAGTTATCAAGGTTATTTTGGCTATCAGTTGTGTTATCGAGGTTAATGGGCAGGGATTTCAAGTCTAGACTTGTTCAAGGTCGACCCATTCCTGTATAGAGTCACGTTATGGAGGTTCACTTCTCAAAATGATGGGGTTATGAGTTACGTTGTGAATTGGAAAAAATCCGTGTTATTAATGTTGTTTGGATAATAATAGTCGTGTTATAGAGGTAAATTTAACATTATGTGTTATGGCAATCTCAAGGGGATTTGAAAATTGCATTTGTAATTGAGGTTGTTGTGTAAGCAAGATTTTACTGTACTGTCAAATTTATTTAATTTTCCTCGTTTATTAAAACTGATAAAATTGTTTTGATTTTTTGTATTAATTAAAGTATCAATTTAGCAAAATTTAAGGAGCGCAGACGGTTGAAATTAATCTGGGGCTATCTGCAGGCTACTTCCGACAAACCATCCAAATAAGTGCTTGTGATGATATAGGTGCAAATAAATGTATGTTTGTTCGCATGTGGAAGAGAAAGAAATAGGCACAGAAGGTTGAAACTTATATAGGACCAACAATGGGCTAATTATGACCTACCATACAAATTTCAATAAAATCATATGATGAGTAGTTTTTAAGACATGTTGGTTCGCAAATATTGAGTGACAGACAGGCAGACATGGAACCGTAAATGTTCCCTGATGTTTAAAACGAATTTCTGTCTAGGAATTTTGGAAATCGGAGACCTAAAAAATTTTCGCTTTTCGGAACGATCACATAGCTTCCGTTACCTTCAGAAAACTGGGAAGCAAAATTTAAAATAATCTTTCCATGTCTTATATAAATAAATAAAAAAATATAAAATTTAAATTAAATAAATTGAACTTAAATTAACATTGATCGAAGGCATGCCATGCCGAAATTATTTAAGAGAACACTAACATAAATTAAATTTCTAAAAATAAATATAAATAAATTAGTTTTTACAAATTTAAAAAAAAAAATAAAACATTTATTAATATTTTTTATGAAAAAAATAAATAAATGCACATATAAAATTAAATTTAATAAAAAATATTGAATCACTTGCCAAATTTAACGGAGGTAAAATGTCTTGTAGGCTGAGTTGAAAATTTGTTGATGAGGATTTTTAGATCTTCGTTCTTTTTTTGATTTATGAAAATTTTTAAAGTGTTTATAATTTTGGTGAAATACCTAAATTATATAAATATAATACAATACAGAAATTTTACAAAAAGGAAATTAGCTGCACTCAAAAAAAAAAAATAATAATAATAATAAAAATTGAAGAACTACACCTTTTATTTACAGTTTTAGTGTAAATCGTTGAAGAGTAGTAATTTAATTTAATTAGATTATTTGACATTTTATTATAAAATGTAAATAAATGTTGTAATCCCAGTACATTCATTTTGCACTTTAAATTCATTTTTACCTGTATTTAGAGGTTTTGGTGGTTATTTATAGTAAGATTGTTGCCTAACAGAACTATAAATTTATATAAAGTTCAGTGATGTTTTTAGGTACAACTATGCCTTAGAGAGAGGCGAAATATAGCCAAACTAGTACTTCTTTAGATTGTTACTCCCCTAAGTTTTTTTTAGACTAAAATAAGACTATAAATATATATTTTAGACTATAAATGACTTTGACCAAATAACTATTAAGATAAATAGATGTTTAGTCTAATGTACTTGGGGACAAAGGAATATCACTATCATTTTTATAAGAGGAGTAACAGTCTAAAGAAGAACATTCTGTACACCTTCTTTAGATTGTTACTCCCCTCTGTTTTGTTTATAAGGGGAGTAACAATCTAAAGAAGTGCTGCCAATATTATACATAGATGAAAGTATAAACCTGTTTTTATTACAGTCCTTTAAAATTATGAATCAACAAAAATTAAAGAAAATTAAAGAATCAAGGGAAAAATTAAAGAAACTAAAAATACTATAATAATTTTTTCATGTACTCGTATCATTTTAGGGATGTTATTATTATTTGTCAAATTTGAATTTGACAAATAAACCAAGACGGCTAATTATATGGAATTTCTGATTATTACTAATTAGGAACTTTTTAAATTATGTTTAATGTTGAAAAATAAATTTTAAAAATGAATTGATAAAAAAAAATACAAATCCTACCACTAAGAATTGAACCATGAACCTTTAGAAATTGAAAAATTAATATATTTTTTAAAATTATTACTTAAATAAAACAAAATTCTGAGTTGTTATAAATATAAGTCAAGTTGTTTCCTAATCTATTTGTAATTATGAACTGAAAACAATAAAATAAATAAATAAACATTATTAATAAAAATAAAGTGCTACACATGAGATGTGAATTCTGAATCTTTTTTTCTAACTAAAAATAAATAAAAGTAAAATAAATAAAACAACTAAATTTCCCAATATTTTTTTTTTTTTTACTTTTTTTTGTCATAATTTTTTATTTTTTGCCAATTATTTTTTTTAATAAATATACATCAATTTACATTTTTATTTTCTTGAAGATAATAACATTTATTTATATATATATATAGTATTTGTGAAATTGTTTTAATTATTATATTTATAGTCAAAGATTAAAATTTTGAATAAATTACATTCTCTTTTATAATAATTTATTATATTTATGTAGTTTTCTTTTTTTTTTGTCTTATTTTAATAAATTAATTTATTACATCCATTTTTATTTTATTTTATTCAATTATATTTTACACATTTAAAATAAATTAATCAGTAGAGATACCTAATTTTTTTAATAAGACTAATTTTATATATATTTTTTGTCGTTTAATTTTATATATATATATATATATATATATATATATATATATATATATATATATATATATATATATATATATATATATATATATATGTATAGAACATTTATACACAGATAATTAATATTAAGGCTTTATGGGATTAAATCTTGCATTAAAAATATACCTATATTTAATAATTTAAAAATAAGATAATTAAATATATTTTATGGTTAAATAATCTGTCAATTAGTGTGGCACATAGATTTGAAGCGTCCTATTATTGAACGAATGGTCATATAAAACTATGTGACCTCACTGTAAATTGAAATGTAGTAGTTTTGACCTGATTTCTAATGCGATAATATTTTATTTTTATTTAATATTAAATGTGTGGAGAAGTTTAAAATTTATATAGGACAACTTTAGGGGTTATTTTAACAAATCATCAGAATATCCTTCAAAATTGGAGAAATACTTTCCAAATATCATAGAAGGGAATGCAATGGACATAGAAGTTTGAAATTAATATGGTAACAGCAGCCTATTTATGACTTAACATCCAATTTCATTAAAATGGAAAAGAGTTATTTTTAAGATATGGTGGATTGCAAACATGCTGATAGACATAACGCACACTTGGAAGAAAAGTGACACAACTCAAAAAAATTCAATTTTTTTATTTTTTTGAAAATGGGTGTAAAAAAGCGACCTCTTGTTGATAGAATAACGTCCTAAGCGGTTATTTTTATAGTTTTGCACTAGATAGCAGTAGTGTCAATATGGTTATCAGTGATATCAAGATTAAGTTGGCGGAACAGAGACATAACTTAGTTGTGGTCAAGTTGTCAATGAGAAAGGTAGTGCGGTGATAGTGAAAGAGTGACACTTTTGCTGTTGAAACAATATTTCCTGTAAGGTAAGTAGACTTTTTTATAACAATGTGACATATTTATAAAAGTGTCAGTCTATCTTCAAAATTAGTGGTAAAAATAATAGTATTATTTTGTGCTATTAGGTAATGTGTCGTTCTTAGTCTAAAATATTTTTATTTTTAAAACTATTTTTAAAAGAATAGCGACACTTTTGGGTATTTTTTAAATTAATAATTAAAAATTAATAGAGGTAATTAAACATTTTATGAAATCTTAATATGTAATGAAAGTTAAAACTATAATTATTAAAATAAAATAAAAAAGTTTAAGATTATTTAAATAAATAATACAGTTTGACACGTATAAACTTTTTAAAAGCTTTAAAGTGCTCTCCTGAAATGTTATGTTTTTTGAGTTGTGACACTCTTCTTCCAAGTGTGCGATAAGGCAAAATATGTTCCCTTATGTTTGGAACAATTTCTGTCTAAGAATTTTTAAATTTGGACACAAAAAAATGTGTTGAACACAATACTTCCATTACCTTTGACAAACTGGGAAGAAAATATTAAAAAGAGCTTTTCGTATGGGTTTATTTTAATTTATATACAGTTTAATCTCTGTAATCTGAAACTATAAAGTTAAGTCTTAGTGGTCTGAGACTATTAAGTTGAGTCTTTGTAGTCTGAGACTATTAAGTTGAGTCTTTGTAGTCAGAGACTATATAGTTGAGTCTCTGAGGTCTGAGACTATAAAGTTGAGTCTCTGTAGTCCGAGGCTATAAACTTGAGTCTCTGTAGTCCGAGACTATAAAGTTGAGTCTTTGAAGTCCAAGACTATAAAGTTGAGTCTTTGTAATCTGAGACTATAAAGTTGAGTCTTTGTAGTCCAAGACTATAAAGTTGAGTCTTTGTAATCTGAGACTATAAAGTTGAGTCTTTGTAGTCCAAGACTATAAAGTTGAGTCTTTGTAGTCTGAGACTCCGCCAGTCTGGCACATTGTTAGTTCGTTGTTCATCTACACACATATCTCAAGTAATAAACAATAGTTTTATTGTGTGCGCTATGTTTTAATAATTATTCATAATCAAACATCCAGTAATCCGACAATTCTCTGTAATGCGACATGACATTGCATGGTTCCATATGTGTTGGATTAGAGAGACTCAACTATATTTTAATTTTAAAATATTAAAGTGGGAAATAAAAAATTATATTTTTGAAATTAGTACATTGTTACGGAAAAATAAGGTGAATACCAATATGTTTAAATACATTTTGTAAAAATGTGTTGAACAATAGAAGAAACTCTAAAATTATATATTTTTCTATCTTTAATCCCACAAAGCTTTGATTTATAATACTTGTTTATCAATTGAAAATTATAATATTATATAAATAAATAAGTTTTTATTTTTAAAAAAATATGAATATTTATATTTTTGTATATATATATATAGCATAGATTTATTTACTTCTTTTTTAGGGGAATTATTGTAGATCAGTTACATTAATTGTTATTAAATTGGTAATATAGTTATAGTAAAATTATGATATCTAACAAAATTTGGTTTTGCACAAAAACGGAAAAACTTTTGAAAAAAGAATAAAATGAAATAAGTGCAAAAGAAAAAGTTTACATAGTTGCTTTAAGTAGGAAAATACTAGACTTTTAAAAATAGGTATTATTTTGAGAAAAAAAAAATGATTTTATTAATTCTATAACATCAAATTATTTTATATTTTTATTTATAAAGTAGATATTATATTTTTCATTATAAGATAAATAAAAAAAAATCTGTAAAAACTAAAAAATTGCATTAAATATTATTATTTTTGTGAAAAAGTAAAAATATTAAGGATTTTTCAGGTAAATAGTATTATTTAAAAGATAAAAATTTAATTTAATTTTTAAAAGTTAATTATTAATAATATATTATTTAAAATATTTATTTTCTTTTTAATTTACAGATTGTATCATTCTCATTTTCATGCATTCCTTTATTAAATTAAAATTAAAAAACAAAAAAAAAATATTATATTCATTGACAGTTTTGATCACAGAATAAAACTTTTTTTTATTATTTATTAATTTATATACTAGTTTGTTGTAATAACAATTATATTTGGGAAATAAAAAATTAAATAATATAATTTTGTCAAATAAGAAATTGTCTGGTAGAATCAATATGACAATTTAAAATTTTAATTTTTAAGTAGTTGGGCAGGTAAATCTGCCTTTTTCTGTCCAATTTTTATCAGTTTCTATTACTGTTTTCTTTTTTTGTTTTTTGGAACGAAGTTACTTATGGCACGTTCTGGAGCCCGGGAGTGAATCCGAAAAAAACGACCAAAATCACCGTCACAAAATCACCATCACGCAAAATCCGTCACGAAATCTACAGATGACGATAACTTGAGTAAAAGATCACCGAGTTAGATGAAATTTGGTACACATGTTCATTTTACCAATGCCCAGGCTGAGTTCGTCGGAAAACGTTATCCGCCCAAGCGTTCACGCGCAACGCTCGCCTAAACGTAAGTTTCAAAAGATGGGAAAAAGTGTTATTAAGGAAGCCCGTTACTTGACTTGTTTTGATTATTTTTGTTATATATGACAAAAATGTCACTTTGATTTGTAAATAAATAAAATATAATCATGTATAATTTCACCCTGATACAAGAGTAGGGAAGAGATATATTTTATAATATTTTAAATTAATTGGCCGGGTAGGTAGAAAACAGTCCTATTTCAATCCAAACTCCTTTAACAAACATACTCTTTCACTATAAACTCATCATGATCAACTTTTTTTCTTATCTTCAATATATATTTATAGTAAGACGTTTGCTTTAATTATACAAATAATTATTTTCTTTTAATTTTGCCTTAACTCTGCTAGGTAGAAACAGTTAGTTACTTTTAATTTTGTCTCTTTTCTAACTCCACCATGTATAAGTAGTTAATATATACGTAGTTAGCAGTGTGATTTTATAATTTATATTTAATGAAAAATGTAAGGAACTTCGTTCCTACCGGGTGTCCCGCGACACCACATGTATTTTTTTTTTTTTTTTTTTTTTTAATTGTTCCTTATTAGCAGAGGTGTGAACCTTTTTAATCTCTTAATAGACCCAAATTAAAAAATTTAATCTTACAAAATTTTTAACCAAAAACAAATGCAAACCATTTTTTTCCTTATTCTATCCCAAATTAAATCCGTTCAAAAATTAAACAAATAAAACCATTTTCCCCCTCACTGCTAATCATTGAAATCAGTCATTTAAATGCTTTATTTTTTTTTAAATTTATTTATCTGTAATTTATAATATAATTTATTATCCATAGATTATTCTTTTTATAAATATAATAGATTATATTTCTTTATTGTTCTATACTACCAAATATTAAGGAGATATTTAATAATATAATAATATATATTATTATTACATTACAAATTTACATAATTTTCTTCTTTTTTTTTCTTTCAGATGCATTAGTTAACATTAAATTAAGTTTAAGTATATTACATAGTATATATTTTTATTTTTCATTATTAC
This sequence comes from Gerris lacustris, assembly GCA_951217055.1. NCBI lineage: Eukaryota > Metazoa > Arthropoda > Insecta > Hemiptera > Gerridae > Gerris > Gerris lacustris. The sequence continues at coordinate 7,533,032 of OX578284.1, read as the reverse complement.
ATACTAAGTGGTCCATATTCTTAATTAGATATTTAACCAAAATGATATATTTTCTAAATTTGAAAGGGTAAGTTAAAGAAAGATTCGATACATTTTTTAATTACACTGTGTAAAATTCTACTTTTAGAAGGAAATATCAATTTTATTTTTAATTTTGTGTTTTAAATAGAAATTTGGAGGCCAAAAGCCTGGCTCATAATATTTTAGGGGAAAAAAACAACATTATTCTAAAGCAAAATGGGTTATTTGTCATACTTAAGCATTACACTTTAAATATTTAGAAATTTAGAAAAAAAAGTGGTTGTTTGCTGTACTTAAAGAGTTACGATTTAAATATGTATCTCTTTTAAATGTATTAATAACACTTTCAATGCCTACTGTTTTATTTTTGATAAAAGTATGATTATAGAGAGTCTAAGACTGTAAAGAACAAGCTACTGTCATCCTTAAACAGGTGTATGCAAAATATACTGAGATTATTTTAGGCAAAAGTGATCTCAAACAAAGTGCAATGGGTGATTTCAGAGGAAACGGCAATTGAGATTGAAATACGTAAAAGAAACGATGAATTGGCCACACTATTAAGAAAGAAGATAGAGTATTGAAGATAAGATAACAGATCTTAGATTGTCTCCAGGGCAAAGAAGAAAGAGTTTGGCCTATGAAGACCTGGATAAGAACAGCAGAAGAGACGCCAGAAGAGAAATCTTGAAGGCGTTCCATACTCAAGTCAGGTAGCGCTGTTTTTTATGTTCTATGCTCCACCTCAAGGTGACAGGAATTAAGGCAGTAAAGTTATAAGAAAACAAGTAAGGCGCGCTTCACGTAAGTACGTGAGGCGATAATCACCGGTTTCTGTACGATTAAGTTAAAAATTATTAAGTGTAATAGTTGCATATTCTTTTTCTACACTTCAATACCTTTAAATTGATGTATAACATGTCATGGTGACTAAAACCGTTTTTAGTCGCCCGCCATATTGGCCGCCATCTTGCAAATATTAGGTGTGAAATTTTAATAGTTGCATATTCTTTTTCTACATTTCAAGACCTTAAATTTGATGTATAACATGTCAAGGTGACTAAAACCATTTTTTTTTAGTCACCCGCCATATTGGCCACCATCTTGAAAATATTAAGTGTGAAAAATCGAAAAAGTGTCCAGTTATCACAAATTCCGAGATGCACCTGTGTGCCGAATTTCATGTTCCTAGCTATAGTAGTTTATGAATTGAAACAAGCAACGGACAGACACCAACGGACAGACAGACAGACAGACAAACAGAGCCGTTATATAAGGTTTCTTTTTGTACTTTATACAGAAACCTAAAAATCATAAAAGTGGATGCAGAAAAATATTAATGTTTTTGCAGGTTTGAGTTTGAAAGTTTACCTGGATTTGGAAAAATTACAAGATAGTTTATTTAATTTGGGGGAGAGGAGGAAATCAAAATATATGGACCACCAGGTAATATATATTTATATTATTAAAGGTACATTAAAAATTATTTACCCTAATATAATATATATCAATATTTATACCTTTTTATTTTACTTAATATTTAATTATTTATAGACAAAACATTATATTTTTTTATTTTAAATTTGTATGTACACATAGTTAAATATTTGGATTTTGTGTTATTTATATAGATTACAAGCACATAGATCACATATTCACTTATATAATAATTATCTATATCATATTGTCTATTGGAAAAAAAAGCTTAAACATATATTATTCAAGGTTTATATAACAGTGCTGTAAAGGTGTTTTCCTAATATAATTAATTTTAAGTATTAATTTGTCCTGGACTGACAGCATATAGTTAATTTAGGTCTGCCAAAACAGACAGTTCAATCACCAATATTTGTTCATTCATATAAAATGATGAATGAACGTTTGAATTAACTTATTTAATTTTAATAGTTAACAAATTGTTAAGAAAATAAATAAATAAATGGAAATTTTAGTTATATTTTAGTTGGGTGTTAAAAAACTCAGATCATTTACACGAATTTAATAATTTTTAGTATTAGGAAAAAAACTCCTACAAAAAAATTTGAAGAATTATTATATACATATATTTATTTTTATTTTTCATTTAAAAAAAAAAAAAAATAGTTTTAATAATAATTATTATTTAGCAATAAGTATTTTCTTTAAAAAATTAATTGATTTTTTTTAAAAGTTAAAAATACATCTAATTAATAATTATATATTTTTATTTATAATTGCCATTTTTTTTAAAAATATTTTTTATCACTGTAAGATAAGATTAGAAAGAATCAGTTGAAAATAAAATGATTGAGTAAATTAAGTTTCGGAATAAGCTATTATTTTCATCAGGGTAAAATTAATAATAAATAACACATTATAGTAGTAGGTAATACAAAATTGGATTGGTCTAAAGACACCAGAGTTTAACAATGCTATCTCCATAATTTAAAATATCAACATAAAACTATATTTATTTTCCAAAACTGAAATAATTGTGTCTAAATGAGGAAACACACTACTGTCTTGTCATGAGCTCATGTACTGTCACCTCACATGAGCTCAGTGCTATCATGTCACGTGAGCTCATGTGTGTCATGTCATGTGAGGTCATGTACTGTCATGTCACGTGAGCTCATGTACTGTCACATTACATGAGCTCATGTACTGTCATGTCATGTGAGCTCATGTACTGCCATGTCACATGAGCTCATGTACAGTCATAGCTCTTCACACCACACACTAGAAGTATGTTTATGGTATTTCAATACATTATACTATTACACTGAAGTCACCTCATGATTCTGACCTTACATGTGTCAGCATGTGAGCAGTTAAAAGGAAATTACTCATATCTGAAAGGCATGATCTCATGTATTTATTATATTTGAGCATTTTGTACATTTATTTTAGAGATTTTTATATACAGGGTGGCCACTATAAACTGGCTCACCCAGTTATCTCTTTTATTTTTGAAGATAGAGAAAAAATGTAAATGGTAACTCACCTTGGATTTTAGCGTAGTTTTATAATATGATTTCCAAAAATATTTTTATCTTATAGTTTCGGCGGTATCTCTCTCAACTTTGTAATTTTAAATGGTAACCTATAATTTTTATATTTTTTTCTTAAAATAGACTGCTTTAGAAGAAAAATGAGCCTTGAACCAACAAAATTGGTTGAGAATTGACAGAGATATTCAGTTTTCAATGTAACAAGAATGCTATCTAAGTATGTAAAATACTGTAACAAAAAAAACTCAAATTAAACGAAATAATCTAAATTCTGTTTATTTCACTTATTTATGTTAGTTGAATGCATTTACTTATCAAAAGTCAAACCTTTTTTCCATTCCATTCCAAAACTTTAGAGAAAAGGAAGATTGTCGACACACTGATCAAAAGTGGTCATACTAACGATGTTCCTGAATGGAATGGAATGAAGGTTTTACTTTTGATCAGTAAATGCATTCATCTAACCGAAATAAGTGAAATAAACTGAATTAAGATTTTTTTTTTTAGATTTAGTATTTTACATACTTAGATAGCATTCTTGTTACATTGAAAACTGAATATCTCTGTCAATTCTCAACCGATTTTGTTGGTTCAAGGCTCATTTTTCTTCTAAAGCAGTCTATTTTAAGAAAAAAATATAAAAATTATAGGTTACCATTTAAAATTACAAAGTTGAGAGAGATACCACCGAAACTATAAGATAAAAATATTTTTGGAAATCATATTATAAAACTACGCGAAAATCCAAGGTGAGTTACCATTTACATTTTTTTTCTATCTTCAAAAATAAAAGAGATAACTGGGTGAGCCAGTTTATAGTGGCCACCCTGTATATATTAATTGAAGCGAGCGTAAACGAGCTTCATAAATTGTACAAACTATGCTTCCGGCTTGAGTGTATGTCTGAACTGTAAGACAATAACTTGAGTAAAGTACCGATCTTGGTGAAATTTGGAAGAGTGCAAGTGGAAGGGAAACAAATGAGCGCAGAAGGTTGAAAATTATAACAGACCAATAATGGTCTAATAATGACCTACCATAAAAATTTCATTAAAATCGGACGTGTAGTTTTTAAGATATGTTGGTTTGCAAAAATTGAGACAGTCCAACAGACAGACATGGAACCAAAAATGTTTCCTGATGTCTGAAACGGATTTCAGACTTGGAATTTATGAAATCGGAAACCTAAAAAATGTTCATTCTTCGGAACGATCACATAGCTTCCGTTACCTCCGGTAAACTCGGAAGCAAACTAAACGAGTCTGCCAGTATTTGAATTCAGACTTCTGGAATGAGAACAAAAAGGCAAAATGTATTACCTATTAGTTGTTATTTATCAGTAATTTACCCTTACAAAGACAATAAGTAATATTAATTTATTATTAATATTTCAGAATAAAACAATTTAGAATTGTTTTTATCTGTTCAAAATTCCAAATTTAGTACGAAGTAAAGCCATAGTTTAAATTGTATTTTTTTTTTTTTTTTTTTTTTTTTAAATTTAATTTAATTTTATTATTTTTAATAATGTTGTATATACAAGATCACTTTTTGGTAAATAACGGGATGACTTTTAAATAAAATAAAATAATTCTCAAAAAAAAAAAAAAACAATATTTAGTCCTACACTATCAATATATTTCAGTAATTATTTAATAATGTGTTTTTCTTAAATATATTTTACTTATTTAATAAAAATTAATAAAACATTGACACAACATCCAGAGTTTAAGTTAATTTTATATTGTTAATAATTATTATTGACTAGTTAATAATTACATAAGATAAATAATAAGATATTTAATAATCAATTTTTATTTTTAATTTTTTTTTGAAAAATGCACATTAATATATATTAATATTTTAAATAATATACAATAAAATGTATAAATTTACATAAATACACAAGAGGTTTATTTTAATTATATTTTATGTATAACAAATATTATAATGTATTTTATATTTACAAAACTATGTATTGAAATTAAGATATAAGTAAATTTAAATTAAATAAATAGTAAAAATAGATCATTTGTTTTTAATAAATCTAAATTTCTTTTTTTTTTTTTTAAAAAAAAAGGAAAATTGATGAAAATATGTGTTCCATTTTATTTCATTTAACAAAAGGATCGAACTTCTTTGGACTCCTCATCAAAATACCAAAAATTAAATTTCTGCATAATCACAATACTTTCTCTTCATATACACTACGTATATAAGAAACACCGAGGGAAAGTAAAAACACTGTAATAAAGAAATATTCTGTTTTTACTTCTGAGAAAGTATTAACATAAAATTTTAACTTTCTGATTAAAAACACATTTAACTAAAGAGTTAAATTTATGTTTATTGTCAAAAAACCACAATATCTTCTAATTTCTAAATAGTTAATGTTTGAATACAGACCGAATTTCGAGCACTTTAATTGGTCTTCATTTAGTATACATTTTACACAAAAATTGCAAAAAAAAAATTTGAATTAAAATTCAAAGAAAATATTTAGCTACATATTCTTTTGAAGAGAGAGTACAATATACTATAGAATATTTGAATTTGGAGCTGGTAAAGTATTTGGCGTATTCGGCGCCATTTTTATTATGGGATTGTTTATACTTTGTCTCTAATGTGGAGCAAAGTGTATGTTAACCTTGTTTTTCAATGGGTTATTTACTCATATATCCCCAAAATACTAAACCCAATTATAGCCCATAAGATCAACCACTAAAATTTGCTTAGAATTGCTTATTTTACTTATATATCTTACGAATTATTACATTGTGTTTTACATTTGTTCATTTTATTTTCTTTAACTACATATTCAATTTTTCTAAATGTTTTTAAACTTTTTATTGTTTAGTACCTCTTCTTAAATGTCCAATTAATTCATCCTTTTAAATTCATTCAAATTTTTGTTATAACAATCTAAATTTCAATGAAAAACAAAATTATATTCCAGTTATAACATTTAATTTTTAGTTATAATTTAAACTTTAGTTACAACAATTCAATTCTAGGTGATAATGAAGTAATTTCAGTTATAACGATAAAATTGAACGTTTATACTAAAATTTTACCATTCTCATTCACAGTTAAAACAAATTAAATTTTGGCAATTATAATTTAATACATGCTATGACAATTAATAGTTAAAACCATTATCAAATCATTTAAAACATTTAATTTTAGTTATAGCATTATAATTTCAGGGCACTATTTTACTTTAGCAGCCCCCTTGGTTTTAAACAATAGTCTGCCCTACAAAAGTCTCAAAGATTTGAGTGTTTGTCTCACTAAGACATTGAGACTCATGGGGAAGTTTTATTATGCTATTTTAAGATTGAGTCATATTATATGTAAGACTAAATCCTATACAGAAATCTGAAGAACAATGAGTTCTACAGTCTTCTTAGCGTTTATTTTATATTTATTTTTCTTAACAGTCAATTAAGGAGCCTAGTATCAAAGACGGACATTCGACATTTTTTTCCGAATTTCAGTTACTGATTGTTTCTTATAGATTTTTGGCTGCTGGATCAGATTCTGCTATCCATTTGCATCATAAACGACCAGAAAAGGGGTAAAAATGCAATAATATTTGTAGTTTTGTTTCAAATACGGACAAGTCAACACACGTTTTGCTTCAAAAGTGGACATAATCGAAACAGCCAATCAGGAGGCTGCATTTTACTAACTCCTTCCTATGATGCACTGCGGGCTTTAGCATCTGAATACCTACTCCTACCATTTTGTCATACATGTTTAGAAAAATGATACCCCAAGGGGAAATTGAGAAATCAATTTAAGCTCTAAATTTGGGGGCACTACCCCCTAAGAACTCTGAAAAACGTGAAAAAAAATTATTTATTATTTTCAAAAAAGGGACAAAACCTTGTTTTTGTTACAAAAGCGGACAACTCCACTTTTTAACTTCATTTAGCAGCTAAAATATCAAAGAAATTCACGTTTTCAGTACTTCTAACTAGTTTTGAGTCTACTAAGAATCTACAGAAAAAAAAATCATTGCTCTAGCACCTGTAGAATTTGAGCTACAGCTTTACGGCTCTCCTGTAAAATTTTGAAATGTTCTCTTGTCCGTCTTTGATACTAAGCTCCTCAATTAGACTGAGGGATATTATCACATTAATAAACACAAGAGTGATATCCCTTTGTCCCAAGGTACATTGGACTAAATATCCCTTACTCTTAATAGTAATTTAGACTAAGGAATATACGCTACTCTGTGTAAATGTTCCTTTGTCTAAATAACTATTAAGACAAAGGGATAAAGGAGGAGTGCTTAAGTAAAAAAGTAGCAATTTCAGTTTCATCAAATTTCCAGTTATAACATTCAAATTTCAGTTAATAATAAAATTCAACTTCAGTCGAACTGAATTAACTGTAATTATAACAATAGGTAATTATTTTTCAAACACATTAAATTGTTCTTTTAAATGCCTAAATATATAAATACAAATAATTTTTATATTGTATAACAATAACAATATAAATGTTTCAATTATTATGTATCAAATTGGGATTCGATTAAATATATATAATCTATATATTTTTTCTTCTTCTTCTTTCTTCTCTTTAATCGTAGGGTATATATTTACACATATATATATGTATATATGTGATTATATAAATGATGATTTAAGACTTAATAACTGTTTAATTAATTGTTTTTGAAAAATCGTTAAAAAGAAAATTGTCTATTTTAAAACATTTCTGTTCAATAATTATTTTTTTATTTTTTTTAACGATAAATTAAACAAATACACTGATGGATTATTATTAGCGTTAGATTATTAGCTTATATAATCTTATTTTTTTTCTTTAAATGCTAGTAATACGTGTTAGTCTCTGGATCATCATTCTGAAGATAGGCTCAGAGATTGGCGAGAAGATCATGCCTATAAAATAAATGTGCACCATTTTTTTTTTCTTTCCGCTCAAATTTTTTTAAAGATAATTTTGAGAAGTTTTTTTCTTTTCCACATAATTGATACAAAGGAAGCGAGGAACAGGTGGTTAAACAAAATATAATAGGACTTACTTGTTGGTGTGGATGAAGGATTAAAACAAATAATAATAATAAAATAAAATAAAAAACATTAAAAAAAAAAAAAAAAGATGTACTAAAGCAAAAATAAATAAGGGCAGCACACTCGCACATTTTATACTATATAATATTATTTAATACAAAGGGATAAAAAACGATTTTTTTTTCTATGAATTTAGACAACTGTGAAAACCACTGATTATAAAATACTGAAATTTACATTTACTGAACTGAATAAGTTTAAGCTGACAGCACAATATATACATTAACATACTTTAATAATGAAGTTTTTTGTAACGATGCATGTATTTTACATATCGCATATAAGATTTTACATATCGTTACTTGTAGGAAAATATTTCCTGTTTTTAAAAATTGAAATTAAATAGGAGAGTCTAAAGAAAGTTTCAATGTTGGTGTATTAGATTAGTTTTTTTTTTTTTTACTGAGATTTTGTCATAGCACTTCATAATTATGACTAGTAGTCCAGGCAAATAAGGAATAATAGGGGAAATAATTTATAAAGTTTTGAAACTTTGTGAAAACACTTTTAAGGGGTCTAGTAGTAAGAAACAGTAAAGTTCCCCCCTCCTGAGGGGGCGCGTCCCCCCCTCCCCCCTCCTTAAAGTCCAAAATTTACTTATTTTTCACTTTTTACCCAAAACGGTTATTTTTTCTAAGAGAAGTGTTATTACCAAAATTATTCCTCACATAATTCTGCACAAAAAAGGTTCTATGCATGTTTGAAGTGAGACATACCGTTTTCGAGATATTGTAGTCGGAAATAGATAAAACGTATTTTTGCGAACCAAGATATCTAAAAAACCAACACTTCCGATTTTAATGGCATTGGGATGGTAGGTTATACTTAGCCCATTGTTGATCCCATATAAGTTTCAACTTTCTGCGCCCATTATTTTATCCTCCATATGTGCACAAACATACATTTATTTAGACCTATATCTTCAAAAGTACTTAACTGAATATTATGAAATTTGGATGGTTTGTCGAAAGTAGTCCGCAGATATCCCAAAATTAATTTCAACCGTCTGCGCTCTTTTCATTTTGATAAATTGATACTTTAATTCATAATTGACAGACAAACAATTGATCAACAGACAGACAGAAGGGGAACCAATTTAGAAAAAGTAAAGAGCGCAGACCGTTGAAATTAATTTGAGGTCATCAACGGGCTACTTTCGAGAAACCATCAAAATTTCATAATAATCAGTTGAGTACTTTTGAAGGTATAGGTCTAAATAAATGTATGTTTGTACACATGTGCAGGATAAAATAATGGGCGCAGAAGGTTAAAACTTATATGGGATCAACAATGGGCTAAGTATAACCTATCATCCCAATTTCATTAAAATCGGATGTGTTTTTTTTTAGATATCTTGGTTCACAAAAATACGTTTTATTTCTTTCCAACTACAATATCTCGAAAACGGAATGTCTCACTTCAAACATGCATAGGACCTTTTTTGTGCAGAATTATGTGAGGAATAATTTTGGTAATAACACTTCTCTTCAAAAAATAAACCGTTTTGGGTAAAAAGTGAAAAATAAGTAAATTTTGGACTTTAAGGAGGGGGGAGGGGGGAACTTTACTGTTTCTTACTACTAGACCCCTTAAAAGTGTTTTCACAAAGTTTCAAAACTTTATAAATTATTTCCTCCATTTGCTGGTTTTTTTTTACTAATTTGCCTAGACTATAGAGAGGTAGTAAGTATACCCATACACACATCTTTGAGAATAATTTATTTTACTTTTGACATAGTTTAATAAGAATCATAAAAAACTTCAATTTCACTAAAACTAACACAGAGGAAGTATTTTCCCATAAATTGTAATGAGTATATATAAGGCCAAATCTCAAAGTCTACAGTACCAAAGATTAAAATAACCATCAAATTATTAAAATCAAAATTACAGAAACAAACATTTTTAAGTTACAAAAATATTTTAATTACAATAATAATTAATTAAAGTAATTTATTACTCTTTTATAAACACATTAAAGGGGGACGTAAAATTTGACAACTCCTACCAAGCACTCATTCTGACACACTTTAAATAAATAATACATAAAACTAAAAATAAATTTAACAATAATATATATATATATATATATATATATATATATATATATATATATATATATATATATATATATATATATATATATATAAACAAAAAGAAAAAAATAATAATTTAACTTATTATTTTCCACTCATATTTGATTATAAAAATTATATAAAATACAAATAATAAGATAATTAAATAAGAAAAATAAATTAACTAAAAATTCAAAAAAATACAAAGTAAACCAAAACAAAAAAGGAATAACCAAAAGGAGACCAATATATAAAAGGAATATTATTTCAAAAGAAGGTTTGAAAATTATAAACAATTTTTAAAGTTATTTAAATAATTAAATAATTTTAAAAACAATTTTACTACCCTGCTAAGCCAAAAAACTTTAGTTTTGGTAAGATACTAAGAACCTTATTACTACGTTCACACATCGTTTTGGAAACGGTTTTGAAAACGATCCGCTAGTTCAAAACGCTGTACGAACGGAGATCGACGGATCGTATCGGTTTAGATCCGATCCACCAAAAATACGTGATCGGAACGGGGGATCGAATTCAAAACGCTCGTGTGAACAGGTCGTGGAGGGTATCGAGGTTTCAGGTTATTTTACTCTTTACCACTTTTTAAGTTCTTTGTTTTCGTGAGCTTCCGTTTCTTTTTTTTTAACTGCAAAAACGTTTTTAAACAAAAGTTAAAACTATAAAGAACCTGTAAAAACTTTTAATAACTTGTAAATAAAATGTAAAAATTCGCGGACATATTGGGTAACAAGAAAGAAGGTTTTACCCGTGAAGTCACCGTTACGAGATTTCGAAAACAAATATTTCGATCACCTGTATTTTTTGTTGTAAGAACGCGTAACGTTTTGAAAACGAATTGGATCCGAAACGCTTTCAAAACGATGTATGAACGTAGTATATTTTTTATCAAAATGTTAGGTGTAAGTTGTTTTGGCTTAGCAGTGTAATATAAATAATTGGTGAGGTAAAGGAATTATAATTTCACTCTCTACTCATTAATTAAAATATAGATAAATTAAATATCACTCATAAATCACACACCGATTATATTAAGAAAATAACAAATTTATTATATTATACTGCCACACGAAAAATACTTTAAATTTACAATAAAAAAACAAAAATATTATAAATTATAATTAAAAAAAAAAAAAAAAACCCGAGTACAATAAACTACACATAAAGAAATAAACATTATGGTTACATTTATACAATTCTGTAGTGTCCGGACGACTAATGATTTTGTTACTGCTAAGCCAAGGCAACCACATTTATTCCAATATAAATTAATGTTTGTTTTGATTTGTTAGTCTTTAAATAGATGATATAATAACTTACTTGTTGTTATAATTTACTTTTTTTCTAATTATTTAAAAAAAAAAAAAAAAAATGGACCGAAGAAATTTCCGTCATGCAAAAAACCAACAAGAAAAATAATTAACGCTTTCTTATATAATTAATTAAAATTAAAAAGTAATTTAATAGTACAGTAATGTAATTAATAAAAATTGTGGCACCATTAGATAGAAAGACGTAACTTGTTCGTAAAGTACAAATTTTGTAACCAACTTTACTACTTCCTAGGAAGCTGGAAGTTTTTCAGATTATGCATTTCAAATGAAGTTTTTCAAAAACACAAGAATCTGCATACATTTTGTTTTTTTTATATGTATGAGTTTTTAATTAAAAAATATTGATTTTTATGTATTATTTAAGTTTTTTTTTTAATTGTAATTATACAGATAATCATTATTAACCAAATTTTTATTTCATAGTTTTTAGTTTATTGTACGAATTATATATGTATATGTATAATTATATGAAATAATTAGAAATAATGAATTACCTGGCAGGAAGGACGAGAGCCTCTAGTTCAGCAGCAAGGTGCCGTCGAATCATATTCCTTGACTGTGGCACTCCGAGTGCCGTCGCCATCGTGTCACCGTTGAACGATGGTTCCAAAACAACTAGAGCACCATGAACACCTGAATCTGAATTAACAACAAGTAGAGAGAATTAGAGCTTATCAATGGAAAAGAACTTATCAATGGGCAAGCCATTATGAGTTTCATTAAGTCGTGGAACCATATAGTTAGAATGCCAGATGTTGAAGAGGAGACTTTACTAACAACCACTTCTCATTAACGAAGAAAAGGATGAATGAGATTTAGATGGATAGACGGAATAGAAGCAGATCTGACCAAAATAGAAATTTATGGATGAAGAATGTGAGCCTATGATAGAGATGAATGGAGGAAGGTTGTTTTAGAGAGATGAATGGAGGGAGGATGTTTAAGAGTGATGAATGGAGGGAGGATGTTTTAGAGGGATAAATGGAGGACGGTTGTTTTAGAGAGATGGACGGAGGAAGGTTGTTTTAGAGAGATGAATGGAGGGAGGATGTTTTAGAGGGATAAATGGAGGACGGTTGTTTTAGAGAGATGAATGGAGGGAGGATGTTTTAGAGAGATGAATGGAGGGAGGATGTTTTAGAGGGATAAATGGAGGACGGTTGTTTTAGAGAGATGAATGGAGGGAGGATGTTTTAGAGGGATAGATGGAGGACGATTGTTTTAGAGAGATGGATGGAGGAAGGTTGTTTTAGAGAGATGAATGGAGGGAGGATGTTTTAGAGGGATAGATGGAGGACGATTGTTTTAGAGAGATGGATGGAGGAAGGTTGTTTTAGAGAGATGAATGGAGGGAGGATGTTTTAGAGGGATAAATGGAGGACGGTTGTTTTAGAGAGATGGATGGAGGAAGGTTGTTTTAGAGAGATGAATGGAGGGAGGATGTTTTAGAGGGATAAATGGAAGAGTTGTTTTAGAGAGATGAATGGACGAAGGATGTTTTAGAGAGATGAATGAAGGAAGGTTGTTTTAGAGGGATAAATGGAGGGAGGATGTTTTAAAGGGGTGAATGGAGGAAGGATGTTTTAGAGGCCAAAGCTGACACCAGGTAATGGCGCCGGATAAGTAAGTAAGTAAACAGAATTAATATGACCTGATATTATAAATAAATTTAAGCCAAAATTTACAATACTAATTTACTTTCATTGGTTCTACAGTCCACTGGCAGTGGATTCAGCGTTTAGATCCACTATGGTTCCATGCCATGCTAAGGCTGCTGGCGGGCGGATCCCTAGTGGATCCAAGCAAACCCTTCTGGCACTCAGCTGCTTTTTTCCTCTTGTCTCGGGCAGAACCCTCTTACAAGGATCCACCAGGCCTGCTGGCATTTGTGTCCACAGAGGATCTTAACAATTAATGTTTTTCGGAGATTAACTTTTATATTGTGTAATCTCATTTGGTATTATTTAAAACATCCGGTGAGGGGCATTCCTGAATTAAAAGACTCATTGAATGGGTTAACCCGCCATTCCATTGATTTCCTTTCCATGGCCGCAGTCCTACAGTTTACGATAATAATAATGAAAGTAATAATAAAGATAATTAAGAAAGAAACCTTTAAGATTTTCACAGTATTCTCCTAGATCAATGTTTCTAACCCATCTGATAAACCTCTGGTTGGTCCAGACTAGAGGATCTCCTTCCACGTTCTCACACTGATGTCTCCTCACTGCAAGCGCCTAGAACAAAATAAAAACACACGTTGGGTAAATTTGGATTTGGCATAGTAGATTTTAAACTGAAGGTTAAAACACTAGGTGCAACCCCAGAGTTTAATATAGTTTATAGTATGAAAGTGTATTATAAAAAATGTTAAAATACTATTTTTTTATTTTTCAATTTATAATGCCTAGTTTTTAAGATGATTATGGAGTCTGGTTATTAAAGATGATAAAATTACCTGTCTGTCGTACTTCATCATGCGAAGGAGATGAATTCCGTGTACTATAGACGCCTGATGAAATTTTCTCGTAACGCCAAGGTACTTCTCTAACTCCTTCTTACTCAGGTGATCTAGCATCCTTGCATCAACTAGATTAGTAGCAAAGTTTTCCGAATACTAAACACACAACACAATTATATTATATCTTAATTAAATGCTTGAATTACCATTGAAATTAGACAGTAACTATATGATAAGATGTATCTACACTCTAAGAGGATCTTGTGTCTATGCCATGAAATTTTTTTTTTTTCAAATTTTATTTTAGTGTTTAATTTATTTTTTAGATTACCCTGGCATTTTCCTACTGAATCCTGAGATCTAAAGAGTATACTCAGTAATAAGACCACACTTAATTAGATAATTAGTCACTTTACTCAATTTCTCTTTAAGACGGTCATACACATATCGGTAGGGCTCGGATTTGAGCATATTTGCATATTTTTCCCCTGAATAGTACACATTGAAAGAAACCTTTTGGTGGTATTTTCACCTTTCTGAGACCAACAGAATTTAAATTTATCGAGCATATAAATGCATATAACTCCTGTTTACAGAAAAGCATATAAATGCATATTCTTGTGGTTTTTCGCCTAAATAGTTTGTTTTTATTCAAATTTTCTCCCCCCCCCCCCCCCTTCATTCGGGCCCTGACCACCACGAAAGCTCGGGCTGCTTTTGTAATTAAGGACTTGATGCCATGCTTGACTTTCATCAAAGACTATGATGAGACTAAGATGAGTGTCATTTGTCATTATGTGTCGCTGCATTAAACGGAGTCATTGAAAAAGGCAACTTGTGGCCTGGAGAGACTGGAAAAACCGTGAAAAAAAAGTTGGAGTTCGAGCTGGCTAAAAATCCCAGTTGGAGAAGATGCAGCGTGGCGAGTCTGCAATGTCAGACGGTTTTCCAAACTACTCTGCACAAGATGCAGCATCAGTTAAGTATTTACCTCTCGTGTCAATTGACGTTGAAATATGTTATTGGGCGATTTAAGAAAATCACTTAAAAGTGAAAATATAGAAAGAATCTTGAATTACAGACCAATGTCAATCTACTTCATTAACTCGCCTAATACTGAACATTTTGTAAATAAACTTTTAAATTGTAACTTTTACATAAAACTTCTCATACATATACTTGAAACTTAAGGATATAGCAGTGTATCATACATACAATTTAAATATTGCTTCTATATAAAGATAAGTTGTAGATTTTTTCGTTTCACTGTCTTCTCTATAGTTTTAAACAGTGTTTTTCAAACACAATCTGCAATTTAACAGCATATAATGGGTTTTTCGAGCATATCTATCGAGCATAAAACATATGGTTTCCGAGCCTACCTGGAGATTTTATCGAGCATATCGATCCGAGCCCTACTTATCGGTATACCTGACAGGTAAACCTGTAAAGGAACCTGTAGAGGTAAACTGGAAAGTGTGTGCTGTAATAACTGGGCATTTATGTCGTATGTTGATAGCACACATGCTCTGGTTTACCTGAACACAGTGTTGGAGAATAATCTCATACCTATTTCATATTTACATATAAGGTGCTAACTATGTCCCACCCAAGGACGCTGCCATTGGTGGGTAGACTTGTACCTTGTTCTTAGATAACCTTACGTAACCCGCTCTGTGCTTTGAGTTTTTGGTCTCCTGTTTTCCAAGTAGGAGCTCTTTTTCTTGAAATACTTCTATTAATATATTTTATTGTGAAACTAGTTAATAATAGTTATTAACTACTTTTAATCAACCTCTCAACAAACAGTACGTATATGGCTGGCTTTTTTCCACATGTATTTCTTACCCTTAATTGTTTTAGATTAAAGTGTATTTCTACCAGCTGATGGGTAAGTAATATTCGACACAATTAAAGCATACCTTAAAGTGAAAAAAATTAATATTTTAAACATTTTTCTGCATATTATGTTAGTTTAGATTTAAATAATAAAGTCTAAATAAAAATAAACAGGTCAAGTGTGTGCTAGTCAGCACACAGCGAGGGTCCGTAGGCCACACTATATAGTGTTTCTAACTGTAAAGTTTCTAAACAGTGTTTTTTTAAAATGCTAAAAAGCTTACTTTGAACCATTCTAAGGGTCTAATATTCTCAAAACACTCTGATAAAGTATTTTTTTGCCACTGAACCGGACAACAACCATATACCATAATTATAAAAAACCGTATTTTGTCAATAAAAAATAAAATAATATTTTTTTCGAAATTTCCAAAAAGTGGTATCTTTACTTTTGGTCGAAGAATGTTCAAGAATTTTTTCAGATTTTTTGCACTTCACATAAGCGAGATAGAGGGGGGGGGGCACGTTTCACACCCACTTCAAACTTGCCTATGCTCGCCCTATCAATGTTATAACCAAAGAATCATATATTTTTGTAATCAGCTCGATGACCCTTTCATATGATACCCCTCACAGTGTCGAAAAAAAAAAAAAAAATGTAACCCTTAAGTGTTTTTACCCTAATTTTTTTGAAAAATGTCTTTTTTAAGTCGCTATATTTTTAAAATATGTGGGCAGGTACAAGACACATACATGCCAAATTTCAAAGTGATCGGGCGAAAGGTGTAGCCGTGAGAGCACGCGAGAGGACGGACGGACAGACACACGCAGGAAAATATAAGGCTCCTTGGTTTTGCCTACGGACCCTAAAAATGAACTAAATACTCGAAGTATTAATTGTAAAATATATGTTTTAAGAGTATGAAAAGTAGAATTTATCATCAAGCAACTTTTAGAAGAGAGAACGTAAAACTGCAACTTTGACCGAATAAAATTTGGTCAAAATAATATTGAATTGAATCACATGTGAGAATATGTGACGAATTAATTATATTTTTTACTGAATCTGTAATTAGAATGGACCACCCAAGTCATAGGTACCACGGCTAAAGGTCAATTTGAAATTTTTAAATAAGTTTACATGACATATTAGTCCAGGAGATAGCGTGCAAAAAAAATGTCTGACCAACATCAAGCTAGAATTTTGTATACAAGTCAATCTTTTAGCACCTTTTAAGAATATATGGTCGGCTAAGTTCATCTGCGGGACATAGCTTGGCTATAGGCGTTTGAAAACAACAAACCGGTGGAGAGCAGCCATGTCTCACCAATTATGGTGGACAATGTGATTTTCATGATCCTGAGTACAGAATTAGTTAGTAGACCAAAAATCAAGTCGATGTTAATTTCACACTTGATAGGTTAGTTATTCAAATATTACTAAAAATCAAAGTGGTCACCTGTCAAGGGACAAACTAACATCAACTTGATTTTCGGTCTACTAACTAATTCTGTACTCAGGATCATGAAAATCACATTGTCCACAATAATTGTTGAGACATGGCCGCTCTCTACCGGTTTGTTTTGTTCAAACGCCTATAGCCAAGCTATGTCCCGCAGATGAACTTAGCCGACCACATATTCTTAAAAGGCGCTAAAAGATTGACTTGTATACAAAATTCTAGCTTGATGTTAGTCAGACATTTTTTTGCACGCTATCTCCTGGACTATATGTTTTCTTTTAAATGTATACTTTCAGTAAATAGCAATTAAATTAAATTCAAATAGATTGATGAATCTGGCCATACAGGAAATCTTCTGGATACTAATAAAATAAAATGAATCATAGAGATAGAGAGATCATAAATAATAGAGATAGTTAATACCTGAGGTAGGCCGAGATCAGGTAGCCATTCCGAAGCTACCCATGTGTGTCCAAGCTGTCCAATACTGGGATACCTGACCATACCGGGATGTCTATGTTCTTCAATAGCCAGGCGTAGTTTCTTCCTGTGCATTGGATGTTGGATACCCAGACCAACTTCTAGTTCAACATCACTCAGTTCCAATAGAACCTTAACAGCAAAACATACATTTAATTACAACATATTCAAAACAATAATGACGTGAATCATGTTATGACCCTAGATGGGTAGTAGTAGTAAGGTCCTAGTACTAGACGAGTAGGATGAACCACTAATTGAACCACTAATTGTTGGTACCTAGCAATTAGGCCATCTTTTAAGCCCATTTTACTAACCCCGTGGTGGGGAGTTGCAGCCACTCCACACATCATACCTCTGTACATTGTACTGCCGAAGCGAGTATGATGTGATCATTAGTGAGCCATATAAATCAGAGCATCACTGCGAGGAATCGAACCCACGACCTTGTCTATCTGAATTGGGTAACAAGGCATTTAACGAAACTGACGTCTTTCACCTTGTTTCGTTATAAAGATCACTCTTACCTACGTAAGGAAGTTAATTCAACTTCTTTCAGATGTATCTATAGAAATATTTTCACAAATTAATTCTTTTCGACCAGTTGGTCCAGTAAATTCAAATTAACAAATCAACACAGAAAAAAATATATATATATATCGTCATAAGACACGTTACTGAATACAGTTAACCACATCTAGGAGATGTGGAATTAAAAAAACATATTGAATAAAGAAATATTCTTTATCTACGACTTGCATTGTAAGTGGACTTTACATTGCTAATAACAGGGCGGGAAGTGTTACTTCCCTCCCATGGGAGTAAAAAAGCAATCATATCAACTTAAAAGGTTTTTTTTTAGGTATTTTTTAAGTATTATGTTGGTAGTAAAGTTTTTCCGCTGTTTATAGCTAATTTTTTCGGGAAGGTTACTTTAGGTTATCATACAAAGTCTCTAAATTAAAAACAAACTATTGAAAGTGTTTGTTGTAAAACGTGTATATTTAGTATAAAAATTGTTATTTTAATAAATCAAGTAACTAAATATCAGTTTAAGGTGTTTAAATTAAGTGAATTTTTAGGTAAAACTTTTATACCTACAAACTTAATAGCTATTAGCCATGGTGCACTAGTCGTAGATAAAATTTAATATGCAACATAGATCGAAGTATTTCTGCTCTCGGGATTATCTCCCTCAGCTCAGCCTCGGAAGCTAATACTACAGTTATCTCCCTCGGCCATAAGGCCTCGAGAGCTAATGAAGTTTTCTCCTTCGCCGGTGCCTCAGGAGAAAACTTAACCTCGAACAGGAAAACATACTTCTCTCCCTTGTTGCGAAAAAATCTATTTATTTTTTATTCAGGCTTATCATTACCAAGTAGCTTTCTTACTTTTCAACTCACCAGATATAACAGTGTTTAGACTTAGGTTTCAGGTGTAATTGTAAGTGCACAAACCACTTATTAACCACGCCGGTTCCCACTAGAGTTTTGTAAATAAATTCAGTATAGTTCATGTTCCTCTATAGACAATTACCTTTCCAGATTTGATATTTTGGGCACAGCGAGGTCCATACTGAGGCATTCCAAGGGATATTTCGAGCCAGGCGAGTACTGTAGGGGCCCGCCACCTTTCCATAGGTATAGAGCTAGCTTCTCTTAGTAACCTAAGCTTCTCTGCGTAACCTTCCTCTGTTAGAGGAGACCAACTCCTACCATAGATCTCATTGGTACCATCTACAAAAATAAATCATAGTGGTAAAGCAAATATAATCAAGACATAATAAAACAAATCAAAATTTCCCCCAACTCAAATTGACAGATAGATAGAGAAGATATATAAATAAATATTCTAAACAGTTTTCGATTTCAAGCGATATGCACAGACGAATCTTTTATAGCCTTTATCCTTTTATTACTGCAGAGCCTAAACTGCAGGGAAAATTTTGATGAGATTTTACTTACATGTTCAGAAAAATCATATCCCAAGGTGAAATCATAATAAATATTACCTAAATATTTGGGGGTGCTACCTCCTAAAAACTTGTGAAAAAAGTGATTAATTATGTAAACAGAAGATGATTACTACATCACACTTTCCTTACTCAGATCAAGGCCTAATATAGGCGAAAATTTGGAATATAAATTATTTTAAAAAATAGTCATGTATTTTAAATATGATCCCCGTAGACTAAGAAGATAAAGACAAAATTTGTCTTTATCACTTAATGATAAAATTAATGGATAAACTGAAGAATAATTAATCAAAATTCAGATAATTTATATAAAAATAAGTTACTGACCATCCTGTGAGTTGGGTGAAGTTATTTTATTCCTGTGCTTTGATCTTGCAAACACCCTGCTGATAGAGCCCCACGTGGATTTAGCAGAGGAAGCACTACCTCCGCTACCACGTAGCTTTCCTCTCCTCAGTGGCTCTACTTCCATCTGCGGAGAACTTAGCTGTTCAACTGACCTAATATCAAATATAACAATGTCATATTATGCTTTAATATTTTATTTTTAATGTAAAGGTGCCTAAAAATGTTGTGAAATAGGTGAAAGGTACACCTGAACGGGTAAACCAGAGTGTATGTGCTAAAGTAACATGCACAGCTATGTCATAATTTGATAGCACAGACACTCAGTATACAACGCAGCAGTACAACACAACATAACACTTCAGTTCACCTCTCAGGTATAGAACATCTATGGCTGCCTTAGGAGACATAACCAGGCTAAGCGTTGTTTCAGAAAAGAGAGTATGGGAGGACTCATTACCTTGGACTTAGACAAAAACAACTATCACTGATAATATGGATACGATAGCTGATCAAGGTGGGAAGGTTGTTAATGCAGTATTGCCAGTCTCCGCTCTGAGTAATATCACAGTATGATACAACTCAGAAAAAAATAAATCACAGTATATGAGTAGTATCACAGAAAAAAATTGCTCTTTTCCTGGAGAAAGGGATCATTCTTAAGGGTGTTGCTATTGATGAGAGTCATTTGCAACTGAGAAAGGGATCATTCTCAAGGGTGTTGCTATTGATGAGAGTCATTTGCAACTGAGAGAGGGTTCATTCTCAAGAGTGTTGCTATTGTTGAGAGTCATTTGCAACTGAGGAAGGGATCATTCTCAAGGGTGTTGCTATTGATAAGAGTCATTTACAACTGAGACAGGGATCATTCTCAAGGGTGTTGCTAATGATGAGCCATTTGCAAATGAGAAAGGGATCTTTCTCAAGGGTGTTGCTATTGATGAGAGTCATTTGCAACTGAGACAGGGATCATTCTCAAGGGTGTTGCTATCGATGAGAGTCATTTGCAACTGAGACAGGGATCATTCTCAAGGGTGTTGCTATTGATGAGAGTCATTTGCAACTGAGACAGAGATTATTCTCAAGGGTGTTGCTATTGATGAGAGTCATTTGCAACTGAGACAGAGATTATTCTCAAGGGTGTTGCTATTGATGAGAGTCATTTGCAACTGAGACAGGGATCATTCTCAAGGGTGTTGCTATCGATGAGAGTCATTTGCAACTGAGACAGGGATCATTCTCAAGGGCGTTGCTATTGATGAGAGTCATTTGCAACTGAGACAGAGATTATTCTCAAGGGTGTTGCTATTGATGAGAGTCATTTGCAACTGAGACAGAGATTATTCTCAAGGGTGTTGCTATTGATGAGAGTCATTTGCAACTGAGACAGGGATCATTCTCAAGGGTGTTGCTATCGATGAGAGTCATTTGCAACTGAGACAGGGATCATTCTCAAGGGTGTTAATGATGAGAGTCATTTGCAACTGAGACAGGGATCATTCTCAAGGGTGTTGCTAATGATGAGAGTCATTTGCAACTGAGACAGGGATCATTCTCAAGGGTGTTGCTAATGATGAGCCATTTGCAAATGAGAAAGGGATCTTTCTCAAGGGTGTTGCTATTGATGAGAGTCATTTGCAACTGAGACAGGGATCATTCTCAAGGGTGTTGCTATCGATGAGAGTCATTTGCAATTGAGACAGGGATCATTCTCAAGGGTGTTGCTAATGATGAGAGTCATTTGCAACTGAGACAGGGATCATTCTCAAGAGTTTTGCTATTGATGAGAGTCATTTGCAACAGTTTGCTACCTTTATCTGACTCAAATTGTGAAAACCTTTCCTACAGAAATAAATAATTAGTAATTTCCATAATTATAACACATACCTTGATAAATTTGAACTATCGAGAGATCTAGAGAAGGAATGTGCATTCAACGGCGAAAGAGAAGGACTACTGCATTCTTTCGGAGTTGTAATCGCTGCAAAAATAAAAATAAAATATAGTTTTCTCTAATGAATATAAAAAATTAAATTTTCAAAATTATAACAAAATTCAACTGATAGAATGAAGGGAGAGATCTAAAAATGCAAAAAAAAAAAAAAACTGTCACTCAAGATGCACAAGAATAAATTACTGTGTTCATATTTAACTCAAAAAATAATAACTATTTTTTTTTTTAAACTATAAAAATAAGTTCATAAAATACAGAATAATTATACAAGATAATTTATATCTAAATGATTAACTAAATAGATATAGATAAATAAAATCATATTTAAATATAAATAATATTATATTTAAATATAAATAAGTAAACAAAATGTAAATATTAATATTGAAATTAAACTTAAATAAATAATTAAATTAAAATAAAGTGTTTGAAAAATTCATTACATAAACCACTACTACAAATACACAAACAATATAGAGTAAATAAATAATAATACCATACGCCCAAAACGAAAAAAAAAAAAAAAATGTTTTATGACTCACTCCCATAAATTTACAATGTTAATGAATAAATAATGAATAAATAAATAATGCTGAAAGTAATAAATATCCCATATTGTATTGTAGCATTCACTGCATATTTACCATTTTAATTAAATAAATAAATTAGGATTAATTATTAATCGATTTTTTTAAATTATTGTTAAATTGTTTTTTTTTAGGGTATACAAATTCAAAAAAAACATGTTTGGTTAGTTGGAACAATTAAAATATTAATTGAAAATAATAATAATAATAATAATAATAATAATAATAATAATAATAATAAAATAAATAAATAATAACAATAATTAAAAACATAAAATAAATCAAAAGGTACTAAAAAATAATATCATATGAAGTGAGAACTTTACATACAAACGTGTAAATGAGAAAGCATAAGAAAATACATTAAATAATTGAGTGGTGCATAAATAAACAGACTACTTTTGGTCACCAAAATGGTGACCTACAAATTATTGACGTTTTACTGTAAATATACAGGGTGACTGGCGATATATGTGAAAAAAATGAAGTAGGTTGTTCTACGTCTTAAGGGCTACAAAAAACGCTTAATGAACCATGGGTCAAATCTTAACCATTTTACCCCCAGGTCAAATTTTATGATTTTCTTTGAGATCGCGTACCTTTGCTCATAATAACACTGATTGCTCCAAAAGTATAAAAGCTAGAACAACATTTTTGGTATCGTTGTAAAGCTGACAAAATTTCCTAAAAGAAAAGTGTAAATTTAATTTTCATTCACTCAAATTACATGACAAACCATGTATACAAATTTTATTTTTAAGGAAAAATATTAAAAATTCCATTTTTCTGGGGGATCCATAACTTGATAAAGAACCGAGCTTGAATTTTTCAGACTTCAGGAAAAACTTCCTTATTTATTAACGTTTCGATCAATATTAATATTATTACCCATTCATTAGGCGGAATTTTTAGTAAACTTCACTGAAAGTAAAAAATAAATATGTTTATTGTTGACTTACAGGTAAGTAAATAAATAAAAGCACATAAAAAAAGCAAGAATGGTTTAGTATACTCATCTATACGTCAACAATAGCAACAATAAACAAGTTTCTTTTTTTACTTTCAGTGAAGTTTACTAAAATTTCCGCCCTATGAATGGGTAATAATATTAATATTGATCTAAACTTTAGTAAATAAGGAAGTTTTTCCTGAAGTCCGAAAAGTTTAAGCTCTGTTCTTTACCAAGTTATGGAACCACAAAACAATTGATTTTTTTAATTTTTTTCTTAAAAATAAAATTTGTATACATTTTTTGTCATGTAATTTGAGGGCATGAAAATTAAAATTACACTTTTCTTGTAGGACATTTTGTCAGATTTACAACAATACTACAATCTTTGTTCTAGCTTTTATACTTTTGGAGCAATCAGTGTTACTATGAGCAAAGGTATGCGATCTAAAAAAAAACCATAAAATTTGAACTGGCGAGAAAAAGATTGGTCCGAGACTACTCAGAAAAACTTGCTCAAATACGAGTTCATAATTAGGTACTTAGCCCAGTGTTTTCCATCTACTAGTTTTCTTTGTTTTGGTAAATTTAATTATTACTGAACATTTTATCAAAATTTATCATCAAAATAACTTCTCCTCGGCAGGGAATCAAACCTGACCTCTCTCTGTCCGCGTTTAAAGCTATTTTCTCAGGAAAATATAAAGAATTTTTAAAAAAGGAATAATACCTATTACATGTATATTGTATATTTTAAATTAAATGAAAATATATGTTTATTTACTAATGTTTTAAGAACGATGAAAATTAAAATAATAATAAATAACAAATTAATGAATGAAAAAAAAAAAAAAATAATAATATAAAATTTGTTTTTTAAAATAATAAATAAATAAATAACCACAAACAAAACAGTGAAAGACAAACATAAACACTATGTACAGCATGCAAATGAAGTTTTGAATTAAAGAAAAAAAAAAACACCAAAAGTTAAAAATGAAAATTCAGGAAAATACAGGAAAAATGTGAAAATAAGGGAAAACTGTGATAAAAATAAAGAATGTAGAGCTTGCATCAGCAACTTACTTAAATCTTTTAAAAAATAGAAAAAATAAAATCCTCAGATAAAAGCAGTGTTTTATGGTTTTTGTTGTAAAAATGAGAGAAAAAAAAATACAAACTTTATTTTTAAAATGTTATTATGAGGGTGAATGATAAATGCATTGGGGTAAATGCATAAGGGATAAATGCACTTTAGTAAAAAGGATTTGAAGGGATTAGGATATAATAATGCATGTTACAATGTGGTGCCAAAGCTTCGGGCAATGTCAACCTTGGAAAGTACACCTGTTTCTAAAATTATTCATGTATAATATAAATTTCAAATTTTTCTTTTAGGAAAAAAAAATTAAATTATTGTGTGAATATATATATGTGCTGTTGGGGAAACCATATAATATGACAAGTGGTAATAAAAATTCTGACCTAATTTAAATTTACCTGGTCAACTTACAATAGCAGTAAAGAAATGTCTGAACCGCACTTTAGCCTCCATATGGAAAGCATTGTGTTATGGAGATGCGCTCTTACTTACAACAAACATATGTGATTGAAGGAGGGAGAAGAGCTGGTGCAGGAGCTTAATTAGAATAAAAAATGACTGAAGCTTTAAGAAGAAAGAAGGCAAATGGCTGCCAAATCTAATCCAGAAAGCAGGAGGTCAGACCTAGGCTGGAAGTCAAGCAGTGAGGCAGCAAACTTATTAATTTTGAAGAAATAATCATCAAAGACAAAAGCTACATCCGACACACTGGAAGAGACAGAGACATTGTACGGCTTTTTAAGAAACACATAAAAACTACAACGATGTCTAAGGAGTATAATTTTATTTGTACATTATTTAATCCTAATCAGCACGGTAGTTTTAGGCTTCATGCGTAAACACTACAGGAGACAGACAAAAGATAGACTGTTTTTTTTAATTCCACTTTTTTTTGGACTTAGTGGATCTTAAAACATGTTTATTCAATGTGGGCCTTTAATTTTGCTAATCAATTTTTATTCCCAAGGAAACAGAGAACCCTAACAAAACCATTTATAACAGCTACGAAGATGAAATGAAACAATAATCATTTTTAATTAAAGTTACGTGAGTCTCATTGAAAATAATTATATTATTGAATTAAGGAGTTGAGAGTAGCCTTGATTTGCAGAGGTGATAGTCAATTCTACTTGGGTATATATATCAAAGTTGAGGTCACAGGTTTCAACCCTGAGCCAAGACACTTTGATTTTAACGGCTTACTATTGACTTACTTATTTCCTTTAACTCCTACCTGGAGCATAGGGCTTCGACGACCTTCCGCCAACAGATCCTATTCTTGACTAATGCTCTTATCTCGGACCAGGTTTTTCCTCCTCTCTCGATGCCTTCTGCTTCAACGCTCCTCCTCCAGGTATGTCTTGGCCTACCTCTGCGTCTTGAGCCTTGTGGATTCCATTCCAGAGCTTGTCTAGCTATATTGCCCTTCTCTCCACCTCCACTTTCTGTGACGTACCTCGATATCTATGGGTGTCTGGTTTGTTCTCCTGCACAACTCTTCATTTGAACCTGCGGCCGCCATATCCACAGGATATTTCTCAGACTCTTGTTTACAAAAGTCTGGAGGCTCTTCGTAAGTTGTAGAGTAGCCTTCCAAGTTTCACAGCCATAGAGGAGTAAGGACTTAATGTTTGAGTTAAAGATACGTAGCTTGGTGTTCGCACTAAGCTCCTGTGACTTCCATATAGGTCGCATCATTGCGAACACACCCTTGGCTTTATTTATGCGGTTCTGAATGTCCTCAGCAGCACCCATCTGTAGTGATCATGCTTCCTAGGTAGCAGAACTGGTTAACTTCTTCACTCTCTTGGTTGCCTATGAAGAATCTTGAGTCATTTCTGCTTATGAACCGCATTTCATTCATCTTTTTGGAATTTATATTTAAACCGACTTCTGCAGTTTCAACCTAAAGGTCAACAGCAAAATCTAAATCCTCTAGTCTCCATTGTATGCCTCTGCGTCAATTCATTGCTTTCCTCATCACCAGATCGAGTACCATCAGGAACAGGATTGGCGATAAGAGACAGCCTTGTTTGACTCCAGAGTTGACTGGAATAGGTTCAGTCAGCATTCCTTGATTTTGAATCTGGCATGTGTAACCTTCATAAGTATTTTTGACGATGCTTATTATTTTTCCTGGTTTCCCAAAAACTTGAATAGCCTTCCACATCTTCCTCCTCCTTATAATGTCGAAGGCCTTCTCAAAATCGACAAATATCAGATAAAGAGAAGACTGGTGCTCTGTAGACTGCTCCGTAACCTACTATTGATCACACAATTTTCACTTTGGAGGTCCATTAGTGTGTATAGTGGCTGAAGTTCATATAGGGTTAATGAGCAAGGCCAAAATAAGTAGCCAAATTGGCTTGGTGTCGAACAAGTGTTTTATTATCTCCATTCTACTACTAACAACTATCATTGAAAAAAAAAAAATAAATAAATAAATAATAATAATAATAAAAATAAAAATAAAGTGATAACAGGTGATACTTTCTTTAAAAGTTAACATTGCTCTGCAATTTTCTTTTTTTAAAAAAAAATAAAAACAACAACCAGGCATTAATGGATATGAGGGTAACGAAAGATAAAACGAAAAGGATTCTGGGGGGAATTACAGACAAACTCACACTGGTAAATATGCGGTGATGCGTATGAAGTGGTAGCATAGGATGATAATAGTGAAATGGAGTCAAAATCCTGATTAGTTGCTTCTACAGTGACCGTAGGAGTGCCTAGAACAACCAACCCAAACAATACAGTACAGCAACTCTATCACCCAAATATATAATCAATCGACACATTTCCATCTTCACTTTCATGGATCAATGAATTTAAAAACAAAAAAATAATGATAACATGGATAGAATGAATTTAATAAAATGATAATGTGATAAAAACAAATAATGAAAAGGAAAAATTTCAACAAAAAAAAACTAAACAACAACATAATAAACACATAAACAAAGATTATGTTTTGTTATGTTTATAAGTATGTCATTTGAAAAAAACTAAAACAACAGACACACTAAAACATTGAACGGTCAAAAACAAAAAATAACTAAAAATTAATTTTAAAATATTATTCTTATTAAGTTGTGTTCGCCTGATAGTTAACCCTGAAATGCTAATGGTAGTCGAATCGATGAGCACAGTTTGAACCTTAACCATTTACAGTACTTGCACTGGTTAGTAACACACCTGCTAGTGTAGTAGTAGTCCTTTTGAGCATAAACTCGTTTTCTGGCAAATTCCCGTCAAAGCTACTTCGTCGATTCGACTAACGTTTAGTAATAAACGTAGGGAATTAATTGGTCGTCGAATGAGCCTATAGCCTGGGAAAATGGACCTGGGGTAAGGGGCAATAGGCCTAGGGGTAAGGGGCAGTGGGCCAAGGCTAATTACCTTGGCCCAGAGACCAGAGCTGATAATCTAGGACCTGGAGCACTTAGCAAAGGGCCTAGGGCTTTTGGCCTGGGACCTGGTGCATTAGTGTTCACTCAATTTAAAATTTTTCTGATGTTCCTACCAAGTTCTTGGTCATCAAATGTTTATATATCTCACTAAAATATTTAATAATGAGTTCTTAATAGTTTTCTCTTTAAAAAAAAGTGTAGTTTCAACCCAAAAAATGTATTTTCAGCTTATGTTAGTCCAATCGACGAGGTTTAGTAATACCAGCCATCCATTTACCATTAGCATTTGAGGGTTAAAAAACTTTTAAGTGTCAGGACGAAAGGGAGTCAAAAAAGTGTTGAAAACAATAATTTTATAAATTTGGCTGTATTTCATCTACCACGAGGGATATCTTAGGGCCTGTAATCAAATATGTATCAGATACAAATGTGAACATATACATAAATATGTTTATCTACGATTGATACGAAATATAAATATTTTAAATGGAATAGGCCAGGGCGTGAAGATTAGGGAATAGTCCTGTTCCCTCACTCTACTACAACCATCCTCTTTAATTATCAACTTATCATGATCAACTATTTTCTCAATATTCAATACATATTTATTGCAAGACACTCGCTTCAATGTTAAAAAAAAAATGCTTTTTTTGCGTGGAAGGCTGTAAAAAAGTAACTTTAGAGCCTAAAAAACATAGCTTAAATCCATTTTTTCATTACGTGGACTTAAAAAATCTTTTCATTACTCCTAGCTGTAAAGAAAAAATGTTTTATCTACGATTGATACGAAATATAAATATTATATCTCTGTTTAGATGCGTAGAAAGTGATTATTTACGTACTTGTATTAATTGCGCATGCGCGTCTCATAGTTCTGAAGAATTCCTCTTCTTTACCATGCTAGCGCGGTAAAGAAGAGGAATTCTTCAGCTTTACACACGATTAGTGAGTTTTACATTTAACAAGACTAATTTGCTGTTTGTTTAATAAAAGTAACTTTTATATTGAGTTTTTTGTGAAAATCAATGAGTGATTTAAATGATTATGACGAATATGAATATGAGGAGAATATAATACGCCTCCCGAAATAAATACAACTAATGAATTAATGTTATCTTTATCAAAAGAGAAATACGAACTTGTATACAGGAAGTTTATTTTTTTCTGTATTTATTATTTAAATCTAACAATCGTAGATAAAGTACGGTACGCAACTCGTGCAAAAACGGCATTTTGCATTGCTCGTGTGGTTTTACCACCCTTGCTATCGCTCGGGTGCAAACTCCACACTCGCATGCAAAATGCTACTTTCCGCACTCGACGCGTAATGTACTATTACATGTGTATCTGCATTATTTATATTTTTATAAAAAGGAATTGTTTAAGTATGATAAGGGTGGGTATTTATACAGGTATATACATCATATGAATATCTGCTTTTAGACTTGTAATTAATTTTTTAATGTATAAAAAAAGATATAATTAATGAAAAATCTTTGATTACACAGCCTGAAGATATCCTTCATGGGACAATTATAGATAAATTAATGTAAATAGCTTTTAACACTTGTTTGATCAAATACTTAAAATTATTATAGCGAAAAAATCATTAAAAAAAAGCAAAAAAGTTGTTCTTTATTATATAAAACAAATACATTTGTTGTTGCGTTTAAATCAACATAATAATCCTCAAAATAACTAGAAATGCTTTAAATAGAGGGAAAACCAAATTAAACTTAGCAGCCTTTGTTATGTTGGCTCCAAAGAATAACTAAGTATGTTTTAATTCCACATTCGATGGTGTTGCGCCAAAAGGGCCAATCTGCATTATGTATTTGGATTCTAAAACTTGAAAAGCTGTAATGAAAAATTGATATTTGAATGCTTTATTTATATTTTTATTCATTTAAAATATACTTGGATACCTAATTAATAAGTCAAAATAACCAAATTTATTTGATTAATTATAAATAAAAAAAACAAACGTGATATTAGTTGCAGATTGGCCCTTGTGGATTTTTTCAGATTGGCCCTTTTGGCGCAACACCATCGATATATAATATTAAGAATTTCATACTTCTTTAGACTGTTATTCTCCTTATAACAAACATAAGCAAGTTACTATCTAAAGGTGTATGGTTTAGGTACTATCTAAAGGTGTACTCTTCATTCTGTTGAAAAATGGTGTTATAATCACGGCCTCGGAGTTAATCCTGAAAAAACAGTGGTGACACTATTTACAAAAAAAAGAAAATTGGATGGAAGTAAAGAACTGATGCTAAGTGGTAAGAAGCTTAACCTCGCAGACTCAGTAAAATATCTAGGTGTAATTTTGGACAAAAAACTGACCTGGAAACTTCATCTTGAAGCAAAACTGAATAAGGCAATGGCGGCCTTTTGGGTATGCCGGAAGGCCATTGGTCCCACCTGGGGATTACAACCTAAAGTACTGCATTGGATCTTTACTGCCATGGTGAGACCAATTCTTTCCTATGCATGTGTCGTCTGGTGGCCAAGGATATCCTTAGGAACTGCAAAGAAATCACTTCAGCACCTTCAAAGAACGGCTTGTGTTGGTATACTAGGAGCAATGAAAACTACACCAACCATGGCACTTGAGGCTATGCTATGCTTACCACCTTTAGAGATGTACCTGAAGTACGAAGCTATGTTAGCTTCATATCGCCTGCACTGTGCTGGTTTATGGATGGGATATGACAGTATAGGCCACAGTGCAATATGGAATTGTATCACAGAAATCTGCCCGGAAGTAGTGATGTTACAGGACTCTATGATACCACAGTGGGATTTTGACATTAGCTGGGAGTATCTGCTTCCTTCAAGACAAGACTGGGAACCTGGAGATGATCCTCAAGTGCCACCAGGAACAGACATGTGGTTCACCGACGGGTCCCGAATCGAAGAATTATCAGGGGCTGGGGTTTTCTGTGCAGAACCCCGATATGAGCTTAGTGTGAGCTTAGGCAAATATGCCACTGTATTTCAGGCAGAGATATATGCAATTTTGGCCTGTTCTCAAATTATCCTGAATAAAAATATGCTTAACAGACAAATCAGAATCTACTCTGACAGCCAGGCAGCGATCAAAGCACTGGTTGCACCAAGGTATACATCTAAGCTGGTTGCTGAGTGCAAAAGCCATCTTAACACTCTTGGACAACTTAACAAGGTACAACTGATATGGGTTCCTGGACATTGTGGCATTGAGGGGAATGAGATTGCTGACCAGTTAGCTAAAACGGGTTCCAATTCGACCCCAATTACACCAGAACCAGTTGTAGGCGTGCCACGTTGTGGAGTGAAACATTCCATAAGGACATTCATGAGGCTAGATATGAACAGAATATGGAACACTGCTTCAGGTATGCGACAATCAAAAATGATGATCCGGGAACCATCTCAGCATCTTACCAGATCGCTGCTCTCGCTCAAAAAGCAATCCTGTCACCTTTTGACAGGATTTCTTACTGGACACTGCATGCTAAATCGACATCTACATCTGCTTGGCCTAGCAGAAAGCCCAGTGTGCAGGCTGTGCGAGGAAGAGGATGAAACACCTTCTCATCTTATTAGCAGCTGTCCTGCATTAACACGCTTGAGGTGGAGAATCTTTGGCTCAGCCATCCTGCCAATTGAAGAACTAAGGTTACTTCCCCTAAACAAGGTGCTCACTTTCTGTGGGTCTGTTAGCTTGCTTAGAGGATAGGGTACTATAGGATGGACTATTAAACCGGGTTTGCACCTTGGATCCACTCATGAGGTCTTATTGCTTCGGACTTTTTTTTTATAAAAAAAGTCCCCCGGAAAAAAAAAAAAAAAAAAAAAAAAAAAGGTGTATGGAATGTTGTTTCTTTTAGAAGGTTACTCCTCTTATATTCCTTTGTCCCAAAGTATATCCGACTAAACATCCCTTTGTCTTAACCCTCGGGTGAGCGCGGTCTAATAGAGACATGAAAAGGCGTGCACTCTTCACAGGACTTAATTTGTTTTATATGCTTAAACGACAGGTAAAATAAATAAAAACTTGAAATCATTTAAGAAAAATTTTATAAAATATATTTAAAATTGGTTTTTAATTACATTTTTTTTTTGTAATTTATAAAATAACGCTGTTTAGTCTCATAATTTACAAGCGCAAAATCAGTCAGTCTCAATTATAATTTTCATACTTTTACTACTTTTCAGTATATTTTGATTATTTTATTTTTAAAAACAGATATGTACCATATTAATTTATTTTGAATTATCTGTATAAATTTCACTAAAATTAGCGAAATAATAAAATTTAAGATTAAGATAATTGAAGAAAAAAAAAGAAAAAAGTATAAAATTTAAGTGAAAGTGGCGCGAGTCCCCTTTCAGGACAATATGGGCACAGAATTGAAGTATAATCACGTACAATGTCAAACAGTGACTGATTCGCTTTATAAAAGCTAGAAATGTAGCTAGAAATATCCCTATCTCCCAATGGCTCCCATTTCTATCTAAATTTTACAGTTTTATCTCAAATTTAGGCCTCACAGGACTGCGCGTTCCTCAGGGTTAATAGTTATTTAGACAAAGTAATGTATAAATAATTATATCCATTAATATTCTAAAAAAAAAAACAAAGGGGAGTAACAATCTAAAGAAGTATCAAACATTTTATTAATTATATAAGAATAAAATATAGTAAGAAGATAGAAATTAAAATATAAAGTCTACTTAGAATGGAGCAAACAATTAAATATTTCTATAGATAAGTTAAAAGATAATAGGAATAGACTAAAATATCTAAGAATTAATTCACTATGCAAACCTCTTACTAATTATTATTAGTAATTACTAATTATTATAGTTATTATTATAACTATAATTATTATTATTATTCCATACAGATGTTCCACGTAATTTTTAGATTATATAATGATATGAGCATAAGTTTAAGTATGTTAATAGTAATAAGTAACAATAAAATTTAAAATATACAAAATAATAATGTTTTAGTATAATTTATTTCCTTTATCAATTATATGATGATGAAGAAAATAAACAAAAAAAAAAAAACGGTCTGTTTTTTTACAGCATAGTAATTAAATTTTTATATTATTTATATATATATATATATATATATATATATATATATATATATATATATATATATATATATATATATATATATATATATATATATCTTCAGCCCTTTAACAAAAAAATTCATATGAAAGAATGATAATGTCTCTTTGTATAATAGTTGTTTAGACAAGGGAGGTAGGATTGAATGATGATATGATGATAGACTATTATCTCTCCTGTATGGAGAAGTGATCATTATTTATAAATTCCCTCTGTCCTGCAGATAAATCATCTTTATATTATAGGAACTCTCAGATTAAAGTAATCATTTTAAAAGATCCTAAATAATTGTTCACTCTTCTTACAATATACATATTTATACATTAATCTTATATTATATCTACTGAATAATTTAAAAAAGTCAACAAAATAAAATTATAATTAAAAGGTAAAGACTGTATGGTATTTTGAAGTAATTTTAATTGATTAAAAAAAGAGGATGTTTTCAATAACAAAAAATGTATTTAATATATAAAGGATTAATTAAGATTACCTAACTACTTTATAATTAATGATTAATAAAATGACTATATTCTATTTGGAAATGTAATATTATTTTAACTAAAACGTTTCCTATAGGGATCTAATTAAAATAAAGTCACATATTTTTTTTATTTTTCAAATCCTCAGTATAATCTAGCTGAAAAATAAATGAGCAATAATTTTCAATTTTTAAAACAACTAGTTTATCTAGGCAAGAGGTGCCAAGATTAAAAGTAGGGGAGAAATATTGGGGTGAAATAAAGGTGATGATCTGGGTTCAATTCCCAGAAGTGGAGGATATTTTTTATCACTCCTTCTATCTCTCATAAATAAAATATACAGAGAGAAATTATTTGGCTCACTATAAGAATAATTGTGCCTGTTTGTAACTATAAAAGTATTGTTACAGAAACCAATAGTCCAGGAGATAGCATGGAAAAAAGAGTGTCTGGCTAACATCAAGCTAGAATTTTGTGTACAAGTCAATCTTTTAGCGCCTTTTAAGAATATGTGGTCGGCTAAGTTCATCTGCGGGACATAGCTTGGCAATAGGCGTTTGAAAAAAGCAAACCGGTGGAGAGCGGCCATGTCCAACCAATTATGGTGGACAATGTGATTTTCATGATCCTGAGTAAAGAATTAGTTAGTAGACCGAAAATCAAGTTGATGTTAGTTTGTCCCTTGACAGGTGACCACGTTGATTTTTAGTAATATTTGAATAACTAACCTATCAAGTGTAAAAATAACATCGACTTGATTTTTGGTCTACTAACTAATTCTGTACTCAGGATCATGAAAATCATATTGTCCACCATAATTGGCGGGAAATGGTCGCTCTCCACCAATTTGTTTTTTTTTTCAAATGCCTATTGCCAAGCTATGTCCTGTAGACGAATTTAGCCGACCACATATTCTTAAAAGTCGCTAAAAGATTAACTTGTATACAAAATTCTAGCTTGATATTAGTCACACACTTTTTTGCAGGCTATCTCCTGGACTACAACTATTAAAATTAAAAATCAATTATAATAAATTATTATAAATGTCAATACAAATGACAACATAATATGTTACTTAAATAAACAAATGTCAAAAAAAATCTATAATTTTCTTTTTGTTATCATATAATGATGTAAAAATTACCTGATGTGTAATTTAATGATGTGTAAATTAAAGAAATTTCTACTAGATTATCGGATTTGAACTAATATAAAAAATAACGTTACATTAAGGTAAGTTCATACAAAATATTTAATCGGGTTCTTTTGTCCTATAAATATTAAATTATAGTAAATTAATTTAACTAAAATATAATTAAATATTATACATTTGGATCTGACTCTTTCAAAAATTTTACTCTAAACTGATATGTTTGTATTTAATGAATAAATTCTATTTTTATAAAAAAAAAAAATTTAGAATTGAAAAAATTAAACCAATCTATTGCAATTCTTCCATTATTATGATATCTTATGATTTTAAATGGTTAGATTTGTAATGTGCTTTCTCTGGATCATTGAATTTCATTATTATAAAGTATCAAAATGTTCTACATAAAATATATACATCGGTTTTTAAATAAGGGTAGTCAAATAGAATTCTTATTAAACAATTAGGACAGTGGTTCCGAAGTATAATATTGCCAATGTCATTAGAACTGATCTGTGAATCCCAAAATGAGTGCAAATACCCAAATTTGAATATTACTTTGATCTTGTGCAAAAAGGAGAGGACGGACAAATAAAAATCTTACATCAAATCTTCAGAATGATTTTCTATAACATTTAATAAAGGTTCTTTGGGCTGAACTACAGTATATGGGGCCCCTTCTGATAACAGGTTATCTCACTATTAACCTCTTTCTAGACTTTATATGTATATCGATATATCTTGTCCTTAACCTCATTTTAGGGTACTCTTATAGAAAATGGGCCCCCTGTTTGTATAGGAAATATATACAGAAGAGTTTATATCCCTTAGTCTAACTACCGGTAAATATGTCGTATTTTGTACTTTTGTACTCTGGGTCTATATGCAGGGGATATGAGGGTAATTTCTTCAGAAAATGAGCGGAGCACCGCAAAATGATGGGGAAAAGTGATTGAAAATTCTAGGGCAAACAAAATTAACGTTGACAAAATTAAATTCAAACCAAAAACAAACACGTTTTTAATAAAATGTGTAAAATGTTGTGAATCATGCATTATTTGGATGTATTGATAAATGACGTCATTATAACAATCGATAGTACCAACTTGCGATAACTAGTAGGAGCCCCATATAGTGTAGTTCTACCGTTCTTTGTTTAAAAGATTTTATTAAGTTATTAAAGTATGATTTGAATTCTAATTATTAATTGAGTTTTAATTAGAGAGTGATAAAAATCCAATTCGTTAATAAGTAACTCACTTAAAAACATTTAAAAAATGGTTATTGCCCAAAATAAGAGTATTTTTACTTAAAATTTCAAAAATAATAAGAGAAAATTAATCCAAAAAAAAAACATAAGAGCAATAAAGGAAGAATTATTCAAACTATTCTAATCTCTCAAAATCTTTGTAAATCGTAGACTAATCTATAAAAAACCATAAGAAAAACCTAATATAAATCAAAATATAAAAAATATATTTAGACTGACTAATTTTTTTAAAAAAGAAAAACTCAAACTATTTGAATTAGAAATTGTTTGTTTGATTTTTCTCTGAGGGGGGAAAATTGTTTAGTTGAACTTACACCTGGATAGCTTGAGTCGAGAATTCAGTATGAATTTATTCTCTTTTGATGTTTCCGGAACATGGATTTCGTCCTCTCTTTCGTATACTGTAAATATTAGTGTTGGTTTTTTTTTGGTTGTGTTATTTGTACAAAATGGTGATGTGTATTTTTTTAAAATATATATTGTAAATTATATTTACAGACATTTAAATTGAAAATAATAATTTTAAACATTCATATTTAAAATAAAACTGATCTCATTACTTTATATTCTAATTTTGATTGCTTAAGCCCTTTTACAAGAGATAATTTAATTTATCAAACACCATTTAAAAAACATGTAAACACCAATTCAATGAAATTGAAACATGTAATCACCAATTCAATAAAATTGAAACACGTAAACACCAATTCAATGAAATTGAAACATGTATACACCAATTCAATGAAATTGAAACATGTAAACACCAATTCAATGAAATTGAAACATGTAAACACCAATTCAATGAAATTGAAACATGTAAACACCAATTCAATGAAATTGCTCTGAAACTTTTTAAGCAATCTCATTAAATAGTTCTATGGTCACGTCAAATTAAACAGTGTAAACGGCTTCTGAAATTTTACATTCTGAGCTCTATAAGCTCAAGAACTGATTGTAAAAACTGGCACATTTTTACTTTAGCTTGTTGTACTTTACTTAACTTTATTTTTAAAAAAGTACCCAAATATATATAATGTGTTAAGAATATTGTGCTTCTTACCGCTAAATTTTTTCAATTAGCTACAAAATCTTTGGTTATTTCATGAAATGAAGTTTTTAGTCCCTGTTTTAATTAAATCGTAATCTTTTCTTTAAAAAAAAAAAAAAATAAATAAAAAATAAATAAAAAAAAAAAAAAAAAAAAAAAAAAAAAACTTAAATAACACATTAATACTTCAATTTAAAATATTAAGCATTGAGTTCAGTTTTATTTTTAAAAATTATCTAGGTAACTACCTAACATATAACACATATTAAATTCTAAAACAAGAACACAATTTAAGAAAAAAATAAATAAATAAATAACATGTCAATGATTATTGTGTACCTTCAGTTGTGGAGTCGGAGAGGTTGGCAGTAGACTGCCTGTCTGAAGACCCACGGAGTCCCGAGTCCACAGATCCGGATGTCCTATCTCCAGGCACTCCGGAGCCACCGTTCACACCTCTCCACCCTGAAGCACTCTCCTGGTCTGATAAACAACCTCCTGAAGACAGCGCTCGACGTGCCTAGCATGTAAAGCATTTACAATAGAAACAACTTATCTTATACCGTTAGATATAAATAAAACAAAGAACTACAGTGTGCACGTGATGAGTGGTGGAGAGTGAGAGTTGGAGCCAATGGGAGGTCAGGATTTTGAATTCTAGAAGGTCATGCCAACTAGGAAAACAAAAATGTCACTAGCCCCACCCATCCTACAGACCTAGTGGCTTTATTATTTTCCTCATTTAAGTTGGCTAATCTGAGAGTCAAAAGGCACAACTCATAACGCACATACTGTAATCTATGTATAAGCATTCAATAATAAAATATTAAAGGCAAGAAAGATTATAAGAAAAGGGGATTTGAGGAGGGATTTTGAAAATACTAGGTGACTGTAATAACGCATTAGGTTAAGCTGTTAATTTTATTTTAAAGAAGGAATTTTAAAGATCAGATAAAAATTACCTCTGCTCCTGGGAACTGAACCACAAATCTCTTTACCTCTCTATTGAGCTCTGGCAGAGAAAGAGGAAACTGCTTAATACGGTGGATAAACGCATAAGAGTCTACTGATACATATTATGAACCACTTAGTTTAGAACTTGAGGTCTAGCAAAAAGGATAAAATGTTTTTATGTGGTCACAATCCTCTCCTTACAAAAATTTCTACTTATCTGACCACTAGACCAAATAGATAAAAATCCTTGTTTTACTGTTATATAGTTGACATGTTTATTAGTTTTCTAGTTAGCTTGTTTACTTGTTATTTTCTTAACTTGTTCATGAGTTGACTCATTATCTTGTTACTTTGTTTTACTGTTAACTAGTACATTATTTTACCATGTTGACTTGTTTATTAGTTAGCTTGTTTTCTTGTTTTCTTGTTAGCTTGTTAACTCGTTATTTTCAGAACTTGTTCACTTGTATAGTAGCTGTCGTTATGTTGTTTACTTGTTATTTTCATTAGATAGCTTGTTCATTTGTGTAGTAGTTGTAAATACAATGTTGTTTACTTGTTGTTTTCCGAACTTGTTCACTTGTATAGTAGTTGTCGTTATGTTGTTTACTTGTTATTTTCATTTGTTAGCTTGATAACTTGTTTTCTTGTTACCTTGTTTTCTTGTTAGTTTGTTTACTTGTTTTATTTATTTTCATAACTTGTTCACTTGTATAATAGTTGTCATTATGTTGTTTACTTGTTATTTTCATAACTTGTTTTATAGTTAATTGCTTATTATTTTTATTGTTAGCATGTTGACATGTTTTATTACATTATTTGTTAGCTTGTTGATTTATTTATTAGTTTAATCTTTAGGTAGTATAATTTTTGGTATGTTTACTTCTAAGTTTCTTGTTTCTTTGTATAACTATTTTATGTGATAATCAGTGTGAAATATTTCTCCCTTCTTTTGGATTTGAACCTTT
This sequence comes from Gerris lacustris, assembly GCA_951217055.1. NCBI lineage: Eukaryota > Metazoa > Arthropoda > Insecta > Hemiptera > Gerridae > Gerris > Gerris lacustris. Next base: position 7,493,913 of record OX578284.1, on the reverse strand, counting down.
ACCAAATAGGTTGGTGTTTTGTTTGTAGTTGCATAAACATAGTTGGACATATGTAAACCACTCATACTCTGTGTACACAAGTGCCTCTGCTCTGATCTATCTCTATTCTAGAGTCTATTCTCTGATCCTACGGATCGCTGAGCTAAGTCTAGATCTTCTCAGCACTAGACTATATCTTGTAAAACAATGAAACTGTACAATGATCACCTTACAAAAAAGAAGGATGTACCATGTATGAAACATGGATAAAGTAATTTCAACATGCTTTTCACTAAAATGTTATTTGTTACAGAACACACAATAATTTCATTTTTTTAATCACCCTATCGACAGTTAAAGTCATAACAGAACAGATAGATCAATTTCTATAATCATAATTCAATTGATGTGGTTTTCAAGTGTGGAACATGTCTCATAGCACTTAATGTCTCAGTGCAGAAGTTTTGCACTTAAGTTTTATCGGAGAATACCTTCAACTTAATGACTGTATAGAGTAAAAAAAAAATAACAAGTTAGTTGCAGGAAAGAGTTATTTAACTTACGAGTAGTTGTTTATTTGCATAATATAAATTAAGCTGTTTAAGTATTCATACAGGAAAGTACTAACTAACTGTGTAGATAAAAAATTGTCACAGTTGATAATTTCTAATTTAACAAGTTTGATAGATTTGGGAATATTTTTAATCTCAGTCCTGTAAACACATACAGATAACTAATACAGGGAAGGCTTTGTATGAGTATACTTATTAGGTGGTCTGCATTGGAATTATTATAAGTTTACTTCTACTGTGTAAGGCACAATATAAGTCTCAACCTTTATAATATAATGGTTTGAATGAAAGATTAAGTTGTTTTCTTAGATAGCTTACAAGCTAACCATACAGATAGTAACGGGGTAGTAGAGTAGTAGTAGTAGTAGTAGTCTAGTACTTTCTACTAGAACGGGTAACATGAACCACTTGTTCGAACCTTGCAATTAGGCCATCACTTAGGCCCTTTTTACGCCCCGCGGTAGAGAGTTCCAGCCACTTCACACATCATACCTATAAAAATGAAAGGAAGAATGTGGGAGAGTTCATAACCCGCGATGTAGTAACCTTTTCTTAAAATTTTGCTGCCTGTTTGTTATTTTGCGGACACTTTATTATTTTGCTGCGTGTTTTTTTGACATGTTACAAAAGAATCAAGAAAAATGACATTTTGCAGATTGAAAACAGTACAAAAATGCTTAATTTTGCGTAGATAAAGTATATTTTTAAAAAAAAGAAAGAGTGGGATTTTCAAGTTAATTTTATAATAATAACTAAAGTACATACAATAACTGTTACTGACATTACAAGAAACTCATATACTCCGAAGACACCTTAATTAAAAATTCAAATATTTGTTTAAAATTCTTTAGTGTTTAATTTAGAAACTTAATACACTCGATTTAGCAATATTTTTCATCCCCTTAATATATCTTAACTCTAGTTTATAATTACACAAACAATTCATAAAAAAAATGCAATTATCATACACCTCTTCTCCATCAAATCAATAACACTGAAATTTCACTTACATAAAAATATTTTATAACAAGTATCTTTTAAAAGGTATATTTTTACCATAAAATTACAAAACGAATCTAAAAATACATTTACAAACTGATAAGGAACTAGTAAATTGAACTCTAGTTATGAAATTTGTGGTACTTCTTTAGATGGTTACTCTCCTGTTGACAAAACAACTAAGACAAAGGGATGTTTAGTCCAATGTACTTTGGGACAAAGGAATATCACACTTGTTTTTATAAGGGGAGTAACAGTCTAAAGAAGAAAATTCCGTACATCTTCTTTAGATTGTTACTCCCCTCTGTTTTCTTAATAAGGTGAGTAACAATCTAAAGAAGTGCCAAATTTGTAGTATGTGGAAGTTATCTGGTTGTAATTTCTTACCTTAAAACTAATTGTTCTAACGAGGTGCAAAAATAATAATTGAGTGGTCGGAGAAAAACTTATCACATTGAATAATCTTATGAGGAGCTTAGTATCAAAAACGGACAAGAGCACATTTTAAAATTTTACAGGAGAGCCGAAAAACTGTAGCTCAAAATTTACAGGTGCTAGAGCAATGATTTCTTTTCTGTAGATTCTTAATAGACTCAAAACTAGTTAGAAGTACTGAAAACGTGAATTTCTTTGATATTTTAGCTGATAAATGGAGTTAAAAAGTGGAGTTGTCCGCTTTTGAAACAAAAACAAGGTTTTGTCCGTTTTTTAAGCAAAATGACGTTGAAAATAATGGTTAGAATAATAATATTGAGGAAATACATTTTTTTCATGTTTTTCAGAGTTCTTAGGAAGTAGTGCCCTAAATTTAGAGCTAAAATTGATTTATCGATTTCCCCTCGGGGTATCATTTTTCTAAACATGTATGATAAAATGGTAGGAGTAGGTATTCAGATGCTAAAGCCCGCAGTGTATCATAGGAACGAGTTAGTAATTTCCTGATCGGCTGTTTCGGTTATGTCCACTTTTGAAGCAAAATGTGTGTTGACTTGTCCATATTTGAAACAAAACTACGAATATTATTGCATTTTTACCCCCTTTTCTGGTTGTTTTTTATGTAAATAGATAGCAGAATCTGATGCAGCAGCCAAAAATCTATAAGAAACAATCGATAATTGAAATTCGGAAAAAATGTCGAATGTCCGTCTTTGATACTAGGCTCCTCTTATAATTAATTGTACAAGGGTGACAACAAGTAAAAAAAGGATATCTTTTCAAATAACAAAAACAAAATTTTAAAAGTTTTCCCAGTTTGGACTTATTTCGAGTTCATGTAAGTTGAACTTACGTCGAGGAGTTGCTGCTGCTTAAGATCAAGCTGTGCAGCGAGACTTAGACTTCTCTCAGCTTCGTCTCTCGCTTGCTTCAGCAGACTCCATCTCTCTCTCTCTCTATCCGCTCTCTCTTGATTCAAACATTCATCTTGATCTCGCATCTTCTGCTTCCAGAAACAAATCAACACAAGGACAAAACATTATACATGACTCTAGTCCGTCACCGAGGGATTGCCAAACATTACTCTACCAAAGATTATCCTCAACAAAACTAATTTATTTTATTTTAAAACCAAAAAAACCACATGCAAATCTAAAAAAAACAAAAAACTAGAAAATCCACTCAGAAACCAATTAAAAGTACTTAGGTAACAATCTGGTTTTTTTTTCCCAGTGAACGCTATATCTTTATGAATGTTTAGCCTCTACCACTAGAAGCATCTTCAACAATTATGAGTGATTAAGTTAAGAATTGTATCAACAAACAAATTATAATAGAAAAGATTTAGAGTTGATCAACACCTCTAATCATAGTAGTTAATGTTTAAGAGTTGATAAGCACCTATAACTCTAATAGAAACAGTTTAGATTTGATCAGCACCTCTAATCATAGTAAAAATGTTTGGAGTTGTTAAGCACCTCTAATCATAGTAAAAATGTTTAGAGTTGATCAGCACCTTTAATCATAATACAAATGTTTAGCACCTCAAATCATAATACAAATGTTTAGAGTTGATCAGCACCTCTAATCATAGTAAAAATGTTTGGAGTTGTTTAGCACCTCTAATCATAACACAAATGTTTAGAGTTGATCAGCACCTAATCATAGTAAACACTTTTGGAGTTGTTTAGCACCTCAAATCATAATACAAATGTTTAGAGTTGATCAACACCTCTAATTATAGTAAAAATGATTGGAGTTGTTTAGCGCCTCTAATCATAATACAAATGTTTAGAGTTGATCAGCACCTCTAACCATAATAGTATATCTCGGCTTACAACTAAAAGGCTAAGTCAATTTTTTTGGATTTTGAGTTATACCAAGCAACTCTATTTTAGCATTTCTTTTCTGTCAAAAATATACAAGTCAATAGCTTTATTAGATTTACTGCCGCTGGCAATTATTGATAATGAATAAGTCGTATTTTATAATATTACTTCAGTTAAAACAGGTTAAGTGACTTGGCTAATTATATTTTTGAAATCAGTAAGTTCCATTACAGTAAAACTGGCTATGTCGACAAAATTAATTATTATTTTACAAATTTTGAAGATATCATGACAACAAAAACCGGGTAAGTCAACATAGTCAATTATTATTTACAACATTTAAAGTTATTGTAACAAAAAAAACTGGCTACGTCAACATAGTCATTAATAACAATTTTACAAGTCAGTCAAATGTCAAATATATTACAGCAAAAATTGACTATGTCACTTTGTTGGATAAATTTGAGTAAATATATAATTTTAATGCTTGTCATTAGAAAAAAATCATGTTTTTTTTTATATATTCAGAGCTGCTGGAGTTCAGCTGATTAAGAAAAATCAAAAATTCTTAGAGGGACAAGAATATATGCAATTTTATGTAGTCAAAAACTTAAAATGTGATTTCCCAAAAATGATGATTACTCACTTAGCCAGTTTTAGTAGTAAGCCAACGATATGTTTAGAGTTGATTAGCACTTCCACAATAGCAAATTTTTAGCGCACTACTTAAATTACAGTAGTCAATATAATAGATTTCTCACTGTACGAGGAATCTATATTCCTCAATGTTACATGCAAGATTTCTTGTATTTACTTTGTCTCCTAAAGTTCTATATTCTTCTGCTGACGATAGCATATAGCTAAAACAAGTATGTGCTCTTTAGATCTAGTAAGTATTGGCAATAAACAATACTTCAAATAATTACTTACTATCTTGCATCAGTAACCAAGTAACCTAGTATTGACTTGATACTTACACATGCTTCCAATAATGGAAGCTAAATTTGAGACAACATTCTCCAGACATAGTTTAAAACTGGGAAAACTCAGATTGTTATTAAGACTCCTATCAGTAAAAAAGCGTACACACCAGATTAATAAGAAATATACCGGCACACCTTCCTAATACCTAATCAGATATAGATAGAAAAAGGAGAATAAGATTATTCTGCTAAAACCAACCTAATAGTTCAAGAAATTCTACAGAATAGATAATACCTAGAAAAATCAGAAAGAAAAAACATGCAATTTTCTTTTTTTTATAAGTTTCTAATTTATAATTACAGCCAAACTTAAATTAAATTAATTATTAATATAACTTAATTATAAATCTAATTTTAATTTTTTTTTTAAAAAAAAACTTAGTTCTTTGTACACAACAAACTACAAGATATTATACTCTTTTTACAATTAGTATTAACTTTTGACAGTGTGGGAAAATCAAAAAAAATGTGGAGGGGAGCCAATGAAAGCACTGGATTTTGAATTCGAGAAGGTCGGGCCAACTTGACAAATAAAAATATCACTGGTTCCACCCCTCTCACAGGCCTAGTGCCTTTATGTTATTCCTCATATAGGTTGGCTAATCTTGGTGTCAAAAGTTAATACTAATTGTAAATGAAAGAGTTTTAGGTTCAATTCCCAGAGATATGAGACATGTTCCACACTGATGATCGACCTGAATCAAATTTTACATTGTTGAGTTGAATTTGATCAGTTTATTATTTTTAAAAAATAAAAATGTTCTAAACACTTTAGTTGGCGTCATATGTGTTCAGTTCACTGAGTATAATGGCCAACAATAGTCGACAGAGTTTGATGTAATGGTCGACATATTTTGATCTAACAGACGACACTTGGTTTGTATTAAATATTAGCTATTGTAGAGGTTGAAAATAAATAGATCAAATTTACATGTCGAGTAAATTTGAGTATGCTCCACAAAAACATAGGAAGTAATACTTGATTTTACATCGACAATTTAAAATCCTGTCAAAAACCAAGTGTGACGTCACTTACTTAAAAAAAAAAATTGTGTTGTTAGGTTGGCTAAACTACGCTGGCTCATAACAAACAATATACAAATGGGTTTTATCAGAGCTATTTTATTTTATTATTATTTTTTAATCAATTTTATTAATTTAAGAGTGAACAATGCCTCAATGCTTTGCATTTGGTGCAAACATAGGGCTTTAAAAGATAAATGTCACTGTTACCGCTTTCCAAAGAATAAAAATAAATTTTCTGTGTGGCGTAACATTCGTAGGTAAGTTGTCTTTTACATCTTATTTGTAAGAATTCTTTGTTCTATCATCTTTAATGAATAAATTGATTGGCTTATTAAAGATGTGACTTATATATGATTAGTTTAAAAGCAGTTAAAAAAGCTTATACAGTAGAACCTCGATAAGAAGTGTCTCAAGGGGATTAGGGAAACAGTCTTGTTATCGAGGTGCTCTTTTTGTTGAGGGTCGTGTTATCAAGGTTATTTTGGCTATCAGTCGTGTTATCGAGGTTAATGGTTGGGGTTTTCAAGTCTAGACTTGTTCAAGGTCAACCTATTCCTGTATAGAGATGTGTTATAGAGGTTGACTTCTCAAAACGACTTATTATAGAAGTTCTGAGTTACCTTGTGAATTGGAAAAAATCCGTGTTATAGAGGTTGTTTGGATAATAATAGTCGTGTTATAGAGGTTAATTTAGCATTATGTGTTATGGCAATCTCAAGGGGATTTGAAAATTGCACTTGTAATTGATGTTGTCGTGTTATTGAGGGTCGTGTAAGCGAGGTTCTACTGTAATAGAATAAAAAGAGGAAAAACTATAAAATGCTCACAGAACACTAGTAAACAATTGTTTGTTATGAGCCAGCAAAAGATAACCTGACAAAAAATTGTGGTGGGGGCCTGACGTCACAGTAACCTTTGTCACCTTACGTAACCTCTCTGACGCGAAGTTTTTTCAAACCAGAAAAGGTTTCAAACTGGTTATATAGGCCACAGTAGGGTACTATAGCCAGAGTGCACAATAGCTATGATTCAGGTTCACATTTGGAATACAAGTGTGAGAATTGAGCAGTGTAGTTAATGAGGGTGTGGTCGTAATGGTATAAAGCAACTGGTGGTTTATTCAGGTTTCGGAATCAGAGACTTTATCGGAATATTTAGAAGACCATTCTTTATTCTTGTTTCAGATTCTGATTGGAAATTTGGGAAAATTTGATTTTTCTCACAGGTTTAAAAAACACAGGGTTCACTTAAGTTTTTTTTTGTTTCTCACTTGTGTATTATTTTATCATGTAAATTTTCATTCGTAATGGTTATGTGTCATTTTGTCAATTAATGTTTCGTTATTGTTAATATAATTTGATAACCCATATAATAGTATTAAAGCTTTGTTAGTTCTTCTAAGATATATTTACATGGTAAATAAGCCAATTACTTGTTCTAATTTGAAAAAGAAAAAAAAAATATACATTATTTTATACCTTACTTATTTACATTATTAAAATATAAGTTTACATTAATACAGAATATATAATGTGCTACATTTATTTTTAATTAAAAATGTAAAAGAAAAATATCTGTGTATGTAAATAATGTTTAAATGTTTAAGGATTATAGAATTTTTTTCTCTTTTAAAAAATGAAGTTCTAAAAAAAATTCTAAATTCAAAGAAGTAATTACTAAAACCCAAAAATAATTAGTTTTCTTATTTCTAAAACAAATACCGAAACAAGAAATAAAAACACTCATGCAGAGAAAAGTAAAGAGATTTATACAAACTCTAATTTTTTTTTTTTTTTTTTTAATTATCTTTATAAAAATCACAGGGAAGTACTTGCGTCCAAGTACTTTTTAGGGTTTTGTAGATGATTAAGCATACCCGTTATGTAATTATGATTTTTTTTCTTCAATCCTAAGGATCCCGGGTTCGATCCCCCGGGAGGTCATAATATTTTTTATAGGTAATAACGACAAGATAAATTACATTTTTTAGGAAATTTTCATCGCCCAACCATACGGTGTAACCATGAATAATTTCAAAATTTTAAGACCAGCCATTATATAAAATTTGGGGGGGGGGATTTTTTTGGGGGTATATTTTGACTTAAAAATTTAAAAAAGCAAATATATATTTGTGTCCTACTCTTCAGCAGCTTTCATTTGATACCCAACTCAAAATTTTTAAAAAATAAAATTTTGGGCGCACTCCAAATTTTCGCGCACAAAATTGGTAATTTTTAAAACCTGGGAATGAACTCCCGGAAATATCATCGCCTCACTATAAGGTATTAGTATGAATTATTTCGAAATTTTAGCACCAGCCGATCTATAGTGGTTGGGGGGGGGGGAAATTTTGTTGGGGTATATTTTTATTTTTTTCCCCTATAAGGAATGCAAATTTTAAAAAAGCATATATATATTTGTGTCCTACTCTTCAGCAGCTTTCATTTAATACCCAACACGAAATTTTAAAAAAATAAAATTTTGGGCGCACTTCACTTTTTCGCGCCCAAAATTAACAATTTTTGAAAATTTGGGATGAACTCCCGGAATTTTCATCGCCCCACAATAAGATATTAGCATGAATTATTTCAAAATTTTAGCGCCAGCCGATCTATAGTGGTTGGGGGGGGGGGAAATTTTTTTTGGGTATATTTTGATTTATTTAACCAATAAGGAATGCAACATTTAAAAAATCATATATATATTTGTGTCCTACTCTTCAGCAGCTTTCATTTGATACCCTACTCAAAAATTAAAAAAAATATAAATTTTTGAGTTTACCACATTTTTTCGAATTGCGCATGCGCAAATCTAATTATGAACTTCTGTATATTTTTCCTGTGGTTGGGTCAAAAAGTTGCACCAGTGTTTCAAATTTCAGTACTTTCGCTTAAACGGTTCGGGCCCTATGAACCAAAGAGCGACGGACGGACGGACACATCACCCTCGGTATAAGGGTTTTGAGAAGTATCTACAAAACCCTAAAAAGTAAAAATAAAAAAATAAATTCCTGTGGTTCCCAGAGTACTCTTGAAAATTTTACTGAGCTAAGATCAATGTAACTGCGAATGAACAACTTCATATGACAATATGATATTAAGGATTACATAAATACCAATATTAATGAACTATACATTGTTAAGGATATAAATTGATATCGAAGACCAAAAAGACTTAATGCGTATCTTTAGAGCATTAAATTGAAATTAGAGTGTTTCTTTTTGGAACGAAGTTCCTTATGGCACGTTCTGGAGCCTGGGAGTGAATCCAAAAAAAAAAACGACCAAAATCATCTTCACAAAATCACCGTCAAGCAAAATCCGTCACAAAATCTACCGATGGGGATAACTTGAGTAAAAGATCACCGAGTTAGTTGAAATTTGGTACGCATGTTCATTTTACCAATGCCCAGGCTGAGTTCATTGGAAAACGTTATCCGCCCCAGCGTTCACGCTCAACGCTCGCGTAAACGTAAGCTTCAAAAAGACAGGAAAAAATGTTATTATGGAAGCCTGGTACTTGACTTGTTTATTTTTGTTGTATGTCAAAATGTCACTTGGTTTTGTAAATATCGAAAATATAATCACGGTCTTGTTAAAAATAAAATTGATCTGTGCTGACGCTTATTTCAATATATTAGCTATATTATTATAATACTGCGTATTTAATCCAAAAAAAAAAAAATCTAACTTCATCTATTTAAAGAGACAAACAACTCTATAATTTTTTTTTTTTTTTAGTAAAACAAACACCGACACTGTTATGAAGTGATAAAGATCACTAAATTTATTAAAGTAGCCTCAAACGTTTAAAATAAAGAAAACAACGTTTTTTACCGATATCTTCTTATATTTAATGAAAAATGTAAGGAACGTGGTTCCTACCGGGTGTCCCGCGACACCACACGTATTTTTTTTAGAGAGTTTAGAATAGGCTGATAAAGATAGAATAGTTGAAAAGAAAAAAGAGAAGAAATGAGACAAACATTTACTTGTTCGAACGATCTGATGAAGTCTCGGAGTTCCTTCTCTTTGTCTTCAAGCGTAGCGTAGAGTTGCTTCATTTGATTCACTAAGTCGCATTTCTCAGCTTTCAGCTTCTTTCTATCTGCTTTCATAGCTAAACAAAACAAAATAAGTTAAATCAACCAAATACAAAATTTATAAAATAATTTATACGAATACAAGAAGATAATATATAAAAATTAAATTTACTTAAGTTTAGTTTCATTTTTACTTTCTCATAATATAAAGAGAAAGTAATGTGATTGTGAAAGTATTTTGAGATTTTGATGGATTTACACGTTTTGAGGTCCCTTGAGTCCAAAAAATAGTTTTTAAAAAATGTCTGTCTGTCATCTGTGCAGACCATGGAGCCGATTTTTATGAAATTTGGCATACATGTTCAGAAAAATCATACCCTGAGGCGAAAAGGAGAAATGAATTTCTCCATTAAAATATTGAAAATGTTAGCCTTTTAAATCCTCTATGGCGGCTTTCACAAAGAAAAGATAGGGGTAAGAAGACTGGAGACATGTCTCTTCACTGAATCGATTTATTGCATTATAATTAAAAACTAATATTGTTTTACCCATTAAGACACAGGACTTATGTCTCCCCGGGCGAAAAAGTTTTGTCTCTCGTCTTCGGTAGCAGCACAACTGATCCAAAAGACATCCCTGGGATATCCTTTTGTCCAGATTTTATCTTGTCCATAATTGTCAGCACATTAGTTCCTCTATGGACATCCTATTTTGGATGCCATATTGGGTCATCTTAATGATATCCACTTAAGGGTGCCCTATGGGCATCCAGATATCCAATAAAGGGAGTCTTATGGGCATCCTGTTAAAGGTATCCTATGAATATCCAATAAAGGGTGTCTTATGGGCATACAGTTAACTCTTGTGCTCACAGAATTAAACTCATTATCTCCTTACCGTATAGTAACATAATATTATTTATCTAGTATTTGAATGGTTGCAGATATGTATGTGGAGTTGTACAATGTACATGTCATTTGTGTTTAAATTGATTCTGATAGTATTTTACTGTGTGTTATCACTAATTATATTAATTTCAACAGTATAGTAATATCAGCGTAAACACTTCAGTAATAATGTTTAACTCCCAGTTTTATAAACATTCAAACAAATAACGATAAATTATATGTTTCATGATTTTAGATGGCCCGATGCTACGATACGGAGGTGGAAAAGTACAGGAGGCAAGAAGGGCGACAAGAAAGATAGGAAGGAATGTCCTCCTGGGCCGAGTGAGAAGCCCCAGTTGTTTGAGATGACAGTGAAAACGGCAGAGGTCTGTCAACCTGAACTACTGAACAAGTTGGATCCAGGTTGGGAACAACCGAAGGTAGTTATTGTAGGAGCAGGTATGGCCGGTTTATCTGCGGCAGAACATCTTACTAGATTCGGATTCAAATGTATCACCGTGCTAGAGGCAAAGGACAGGTAACACCTCAATAATATTGCATATTTATAAAATATATTTATAAGGATAGTTGTATTTATTTTTTGTTTTCTTTATTTTCCCTTTACAAACAAAATCAAATTAATTAAACAAAGATCTTTCCAACACAAAAGATGGCTTAAAATAAGAAAAATAAATAAATAAAAATCATACAAGGCAGTACATTCGGCACTTATTTACTTCAGAACCTAAGCGGTAAGCTATCGGTAAAGCAGAAAATACCCCATACTGATACTGTATAATACCAGACAAGATTACTACCCGGACAACAACTTTTTTTAAGACCCTATTTCAAACAGTTATTTCATGGCTTTCACCCAATAGTTTTAAAGTTATAGATATGAAATTTAAAGTAGAAGAATGTAGTTTTCAGACCCTACAAAAATGCAATAAAAAAAATGCAAATATTTCTATCTACTACAGAAACTGAGCTATAAGTGTTCAAAAAAGTGTGTTTTATTTTTGGCCCACCCTGTATATATCCTTCCCAGTAGAAAGTGATAAAGCGCTGGCGCTCAAGGCCAATCTACTATGCATAGAGCTATGTAACAATCGAGGTAGTAATTCTTCAAGCCTGCTGCTATGCTTACTGCACCCAACCAGGCAACCTACCAGGCTCCACTATGTTCATGCCCATAAAGAAGCACAGGTCAAGCTTGCTGCTATGCTTACTGCACCCAACCAGGTAACCTACCAGGCTCCACTATGTTCATGCCCATAAAGAAGCACAGGTCAAGCTTGCTGCTATGCTTACTGCACCCAACCAGGCAACCTACCAGGCTCCACTATGTTCATGCCCATAAAGAAGCACAGGTTAAGCTTGCTGCTGTGCTTACTGCACCCAACCAGGTAACCTGCCAGGCTCCACTATGTTCATGCACATAAAGAAGCTCAGGTCAAGCTTGCTGCTATGCTTACTGCACCCAACCAGGTAACCTACCAGGCTCCACTATGTTCATGCCCATAAAGAAGCACAGGTCAAGCTTGCTGCTATGCTTACTACACCCAACCAGGCAACCTACCAGGCTCCACTATGTTCATGCCCATAAAGAAGCACAGGTCAAGCTTGCTGCTATGCTTACTGCACCCAACCAGGTAACCTACCAGGCTCCACTATGTTCATGCCCATAAAGAAGCACAGGTCAAGCTTGCTGCTATGCTTACTGCACCCAACCAGGTAACCTGCCAGGCTCCACTATGTTCATGCACATAAAGAAGCTCAGGTCAAGCTTGCTGCTATGCTTACTGCACCCAACCAGGTAACCTACCAGGCTCCACTATGTTCATGCCCATAAAGAAGCACAGGTCAAGCTTGCTGCTATGCTTACTACACCCAACCAGGCAACCTACCAGGCTCCACTATGTTCATGCCCATAAAGAAGCACAGGTCAAGCTTGCTGCTATGCTTACTGCACCCAACCAGGTAACCTACCAGGCTCCACTATGTTCATGCCCATAAAGAAGCACAGGTCAAGCTTGCTGCTATGCTTACTGCACCCAACCAGGCAACCTACCAGGCTCCACTATGTTCATGCCCATAAAGAAGCACAGGTCAAGCTTGCTGCTATGCTTACTGCACCCAACCAGGCAACCTACCAGGCTCCACTATGTTCATGCCCATAAAGAAGCACAGGTCAATTTTTCCTTCTTGTAAGCGAGCATGCAAGTAAGCGACCATCTAGGCTCCGCTGTGTCTCCCTACCTTAAGACCGACTGGACTAACTGGACCTGCTTTCCTAGAATATTCTAGCCTTGATTTCCCTGTTACACAATAAAATGTAAAGTTTTCTCTTACTTTATTTACAGGGTTAAATAACTTGTTGATGAAATCATAACATTAAACTGCTGAAACACTTGAACTTGTAACTGAACATTATAATGTTCAGAATTGTGTTCATGAACACTTGATCGGTTAAATTTTCTATCGAGCTAAATATTTAAAATATTCCAACAGAGTTAGTCACACACTTATATAAAGTTTAGGTACAAAAGTTTCAAGAGTTACTAACTAGAAAATAGATTATATTTCCAATTGAAATATTTAATGCATAAAAGATTGGACGAGGGTTCTAGAAGGGTAAGTTTGAAGCAGGAGTACAGTATAGTTGACTTAACCCAAAACCCCACTTCCAAGTGTCCCCTGCTCTCCCCCCTCCCCTTAGACTAGACTAAAGCCCTCGACCCTAAACCTACTAAAAGTTACATCCTAAAGAATCAAAAGGTTAATTACTTCCAACTACTTTAAATATTCACTCACCTGGAATACTTTGCAAATAGTTAAGCCAACGTCACAAAATAAGGTCAAAAGTTCACTGATTAAGTGCTTTTACTTTCATTTAATTCATTTTAAAATGCACGGGGAATTTAATTATAAATAAATTCTTTTTTATTTAGACGTAAATTCTTACCGACAAGAAATAATGAAAATAAATTAAAAAATTTATTATCCAAGAAAATATTAGGTACTAAAAAAGTAGACAAATTATTAAGGGTATTTTTTTTAAATTATGAAAGTACAATAAAGCCGTTATATGAGTTTGTACACAGGGTGACTGGCGATGTATGTGAAAAAATGAAGTAGGTTGTTCTACGCCTCAAGGGCTACAAAAAACACTATATAAGCCATGGGTCAAATCTTTACCGTTCTCCCACAAAATCAAATTTCATGATTTTTTTAAGATTACATACCTTTGCTCATAAAAATGCTTATTGCACCAAAAGTATAAAAGCTAGAATAAAATGTTTGGCACCGTTGTAAAGCTGACAGCATTTCCTATGAGAAAAATGTAATTTTAATTTCCATGCCTTCAAATTATATGCATTTTTAAGAAAAAAAATTAAAAACATTTTTTTTGTGGTTCCATTTCTTGGTAAAGAACCAAGCTCAAACTTTTCGGACTTCAGGAAAAACTTTCTTATTGACTGACGGTTTCAATCAATATTAATATTATTACCCATTCATAAGGAAAATTTTTTCAGCAAATGCAAAGAGAGCAATGCATAAAATCTTAAGTTTCACTTCTGCGTGCACTTCTAAGTCTCACACATATTTTTATTTTTATTATTTTTAATATGTATGCACATATGGTAAAATTATTGTAATTATCCCAAGTAGCACAGCTGATCCAAAAGACATCCCTGGGATATCCTTTTGTCCAGATTTGATCCTGTCCATAATTGTTTATCCATGGGTTCTCCAATGGTTATCACGTTTTGGATACCTCATTGGGTCATCCTAGGGATGTCCAGTTAAGGATATCCTATGGATATCCAGTTGAGGATATCCTATGGACATCGAGTCAAGGGTATCCTATGGGATGTCCTTTAAAAAAAATTATAATTATAATTGAAAAAAATTAAAATTATAATTGGATTTATTTACATTATTCAAAGGATGATGTTTCTGTGAAAGCTATATTGAACAATCCTCAAATTATTTATAAAAGTTATATATTTTATGGTGTAAGGTTAAAGTATTTATTTTGAAGTAGCCCAAAACGGAAATGACTCATGACTGAGTGGATAAAGCGAGGGACTGACATTCAGGATGATCCGGGTTCAAATCTCATGGACACAACATTAAAATTCTAGCATGTCAAATCAAATTCCAAGAATTAACTTCATAAGGGAATAATTACTAATTTATATGGCGATTGTAACAATTCTTTATTATTTTTTACAAATTTACATTTTAAGCATCCAGAATATGTCCCTAAAGTGTCCATAGGATATCCCACGGGATATGCTCTGGATGTCCCGTGGAGGTTAGAAGGCCGGACATCGGGTCAGCCATAAGACGTCCAAAATCAAAAATTTTACCATCCAGGGGATGTACAACAGGACAAAGTGACTGGTCCCGTGGATGTCCCAGGGACAAAGTCGTGCTACTTGGGATTGTAAATTCAAGTAATGAAGCACCCTGCTCTATCTTTAAGGGCTTTTTAAAAATAAATAATCATTAATGACGGCCTTGGGACTGAAATCTGGTTTTAATTAATTTTCTTTGAATATTTATATCAACTATATTTCTACACTGTTACGGCTAATTTGTATAAAAATGAATGTTGTGTTAGACCAGGTGGAAGAATTTGGACGTGCACTATGGATAAAACTCCGGTTGAATTAGGAGCCGACAAGATTTACGGAGGAACCATTGTGAATCCCATGGTGCCGGTGATAGCTCGAGACTTACTCTCGGCAAGCAATCTCAGGAAACATAAACCTCCGTCTCCGATGATATTCCTGACCGAGACCGGAAACGTAATCAAACCGGACATAGTGGCCAGAGTTAGAAAGACGTTCGACGACATGATACAACAAGCTAAGAACATCTACCGCAAACCAACTCAAGAAGATTATCCGTCTTTGAAAGAATTCTTCGATAATTTCTTGGACAGTGAAATCCCGTCTAGGTTTAAATTGCTAGAAAGATCAGACGCGATTAAAGTAGTCAACTCGTTGATTGTAGATTTGGAAAATCAGTGGGGAACCGAACTGTCCAATATATCGGCAAATTACTACGGATCTCGGTTAGACATACCGGGCAGCGATTTAACCTTCGACAAAGGTTTTGCAAATATTTTAAAACCGATGCTGAAGAATATGGCGACATGTTGCCTTTTCCTCAAGAAGCCAGTCAAGTATATAAAGTGGGATTTACCCTCGGGTTGTCCGAGAGCGGTTATCGTAACTTGCGATAACGAAGAAGTCCCGGCAGATTACGTTATCGTAACTCTTTCTTTAGGTGTTTTGAAAACACAATCCCAAGAACTATTTTGTCCCAGTTTACCCGAAGAGAAATATTTGTCAATCGAAGGAATCGGGTACGGTCACATCAACAAGGTATTTTTACAATATGAAAAACCGTTTTGGGTCAATCGAGAACCGCACTTGAAACCTGCTACTTCTTGCGACGAATCTGATTGGTTAGAATCGGTCGGTGTTATCGAAGAATCCCCGGTACCGTTTTCAAACGTACTAGTTGCGACTTTAGGCGGTCACGGAGCAAAAGAAATCGAAACGGTGGAAGATTGCGATATTGTGAGTAGGTTACAAAGATTGATAAGATGTACAACCGGAGATCTAACTCTACCCTATCCAAAATCCATGTTAAGAACAAACTGGACATCGGACGGACATTTCTGCGGCGCGAAAAGTTACATGAGCTCCGATTCGAACATCGGTGATATAAGGAGTTTATCCGAACCGGTACCGCTGACATCTCACAGCGGTGCACCGGTACTTTTCTTCGCCGGGGAAGCGACGACTCCAAGCCACTACGGAACGGTGCACGGTGCAAGATTATCAGGTATCAGAGAAGCAGATAGGATCATACATCTGACTAAATTATTTTGTGGAGTTCCTCCAAAAATGGAGAATCAAGTTTGTGCCGTTTAATTTCTCTAATAAATATAATTTATAAATTATAACACTGTTTATTTTAAAAGAGCATTTTAATATTTAATTTTAGTAAGATTTCGAGTGAATTAAACAGGCCTAACAAGAATAAGAAGAAGTCAAACTTTAGTACCAAATCTCATTTTAGATTTATTGGTTCTGATTTGTCTCCTTAAAATATTTTTAAATACTTTATATTAGCTTTGATTGTAGAGGGCTAATTAACCTTTGTCCAGACATCTAATCGAGCTGAAACTTGGCACATAGACATATTAAATTTTAAGGTCACCCACTCTACACACTGACTATTCAAAATACAGTAGAGCGTCGATTATCCGAACTAATTCGGATAATCGAAATTCACTAGAAATATAAAAGGGAAGATGCAAAAATAATCAACCACGTTTATGCAAAAAGCATATTTGTTTTATTTATCTAGTACATAGTGAAAAAAAAATATATAAGTTGTATCACCTAAGATTAATTTGGCATAAAGAAGGTTGTAATACTTGTCTGCTTAATTTTTTTACTTAATTTTTCACTTTGAATCTTGATTAGTCGAATCCCATGATGTAATTTGAAGTTTTTCAGCCACTCAGAACTGAGGATGAATAAAGAGTCACCACCAAGCTTCATGTTTAATTCCACTGTTTTTCACACAATATGGGTCCAGATATAGATATGGGCTGTCCAGAGGCCCATTTTTGCAAAAACCAAGTGAATGCAGCATCTTCCAACAATTTGGGATTTCTTTTAGCGAATTTTCAAAGAAAATTACGCTATTGCCAATGGCTTCAAAATTTTTGTAATGCGAATTTTTGAAAAAATTTTCCATGGAAATCCGTTTTAGACCATTCTGAATCGATTCCTAAAATTTAACACTTTTTTTTATGTATGTATATATGTGTCACTCCAGACGATATCTCCCCTTAGGATGCACTTCAAAATTTCAAACAAATTTTTAAATGTCAATAATATCAAAAGAAAGGATGAGTTCGTTGGCCAGAATTTTTGGAATTCATTTAGGGGTCAAATTTTTACAATTTAGGGTCAAAAATAGCGTGTTAAATTTAGCGTAAACATCGTGTTTTATCCATTTTACCCCCCTTTTATATGAAAATATGATAAAAGTGTAAATAACAACAATTACTGTACTCTTAAAGAACTTTCCAACGACATGCATCGTGAAGGGTAAATACCTCGTACCCCTATGTACCAATTTTTTTTTTCTCCCATGCAAATTCTATTCCAAAATTTTCCTATATTATCATAAGCGAATAATACGCCGATTTCTTTGAAAATTCGCTCATTAGGTCATGGTGCATGACTGGACTTTTTTTTTTAGTTTTACGATTTATACTACCCTCCTCACTGTCAAGATTAAGTGCACTTAATCTTGACCAAGCGATTGAATCAGAATTATTTTTTATTCCCGTAATCGTTGATTTACCAACACCAAACTTGATAGCCAATGCCTTAGCTTTCACCTTTCTTCAGCCACATAATAATTTCCATTTTATCTTTTAATGAAAGCGAAAGCACTACCCGTTTCCTTTTTGTCGACATGTAAGTTTTACTTAAAATATTTGACCACTAACTAATTAAATGTTTACCTCACAATGAATGATTTGAAACTGAGAGCATTAACATAACCGACCAACAGAACAGAAAGGTATTAAATGGAAAAATGCTGCAAATAATTCCACAAATTACATAAATAAACATAAGTTAGTTCTTAGTAAATAAATGTTAATATCTGCCTCGTCAAACTGAATTCATTGAAATCTGGTATCCCTTTATACAGCTAACACCGCTCTTTCTAGGAATTAATTTAGCGGTGGCTTTTTTTTTTTTTTTTTTTCCATGAAGCTAGTTCGAATAATTGAACGTTCGGATAACTGATGTTCGGATAATCGACGCTCTACTGTATTATAAATTATAAGTTATAATATTCCAAAGTGTGTTTTTATAACAACTTGCCGACAACTCACACAACCAAAATGCATAAATCTAAAGGATTAATAATAAAAACTTTGTTTTTATGGGCTGATATTATTTGCCCCTGGTGTTTATTCTTTTATCTTCAATTCATTGCAGGTTTTATTATGTTCTACTCTTCCATTAGACACAAGCTTAAGACATCCTAAGTCCTCGTTTCAGACATTACAGATTTTAGTAATGTTAAAACTTAATAAATCAAAGAATGCCTTTATTTCATTATATAAAATAAAGCAAGAAGAGTAAAAACTTTAAATCTAAGATTGCATCCAAAATTGCAACATTTATTACACTAAAATAAAATTTTATTAAAGTTGGTTATTTTAATAATATTTTAACTGTTTTTCTTCAAGCTCAGCTTAATCTTACTTTTATTTAATTTTATATTTACAGTATTTTTATTACGTTCCTTTTTTGTTCATAAAAAGCAAATATATATTTTTTTAACTTTTAAATACAGTATATTTTATAATGAAGTGTTATATTACCTGAAATAGAAGGTAATAGAATAAAGAATATCTGAGGAGCTTAGTATCAAAGACGGACAAAAGCACATTTCAAAATTTTACAGAAGAGCCGAAAAACTGTAGCTCAAATTCTACAGGTGCTAGAGCAATGATTTTTTTTCTGTAGATTCTTATTAGACTCGAAACTAATTAGAAGTACATACTCAAAACGTGAATTTCTTTGATATTTTAGCTGCTAAATGGAGTTAAAAAGTGGAGTTGTCCAATTTTGAAACAAAAACAAGGTTTTGAAGAAATAATTTTTTTTTCACGTTTTTCAGAGTTCTTAGGGGATAGTGTCCCAAATTTAGAGCTAAAATTGATTTCTCGGTTTCCCCTCGGGGTATCATTTTTATAAACATGTATGACAAAATAGTAGGAGCAAGTATTCAGATGCTAAAGCCCGTAGTGCATCATAGGCACGAGTAAAATGCAGCCTCCTGATTGGCTGTTTCGGTTATGTCCACTTTTGAAGCAAAATGTGTGTTGACTTGTCCGTATTTGAAACAAAACTACAAATATTATTGCATTTTACCCCTTTTCTGGTCGTTTTTGATGCAAATGGATAGCAGAATCTGATGCAGCAGCCAAAAATCTATAAGAAACAATCGATAACTGAAATTCGGAAAAATGTCGAATGTCCGTCTTTGATACTAGGCTCCTCATCTCATGATATAAAAATGTTTGAAATAATAAATAAGCTAAGGGTAAGTGCAGAAGAGGACCAAATCAGGAAAACTAATAAATCAGTGTACCATCCTAAATTCCATTTCCTGATACCGCATGTGTTGGACTCCTATCCAAATACTTACCTTCATCAAATAAATAATAGATATAAAGCCAGTTGGGTTTTTAAAGTTAGAGGGGAATCTTTAAATTTAAACTATAGAAGAGGTAGGGAAGGTAGACAAACTGAATGCAGTATGTGCAATGAGCGAGCAAGGGAGGACCACTTTCATTTTCTAGCACAGTGTGTGGCTCTGAGAGAGTTCAGGGAGGCCATCTTTGGCCAGACTGAGCTTTCTTTAGAGGGCTACATCAGGGTCTTGTGTAATGGAGGGGTCCAAACTTGTTTCATATGCCAGCAGAGGGCTTGGAATTATAGAAAGATTCTGGTGAAGGAATTCAATTTCTGACTGCTTGCCCAATTTATTAAACTTGCTCTATTTTGATAAATTGTGTAGGTGTATCTCTATCTATTTGTCATTGTAAAACTTGTTTCTTAGTTTATTGAATTGTGTAGATTTTTTTATATTAATATTGTGAAGAACTAACGTATTTGTCGGGATGTAATTAATGATACGAAAAGGAAGAAATGTGTAGTATGCAAATTAGAAGCCTCCACCTGACGATCCACATGGATCATAGGATGAAGAGCATGAGAAAATTGTACAATATAAGAAATAAATAATAAACAGGTCAAGTGTGTGCTAGTCAGCACACAGCGAGGGTCCCTAGGCCACACTATATAGTGTTTAACTATAAAGTGTATAAACAGTGTTTTTTTAAAATGCTAAAAAGCTTACTTTGAACCATTCTAAGGGTCTGATATTCTCAAAACACACTCTGATAAAGTATTTTTTGTCACTGAACCGGACTACAACCATATAAATACATCGAAAAGACCATACTTATAAAAAAACGTATTTTGTCAATAAAAAATAAAATAATATTTTTTTCGAAATTTCCAAAAAGTGGTATCTTTACTTTTGGTCGAAGAATGTTCAGGAATTTTTTCAGATTTTTTGCACTTCACATAAGCGAGATAGAGGGGGGGGGGACACGTTTCAAACCCGCTTCAAACTCGCCTACGCTCGCCCTATCAAAGTTATAACCAAAGAATTATATATTTTTGTAATCAGCTCGACGTACCCTTTCATATGATACCCCTCACGGTGTCGAAAAAAAATTTAAAAAATGTAACCCTTAAGTTTTTTTACCCTAATTTTTTTTTTAAGTCGCTATATTTTTAAAATATGTGGGCAGGTACAAGACACATACATGCCAAATTTCAAAGTTATCGGACGAAAGGTGTAGCCGTGAGAGCACGCGAGAGGACGGACGGACAGACACACCCAGGAAAATATAAGGGTCTTTGGTTTTGCCTACGGACCCTACAAACATTATTATTATTATTATTATTACCTGAAATAGTTTCCTTTGCCTGAACAAGTTGATCTTCTAGAGACTGAACTCTGGTCACAAGGTCTTCCTGATCATGATCAGCTCCATTAGTCGCAAGGCTGGTCGGAATAGCGACTCCGCTAGCACTTACGAGTTTCCTTAGCTCAGATACCTCGCGCTTCAGCCTCTCGTTCTCCAAGCGTAGTCTGGTCGCTACATTACCACCTATCTTATCACTCTCCACAACTGCAAAACAAAATGATAACAGAGTGTCAGACAGTCTTTTAAAGGCAATTGTTAAAAAAAAATTAGAGAAGCAAGTGCAGTGTGTTTCTTAATTTGAAAAGAATATGATCTATCTATGCACAGAACTCTCGTAATATCCATATGTTGTGATATGTGGTTCAATTCCCAAAGGCAAGGTACATTTTTATCTACCTTTCTCTTTAAAGAAATCAGAGTAACCTTTTTTGGGGGGAATCATAAAGGCAATTCTTATAATAAAAACTTTTTTATAAATTAGATATGAGAGCTTGTTATCTTTCTTTACCCAACCACTTGTGGTGTGTGAAAAAAAAAGTACAGGGTACCTCAGAACTTTTCCTCACTTTGGAGGCCACTTAAGTGGCCTCTCCTGCTGCTTTGTAGTAGGAGGAAGCAGCATTAGGCGTGGTCAGAACTTGGATAGGTGACAGTTTTGAACTAAATGATTTATTTATTATCACTTTTCAAAAAATGATAATAAAATGTGCATTTTATTTATTTTATTTCAGTTGTTTAATTATTTGAAATTTGGCGGTATTTTGACAGATGTAAACAAACTTTCACATTTAACAAAAGTACCACACAAATTAATCTGTATCATCACTAATTATTATGTTCGCTTATAACTTTTAAACTAATTACTGGATTTTCATCGGGTTATTTTTATATTTGTTCCTTATTTTTTACCAGTTCCAACAATATGCTATAAGTGAAAAATGTATTTATACTTTCAGTATTATTAACGGTCAAAGTTTCAAAAATCGATAACTTTAAAATGGCGGCCAATATCAAAAATTAAATTTTGAGGATTTGTTTGTCATACAGAGAGGTACATTCGTGCCAAATTTCAACTCGATCGGACTAATTTTGATTGTTCACAATTTGTTTTTTTTTAAATTTTGCTGACTCAGCAAACTAGGTTCAAGATGGCGGAAAATGTTGATTTTCCAGGTTGCACAACTAGAAGTAAGGACTGATTTTTCTGCCGTTTCAACTCTCTAGGTTAAATACCCTGGGCTCTACGATGATAACACACATTCAAAAGCCATGCTGAAAACCACTCAGGAGGTCTTAAAAACACCCAAAACTAATAATTCAGTTGAAATCTCAAAAAAAAAAAAAAAAAAAATTGGGTGAAAGCATAACGTTTCCTACCACAGGTGAGGAAAAGTAAAAATGTAATTAAATAAGATACATAACAAGGTGATACAATTAATTATAAGGAGTTATATAATAACTTGAGACAACTGTAGGGAATAAAATTATGTCCTCTAATGGGAACTACATAATTAGAGAATAGCATAATATTCGTAAATTGTCAGGTGAGTCGTAAAGTGATCATATTCAGAGCATATGGAATTATTAATAATGCACTGAATAAACAACAGTTGTTAAACTTGGGAAACTGCAAAGTTATAAAAAAAATGCACAATAAATAAATAAATAATAATAATTTAATACCAAATTAGAAAAATATGTTAGAATCATAACGATAAAGAAAACGACCAATTATTACATAAGGTTATTTATCATATAATGATCTATTCTATCACGATGAAAGGAAATGTCCAATTTTAGTGAATCTACAAGGTAGGTTATTATTTAAAAGATGGAAAATGTTTACCTTTGTTTACAATAAGACAAAATATTTTCAATCACAATCTTTTTGGTCGTTAACAAAACAAACAAATGAAGTATTAATTTTAACGAATCTACAAGGTATGTTAAATTAATTAATTGTACAATCAACACATTTAGTATGAGATGCGTTTTTAATCAAAGTTTTAAGTATACACAAATGAAGCATGTTAGATGGATTTATATGATTTAACGGTTGGTTAAGAGGATTAGTTAAGACGGTGAATACAGGTAGTTATACACACTTGAAATGACGCTGTTTTTAGACCATTTGATTAATTTTTTGCTCTGTCTTTTTTGACCACAGACTTGACAACCTATTGTAAACACAATAAATATAAAACACGATGAAACATGATAAATATAAGCATGATTAATAGAAACACGGTAAATATTAACACAATCAATATAATCATGATAAATAAAAACAAAATAGACAAGGTGACCCGCAATAAAATGTCATAACGAGACTGGTGGCTTCTATGGGTCAAATGCAACAAAAAATTTTGAGTAAGCATATGCCCATTTCTTTATAGTTCTCGAGATATCGATTCATTTATTTTTTCAGAGTGTTTCGCATAATATCTCAAAAACTAAATGAGATAGAGAAATTGAGCTAAGGAACAATTTTAAAGAGCTTAAAAAAACCCATTCAGAATCACTCATTGATTTTCAAATTATCAGTTGCTAAGAGTCTTTTAAGTCCTATTACATTTAAAAATTTTGATTTTTTTAAAATTTGACCATGAAATTCTTGAGCTTTCTTCTCTTAATTGAGGGATGATATAAGAGAGGTGAATTCAGAAAAAAACTTCTGCTTTTCATAAGCTTTCCAAGGGTATAATTTATTCTGACAGGATCTTAACTAATTCTTGTAAAAATGCAAAAACAGGTTTCCCCCAAACGAAACCATAACACTTCGGGCTATCATAGGAAATTTGACTCTGAACAAAAAAGTTCCCACAAACATGGATCCGGAACAGCTATGTTTTCGAGATATTTGTAAAAACATTTTAAAAAAACAATTTTTGGGTGTTTTTTCCTTAAAATTCTCCAATACAACACTTCTTACCATAATAGAGAATGGAATTTTTCATTGAATGATACCAATCCCAGCTCTGTAGAACAAACCCACCAAATAAGGGAATATTCAGAGAAATTTCAAAGTTCAATCCATTATGATGATCTCCATCAACTGTCAATTTCCTAAAGGATTTTCATGTAGGGAGCAAAAATTAATCTAATTTGATTCCGTACAAGATTTGCTTCAAGGTGTATTATGGTAACAAGTGTAATATTGGAGAATTATAAGGATAAACACCCATAAATGATGGTTTTTTTTTTTTACGAATATCTCGAAAACATAGCAGTTCCGTATCCATGTTTATAGGAACTTTTTTGGTCAGTGTCAAATTTCCACTGGGGGCAAACATGTTAAAATGTTTAATTGATTCAATTTTTAAGTTTATATATATTTTTTTTTAAACATTAAACGTTGGAATATTTACAGTTTGATGATAACAAAATAATATTGTCTTAAGATTGATTATATATCTTTTTGACATTTCTGTACATGAATTTGTACAGTAATTATAATTAGTGAAATAGTACTAATGGGTGTAGAACTGTAGAACTTATTTATCTGAAGAAGTATCCGTATGACACATGAAGCTATAACTGTTTTATGTAGTACATATTTTATCAAATAACAAATCTCCCTCAATAAGATTAATCACAGTAAAATTGTAAAACATTTAAATCCAATTTACCAAGTAGTTTTTCCCCCTCCATTAAGTCTTCAATTATTTACTATACTCCAATTTCAAATTTATTTCCAAAAATAATGTAAGAATTGAATTTTATTACTGTACCAGTTTGGCAAAGGTTTTGGGATGGAATTTAGCCAAAAACTTTAAATTGAAACCTTAAAAGATACTTTAAATCTTCCAATGTAAAAATGTAGTTGTGAATAAAAAAAATCCTTTTTTTATATATTTTATTACATATTTTTCCACATGGCTAGAATAAATGGAATAAATATAAAACAAAGTTCAAGTAACTAAAGGAGTACAAACTAAAATTGGTAAGAAGAATCAAATTTATTATCCTTTATATTTGGCACTGTATTATAAATATATATACTATAATAAATAATATTGGCACTGTATTTATAAATATTTTAAAAGGATGTATTACCTTAAATATATATGAAATACATTTTTCTGAGTAAAATATAACATAGTATTACAGTAGAACCTCGATAAGAAGTGTCTTAAGGGATTAGGGAAACAGTCTTGTAATCGAGGAGCTCTTTTTGTTGAGGGTCGTGTTATCAAGGTTATTTTGGCTATCAGTCGTGTTATAGAGGTATAGGTCGTGTTATTGGGAGCGGGGTGAGGCGGGGTTTTCAAGTCTAGACTTGCTCAAGGTCGACCTATTCTTGTATAGAGTCGCGTCATAGAGGTTGACTTCTCAAAACTACTTGCTATAGAGGTTCTGAGTTACGTTGTGAATTGGAAAAAATCCGTGTTATAGAGGTTGTTTGGATTATAATAGTCGCGTTATAGAGGTTAATTTAACATTATGTGTCATGGCAATCTCAAGGGGATTTGAAAATTGCACTTGTAATTGAGGTTGTCGTGTTATTGAGGGTCGTGTAAGCGAGGTTCTACTGTATATGCAGTTTAATCCCTTCTAGAGTTTCAAAATTCACGTGACACGAGTTCCCATAGCCTAATCAGATACAGTTCACTAAAAATAATCCCTGACCCAACAGTCGATCTGCGGCTAGGGCCTACCAGTATTGACAATATAGCCAGATAAAAATAAGTTATCTTTATTGGTTCGAACAAATTATTTATAGGAGTTCGTAGGTTTGTTTCCTTTTATTGTTTTGTTTTTCCTTTTTTTGTCTCAACCATCGTATTATTACAAATTATTTATTTTTAGGTGGGTTTGTTTATTTCCTGCATTTTTTTTTTTTTTTTTTTTTTTTTTTTTTTCAAAAACTTTATTAAATAATGAAATTGATATATAAAAGTACAATTAGTACATAAATTCTAAAATAAATCATTTAAAATTTTAGTACTCTAAAAGGCTATCTCTCCACTAGAGAACATTGAGTCCTGAGCTACAGAAAGAGGACACACACACATCTTCACTTAATAACTGACCGAGATGTCTTTTGTGTTTGTAATACAGCCAGATAAAAAAAATAAGTAAACTTTATAATTAGGACAAGTAAAAATATTCTGTCAATTAGTGAGGTACATAGCTTCCTTGTCTCCTATTTCTATTTCATATACTGATTGATTTTATGCTTTTAACAACTTGTTATTATCAGATTTATTTAATTTTCCCCTAGTTTTTTAAACATGTTAAAACTTATTTTGATTTTTAACATAATTTAAGGTACTGATTTAGCAAAATTTAAAGAGCGCAGTTGGTTGAAATTAATCTTGTGCTATCTGCGGGCTACTTTCGACAAACCATCCTAATTACATAAAAATGAGTTGTGTACTTTTGATGATATATGTGTAAATAATATGTTTGTGCATTTGTGGAAAAATGGGTGCAAAAGTTTAAAACTTATATGGGACCAACAATGGCCTAATTATGACCAACCAACCAAATTTCATTAAAATCAGACGAGTTGGTACTACTGTGTAAATAAATAGCTGGTTATAGTAGAGTTTATCCCACAGTATCTCTGAGTAAATTGGGAAGAGAAGTAAACAAAAGGAAACTGGCCAGGAGAAAATGACCAGTGTTGTCGCTTTATTTTATTTATGTTATATTTATTTTATTCTCAAAGAAAAATGTTGGTCAATTAAAATTTTTTTAGCATTTAACCCTTTGTGGCATGGCTATAGTGGACAAACAAAGAGGCACGGGTGGCGCACTTTATGCGCCAATGCATTTTTCAAACCATAAATTGGTTAAATCCAGATTATCTAGATTGCGTTTAAAAAAATGTTGAACTAAAACGTCAATTGATGTATTACATATTTATTTTTCAATGATATCTTTAATTATAAAAATAAAAATTACTATAAGAAATCAGTAATTACTCCTTCAGCGTTCTGACTTAGCATCGGGCTTTCAACCTTAATTATCAACCCTATTTATTATTATTAGTTGTCAAAGTCCTAAGATAACTCCTCACAACCATCATCCTAATCCGACAACTCATGCAAAACCGAAAAATATTGATCGGATGGCATAATTTTTCTATACCGGACATGGTAGCACGGGTGGCGCATACAGTACACCAAGACAATAAACATGGCAAAGCAATGCAGAACGAAGCAATAATCAAAGCAGACTGTTTTAGGGGTCTCTGGTGGTAGGGTAAATTGAGGTTTTATTATTCTCACAACTTGAATCTGTGATTTGCAGACACTTTTTTACTCGTGGCGCACTCCATGCGCCAGCCCGTGTCTCGAAGGGTTAAAAGAAGAGAAGTATTCTAGTCATTAACATAAAATTGAATGGTATTTATTTAAAATATACCATTCATACATGGATTATCTCTTTATTCACTAACGAAGAATTATCACAAATATCTACCAGTATAATGCAGGTACATACCAGAAAAAGAACATTTTTATTTTTAAATTGGACTTTAAATAATTTACCTCTGAGATAAATGTTTTTCTAAAATAATACGTAAAATAAAACTAAAACTTTAAAAAAAAAATTAATTCCATCCTATTTTAACTTAAACTATTTAGAATGTTTATATTTCATATTTAATTAATTTTCTCTTTTACCTGTTTATATTATAAAATATATTCAAAAACCAAAAAACAAATTAAAAATAATTCTCTTACTAAACCCCCTTATCTTTAAATAAAGCAGCATCTGCAGTCTTGCTGGTTTTTTTTCTGTTATTTTTTAATAATCTTGCATTTTATTTTTCTAGTAATATTTGTTAAAAAAAAATAAAATAAAAACAAAATATACTCTTGAATTATTTAAGGGTTTCAGAATATAGAGGGTAAAAAGAATAAATAATTAAACTTTTTTTAAACAGAAACAAGATGAAAAGAAAATGTTGGACAAGTGTGAGTTTATGAAAAAATTTAAATATTCAATGCTATTAGTTTTTTTTATTTTGTTTTTGTATCTCTACGCTTTAGGTTTTAATGTTTAAAAAAAAAATATATAATGAGGTATTTAAATAATATAAAATAGTTTCAAACTAATAAAATTTTAAATAATCATGAGGTCCTTCACTCTATCCCTGTACCTAAAAAAACTCTATACTTCAACAAACCTGGGAGAAAATTACATCTGCACCCATATGACATCATTTAGGACGCAGGAGAGATAGTTCAGGATGATATCCTATTTAAGATCATTGAAGGCTTCTTTTTAGTTAATATAAGAATACAGAATAGAGAATATTTTTATTATCATCACCGTACTATAGAGTATAATTATAGTCAAAAACTTAAAACTAATTAGTTAAACAAATTAATAAATAAAAATTCATGTAAAGAATGAAAAACATGAAACTTAAGAGTTGATTCCATTTTAGGTTTAAACACTTTTAGATCTAATTGTTGCAAATTCTTTTGGAAGGCGATTGAAAAGTTTTATGCACCAATATTTATGCTCAAAAAAAAAAAAAACATCACCATATGACAACCACCCAATTGGACAGCACATGGCTGCGCCAATATTAATTATGTTCTCATTTTAGGCTATACTTTATGAGAATTTCAGTAATTATTCTTAGCGACCAGTGACCGTGGAAACATCACTAAGCTTATTGGCTATATTATTGGCATTAATCACTCAACGGACCACTCAGTCACTGATCGATTTATTATTTTTAAGTATTATAATATAAGGTGCCACGGTTCTAAAAACCGATTTGAAAACAGGAAAAAACAAAATGTATGTATTTTATAGAAAAATGTAATTGTAAATGTTCTTCAATAAATGGCTATTATTATTATTATTATAAAAATTAGGACATATAAATGCAAGACAGTATAATATATTATTACTAATAAGTAGGCTATTTTTTATTTTATTTTAAAATATGATACAAATACATTTTTTCAAGGGGTCTGCAATTTTTTTCTCTCAAGAAGGTTACGCCCTCAAGAAGGTATCCTTCTTGAGAATACGCCCCCTTGGATCCTTGTACCCTGAAGCAACTGCTCCATTCGCTCCTTTACGGCGCTACGCCACTGGACAAACTGACTCATAGCGCTGCTTATCAACTATTTCTGACCATCAAGCTAGCGTCTCAACAAACACTTGTTACATTTAGAGGTAAATTACAACAAATTGTTTCCACTTTATCACTTCAGACATTTGATTGCCTTCAGTTTTGATTTGATTAAATTACATAGTGAAAGAGGAAGGACTAAACTAGGTGTGCAATGCAGTTGTCTGCTTGCAATATTGAGCTGAGCCTGCATTTTAATCTTAAACAATAAACATTTTTATTAATAAACAGCTGAAATCGGATTGAAAATACTAATATTTCTAATTTTTAATTAAAATAAGCATTTTTTCCGTTTTTCTATTTGACCCCACTTTTCGATGAAAACATGACAAAAGTGAACATAACAACCATAACTGTACTCTTGTGAGCTTTCCAACGACATGCATCATGAAGGGCATATACCCCTTACCTCTGTGTACCAATTTGGACCATTTCAGATTTATATCTACCTCTGGTTGGTCACATTGACCATGCCAAATTTTGTGCGGATAGGTTCAGCCGTTCAGGAGGAGTATGCATTCAAACAAATGGAATGTGTAGTATAAGAGCTTCGCTTCGCTCAGCTCAATAATAGTTAAATGATAGTGATAAGAATTAATTAAGATATGACTGTTAGCAGGACAACTCATATAATTTGATTAACATGAAGACATGGTCTTTTTTATTGATTTAAAATCTTTTTACTCACATATGATTTATTTGTAACATTTATTGATTTTTAAGGCCAGATGTAATAGAAATATTTGCAGGCTTCTCTCATTTTGACTCACCAAAAACAGTCTTGCTATAAAAAAATTGGTCGTTTTGAGCAATATTATAGTAGTAGTAATCAAACATAATGATAATTACAGTGTGTGCCAAATGTTTGTTAGTGCGTTGACAGTGGAGGCACAGGAAAGTCAAAATATGGGGGTGGGGAGCCAATGAGAGTTCAGGATTTTAAAATCCTAAGCTCTCATTGGTTCCCCACCCTATTTGTTTTACTTTCCCGAGCTATCAATGCACTAACAAACATTTGGCACAATCTGTAGTACACACTTAAATAAAAACACACTGGTGGTCTAAATTAAATTAATCTTAATTTAATAAAAAACCACAATGTGTCTTAGTGTTTTGACAATTATTATAGGTCATTTTAAATTAAGGCATCAAATGTGTTTTTATTAAAGTGGGTACTAATTATATCATTAAAGTCTTGTTATAATATCACTATATAGTTCCTTTGTGTAAAATTAAGAATGAGATTAATTAAACACATAAAACCCTTTAATTATTATAGAAAAAAATTATCATGAGAGCTAGAAAAGTAAATATAATTAGTCAATCAAAATTAAATATTTTAAATAATAATATTACCGAAGTCAGGTTTTGAAGAAGGTCCAGGTATGGGTGATGGAGGTCTCATTATTTTAACCTCGCCATTGATAGCAGTTTCCTTCCCTGCACCGCTATCATTAACTTTATCCCCTCCAGGTGATGTTTTCTCACCGGCGCTTGAAGCAGGTGATACTCTATCACTTGCTGAAGGTGTCGGTTCACCATTCCTCACAGCCTTAATAGAAGGAGCTGCATCGCCATTCTGCGCTTTCGCTGCAGTACTGCTTCCAGTACTTTCTTTATCACTGTTACCGCTTTCGACTCGTGAACTGTCATCGCCCGGTCCTGCAACAATAAAAAATAAACATGATTAAAAAGTCTCCCTCTTATATCTAATTTTATCATTTTTGATCAGCTCTTTTATACTAATTAGATCAATTATGATTAGGCTCTATAAAAATTGTGGTACTTCTTTAGATTGTTACTCCCCTATGATTTTTAATACAAATGACTTCAACTAAATAACTATTAAACAAAGGGATGTTTAGTCCAATGTACTTTGGGTCAAAGGAACATCACACTTCTGTTTTTATAAGGGAGTAATAGTCTAAAGAAGAACATTTCATACATCTTCTTTAGATGTTTACTCCCCTCTTTTTCTTTTATAAGGGGAGTAACAATCTAAAGTAGTGCCAAACTTGTTATAAGTAAGTAAAACACTCAGTGACTCCCTTCCTCTTTAATACTAATCTGATCAACTTTTAATTAGATCAACTGGCCAGGATGGGTTCCAGTGTAATTGCTTCTGCCCCAGCACCAGGTATATCTCGCTGTGTTGTGAGAACCAGAGGACCACTATAAAAAAGTCTTTGTTGAGAGATTTTCAAAGAACCTAGGAAATTCCTGCTAGAATGAGACAGTCTAAGTTTTTTAATTCAGGACTCCCTCATAAAGCGACTAAAACAATACTGGTCATTAACTCTTATCATCGTATGACTGGATGTGTAACCAGCCATTGTCGTCTCAACAGATACTTGCAGCTGCTAGGCTTGGTTGAAAGTCCTACCTGTCGCTTGTGGGAAGAGGAAGATTAAGCTCCTACTCCCTACCAAGGTACTGTCCAGCTTTGGCTTGTCTTCGATGACAAATCCTTGGAAAGCCAATAGTTAGCCCTTAAAAGAGATTAAGGAACTGCTTCTGAACAAACTACTGACTTATAGTGAGTCTGCCAATCTGCTCAGTCGGGTTTTCCCAACGGTCCCATTTAAGTGGTATATGTCATGGTTTTTAAGTCCCCCAGAAAAAAATCTTTTCTAAAATGTCAGTAAATCCATAACTTGATTGTTTACTTTTGACTGATTCTTGCTATCCTCAATTTCTATTTAATTAACCATTGACAGCCAAATGGTTGTAGTAATACTTTTGAATTTGTTTTTGAGCAATAAACAAAAAAAAATAATATGCTTACAATTATATTATGTTGCCACAAAGCTTTGTTTCTTTTCACATGCAATGAGTCTAAGAAATACCCTACAGATATGGTGACCGCAGGATAGTTTTGGTAGTAGTAAGGTGCTAGTACTAGTACTAGACGGGTAAGACGAACCACTTGTTGGAACCTAGCAATTAGGCCATGTTTTAGGCCCATTTAACTATCCCTGTGGTAGAGAGTTCCAGACACTTCACACATCATACCTCTGTATATTGCAAACAGACACCCATCGACATAGAGGTACACCATAGAAAGAGGAGGTGGATTGGACACACTCAAAGTCGAAAGGAGTGTGACATAACAAGACAAGCTCTGAAGACACCTATCAACATTAGGGTAAGCTATAGAAAGAGGAAGTGAATTGGACACAAGCTACATATCGAGAGAAGCGCAACATAGCAAGACAAGCTCTGAAAACACCCATCAACAAAGATTGGACACACACTACGTCGAGAGGAGTGCAACATAGAAAGACAAGCTCTGATAACACCCATTAACAAGGATTGGATACACGCTACGTAGAGAGGAGTGCAAGATTGAAAGACAAGCACCCATCAACAAGGTCCGGACACATGCTACGTCGAGAGGAGTACAACATAGGAAAGCAAGCTCTAAAGACTCCCATCAACATTGAGGTACACTATAGAAATAGGAAGTGGATTGGACACAGGCTATGTCAAGACAAGACAAGCTCTGAAGTGCAATCCACAAGGTTAAAGACCAAAAGGTAGACCAAGACACACCAGGAGGAGTACAGAAGCAGAAAGCACAGAGAGAGGAGGAAAAACCTGGTCTAAGATAAGAGCGTTAACCGAGAACAGGATCCAAAGGTGGAATTTGTTGACAAGTGTTTTCTAAAGCTTTTGGTTTCCTAGGATAGAAGTGATATTAAATAGCGGCTGTAATCTAGCAGTCGTGACGTCACAAACATTGACAGTATAAACTAAATAACGTTTCTTGTCTATTTAGTGTTGACAGCTACAGTGTGAAATAGCTGTGACGCCTATTTTATGACCGTTATAGCAGTTATTTAGTTTTACGACATTTTTTCTTGTTTTTTTAGAACATTTTATGCAATGAACTGAGTACAAGCAATGTAAACCAGCAAAGAGGACAAAATATTGATTGATTTTATAATGAATCAAGAGCCTCTCAATGTCATTTTAAGTTGACATCTATAGTCACCGATAAGTCTGCTTTCATTTTACGTCTACCGCAGTGACGTAAAACCAGAGCTTTTGTAAAGGTTAATTCTAAAAATAAATCAAACAGTCAGCCGTTTTATTTATCAGACATTTGGTTAACAATATAATGAACAAGAACATTATTATAAAGAGAATCTAAAAGCTTTAAAGGAAACCTGTTGAGTATTATACATTAGATTAATGGAGTCTGTACAGAGATAGTGGTTTTATTTGATAATATAATGTCCTTGATGTTAGACAAGTTTAGTAGACCTGATCTACCCTCTGTATATAATAAGATTTACCCTTTGACCTTATCCCACACTATTACCAGGCGTACGCCCACATCACTTCATCCTTACCTTGATCAAATTGAAAGTGAAATTTTCCTCCATCAAATAAAACTTTACGAAAGATCAAAGTGACGCCCGACAGCTTTCAGTTTTATTAACTTTTCCCTCTCCTCCATACATAGGTAAGAATATTCTCTAAGAAGAAGAGAAATTTGTCTAGTGAGATCGTCCATTAAAAATATATATGGTTTAATTTAATTATAATTTATTATTAGTTTTAGAAAGTAAAAAATCTGTAAGACATGTAAAAAGTAAGACTGACTTAAAATTGGAAAATATCAATTGATTTTTAAACCCATTTAACAATTATTCAACAGGTGAGTGTTTTCATCTTTTTCAATTTTTAGGTAAATCAGTTATATACCACACTAAAGGTGCGTATTAAAGGGTGGTTCAATTTCATTGCTCCATATGAATGAACGGCAATGAGCAATCTTTTCCATCGGCAATGAACAATTTCGTAGAATTGGGGTTTACATGTTTCAATTGCATTAATTCAGTCATGTAATTGAACCGTCTAAACGCACCTTTATCACTTACTTACTTACTGATTTATAATTTAAATTTCAACAGTTGTAAATTTGGTAAATCTGCACAATTTAGCCCACCAATTTCTAATTGCCGTAAACTTCCTTTTTATATTTAAAAAACAATTCCGTTTGTCTAAATAAATTAAGTCCTTTTTTTAAAAAATACAGGATGAAAGATTATTAGTCCAGTCCGGGAGATAGCGTGCAAAAAAGTGTCTGACTAACATCAAGCTAGAATTATGTGTGTAAGTAAATATTTTGGTGCCTTTTAAGAATATGTGGTCGGCTAAGTTCGTCTGTGGGACATAGCTTGGCAATAGGCATTTGAAAAAAAAAAAAACCAGTGGAGAGTGGCCATATCCCACCCTTTTTGGTGGAAAATGTGATTTTCATGATCTTGAGTATGAAATTAGTTAGTACACCAAAAATCAAGTTGATGGTAGTTTGTTACTTAATAGGTGACAACCCTAAGATTTGGCCTCTTTTACCTCTTTGATTTGGAGTAATATTTGACTTACTAACCTTTTAAGTGACAATCTACCATCAACTAGATTATTGTTCTACTAAGTTCATACTCAGGATCACGAAAATCACATTGTCCACCAAAAAGGGCGGGACATGGCCGCTCTCCACCGGTTTGTTTTTTTCAAATTCCTATTACCAAGCTATGTCCCGCAGACGAACTTAGCCGACCACATATTCTTAAAAGGCACCAAAATATTTAGTTATACACAAATTTCTAGCTTGATGTTAGTCAGACACTTTTTTGCACGCTATCTCCTGGACTAATAATCTTTCATCCTGTATTAAATGCTAATGGTAGTCAAATCGGCGAGCACAGTTTGAACTTCCACGCTTATGTTTGTTGAATCGACGAAGGCGTATACCAGCCATCTATTTACCATTAGCATTCCAGGAAGTAAGTTCCATTAGGAAGTATGAAGTGATATTTTAAGGCTCAAAAAAGGCGTTAAAAAATCATTAAAATTAAAATTTTATTGGTTCTAAGCAAGATATAAAAAATCTAAGTACAGGCTTCATTCCCAATTTTAATTCTGGACAATTTAATTTAAGCCCAATTTCAATTCCCTACTACAATAAATACTACAACTATTTCAATACGAGTTTTATCTTTGTATTGAAATGGCGCCTGTACTATTTATCATAGGAAGTTGAAATAGGGCTCAAATTGTGTAGAATTAAAATAGGGAATGAAGCCTGTACTTAGATTTTTGATATCTTGCTTAGAACCTGTAAAATTTTAATTTTACTGTTTTTTCTAACCTCAAAGGGCGGTAGAACCTTGCATTAAAAAAAAAAACTATTGAATTAATCGAGATGCTACAACCGGTAGCGTTTTTATAATGTAACAAGGAAAAATGTAAAAATAATTGCAAATAAATTAGAAATAGGAGGGCCAAATAGTGCAGATTTACCGCTAATTTAAATTCAGTTATAAGGAGAATGTTTAGCTTTGAATGTGGTTGGTATTTACATTTTGAAGTTGAATGATATAATGCCACTTTTTACAAATAACTTTATTATAATAACAAGGCATTTCCATTTCACTCGGATAAAAATTACACGAAAATAAATTCAAGTTTTTATGAACAACCTACTTGAAACCTCTCTTTTTAAATAAACATAAAACGTTTTATTGGTTTAAATTAAAAAAGGAAATGAGACATAAACAGTACAATATTTACCCGTCAAAAATCGTTTTATCCCAAAAGTAATTGGATTCAAATGAAACGACAACCGAATTACCCAAATTGCCCTTTAAATTTGACTGACCTACATCAAATAAATTGAAGTCATAAAAAGAAAGCTGAAGCGATATTAAAAGAAGGGGGAAAAAATGTATAATTTATTCAAGATTGAAAAAAAAGAATAGCAAACAGGTGCCGTGTATTATACTGGTTGGAAATTGAAACAACTTATTAAAATTCTCAAACCGAATCTTACCTTATTATTTATGAAAGGAATAAACAAACGTGAAAAGAAACGAACTCCATACATTTTTAAAAAGATTTCAAGGGAAAAAGCGAGCAAGAAAAACATACTTCTACTTTAAATGTAAAATTACTTCCCTTTGAAAATGGAGAATAGAAAGCATAAAAAATTACTTCTGAGAGAAATGCAAGCTACGTACTACGTATGCTATGCAATTGCAATACTCGAACGATAAAGATAAAAGGGCTTAAAAAGCCCGCTTAAAATAAAAGAAAAGAAAAAAATTAAGCAGTGTTGCAGCGAACAGATCACAGGACCGTTTTTCAAATCTCTATATTTAGATATTTTTTTAGAGCTTTACGCTAATGCACACACAAATCTAAATGCACCATATTAATTACTTTTCCTTTAGGGAAAAATATATAAATTTCGAGATAATATTGAAGGGAGTAGAGCTGAAGAGATTTAAGAGGACGAAATGACGCTGTAAATCCACTTTATCTATTACATAAATAAAATAAACTGTTTCTATGCATGTCAGGAATTGTTCGTGCATGAGCAGAGATACGTAGCAATTTAAAATTAGGATTCGATTTAGCTTACAAATAGCAGTTTAAATGGAAAATATAAATAAAGAAAACAACTTTTATCAATTTTAAGACACTTTATGTTTAGTTTTTGTTTAGTGCCAAAAGTTTTGCCTTTTACACTTTAACTTAGAAAAAAATAAGACGATTTTAAAAAACTAAAAATAGGGTTAAGAAACGGTGAAAGATTTTATTTCAATTATAATTACCTATTCAAATTTTTAAATTTTTGGTAGTTTTCATGCTACGGAAAAATGAAATTTTTCTTTTAAATCAAATTATAATTATCACTAATTGAGTTCTTTATAATTATAAGCGTTAATTCTCGGTCTAGTTCTATTGCCGTGAATATTTGGCTTGCTAGACTTGTAGAATAAGATTGAAAGCTTGGATGCGGGGAATTTGTATCGGTAACGACAGAGAAAAATCATTCTCCCGTATAGCTCAGCTGGTAAGAGCACCTGTAACGGATTAATAGGAGGACCCGTGGTTCGAGTCCCGGTGTGGGGGTCTATTTTTCTCTGTATGTCTCCCCTATAGTTATTGATAATTATAATTTGATTTAAAGTAAAAATTATAATTACCTAGCTGGATGGCCTTGCTCCGCTATGTAGTGTGTTATTTTTCTTTATTTTAAAATTTTAATAAACTACGGCAAAGAAACATTATCATTCTTTCTCTCCTGGTCTAGATGCGTTCCCCCTGGATCATATGCTATTTGCAAAATTCCCTACTTCAATTAAATTAATACCTAACTAATTCCGACTACTGGAGAAGATTTTCAGGCGAAACAAATAGGGTTTATCTTCCTAAAAGTATGCTTCAAAGACAATATATGGCCTCCATTTTGAAGCATTATGGTTTATACCATAAAAGGAGGGTGATTTCCAAATTTAATGGTTCTAGCGCCATTGGTTCTTGGAAAAGGTTGCTTATTAATGGCAGACATCTTGAATCAAGATGACGAATCGTAAAAAATATGTCGTGGCGAATACCTACCTACAAACTTAAGTGGTCAGGGGTATTTGCATTCTACAAGTACCTACAGTCTATAGGTTAGATTAATTAGTGTTAACTTTTAACGCGTAGAGACAGAATAATTAAATATTGAGTTATTTTTTGTCGCAAAATTTTAGTGTATGTAATTTGATTTGTAGAAGGCTCAAATTAAACAATTTCGATTAAGTAGTTCAGTTTTAAGTCGCTAGGGGACAACAATAATTATAGTTTCTTTTTTACTCGTAAATATTATCAAAGTTTTGATAACAAGGACTTAAGACGGTGGCGCTCTCTAATTCCTTTTTAATCGCGGATATATAGAGCGTTCTTATTTCCTCTTTTTCATATCTGAAAACAGTTTTAAACACATTTCCTCCATCTTAAAATGCTTTAAAGTTTCATAAAACGTCCTGGTGGGAGCGCACCAGATGCCTCGGAGGGAAAGTTGGCTCGCTTTTCCTTCCTACACCCCCCCCCCCCTTGTCTTTTAAAACTTTCCTTCTTGATATTTAATAATTTCCCTTGGTTTAAAGCTTCTCCCACTTTGCATCTAAACTCAGGGATTAACTTATGGAGAAAAAAAAGAACTTTTATTTTACCAACATTAACAAAAAATAATGAAATTTTTAAAATAAAAAAAAGGAGAAAAATTAATTTTGAAATTTTATATTAATTTTAAACGAAATTATATAATCAAACATTCTATGAAAAAAAATCGGGTACGGGGTACCTCGGAACTTTTCCTCACTTCAGAGGCCACTAAAGTGGCCTCTCTGCTGCTTCGCAGCTGGAGGAAGCAGCATTGGACGTGGTCAGTACTTGGATGGGAGACCGTTCTGAACAAACTGATTTATTATCATTCTTCAAAAACCTTATATTTAATACCTATATTTTATTTAATTATTTGAATTTTGGCGGTATTTTGACAGATGTAAACAAACTTTGACGTCATCAAAATTATCGCACTAATAAATAATATAATTCGCTTATAACTTTTAAACTAATAAATGGAATTGCATCGGATTTTTTTATATTGGCTCCTTAATTTTTTCCGGTTCCAGCGATATGCTATAAGTCAAAAACCTATTTATACTTTTAGTATTATTAACCGTCAAAGTTTAAAAAATCAAAAATTGATAACTTCAAAATGGCGGCTAATATCAAAATGAAATTTTGTGGGCTTGTTTGTTATACAGAGAGGTATATTCGTGCTAAATTTCAACTCGATCAGGACCATTTTCGATTTATTACGATTTATTTTAAATTTTTGCTGACTCAGCAAAGTGGGTTCAAGATGGCGGAAATAGTTGATTTTCCGGGCGGCACCACTAGAGGTAAGGACTGATTTTTCTGCCAAGTTTCAACACTCTAGGTTAAATACCTTGGGCGCTACGATGATAACACACATACACACATACATACGTCATGCTGAAAACCCCTCAGGAGGTCTTAAAAACACCTAAAACGGATAATTCCGTTGAAATCTCGAAAAAACTTTTTTTTGTGAAAACAATACTTTTCCTACTATTAGTAGTGAGGAAAAGTAAAAAGATGACAATTTAATAAAATTAAAGCCAACATAATATTATGTTGGCTTATTTAATATAGGTTATTCGGTAAAGACATGGAGTTGACGTTTCCGTTCCATCACAATTAGCTTTATCAAAAAAAAAAAAGGTATTCTGCACCATTGTACTGGCCATTGGCCGAAAGCAACTGTAATCAAAACTGAATATTTAAGTGTATATTATCAACAAAGAAAGCTTTATTAACTCACTTTAAAAACTCTACAACAGAGCTTTGAAGATAACAATCCAAGCCAATCCAAGGAATGCTAATCTGAAGGCATCATCATTAGTTAGCAGTCTAAGTTCTTCAAAGAAGATGAGTTATCTTATTTCTACGTCAAAACACTAGTGTAGCTTCTATATATCTAAACTGAGATCAAAGAAAAAGACCCCCCTCCACACCACGGAGAGGTAGAATCAGAAAATGTTCAAGGGGGGGATCCCTAAGAACCTTTTCAGAGGAGAAGCCTAGTGGTGATTGATAATGGTAATAGTATAATGAAGTACTATTACCTAACAAATTAGTTCCTGATAAGATAAAAGATTAGCAGCTCTTTTACCAGAAGTTTAGCGTAAGAATTGAGGATAACTTTTACAAGCTTGTGCAACTCATTTGCCCTATGGACCCACCGACTCTCAGGGCGTAGAGTTCGGCCACATCTATTACTAGTACTATAGGTACTCCTTTTTGCTATTTTAAGAAAGTATTGTTAACATCTTCAAGTGCTTGATTTCTTTAATCGTGTTATATATAACTATTTAGCGTATAAATATAGTATGAATCTTATTCACTTATTACAATATCATTATGGTTAAATTAAGCATGTTGTTGATAATTGAATGTCATTGATAACAGATAAAATCAGTTGTTATTGCTCTCATGATTCCTTAAGATTAAAGTGTCTCAACTGATTTAAGCATGTGTTTTAATTTACTTACTATAAAGATTTGACAGTTACTTTAGAGATTAGTAAATCTTTATTAAGATAAAAATATATGTAAAAGTGTTGTCAGAATGCTCCGGAAAACACAAGTTGAAGGTTACACCATGGTTATGCACTTAAGTAATGGTTTTATATTTTAATTTCATGATTAAAATAAAAATGTAGATTTTTGCTCTTGCTTTAATTATAATGAGTTTTAAGTTGATGCACACATTATCTCACTTAACACTTTTAGCACCACCTGCTGTCTCCAAATTTTGAGTCACTTTATTTATTCCCCTTGGGCGTCGACTCAATAAATCAGAATCTTCAGAACCAATGGCGTATCCAGGGGGGGGGGGGGGCACAGAGGTCACGTGCCCCCCCCCCCCCCCCCCCCCCCCCAGACCGGGTCCAGACCCAATAGAGTTAAACAAAAGAAAATACGCATAATTTTTTGTTTTTAATACATATCTTTACATTCACCTCATATTCAATTTCACCTCAGAAATGCATAAAAGCGCTGTTTTGAGAACACTTATTTTCAAAATTTTCCGGGGGAGAGTAAGATATTGTACTGCAATAAGCATCAGCATAACATTTTCTAACGGATACGTTCTAAAACAGTTGTTACTTAGGCGCGTTGATTTTTTTTGGGGGGGGGGGGGGGGGGGGGCAGTTGCTTTGTTGAATAAGTAGTTCCCTTTTCTTGTTACCACTACGAATCCCCCCCCCCCCAATTTAAACTGTGCCCCCTCCAGACCTAGCCACTGTTCAGAACTTTTTATGTCTAGTGAGGAAAGAGTTGTGGCTACACTGGCTCTATAAGAGTTTCCTCTGTGATTCAGGCGCTGGAGAGAATAACTTCAACAAAGGTGACAAGGTGTATGGTGTATATATGCCTTGATGATAAAAGATTTAGGGTTTAGAGAAAAGCCGTATTAATAACAATGGCGAGTGCCATAGCTAGCCTTACTGGCGTCATACAGGCTGCGGGCTACGGCTTAAACACAACTATTGAATGCTCCTTCCCTAAACTTTATGGACTTTGGACGTTGAAATTAATTAATAAGCATACATAAATTGCCTTATCCTAATATTTAGGTTTAGGAATAAGCCGTATACTTGCCGTTTTGGAACAATGGCGGATTAGTTTGACCGTATTGGATTAAGAGCGGATTGGAATGGCCATATTGGAACAATGGCGGATTTTCAAGTTATCTACCGAGGAGAGGGTGCGGTTTCATATAATACTAATACTACTTAACGGAGGTTAAGTAATCCTAAGTTATTGACGGCAAATAACTTGGGATTTCTTAATTTCTATGCCACTGTATCTTCAGTGTTGTAATATGATATATGTTGTTTCCTCCGGACTGTAACCATTTTATGCAAATTTTGATCTTTCTTTTTTATTGATTGGTCAATTCAGCAAGTATTAATAATAAAGAATACTAGCCAAACATTTCCATCGAATCAATAAACCTTTTTTTAAGTTATTATATCTTTCGAAATATAACGATTAAAGGAAGAGGTTCATTGCATGCGTCATTAACGGTTATTTCGCGAGCTATATGGTAACAATAATTCTGAAGACGTCGCTGCATGTTTTCCCCCACCCTTCTTTCCTTGGGTACTTAAAGTGTCCTGCTTGAGTGCGTTCCAAGGATATTATGAAATAGGGATGGAGAACTAAGCGAAAAAAGTGTCGCCACGAACTTGGAAAATCTAGTAGGATAGATTGCCTTCCTGTATGGTTATAACTATAGAAGATGAAGAAGATTGTGAAGAATTCGATCAAGGTTATGTTATTTTTAAAACTAAATTTTCTTCCACTCGCGTTTCATATTTATAATTTTATAAATATGTATAATATTTAAGTTAAACTTGTCAAAATTGTATGTATTACATTTTTTTATATTCACAATACATTTTTTGAAAAAGTTCTGAGCATGCGCAGTCGAAATTTTGTGTAGCTTTATTCCAAGTTCTTGGCGACACTTTTTTTTTTTTACCATTTTTTGTGCTCCATCCCTATTTTATAAGATACTTGGTGCGTTACGTTCAGGTTATAAACAAAGCCGAATACGTAATATATTATTAAAATTAAATACTAAATTTCTAAATGGATGGTTTGGAAATGAAAAACAATTGAATATTGAATACATTTAATATCTACTATGTAAATGAATGATTCGAAAAATATAAACAAGAAGGAAGAAAACTGGGAGGTTTCATTCAGGTTTGAAAATCCAACATGAGAAATTGGTATGGAACAATGATATGTTCGTGCATCAAGCCATAAATTAATCTGACACTCGTCAAGCCATAGATTAAACTCTTGCGCCAAAAACACATGCAATAATCCCAGCTTAAAATGGAGGTGCACAAATAAAGGCTGAACATTTCTCAACGTAGAGTATTCCTCTTTAATTATTTAAAATTCAATCTAAAAATATTTGGTTGGAACCATTTATAATTCTTTTCAAAACAGAAATTTTCAATGATGCACATCCTGGGCTTCATTAGCTTCATATTAGTCTGTGATTTCCAGTAATAATACATAACCTTGTACAATTTTAGTTCGAGATTTCACCACCAGTGTGATTATTCTACCCAATTTTAACAAGTTTATTCTCCCGGCAATTGAAAATCCGTTCTATTGTTAAGCTAAAACCGAAGGGATCTTTGTCCCTAAACTCACCAAAGCCTGGTGTGTCCTTGTTACCCAAATTCTACCTCAAGAGAGAGAGATTCACCGAAATACCATCCGGCCCTTTTTGGAATAGAATAGGGGTGGTCTCAAATATTCCCTTCCCCTTCACCTGGATTCCAGTATACAAAGGACCATCCCCACTCTGATGAGGAGAAGGGGTATTTAACTCCCTCTCATAATTCCCTTAAAATTCCCAGGAATGTTAGAAAGAGGTATTTAGGGATTTTTTTTTTACCGCAGTCCAACCATCACCCTAAGGCTTCCAAAGGGGTCTCTAAGGACCTACACCGGATTATCTTATTAAAAAAAAACCTTTTTAGACATTCAAAAAACCGCAATTATTATACTTATATATACTTTTTCGTTTTACATATAAACAAAATAATCTTTTAATAACAGTTAACTTATTACATTTCTAAACAAAGAATTAGGGGAAAAAATTATATATTGTTAAACAAAGAGTTACAATTCCAAAATAGACGCATTTATGTAAAAACAAAGTCATATGATAAAATAAGAATTAAAATAAAAATCCCTTTTTCAGCTTTTAAAATCCCTCTTTAAATACATTCTAATTTGATTCGTTTGTAGCTAAAAAGCTTTTAATATTCTTTTATTTGTAAAAAGAGGGTCTCATTTTTCATTTTCAACTAATTTCACTCTTTGACAGTATGATTTCTTCTTTTGACGTTTTCTTGATTAATTTTACGTTTAATAAGTTTCTTTTTAAATATATAATTATGTATTGTTAAAATATATAATGAAGACGTATATAATTTAGTATAATGATTATCCTCGCTATCCTCAATTTCTTTTTGCTTTTGACTGATCTTTGTTATCCTCAATTTCTTTTTGCTTTTGACTGATCTTTGTTATCCTCAATTTCTTTTTACTTTTGACTAACCCTCGCTATTCTCAATTACTTTTGAGTAATGATCCTCGTTATCCTCAATTTTAATTTTGACTAACCCTCGCTATTCTCAATTACTTTTGAGTAATGATCCTAGTTATCCTCAATTTAAATTTTGACTAACCCCCGCTATTCTCAATTACTTTTGAATAATGATCCTCGTTATCTTCAATTTCTTCTTACTATTGACTGATCCTCTCAGTGGCGTAGCTAGGGTAGTGGGGCTCCCCCGCAAGAACTTTTTGGGGCCCCCTCGCCCCCAAATTTGAGCAAAAAAAATGTTAAAACCCCAGGGCCCCAGGGGGCCCCCCTGACAATGGTATAGAAGTATGAATTCCAGGTAGATTGCTTTATGGGGGCCCCCGTCAGCAATGGTACATTGGATTTGGGGGCCCTGACACCGTGGGCCCCTCCACATTGCGGGCCCATAGTTACGCCACTGCTACAGTATATATACACTGGCAGCTTTTGTGTAATCTAGACTTTTTGACTTGGCGGGGCGGAACGCTGTTGTGCGTTCCTAAATCTACGATTGATACAAACATTTTATTTGGGTCCGTAGGCAAAACCAAGGACCCTTATATTTTCCTGCGTGTGTCTGTCCGTCCGTCCTCTCGCGTGCCCTCACGGCCACACCTTTCGTCCGATCAGTTTGAAATTTGGCATGTATGTGTCTTGTACCTGCCCACATATTTTAAAAATATAGCGACCTAAAAAAATATTTTTCAAAAATATTAGGGTAAAAAAACTTAAGGGTTAAAATTTTTTTTAACGAGGGGTATCATATGAAAGGGTACGTCGAGCTGATTACAAAAATATATAATTCTTTGGTTATAACTTTGATAGGGCGAGCGTGGACGAGTTTGAAGCGGGTTTGAAACGTGTCCTCCCCCTCTATCTCGCTTATGTGAAGTGCAAAAAATCTGAAAAAATTCCTGAACATTTTTCTACCAAAAGTAAA
Source organism: Gerris lacustris (assembly GCA_951217055.1). Classification (NCBI taxonomy): domain Eukaryota; kingdom Metazoa; phylum Arthropoda; class Insecta; order Hemiptera; family Gerridae; genus Gerris; species Gerris lacustris. The sequence goes on along the minus strand of OX578284.1, from coordinate 7,448,937 downwards.
GATACCACTTTTTGGAAATTTCGAATAAAATATTATTTTATTTTTTATTGACAAAATAGTTTTTTTTATAATTATGGTCTTTTTGATGTATTTATATGATCCTCGACTGTGTTTTTCTCCAATGTGTGATAGCGACTCATCATGAAAGAGGTGTAGTTCAATAACCAAACAACGTCTTCACACAAAAATTGTAATTTGAACAATTGACCGGTTTCGGCTATTGACCGGTTAAGACTTGTACTCCTGAAGTCAACCCAGTAACCTCAAGATGATCTGAAGAAGGCTGCTTTAGAACAGCCGAAACCGGTCAATTGTTCAAATTACAATTTTTGTGTGAAGACGTTGTTTGGTTATTGAACTACACCTCTTTCATGTATTTATATGGTTGTAGTCCGGTTAAGTGGCAAAAAAATACTTTATCAGAGTGTGTTTTGAGAATATCAGACCCTTAGAATGGTTCAAAGTAAGCTCTTTAGCATTTTAAAAAAACACTGTTTATACACTTTACAGTTAAACACTATATAGTGTGGCCTACGGACCCTCGCTGTGTGCTGACTAGCACACACTTGACCTGTTTATTAATAAAATTTGGAAGGTAGGTCGTGATTAGCCCATCGTTATCTCTGTTTAGATCCGTATAAAGTAATTCTTTTCGTAGTTGTATTCATTGCGCATGCGCGTTTTATAATTCTCTACATTATCGCACGATTAGCGTGTTTGTTTACATTTAAGAAAACTAATTTGCTGCTTGTTTAATTAAAGTAAATGTTTTTTTCTGGATTTATTATATTAAAATCCAACAGTTGTAGATAAAGTAAGGTGTGCAACTCGTGCGAAAACTGCATTTTGCTGTGCTCGTGTGGTTTTACTACCTTCGCTATCCATTACGCGTCTAGTGCGGAATGTAGCATTTTCCATGCGAGTATGGAGTTTTTACCCGAGTGATAGCCTACCCTACCACTCGGGTGAAAACTCCATACTCGCCTGCAAAATGCTACATTCCGCACTAGACGCGTAATGTATATTATTATTATGTATTTTTAATTAGATGGTATTGTTATAATATTCAATTAATTGCAGTTTGTTTCCTCGAATTACAAGATATCTAAAAATACCCCTTTTTTAGGGTTTCGTTGGTAAAACCAAAAAAAGAAACCCTTATAGTTTCGTTCCTGTGTCTGTCTGTCTGTCCGTCCGACTGTCACTCTGTACGGTTTCAATTTCCAATAACTTTTGAATAAAAACACGAAACTTTCCAGTAATAAAGAACGTTTTGACGCGGACACAGGAGAAATATAGCGAACTCAAAATTATCACCTGTTCAAATTCAAAATGGTGGATAATTCACGTCACGCGAAAAAAATATTTTTTTTAAAATTTTGAGTGGGGTATCAAATGAAAGGTATTGAAGAGTAGATTACAAAAATATATAACACTTGTAGAAATCGTTTAATTTTCCCCACCATTTTGTCAAAGAACATAAAAAATTTTGTGTCCCCCCCCCCCCTTAAAACTTTATTTTCGCTGTTACTAAAAATATGAAGAATGTGCGGTCCGATGGGCCAAAGGAAAAAATAAGAATAGCAACTTGGTCGGATTAACTGGGAATCCCAAATGGTGGCTAATTGCTGTCACGGGGAAAAAAATATTTTTTTTAAATGTTGAGTGAGGTATCAAATGAAAGGTATTGAAGAGTAGATTACAAAAATATATATAACACTCGTGGAAAGCGTTTAATTTTCTACATTTTGTCAAAAAACATAAAAATCTTGCCCCCCCCCCCCCCCTTTACTAATTTCATGTTTACAACACCAACGAAACCCTTTTTACGTGAGACTTCACGCACTACCAATTTATTCTAATATGTTTAAGAAAATAAACAAAATATGTAGTTAGAATTAAACATGAAATAATATGTAGTTGGGTTTGTAATAGCTGATTCCTGGAAGACTAGATCTACATTGTAATGTTCCAACACCTTTCTCCTCCTTTTTTTTTTTCTAGAGAATTTATTTGTTTTGGTTTTTTAACTAAGAAAGTTTTATTTTATTATTTTTTTTCTTTAACGCTTTTCTAGAATCCTTCCAATTCTCTTGAAAACCTTATAAAAGTGGAAGGGAGAACCAGGAGGGGAGACAGATGTATTTTTTTTTTCAAAACAATCTAATAGAATTAAAGACAAGACTTTAGTCTTCCGTGGATGTTTCTTGTGGAAAGATCGTTCTATCGCTTCCGGTTTTAATTTTTCTTTTATTGTTAAATCTCGATTCACACATTATTTTTTATTGGTGATAATCAAAAGTTAAATTAAATTATTTCCGGAATATTTCACCACCACATCGTTGCCCGGTTTTTACATTTAGAAATCTGACAACCCTACACATAGCTTCCTCGCATGCTATCACGTACTTGTTGATTTTATGCTTTTACAAGCCATTATATTGTCTAATTTGTTTAATTGTTTCCCCTGATTTTTAATCTGTCAAAATTGTTTTGATTTTTTTACTTGAATTAAAGTATCAAAGCAAAAGTTAAAGACCGCAGACGGTTCAAAGTAACATGGAGCTATTTGCAGGCTATTTTCGATAAACTATAAAAGTTTCATACAAATCAGATAAGTACTTTTGAAGCTATAGGTGTAAATTAATGTATGTTTGTTCGCATGTGGGAGAGAAACAAATGAGCGTAGAAAGTTGAGACTTAAATGGGACCAAGAATGGGCTACTCATGACCTACCACCCAAGTTTCATTAAAATTTGACTTGTCCTAATTTTTATGATACGTTAGTTCGCAAAAATTGAACGACAGACCGTCAGACAGACACGGAACCAAAAATGATCCCTGATGTCTGAAACGGATTTCTGTCTTGGAATTTTTGAAATGGGAGACCAAACCGTTACCTTCGGTAAGCTCGGAAGCAATAATGCATCATGGACGTTTATTATTGTTCTGACCCTCAAAACAAGAGGGAAAACAAAATACTGTGTTAATCTGCTTTTAATTAAAATAAATTAATTTAAATAAAGTAAAATCGTCGTTAAATAGACGAAGTGATCGTTTTCGTTTTAGAATAATGGCTTTTTTACGGAAATTACAATTTCTTGTATTAAATTACAAAAAATCAAATAATCAATTAATATTGACCACTTAACTACACAATCTACAAGAATTGTTGAAAAACCATCCCCACTCCCCTTTCCCACCTCTCTATTGTAGAATTTTCGTACTCCTGTAGCAGGGTTCACACTTAAAATTTGATTTTGATTTCCCCGACATCCCCTCACTTTCCCTGACTATGTTAATAATTTTTCCCTGACAAATGAAAAAAAAAAAAAAAAAAAAAAAAAAAAAAAAACAATCTCGTAAATTTAACGGAAATATTTATTTACACCATTTGTTTATACACTTAAAGTAATGTAAAACCAGTGGCGTATCCAGCGGCTAGGTCTGGAGGGGGCACATTGTAAGTCAGTTTAGATGGGGGGGGGGGGGGGGGGGAATTCGTAGTGGTAACAAGAAAAGGGACCAACTTATATCAACAAAGCAGCTCCCCCCCCCCCTCAAAAAAAAAGATTTCGCACCCAAGGAACAATCACTGTTTTAGAACGTATTCTTTAGAAAATGTTATGCTGATGCTTACTGCAGTACAATATCTTTCTGTAAGTCATGGGCGTCGCCTGCAGTAAATTATTGGGGGGAGGGACCTATGGCGGGGGGTGAATGTAAAAATATGAATTAAAAAAAAAATACGGCGTATTTTTTTTATTTTTTTTTACTCTATTGGGTCTGGGCCCGTCTAGGGGGGGGGGGGGGGGGGGGGGGCACGTGCCCCCTGTGCTCCCCCCTGGATACGCCACTGTGTAAAACCTTAATGAACATCACAGAAAAGTCACCACAGTTTAATCTTGTTAATTAAAGTAAAAATATTAAGAAAAGGGGTTTTTTCCTTTAAATAAAATGCACTCGTAAATACCTAAAATTTAGAATTTAACAGTAAGTAACTAATATACCTTAAATGGTTTAATATTTTTTTAAAAAATCACAAAATATGGATCTCAATATGATTAGTAGGGCTTAGAGATGTAAAAAACGTTTTTTTCTGGTGACGTTTTTTTTCTAATTAAAAATTTGGTTTTTTTCATGTATTTTATCATGAGCCTATTTTTTTCACTGTAAAAGAAAGTATGTTTTTAATTGCTCATCTTCAAAATACTTTTAATTATTATTTAAATTTAAAAATACAATGTATATATGTCCAAGAAGTTTTTTAACATTCAACATTAATGTAAAATATTTTTAATTATATCACTAACGTAGTCGAATAAAATAACTGATTTTTATTGCCAACTTTTTGATTTCGTAATATAAAAATTTGCTCAAATTTGATTAATCAATAAATAATATAAACTTGTTAAAACATTTTATTTGGTAATAAGATTATAATATATTATATATAATAAATCTAATTATGTAATTCAATTTAATTCTATTTGAGCTCATTAAACAAACTGGACTTCGTTATTTATTTATTTATTTATTTTTTTTTTTAAATAAAAGTTAGATTTGCCCTGGTGAACTGATTAAATTGTCTAACCATTTTATAAATTAATAATTTAATTCCTATTAACCGAAGCCAATATCCGAGGACAATATCATTTCCAAGATATTTATTATGCAAGTTTTGTAACCATACTTTGTTTCTTCTTCAGAATTTTGTTTCTTATATCAGAGGTAAATAAGTATATTCTCGTAATAAAAATTAGTTATACAAATTCATCTGAAAAAAACGTAATATGTCACAAAAAAACGAGGGGCTGTTTGTTTATAGTTTATTTAATTGACAAATTTTGTTTCCCTGACTTATTTTACCTAAAGTTTGGTTATTTTCCATGATTTTAGGGTTATTTATAATATTTTCCCTGACTTTCCCTGACCTCGATTGTTTACCCTGACATTCCCTGACTTTCCAGGTCAGTGTGAACCCTGTATAGGTGAAATTTTGCACACTTGACATTGTTCAAAATAAGACGAAAATCACTTTTTACGTCTGATTTTCAAATTTAATACCGTTTCTTGACTAATAAAATTGATCAACCTTTTTTTACATCGAACTTTTGACAAATGTGAAAAAGAAATGAAGCCTCTTTTCACTTCTTAAAGCCCGAGTAACGCCGGCTACTTGAGCTAGTTATTAAATAAATAAAGTGTACTAAAATAAATAGAAACTCATTTTCATTGGATAGACTTTAGATAATTTAATAAAAAGTTTAGTAAAATAATAAAAGTTCCTTATGGTACGTTCTGGTAGTCAGGGTGCCCATAGGCAAAAAAGTAACTTATACATACTCTTTCCAAACCTTTTTGTATGGCTTGTTTAGGCAAAGTCTGACACCGTTTTCCTCTGTGACCTTTTTTTTAGTTTTGGGGCTTTTTTTTTTTTTATTTGAACCCTAAAATTTTGACGCGTCAGACTAGAAAATCGGAAAAAGTTCTGCGTCAGACAATATTAAAATGTTGATTTATAGGGTTCAAATAATGTATCTTGAGAAAATCAGCTGTTTATTAATCATTAATTAATATTAGTTTATATTAATTAATATCCATTATTATTAATTAAAATTAATTAATATCATTAATTAATAACTGCCTGATTTTCTCAAGATACATTATTTGAACCCTATAAATCAACATTTTAATATTATCTGACGCAGAACTTTTTCCGATTTTCTAGTCTGACGCGTCAAAATTTTAGGGTTCAAATAAAAAATAAAAAAACGCCCCAAAACTAACAAAAAATCTCAGAGGAAAACGGTGTCAGATTTGGCCTAAACAAGCCATACAAAAAGGTTTGGAAAGAGTATGTATAAGTTAATTTTTTGCATATGGGCACCCTGACTATGGAGCCCGGGAGTGAATCCGAAAAAAACGACCAAAATCACCGTCACAAAATAACCGTCACAACATCACCGTCACGCAAAATCCGTCACGAAATCTAAAGATGACGATAACTTGAGGAAAAGCTCACCGAGTTAGATGAAATTTGGTACACGGTACACATGTTCATTTTACCAATGCCCATCAGGCTGCGTTCGTCGGTAAACGTTATCCGCCCAAGCGTTCACGCGCAACGCTCGCGTAAACGTAAGCTTTAAAAGACGGGAAAAAGTGTTATTAAGGAAGACTTGTTTTACTTGACTTGTTTTGATTATTTTTGTTATATATGTCAAAAATGTCACTTTGTTTTGTAAATAAATAAAATATAATGATGCAAAATTTCACCCTGATACAAGCAGAAGCTGTAGAGTAGGGAAGAGATATATTTTATAATATTTTAAATTAATTGGCCGTGTAGGTAGAAAACAGTCCTATTTCAATCCAAACTCCTTTCAAACATACTCTTTCACTATAAACTCATCATGATCAACTTTTTTCTTGTATTTAATATATATTTATAATAAGACGGTTGCTTTAATTATACAAATAATGGTTTTCTTTTAATTGAGCCTTAACTCTGCCAAGTACAAACAGTTCGTTACTTTTAATTTTGTTTCTTTTCTAACTCCGCCATGTATAAGTAGTTAGCAATGTATACGTACATAGCAGTGTAATTTTAAAATTAATATTTAATAAAAAATATAAGGAACTTCGTTCCTACCGTGTCCCGCGACACCACAAATATTTTTTTAAAAAAATTATTTGCTTACCTCTGATATTTTGATATCTTCTAACATCCTTTTACTTGTGCGTACGTTTGAAGAAAAAATAATTAATAGTGATCTTTAATCTAAACAATTTCACTTTTATAACAAAAACATGAAGATATCTATGAATTAAAATAAACTATTTGTAGACAAAGTTGTCATTTTAGAGTAAAAACTTTCTAAAAAATATCAACCATTAAATTACCGTTTTAACTATCAAATAAATGAATAAAGAAAAATCCGAGATTTAATTTTTTTAAAACGAAGTTGATGACGTGGTAGATTCGTCGAAAAATGAACAAAAAGAAAGCCTAACCAGCTGATACAAAAATAAGGGTAGACAACTCCTGCATGCGAAATATTTTATTTTCATCGATTATAATAAATATTACCTATTTTTAAAAACAACAAAAAATATCAGTGTGTTAAAAATATTCTTTATTTTTTAGGAAAAATATTTCAATTAAATAATGGAAAAAGAAGAATTATTCTAGTAAATTTAATTTAATTGTTGGCAACAGTTATCTTATTGTAATGATTTTTATTCCTCAGTTTTCTTATCCGCCATTTTGTTAATACTCTTAATTGAACTAAGTTTTAGTTATCGTTTTAAAGTTTTTGCCCCGGCCATATTAGTTTTCCGTTGCCGTTACTTTTCTAGCTTAATTAATGTGTTTTTTTTATGTATATAATACTAATACATAATAACGATGTTAAAGTAATATTTAGTCAGTGCGGTAAAGCCAACTTAAAGGAATTTTGCTTTAAAGGTACGTAGTAACTCGTATATTTTTTTCACCATTTAGTTTGTAAGTTGTTATTTCATGTTATAGTTAGTTCATATTCATAATGTGCCACATTTTATGAATGTAGATTTGTTTAATCTGAACTCACATACTCGTGTATTCGTAATCTATATTCAATAACTTCAACGTTACTGTCTCTTAAATTATAATCGATGTTAGATTCAAATTATATTTCACATCAGCTGTTTCAATCGAATCATGTCGAAAGAACCGATATCTATTTGTGTACTTCATTTAAGAAAATTAGAAAAATTATTTTGAATGAAACATTAAATATCATGGAATAGGTGAAACCAAGTCATGCTGACTGTTAAGTATTTTCAATTACATTGGCGTGTAATTTTATAAAATGATAGTTTATACTAAGATTTAATATATTTCAACTAAAATATTCAATTTGTGTAAAAAGTTTACGGTGAGCGTTAAGGTTGGTTCATAGCTAGCGGATACGTATTTGCGGAGGCCCGAAGGGATTCATCTATGACAACTCTTTAGCGGCGCCGCAGAAAGTTGGTTCCAAACCATCTTTTTTGCGGTGCCGCTTTAAAACCTGTATGAAACCTTCACTACGTCCTCTTCTTATTTTCTTTCTGTTTTTATGTTAAAATTGTTTTATTATAATATATTTGTATCTGTTCATTTGTTCCTGCATTATTTTTATTATAATCTGTGTTTAATCTACGGTTTTTATCAGTGTTTTATCTTTATCTGTGTATTATCTCCATGATTTTTATATCGGTCCTTATTATTATATCTGTTCCTACATTATTTTTATTATATACCTATTTCTTATTTATATAATAATAAAAGTCCTTATCTATAATCTTATTATAAAAGTTTTTTAAGCAAGAGAACTAAATTCAAGTTGAAAAAACGATGTTATAATTGCCTTGTTTATAACCTGGCCGACCGAAACTCGAGGGGAGGGAAACAAACCACTACGTCCTCCGTCTCGGCGGTTCTTCGAATATATATTGTTAACTATATAGCCCTCCGCAAATACTTACCCGCTAGCTGTGAACCCACCTTCCATCTGTTGAAATTTAGAATATTTGGTCATATGATTGTCAATTGTTTCCCGCCTGTTGCTCATAGTAGGAGAACAACTCGCGCCTAGAGATTTTGGTTTTCATTGGTTCCCGCTCTTTATTTCCCGCCGGTTTCTTCAAATAGGAGAAATGTACGCTATCCAGAAGAGGGAAAGAAGGTCTTTAAGTCCAAGCGCTGGAAAATATAAGTTTTCATTGGCTCCCATTGTTTCTTACCTCTGTTTTCTTCAAATCAATCATTCAATCGATAAAAAAAAATATGTGTGAGGCTCTCACGCATTAGAAGTGAAACTTCTAATGCGAGAATGCATTGCTCTCCTTCATTTTTTAACGAATTTATTACATATTTCAAGATTAAGAAATTTTTATGGGAAATTTAATTGAAAAGAAAAAATATTGCTTCGCTATGGCAACCACATTTATTCCAACAAAACTACGCTAAGGCAACCACATTTATTCCAATAAAAATAAATATTTGTTTTGATTTGCTGGTCTTTAAATAGATATAATAACTTATTTAAATTAATTTAATTCGTTTTTTTTCTAAGTATACAATTAAGCCCGTTGCCATGAACCTAGTCTAATTATAACCTATCTAATATTACGCTTATATACCAATTTTGTATTCTATCAATCCGTCAATGTAATGGAGCAATGGATAGCACGACGGCTTCATATTCACATGGTCGGTGGTTCGCATCTCGCCTGGGGGAAAGATTTTTTACAGATAAATCTTACGGGTGTAAGATTTATCTGTAAAAAATCTTTCCCCCGGATGAGTCTCGAAACGCAATTTCCGTTTCATTACTTCCGTCTCACAAAATTTCATTACAATTAATCTGTAAAAATGTTGGAAACTTGGACGAGTCTCGAATCGCAAACTTCGTTACACGATGTCACTACATGAAAAAATTCACTCTACCGCCGCCAAAGAAGTTTCACTTCAAAAAGTCTTGCCTGTTGGTGGCGGAAACTGTAGCAATGTTGCTCCATTCTCATTCTCCTTTACTGATGATTACATATATGTAAAATGTAGTTTACTTGGGGCCAAGCCCAAGCTGCCAGCCGGCTCGTATCCAAGCATCCTAGAGGTCATGGAAATGTGAGTCTAGTGTCGCCATGTACAGTCAGTTTTTATTAAAATAGACCACTGTCAAAAAATACAGTGTTGTTCTTTTGTTATTAATAATTTTATTTTTGATAACTTCTATATTTTTTTGCAACAGGCAACACTGTACCTGATAAGAAATCACAATAATATACGATAATTGAAAAGACCAAGAAGAAAAAAGCCGCAGAAACTTGACGGTAAAAGATTCCGTAAAAGGGTTTTATTTAGAAGTCAACAACAAACACATGCAATTAGAATCAAAACAATAAAAAATCTGTCACTTTAAAAATAAACAGGTTTGACAGTAAATAAAAACAAAACAATATAATAAATAATAACTCAGACACATCTTCAAAAAGACCCATTTACCTCCCCTATCTGTTATAATATTATGATTTTAGATAAACGCACTCTTCGTACCCATATTCAAGTTGTGGAAGTATTCCCTGGAGCTGATGGAGTGTGTAGAGTGGCTAGAATAAAGACTCAAAAGGGTGAGTTAATCGTCTTTTCCAGAGGCTCTACAGTCTAGAAGTTGACTCTCCGTAACAATTACCATATATACGCCTTCCACATAATAACGTCTCCAAGCTTAAGGGGGAGGATGTTGGATTTGGAGTTATTATTTATTATATTGTTTTGTTTTTATTTACTGTCAAACCTGTTTATTTTTAAAGTGACAGATTTTTCATTGTTTTGATTCTAATTGCATGTGTTTGTTGTTGACTTCTAAATAAAACCCTTTTACGGAATCTTTTACCGTCAAGTTTCTGCGGCTTTTTTCTTCTTGGTCTTTTCAATAATATCTTTATATTATTATTTATTGATTATTCACAATAATATTCTTTAAATCTAAATAAATTTTCTTCTTTCTTAATCGATTTTTTTCTTCCTCTTTATTTCTGAGTTTGATTTGTTACTTTTTTATTTCTGTTTTATTTGTTACTTTCCTTATTTCTGGATTTTAGTTATTAATTTTATGTGAATTATTATTTGTACTATTACCTCTCTCGGATTGTTTTTGGCAATTTTCTCTTTGGTAAATTAAATTTCCTGGTATTATTTAAAACATGGATAATAACACGAATTCAAAATTAGGAAGAAATTATACAAATAATGAGATTCTAAGATAAGTTTTCCTGGTTATTTTATTTATAAAAAATATAATGGGGAAAAGCAAACTATAAATTCGCTAATATTATTTTGATTAATTGTCATGGAGAGCAATCATTTTTTTAATAACAAATAAATATTAGGTTTGTTCCAACCCCATTATTTGTAGTGTTCTTTGCATTTGCATCATGCATCATCATGGTGAATGGTACAAAATCAAAATTGTTGTATGACAGTTGTGACTATAATTAGTATTGTATAAAAACAAACAAAACAGGAAACCTAACAGATTGGAAACCTTCTTGTTGTTGTTATTCGTAATAAGATTTGACGTAACTGCGCATGTCATACAAACTAGAAATGGGTATTGTCTTAGCACCCGACTGTACTGACTTCGGCACTACTCGGAAGTTCCGATTTTATACGAAGTTAAGCTTTCCGTTTCTCCCGTGTTCATGACTTCTTGGTCGACCTCTAGCAATCATCTTCCCTACATCATCACTTTACTCTGCGTTATCTAATAGATAAGGACAAGATTAAATAAGTCATTCTAATAACATGTAGTGGAATCTAGGGCAAAGTGGGTGGATACCCCTAGGCCGCGATTGCATGAAAACAAACTTCCCTTTACATGGTACGGATCCCCTAAGTTTCATTAATTTATCTCTAACCGTTCAAAAGTTAAGAGGAGGGGGGGGGGGGAGAGGGGGAGGAGATACTTTTGGACCACCCTGTATATTATAAAAGTCAACGTATGTGTAAGTGTATGCTCTTTATACAAATCTACAGTTTTAGTCCGATCTCGATGAAAATTTGCACACTTGACCTTCAAATCAAGGTGAAGGTCACTGTCTACATAAATTTTCGAAATTTAAATTTTGGTACACAGGGGTACGGGGTACAAATTTCAAAGTAATGAAAACCATTCATGATGCATATCGTTTAAAAGCTTTTTAAGAGTACAGTAATTGTTGTTATGTACATTTAGGATGGTAAAATGGAAACATTATAAAAGTCAACGTATATGAGTGTGTAAGTTCTTATACAAATCTACAGTTTTTATCCTATCTCGATGAAAATTTGCACACTTGACCTTCAAAGCAAGGGGAAAATCACTGTCTACATGAATTTTCGAAATTTAAATGTTGGTACACAGGGGTACGGGGTACAAATGTCAAAGTCAAAATCAAAGTCAAAGTCAAAGTCAAAATATGCATATTATTACCTATATATTATAAATATATAGTACATACAGTAATTTTATTTGTTTTGACATGTCCCATATTTACAATCTTCATTTTGACGGGTTTCAAATTTGTGATTTTTTTATTAAGAGATAAGCATTAGGTTTGTTCCAACCACACTTCAAACTGGTTTGGAACTGTCCGACGCATGCGCATCGGACCACATTTGAATGTGTTTTGCTAATGCACATGAGTTGTACAGTTTGAAACTAGTTTAGAACTAGTTTGAGGTGTGGTTGGAACAAACCTAATGAATGACAGCGAATCAGGAAAAGCAAACAAAGAAATAAATTAATTGACGTGTGACAACCAGGTTTGTTTAAACTTGAGTCCTAGGTATCGGTTTAATTTTTCTACATCTGTACTTCTTTACTTGTACTAATTATTCTTCTCTTACCGTTCCCCATACAAGGACATATCGATGGCCACGGTTTAGATTCGGTGTTGGATCCGTTGTACAAAGATTTGTCCTTTTATAGGTTTAAGATCAGCTGTCTAGAAAGAAGATCAGTTAGCTATTTGACTTTTTGTTCTTGTTAAATCTTTTGCCATTTTAATTGACATTTTCTTAATTATTACAAATAGTATTAAAAATTAATTAAATACTTACTCTCAGAAGAATTGTTAGTGAGATGCATGGCTGTAGATTGCTGTGTTGTATTACTAGTAGTGGTAGTTATACTAGTAGGATTGGTTGGTTGCTTACTAGGACTAGTACTAGTAGTATTAGGATTACTAGCAGGGTTGCTTGCTTGCTTACTAGGACTAGTACTAGTAGACGTGATGCTAGTAATAGTAGAGTTGGTTGTGCTTGGTGTAGAACTTGTAGTGAACTCTGAACCCAGTCTACTATCCTCTGCCATAACCTGAAGTTTTACCTGTGAACAAAATTAACAACTTGATAAGCTGATAAGAACAATAAGATGTTAATCTGATAAGGGAGTAAGGTTTTTAATGCCTCATTTACTTGGTGATAGTACTTTCAAGATAGAACTATCATAAAACACACTTTCGGCCTTGGTTCAAAGACATTAATGGCACGGATCTTCAAGGCACGGATCACGGTATCTTCAATTTTTATTTGCATAGGTTTGGTTTGGGGCGAACTCTCCTATGTGCCTTTCTTCCGCGAACTTCTTATGTGCCCTCTTTGTAATGTCCACGAAACTCTGACTCACATTATATTCTAATGTAATAAACATAGCCCAGAAATAGACGTGATGTTCGAAAATATTTTCAAATGTAATATCGAAAGACCTTTCAACTACAATAGTTTGTTATCAAGCAATAGTTATGATGTTTACAAACACATTTACGCCTTCATTAAAAGCTCTAAGATAAAAATATAGATAACTTCGCACATTAATATAGAAATTATTTAAATATAATCTCAGTAATTTTTATGGCTTTGTGGTCTTGGACCAGATGCCAAAAAAAACTATCATGTCAGTCAACGTCATACAGCCATATAGGTGTACAGTTTACACGGCGCGGCGAGAGTTAACATATGTCAAAACTTGTTGTCTTGTACTCGAAGTCACATCCATATCCAACAGATCAGCAGGCCCGCGGTAAGCATGTGATGCGCTCTTGGCCCAAGAGACACCCGCGCCCTTGACCCCCCCCCCCCCCCCCCCGATTATGTGATATTTGGCACACATGTTCAGAAAAATCATACCCCGAGGCTAAATCGAGAAATGCATTTTAGCCCTGAAAAACGGTTCCGACGATTTTTATTAAAAACTTATAAATGTATTAGTATGTTTAAATTTAAATCTAATGACATAAGCAGTTTTCCCGGGAAAAATCTAGTTCCTCAGAAAATAGCTTAAAACGCGGACGGATTCCCCGCCGAGGAGAAGTTATTTTTATGATAAGTATTCATTAAATGTTCAATAATAATTAAATGTAACTACCAAAACTAGCAATTGGAAAATAAGTGTTATGAACTCGTATATCAGAAAGTTTGTCTGAGATGTCTCAAACCGATTTTTTCATAACAAATTCAATACATAATTATATCTTCAAAATCTGCCCAATGAAAAGAACCATCAAATTGTTTAGTTTAGTATTGTCTTATATAAAGAGAAAATTTGATTTTGATGGATTTACACGTTTTGAGGTCCCCTTAGTTAAAAAAAGTGGTTTTTAAAAAATATTTGGTTATCGTCTATCTATGCAGACGACTAGAGCCTAAACTACTAGGCTGATTTTGGACGAAATTTGGCATACATGTTCAGAAGAATCATACCCCGAGGCGAGAAATTCAATTTAGCTTCAAATTTGGTTTGGGGGCGTTACCCCCAAAAACTCTGAAAAAACATGAAAAAAAAAAATTCTCCAAAACGGTTCCGACGATTTTTATTAGAAAATGTTAAAATGTAGTCAAAACAAATCTGACGATATAAACGGTTTTCCCGGGAATAATTTAGTTCCTGAGAAAATAGATTTTGTTGGGCCGGCGCCTAACCTCGTGCGCCCCAAAACCTCTGCGCCCCTAGGCCGGGACCCACCGGGCCCATTTGTTAAATAGGCCCTGCAGATCAGACTTGGATACAGAAACGGAGGATTAAATATTTTATAATTATAATATTATAATACATATGCTAACAGAATATTTATATTGTTGAAAACAACAAAATTTGATAATATAAAATTATGTGAAGCAAGCTACAATCACATTTGTTGGCTCCTAGATAGTTTACCTCGTGATAAAAAAATATAAACAAACAATAAGCCAATCTAGAATCTAGCGTGATAAGTCTTAACTATCTCGTTAGACGAGATAGCGTGATGGTTGATAGTTCCCTAGCGACAGAATCTATCACATAGTCCACACGGTGATAGTTTAAGAATTATTTTTTTATTATCGTGACCGCAACTATCGCGACAACTATCACTGTATAAAAGGGGCTATAAGATTAAGATTTCTTCCTACGAGAGACTTTAATACAAGTCCGAAGCAGTGTTACCTCAATGTTCAAACCTTATTTAAGGTGTGAAACTGGTTTATATCAAAACCTTTTTTTAGAACTAGCTACTGTATAAGAAGTAATATTATGGTAAAAAATGTTTGTCTTCTCGAATAGATGAGACAAAAGTTAGAATTTTTTCCCGTCTTAAAATTCCAATTAAAAATATTGGCGCGAACGTTACAGTCCAGGAGATAGCGTGCTAAAAAGTGTCTGACTAACATCAAGCTAGAATTTTGTATATAAGTCAATCTTTTAGCGCCTTTTAAGAATATGTGGTCGGCTAAGTTCGTCTGCGGGACATAGCTTGGCAATAGGCGTTTGAAAAAAACAAACCGGTGGAGAGCGGCCATGTCTCACCAATTAAGTGGACAATGTGATTTTCATGATCCTGAGTACAGAATTAGTTAGTAGACCGAAAATCAAGTTCATGTTAGTTTGTCCGTTGACAGGAGACCACGTTGATTTTTAGTAATATTTGAATAACTAACCTATCAAGTGTGAAAATAACATTGACTTGATTTTTGGTCTACAAACTAATTCTGTACCCAGGATCATGAAAATCACATTGTCCACCGTAATTGGTGAGACATGGCCGCTCTCCGCCGGTTTGTTTTTTTCAAACGCCTATTGCCAAGCTATGTCCCGCAGATGAACTTAGCCGACCACATATTCTTAAAAGACGCTAAATGATTGACTTGTATACAAAATTCTAGCTTGATGTTAGTCAGACACTTTTTTGCACGCTATCTCCTGGACTATTGCGCGCGTACGCTTAGGCGGATAACTTTATCCAACGAACTCGTCCTGGGCATTAGTAAAATGAATGTGTGTACTAAATTTCACCAAAATCGATCAACTTTTAGTCAAGTTATCGTGGTACGTTTCCCACACGCACACAGACTGGATGCATAGTTCGCTGAATGTAAGAAGCTCGTTTACGCTCGCTTCAATAATACAATGGATTAAGGTAAAATGAAACTAATTGAGCAGTCGTAATTAAGGCACGGAGTACTTCACAATGACTGCAAATTACATTCTTATTTCAGTTACTAGATGAAGAAATTAAATTCTAACAATTCTTTGAGAATAATCAAAACTCTAGGTTAATCTACAGGCTTTAGATCAATCCCATTACAATGCGGAGGAGGTTAAACAACTTTAACCACCAATAACCGCTCCAGAGATCACCTAACCGCTGCAAATTAGCTGTTTTTAAATGTATGAATTCTGCTCTCAGGTTGATCTTGGTTTGACAGCGTGGTTCATTTTAACCACTTCAATCGAAGGGGATGTTCAAAGGTAAACATTTTAACCTCAGGTAAATTTGCTTAGCATGAAAGGTGATTGGCAGACTGAAGCATATCAATTACCACTAATTGTTTACTACCACTAATGGAGTGTTTAAAACACCCCCATTTGATTACTTCTATCAATTTTGTCTAGACTGAAACTTAAGTAATTTCTATAGCGTGATAAATTCTTAATACAAATATTGCTATTATGAGCTATACTCATGCCATTATATTGAGATACCTACTGCCAACCTATGTGAGGGAAAAAATGAAACCACTAGGTGGTTTTCTTAAGGTTATCGAGTGACTTTTTTGTTTGCCTACTTGGCCCAACCTACTACCCGCCAAAATCTAGCGCTTTCATTGGCTCCCCTCTCGTTATTTCCCGTTTTTCCCCGCGCTGTCAGAATAACAAAGTATAATGACATGAGTATAACTACGCATAGATACATCGCAGTTTATTTCCATCAATCTCAAACTGAATCTGGGACATTTAAAAATAATACTGATCTGTTATAATAAGCACAAATCTAATATAAAATATGCATACTGATACTGATACGCTTACTGCGCATGACTACGATGCTTATAATCAAATCATTTTACAAATCCAAGTTAGAATTATAAATGTAAAACGATCATAAGTTAACTATTGCATCATAAGTCACGATCATAGGAAATTAAAATCTATGTTAAAAAATTTGGAAACATCAAAATACTATAGACATTTTATGCTTTGATCAAAACACAATAATATGATTAAAAAAGCCATTGACATTTAATTATGAAGATGCTTCCAGTAATGGGAGCGAAATGTCGGACTATGCCTCCTAAAATACATTCTACTAGATTACTAGATTAATTAGTGCTCTCATATAGGGAGGTGTATTAGATTACAAGAAAGATGGGTTAGAGTCAATAAATTATCACATGTACTTATATATTTTATCATATTTATCCTACTCTATTTTCTTATAAGATTTGTAGATCTATAATTACATTTAAATGTATAAATATTATTCCTGGGCAACACTGTCCTTTAATCAATATTATTTCCATATAAGTCAATAAAAAGATAATAGTGGTATAATACATTTTATTTTGCTTTGTTATTTAAGGATTGTATATTAAAAGTAAAATTTAAAAGCAGCTAACTATATAAGTTTTTGTTTTATGAAGCATACGTATGCATTAAACTAATAAATTTCAAAAGCTAGATTATCATACGGATCATTTAACAGTGTTGTAAATACCTATTATTTAAAGATATTCAGATATATATTCTAATATTAAATCTACATAATGTTCTATTCAAGTCTCAAGTATTACCTCGCTCTATATTCTCTCTTTTATTGGCCCTACATACAAAAAAAAAAAAAAAAAATACATTAGCCTTTATATACGTACATACATACGGATGTATATTGCGTGTACAACTTGCAAATATATTTTACAGCTTGAGGAAGGAGGGGGTCAAATAAATAAAGGGATACAAATTGAATTTTTCCACTGTTGCTTGCCTTTGCGTCCCCACTTCCCCGTCCGTCCCCTGTTTGTTCCGTATCTCTGTAGAGACCCCTGTCCCCTGTAATGTAGACATGGGTACTGGGGACACTCACTGTCCCCGGTAGCTAATATATATGCTGAATCCATTCACATAGGAAGAAGACCTATGCGAACTAACTTATTTAACGAATCTCCAAAAAAAACTGTGTTAGGTTTTGGCCTACCATAAAAAAATACTTTAACATTTTATCTAAACAAGATTTCGTGTTGATAAAACAGCCACGTAACTACTAAAAATATCGTGTTGCTCTATCTCAGTCTACCCTAATAATCGTGTTATTCCGTCTCACTTAGATTAAAGTATCGTGTTGTTGTTAAATAGTTAATATCTCTCGACACTATAGTACTTCGTTTTCATGATGTTTCAATACGTATTGTATAAGGGTTGAATACAGTATTTGGAATAACACGGATTGAATACGATGCACTAGTTTTAACACGGATTGAATACGATTTAGATCCATATACGATGCACTAGTTTCAACACGGATTGAATACGATTTAGATCCAGATACGATACACTAGTTTCAACACGGATTGAATACGATTTAGATCCATATACGATGCACTAGTTTCAACACGGATTGAATACGATTTAGATCCAGATACGATGCACTAAATGTGTTGTAGATTCTAGGATGTAAATAATTAGATTTTGGATTTGTACACGTTAGTTTATTTTAAACATAGATGTAGGTGAACGGAAGAACGTTGGACTTTGAGATATACTCTCATCTCTCATCTCAGACTGACGGAAAGGGACTAGTGCAATCATACCCTTTTATCTATCAACTCATCACGATTCATGATTATCTATTTTTTTGAAAATTCAATACATACATATTTATTACTATACGCTCGCTTCAATGATAGAGCCACGCGATGCCTATAGTATTTTTGGAGCGAAGTTCCTTATGGCAGGTTCTGGAGCCCGGGAGTGAATCCGAAAAAAACGACCAAAATCACCGTCACAAAATCTACCGATGACAATAACTTGAGTAAAAGATGACCGAGCTAGTTAACATTTGGTACACATGTTCATTTTACCAATACCTATAGGTTGAGTTCGTTGGACAACGTTATCCGCCCAAGCGTTCACGCGCAACGCTCGCGTAAACGTAAGCTTCAAATTTACAATTTGAATTTTAGGACGAGAAAAAATTCTAACTTCATCTATTTAATGAGACAAACAACTTTTATAATCATTTGATTTAGTAAAACGAACACCGACACTGCTATGAAGTGATAAAGATCACTAAATTTATCAAAGCGGACCTAAACGTTTAAAATAAAGTAAACAACGTTTTTACCGATATTTTACCTTCTAACGTAACGATTTTAATAAAACTTCTTACACATCGTCTAAAGTTCAATTGAAACAGGTATGTAAAATTTCAACCTGATACAAGCAGAAGTTTATTGCGTAGTGAAGTCATACATTTTATAATAATTGAATAGGATATGTGTGGTTAACGGAATAATAGTAAGAATGCTGGGTGGTTCCCTTAGTACTAGCCGCTGTACTGCTATCATACCAGAATAATTCAGTACAGTATTAAATAGAAGGTACAATACACAGCGCCAAAGCGCGGGAAAACTGATAACTAAAAGACTAATGATTACACACATATAAAACAAAAATACAAACAAAATGTGTGCTGTTATAAGTGTGGAGTTATGTCATAACTTGATAGCACACAAGCTCAGGTATTACTATACAGGTTACTTGTACAGGTAACCTGTACAGTTATACCGCAAGGTAAATGATTAGTTTACCTTGGTATCTAGAATAAGCCTCTTAAGGAGAGACATGGACGTGTCCGCCTCCCCCAGGCCATGCTCATTGGCTTTCCTGATTTCCCTCTTCAGTTCCTCCAGTGTTTCCACAGCTGAAACAATCAGAAAAAATAACAATCAAATAAAACAATAAAACAAAACAATCAGATAAAACAATCAAACAAAACAATCAGATAAAACAATCAAACAAAACAATCAGATAAAAAAAAATCAGATAAAACAATCAAACAAAACAATCAGATAAAACAATCAAACAAAACAATCAGATAAAACAATCAAACAAAACAATCAGATAAAACAATCAAACAAAACAATCAGATAAAACAATCAAACAAAACAATCAGATAAAAAAAAATCAGATAAAACAATCAAACAAAACAATCAGATAAAACAATCAGATAAACAATCAGATAAATCAATCAGATCCGCATTAGGTAATAAACCCATACCATATATTATTATATTTTCATAATAATAGGTTGACCAACTTATATAAACCTGATAGAGAAAATGTCCTAAATATGGCAAAGATACATTTTATTTTACAAAATATGCGACAAATAAAAAAATATTTATTATAAACTTTTCTTTTGTTTTTACTTTCTCACATAAAAAGAAAGTATTGTGATCGACTTTTAACTTTTCCTATAATTTTGTTTACAAAATTCTTAAATGTAGTCCATTTAAATACGAATCTAACGATATAAGCTGTTTTCCCTGGAAAAATCTAGTTCCTGAGAAAATAGCTTTAAACGCGGACGGAGTGATTCCGGGTCCATTACTCGTCGAGAAGTTATTTGTATGATATATTTTGATAAAATGTTCAATAATAATTAAATATAGCTTGGAAAACTCGAAAGCTAATAAATGGAAAACACTGGGCTAAGTAATTATGAACTCGTATTTCGTATATAAGAAAGTTTGTCTGAGTTGTCTCGGACCGATTTTTTTTTAATAAGTTGCCCCTTTAATATATTTATATCTTTCCTGATTGTGACATGATCTCTGATCCATGAGAACCATGGCTCAAAGAGCAGAGCTTAATCTGAGGTTAAATTATAATATGTAAAATTTTGATAGTTTAATTAAAACTCAAATGATTTATTTTATAAAAAGTCCAGTCATGCACCATGACTTCATGAGCGAATTTTCAAAGAAATCTGCTTATTATTGGCTTATGATAATATAGGAAAATTTTGGTTTAGAATTTGCATAGGTGAAAAAAAAATTGATACACAGGGGTACGAGGTACAAAAGTCAAAATCGTATTTACCCTTCAAGATGCATGTCGTTGGAAAGCTCTTTAAGAGAACAGTAATTGTTGTTATGTACACTTTTATCATATTTTCATATAAAAGGGGGGTAAAATGGAAAAAACACGTTTTTATGCTATTTTTGACCCTAAATTGTAAAAATTTGACCCCTATATGAACTCCAAAAATTCTGGTCAACGAACTCATCCTTTCTATTGATATTATTGACATTTTAAAATTTGTTTGAAATTTTTAAGTGCATCCTAAGGGGAGATATCGTCTGGAGTGACACATATATACATACATACATAAAAAAAAGTGTTAAATTTTAGGAATCGATTCAGAATGGTCTAAAACGGATTTCCATGGAAAAAGTTTTCAAAAATTCACATTACAAAAATTTTGAAGCCATTGCAATAGCGTAATTTTCTTTGAAAATTCGCTAAAATTAAACAAACAAACACGCACAAAAATGCAGGTTTGAAAATGTCTCAAAGTAAGAGACGAAATGTTGCCTAATAAATAAATTAAAAAAAAAGCAAATGAATTGAATTAGCTTTTATTTTATTATAATAATACCCCTGAAGACACAAAGTAAAAAAGTATTAAATTTTTGTTTTGTTTGTTTTTTAACAAAAATATAATTAGAAGATTGGAGTATAGTTTAAATTATATAAAATTATTTGAGCTTGATTTTTGAAACAGTAGATTTTAATATCAAACAATGGAATACTAATCAAATAGTTATGTATTTGTAATATGAAACGTTTTTTCTTTACTTGACATAAGTTAGTAAGCTAATAATTAAATACATTTGAGCGCCCACCTTATAAATCAAATTGTGGAAAAATCCCAAATTAGGGATTAATAACGACAAAAGGAGAAGTCTTTTCCTTTTATACAGGGATTTTTTACCTTCTCTAATTAATCCCTTTACCCCACCCCTTCTTCCCCGAGTTGAAATTGGTACTCATATTAGTGGGTCCTATAGATGTCCTTTCCAATTATAACACAGCTGCAGGAATTTTGACTAGGGTAAATGTTCCTTTTTCCTCTTTTTTCGTCTGTATTTTTTACTTTGCCCCTATTTTCTCTTTTAGGGTTCAAATTTCGAAAATAAATCCTAAATAATAGCAAAGATGTCAATATTATTACAGATAACATTATTAAAATCTTCTGGATTTCATTCCTTGCGGTCTTACTGGTATATTTATATAAAATACTTTTATCTACGATTGATACGAAATATAAACATTATATCTTTGTTTAGATGCGTAGAAAGTGATTATTTACGTACTTGTATTCATTGCGCATGCACGTCTCATAGTTCTGAAGAATTCCTCTTCTTTACCGCACTAGTGCGGTAAAGAAGTTCTTCTTTAGTAAAGAATTCTTCAGTTTTACCCACAATTATTGAGTTTGTTTACATTTAACAAAACTAATTTGGTGTTCTTTTATTAAAGTAACTGTTTATATCGAGTTTTTAGTGAAAAACAATGAGTGAATCAAGTGACTTTGACGAAAATGTGGAGAATAATAATCCTCCAGAAATAATTAATTCGGCAAAAAATACAACTAATGAATTAATGCCATCTTTATCAAGAGAGAGATACGAACTTACATACAGCAAGTTTATTTGTTTCTGTATTTATTATTTAAATCTAACAATCGTAGATAAAGTACGGTACGCAACTCGTGCGAAAACGGCATTTTGCATTGCTCGTGTGGTTTTACCACCCTCGCTATTGCTCGGGTGCAAACTCCACACTCGCATGCAAAATGCTACTTTTCGCACTCGACGCGTAATGTACTATTTCATGTTCATTTTTTCAGGGTCATTATCAAGTTTATTAATTGTTCTTATAGAACATCCAAAAGTATCTCCTACTTAATTTTGGTGTATTAGGTAAAGAGCATAACATTATTGAACATGATTTTTTAATTGCCATATTTACATTGGTAAAATCATTTAAAAATGTATCAATCTCAATTTGATTTTTTTATAAACTCATAAATAGACAGATATTCTTTATAAGATAAAATTTTACCAATATTTTGAAACACATTTAATATTTTAATTCACATCATGACAAATAATTTTCCAAGCATTATCGTCATGACATATATTCAACATAAAATGGTCACCATTTTGAATTAAAAAAGTGGACTGTAATAATATAACTAATACCTTGTATACACTGGGATTCGAATTCAGTGACGCAGATTCTTAGTTCGCATTCATTGTCGAAGTCGAAGTAAGGGATGAAAAGGATGCAGAAAGTTGAAATTAACATGGCATCAACAATGGGCTAATTCTAACCTACCACCTAAATTTCATAAAAATAGGAAGAGTAGTTTTTATGTAGTTCACAGAAAAGTTAAACGACCAATAGAAAAGAAACGAGATTAAAAATGCTCCCCAATGTTTTAAACACATATTAGCTTAAATATAGCCTAAATTTTAGGATTTTTTGAATTCAGAGATATAAATAAATTTGGTTCTTTAAAAATTGGATCACGATATTTTCGTTACTTTCGGTAAGCTCGAAAGCAATAACAAATCAGGTATTAAAGGTATATAAAGTGGCTCTAAAATATAGTGAGTATATTATTATATTTCTAAAAAAAAATATTAACAGGGTAAGAATATATTATCTAATATAATTTTATTACAATTTCATTACTAGGGGTTAAGTCTACATCTTTCAAGTTCATATTTTATTACATAATAATACTACCTACGTTTCTTAATGCAGGCAATTTAGAAATACATTCATGTATTTCAGGTCTAGTCTCTAGATTGCATGACCGGCGCTAATCAAGAAGGTAATCTAAACCCACCCCTTTTGGAAATCAACAGCCTATTTCCACACCGGGTTTTGGCTGAAATTTCACTTCCTTCCCTCCTTTAATTACGGCCTAGACCCTGAGGGTTCAGGGGACAAGGACCCCCCCCCCCATCTGCTGAAACAAGTAACTAATTACATTAGAAACAAAGTTTCATAGGGTGGCCGCACTCCCTGGGGGAGCGCCACGTGTAAAGCATTGCAAACAGCTCATTGCAAAGAAAAAAACCTTCCGTTCTACCCCCCCCCCCCCCCCCCCATTCCGCTCTCTGAATGTCAAAAAGTAAATTAACTTTCAGAAAACGTGTAACGGGAATTTGATGTCAACATCATTATTTATTTTACAGTGGATTTTTTTAAAAAACTTTTTCAAGCTCAACTTAAAGTAAAATAAGCATATTGATCGTTCTAAAGATCGAAATTTATTAAATTTTCCAATTTCAAAAATGATATTGCAGAAATCCGTTTGAGACATTTTAAAGGGTGGTGTTCTGGGTCAATTTTCTATTCACAATTATAGATTTAAATATTGTGGAAAATTGTTCAGGTTGATCATTTATGATTTTGCTTAGTGGTTCATTATACTTTTAATTTCGGGTGTTTAGAGATATCCCAATTACTTGTATCTGAGTAGCCGAATTCCAAAAGCAGCTATATCCAAAAAAAATGAAAAAATTAGATATCGGTACCCCTGGATTTGTTTTTTAAAGCTCTACAAGGTTCTGCAGTCAAACAGTTCCAAAAAATTATAAACCTATTAAAATCTAGATTGAAATATGAGTGCGGTTACAAAAGCAGCTATATCCCTACTGCACTCGAGTTCAAAAGGAGCTATATCCATAACTGATCCAAAACCAGCTATATCCTATGTACACATTATAGAGTTACTCTGAGTAAGGCTGTAAAATCATCTATATCCTTCTTTACACATTTCTATCTTCTTTTAAACAGAAAAAAATATGATAGAAGAGATAAAATATTTTACTGGCTACACTGAATAAATAATAGTTTAAATAGTTAAAATAATAGTTTATAACTGCTTAATTTATTGGATATAACTGCTTTTGCTGCAGCACACCAATCCAACATGGCGGTGGGTTTGATTGCAAAAGTAGCTATAAACAAAAACTGTGACAAAACCAGCTATGGATTATTTCTTTTGTTTATTAAAAAGAAAATAGTAGCCTGAGATTAGAGGGCTTTTGTCCACTAAATGAATTATTAGTTATTGATTTTTTTTTTTTTTTTTTTTTTTTTTAAATTTTTAAATTAACCTGATAACACAATTTAGTGAATAGCTAGACGTTTTACATGATTTGCCAAAAACAATTTCAAGTGGATATAGCTGCTTTTGGGATTCAGCTACTCATCTACAGTACCTATAGAGTTTTTTTGATAAGTTTTATTTCCCCAACTTTTTATAATATAAAATAGACAGTATAGTTATTTTTGTTGTCTATGCATGGAGGTACGCCAGGCAGGTTCTATCCTAGGCAGAGGCGGCTTTGGCCGTGAGACCTCTAGGAATGTAAAGTTGACTCCACAAGACTTTTTTTTTTATTCAGTAAGGTCAGAGTAATGTTTTATTGAGTAAAGTGCACCAGTGGTTCTACTCAACAGATTTCTTATTGTTCCATAATCAAAAGGTAGAATCTCTCCAGAACCCTCTTTTCTTTTCATTTCTTTTACTTTTGGGTCGCAAATGGCCATTTATTTTTGGTTTCCTTGTTAAATAATTGTATTTAATATTAAGTGATGTTCTCCTTTTTTTTAAAGTAGTTCGTCTAGGGCCAACATAAGGGAACATTTATGGACTCGTGTCTGTCTGTCTGTCTGTCGATCCCGTATTTAATATTGAATCAAAATATGTGGGACCTCACTGAGAAACAAAGAAAAATTGGAATACATAATCAAATTAAAAAATTGTGGCTCCACCGAGAAACAAAAAAACCAAATGATTACATAATGAAAAGAAAAATTTGTGGATTATCGACTGAGAATTAAATAAAAATTGTGGATAGGGAGAATGGGTCAAAAGTAAACATCAAAATTGTGAATAGCGAGGATCAGTCAAACGTAAACATAAAAATTGTGGATAGTGATGATTAGTCAAAAGTAAACATCAAAATTGTGGATAGTGAGGATCAGTCAAAAGTAAACATTAATATTGTGGATAGTGAGGATCAGTCAAAAGTAAACATTAATATTGTGGATAGTGATGATCAGTCAAAAGTAAACATTAATATTGTGGATAGTGATGATCAGTCAAAAGTAAACATTAATATTGTGGATAGTGAGGATCAGTCAAAAGTAAACATTAATATTGTGGATAGTGATGATCAGTCAAAAGTAAACATCAAAATTGTGGATAGTGAGGATCAGTCAAAAGTAAACATTAATATTGTGGATAGCGAGGATCAGTCAAAAGTAAACATTAATATTGTGGATAGTGATGATCAGTCAAAAGTAAACATTAATATTGTGGATAGTGAGGATCAGTCAAAAGTAAACATTAATATTGTGGATAGTGATGATCAGTCAAAAGTAAACATCAAAATTGTGGATAGTGAGGATCAGTCAAAAGTAAACATTAATATTGTGGATAGTGAGGATCAGTCAAAAGTAAACATTAATATTGTGGATAGCGAGGATCAGGCAAAAAGTAAACATAAAAATTGTGGAGCGAGGATCAGTCAAAGGTAAACATTAATATTGTGGATAGCGAGGATCAGTCAAAAAGTAAACATAAAAATTGTGGAGCGAGGATCAGACAAAAGCAAATATCAAAATTGTGGAGTGAGGATCAGTCAAAAGTTAATATCAAAATTGTGGATTTACCGAAGTTTCTGACAAATTTGAAATCCTTGATCAAGATATAAACAATAATGGTTTATAATTTGAAGATACTGCAGGCAGTCCACACAATCTTGATTTTACTTTTGCCTGATCCTCGCTGTTATATATCCAATAATATATTTAAGATAATATATCCAAGATAGTAATCAAACATAATGAAAGATAATAAATATCAAAAGATAGTAATGAAAAAAGTCATTCTCCAAATGAATAATTTCAGTTCAAATGTTGGCAGTGTTGCCCATCAAAAAAAAAAAAAAAAAAAAAAAAAGCCCGGTCCCGACCATTATTGATTTTATAACATTGTAATAATGTGGTCCAATTTCCACCGTAATTATATAACTTGATACATGGGAAAATATATTTTTCAAGAAAATACATAAAATTAAGGTTAATTTTTGCCGCCGGGTATTTCTACAGAAATTTATTTTTAAAAATAAATTTGATACAATGTTCATTTATAATTTAATTTAAACAGGAAACTCAGTGTAATATTACGGGTTGTCCGTGGGTATCACTTAGTCCGGTGTTTCGAGTTCAACCCCGGACAAAAGTAATTATGTATAATGGAAAAGTTAAACTTCTGGTTCAACTTTTTTTAAAAAGCTATTAAAAACTTTAAGAATAAAATTGATTCAATTTATTGGCACTCTATGTAATAAAAAGAGTTTTCTAAATGTTATAACGGATATTTTAATACAATGGAAATATTTAGTTAAAAAAAAAAGTTGGCTCAAGTTAGAGCATTATGTTTGCCATTCATGCGTTATATTAAGTATTTAACGATCAATATAAACTTCCCGCCAACTCCCTTTTCCGTTCGGATAGACAGAAACGAGACCACAAGTTACCACGTTTCCATGATCTTTCTATAACTTTGTTCTAACCAAGCAGTGTACTGCTTGCGGGATCGTCACAGGCATGCGCAATGGATAAAAGCCGTTCCAAGCCGACTTGTGACATTGTTTCGTACCGTCCTCCAAACTGTTCCAACCCATGCAGGCATCGTTTGCGAACCGTTAAGCCGGCCTTACACCTTGCGATTTGTCGGTGCAATCTGGTCGGAACGATAAATCGCACCGACATATCGTAAGGTGTAAATGGAAATTGTATAACGATGTTGGAGTTGGGGTTGGGTTGGAGATCGAAGCAAAACTTATTCAATCTGTGAGATCGGTGCGACAAGTCGGTGCGTGTAAAGGGAGGTCGTACAACCTGCGGGCCAACCCCGATCTCTACCTTCCTTCCTTTACATATATTTTACTAAATTTACTGCCTAGGCAGCAAAAATTGGTTTGCTAAGGATTTTTTTCAGGCTAAGGCGTAAATTTTTTTTTTTTTGTTTTATATATAATCTTTAACCTAAATTATTTGAGCATTTTTCCTTAAAAATATTACGAATTTATAAAATAAGGTATAAAATAAATAATAATTTATAAAATAAATGAGGATTACTAAATAAGGTTTATTAATACTCATAATAGATTATATTTATAAAAAAGAATGCAGTAAAAAGATATAATAGAAATAAAAATATTACAGAAAATATTAGGTCTTAAAATAATCATAAATAAATTAATTTAGTGGCAACACTGCAGCTCGTCTATTAAGGAAGATTGGGTCAGAGATCGGGGTAGAAATCGGTGTGGTGTAAACGCTCCCAGGTTGCAACGATAAATCGTGCGATTTATCTTCCTTCAGATTGCACTGACAAATCGCAAGGTGTAAGGCCGGCTTTAACTGTACTGTCCAAACGATCCTCTAACAATAGCAAATACTGCTTTGTACATGTATGACATGCGCAGTTATGTCAATTATCACACATGTCATCAGGAAGGTTCCCTATCTGTTAGGTTTCCTTAAATGTTTATAATACAGGGCGAATTATAGTCATAAACCCGTTCCAACCTGACTTGATTTTATTACAATACAATGTCAGCGCGTGCATATAAAACCTGTCCTAAACGATTCCCGAAAGATCCGCGGGACGATACAAAGGACGGTACAAATACTGGGGTTTGACCCTGCTCTGGGATTGGAAGCTAGGAATCCGTCTTCAATACACCAATCTTTTACTACGTTACTTTTTACAGGTTATAAATTATTATGTAACCTTCACTTTTTATAACCAGGTTAGTTGTGTTTGTTTATAAAGCCACGTTTACACGTCCAAGTATTACTTGGCCCAAGTCAGTTTTGACTCTACTTGGATCGTGTAAACAGGGTGTAAAGTCAACTTGGACATCCAAGTTGAGTTGGATGGGCTCCATCCAAGTAGACTTTGATAAAAACAAAAATGGCGCCCACCTGACAAATTATGTAGTTTAAAAATGACAGATATGAGGTTGAGCTGGGGTTTGTTCACTAGAAGGTGATATATCACCACTGTTTTAGAACTTAATAAGTGAGGAGCCTATAGTATCAAAGACGGACATTCGACATTTTTTCCGAATTTCAATTATCGATTGTTTCTTATAGATTTTTGGCTGCTGCATCAGATTTTGCTATCCATTTGTTTCAAAAACGACCAGAAAAGGGGTAAAAATGCAATAATATTTGTAGTTTTGTTTCAAATACGGACAAGTCAACAAACGTTTTGCTTCAAAAGTGGACATAACCGAAACAGCCAATCAGGAGGCTGCATTTTACTAACTCGTCCTATGATGCACTGCGGGCTTTAGTATCTTAATACCTACTTCTACCATTTTGTCATACATGTATAGAAAAATGATATCCCGAGGGGAAATCGAGAAATCATTTTTAGCTCTAAATTTGGGGGCACTATCCCCTAAGAACTCTGAAAAACGTGAAAAAAAAGTATTTGTCCAATATTATTATTCTAACCATTATTTTCAACGTCATTTTGCTTCAAAAGCGGACAACTCCACTTTTTAACTCCTTTTAGCAGCTAAAATATCAAAGAAATTCACGTTTTCAGTACTTCTAACTAGTTTTGAATCTATTAAGAATGTACAGAAAAAAAAAAAATCATTGCTCTAGCACCTGTAGAATTTGAGCTACAGTTTTTCGGCTCTTCTGTAAAATTTTGAAATGTGCTCTTGTCCGTCTTTGATACTAAGCTCCTCAAGTACACTTTAACTGGAGAATTCCAGAGGGAAAAACATTTCACATTATCTATCTTAACCTCTACTTTATAGTGTATCAAAGTTCCACTACCAAGAACCAAGGACAAAGAATACTTGGATCGTGTAAAGCTTACTTCAAAGTTCCATAAACACTTGGACTTAGTGGATTTAATCAAAGTTACTTGGATCGTGTAAAGCTTACTTCAAAGTTCCATAAACACTTGGACTTAGTGGATTTAATCAAAGTTACTTGGATCGTGTAAACACGGCTAAGTATTTTGAAAAACAAAACTGAAAATTTCAAATATGTTGCTTTTTTGACAGATTCGACTACAGTTGCAACACAAACTTGCTAGAGGCGTTCACACTCACACTCTGCGAATGTCAGGAACGAGTTCAGGTGGTTTCCATAAAACTCGATCCAGATCCGGATACGATCTCAGAATTTAGAATGTCGTATCAAGATCTAAATTGTATTCAATCCTTATTGAATCTAGGTTTCTATGGACACTTTGAATCTAAAATTTGTATTCAACCTGAATTCAAACCGTATAGAAATATCATGGAAACGTAGGAAATTACTGACATTTAATTGTCCCCCTGATAATCTGAAACGTATTTCTGTCCATAAATATTTAAATTCAGAGTCATTATACAATTTTCATTCTTCAGAACGATCACAATGCTTTCGTTATCTTCAGTATGCATGGAAGAAAAAAAAACGAGATGGTAATCTTCAAATGTTTATATGGTAAATTTAAATTTAATAGGAGAAGCATTCAAGTGGTAGGAAAAACTCATGCGTAGTTACACAAAAATATAACTAAATTAATTTCATTAACACATAAAACTCACTATGTATAAAACTAGGCATGAATACAATTTGATATTTGATAATTAGTGACTTTTACCTTTAAGCAGCAAATATATTCTGAGTTCAATTTTTTTAAAAAATGAGAGATAAAGCCTGCAATTCTAATTGCATTGTACAGACACATATCAGGCATTTTATTTACTTATTTATATTAAAATAACATAAGCTCGGATACTCGTATAAGTATGAATTATTTTTCAAATCTTTCCCAGTTAACAGATTTAACAAAATTAAAAATAATAATAAAAAGACGAAAAATGACTAATATTTCTATATGTATTTGATTTTTACTTTATTATATTTTTATATCAATCGTTTTTGAACATTTTATATTGACCTATCTCTCTGGACTGTACAGTACAACAAAGCTACATAATATATACACACACACACAAATATATATATATATATATATATATATATATATATATATATATATATATATATATATATATATATTATATATATACATGCGTACTGATCTTTCTATTTTTTATTATTGTGAAAATTTACTTTTATGGCGGTGTTCTTTGACGTTGGTATTTTGTTTGATATTTTTTTTAATTAAAGACAAATAAATTGTTCATTGGTTCATGAAGGAGGGGAGAGGGAAGTAGCAATAAAGTAAGGTGAATTGAAAAAAAAAAAAAAAAAAAAAAAAAAAAAAAAAAAAAAAAGTATCAAAAAGGCATTTGGTAAATAAAATGAATATTTACAATAGAGTCTTACCAATACATCATGGATATTGTATATTTGCACGGGAGGAGCTGTTTATTAGTGGATAATTGGAAACAGAATAGGATGAAAATATTTTAAAACCTAATGAAAATAAATTATGAATGTTAAGTTTTATTTTTTAATATAATATAGTTAAAATATAATTCTAATTAGTTGGTATTAGTTAAGTATTTTAAGAAAAACCAAACGCCTCACATTTGCTATATTTTGATCCCTCCAGGATTTCGATATCCTCCGTTAAGGTCAAATGTTAGGAAGTAGGTAGTAGATATATATATAGTATATAGTATATAGATATATATATAGTAGGTAGTAGTGTTGTTCTTGGTAGTTTCATGTAATACGCATGTCTGAGATTAAGTGTAATTGACAGTACCTGATTTCATGTGAATTGACGAGAATCTGTAAGATTCAAATAAGTATTTATGTACTTTCAAGAATTTTCATATAAAACTATAACTGTGACAATGTAATCAGCTAGTCAGTCAACTTGAGAATGTAATCAGCTAGTCAGTCAACTTGAGAATGTAATCAGCTAGTCAGTCAGCTTGAGAATGTAATCAGCTAGTCAGTCAACTTGAGAATGTAATCAGCTAGTCAGTCAGCTTGAGAATGTAATCAGCTAGTCAGTCAACTTGAGAATGTAATCAGCTAGTCAGTCAGCTTGAGAATGTAATCGGCTAGTCAGTCAACTTGAGAATGTAATCAGCTAGTCAGTCAACTTAAAAATGAAATCAGCTAGTCAGTCAGCTTGAGAATGTAATCGGCTAGTCAGTCAACTTGAGAATGTAATCAGCTAGTCAGTCAGCTTGAGAATGTAATCAGCAAGTCAGTGAACTTGAGAATGTAATCAGCTAGTCAGTCAACTTGAGAATGTAATCAGCTAGTCAGTCAACTTGAGAATGTAATCAGCTAGTCAGTCAACTTGAGAATGTAATCAGCTAGTCAGTCAGCTTGAGAATGTAATCAGCAAGTCAGTGAACTTGAGAATGTAATCAGCTAGTCAGTCAACTTGAGAATGTAATCAGCTAGTCAGTCAACTTGAGAATGTAATCAGCTAGTCAGTCAACTTGAGAATGTAATCAGCTAGTCAGTCAACTTGAGAATGTAATCAGCTAGTCAGTCAACTTGAGAATGTAATCAGCTAGTCAGTCAACTTGAGAATGTAATCAGCTAGTCAGTCAACTTGAGAATGTAATCAGCTAGTCAGTCAACTTGAGAATGATCCAAGGAGGGATCAAAATATTACAAATTTGAGGCGTTTGAATTTCCTGAAAAGACCCAACTAATCGAGAATTTTTAACTACAAGGAACAATCTACAAATTTAATCAATAGAATTCCAAATTCAAATTTGGCAAAAAAATTCCTATAATCCGAATTTATCGGTTAAACGAGTTAGTGCTGGTCCCATCCAATTCGGATTATCGAGACTCTATAATATATATTATGTGCATGTGTGGGTGAATATTATAATGCATATACTGGGCGTATGAAAAAATAAAAATATGGAAATTTTTAAATAATATTGAAATAACTAAAATAGTTTAAGGTTGAACTTTGACTTTCAAAATATTTCAATAAAATTATTTTTTTAGAAATATGATTTAAATTTTTTTCCCCCCAAAAGGGAAAAAACGTTTTTAAATTACCAAGAGATTTTTTTTATGTTATAAAAATGTTAATACATATTTAAAAAAATATATATACATATATAGGGTATAAAATAAAATAAAATAAAAAGGGAGGTAAAAGAAAATTAATGTTTTATATAGATAATATATATTTTTAGAGGGTGAAGCTCTATATTTGGTTTGATGAGCTCGGCCTCTCCTTTTTAACTTCACAACCCCCCCCCCCCACCCCCTTCCCCTAGGGACTTTATTTATAAAGAGATTCAAAGTAGTTTGTTGCTAAACGCTTTTTGATGACACCTTTTTTTTTTTTTCAAAAGGGAGGTCGTTAATGAGATGGTGGCCCTCGATTAGGGATAAACCTTAAAATATTTGAACTTTAAAAGCCCTAATATTTTATATATATATATATATATATATATATATATATATATATATATATATATATATATATATATATATATATAGAATTTTGAGTAGTTACCGCAAGTTTGTACGTTATCAAATGAGGATATCCCTACCGTCGATACTTGCTTGATCTGGAGATCTCTGGACCGGTTTCGGCTGAATGCCATCATCAGCAGAGTCGAAGTCTCTCGTAGCACTCAACACACTTATCGAGTCTACATGAGAGAATGAAGTTGAACTTCATTCTCCGACTTCTTCTTCTTCATTTCTCCTCAGAGAGACTTCGACTCTGCTGATGATGGCGTTTAGCCGAAACCGGTCCAGTGATCTCCAGATCAAGCAAGTATTGACGGTAGGGATATCCTCATTTGATAAATATATATATATATATATATATATATATATATATATATATATATATATATATATATATATATATATATATATATATATATATATATATATAATATATATATATATATATATATATATATATATATATATATATATATATATATATATATATATATATGTATATATATATATATATATATAGTCTCTGTTAGTATGAGTTTGAACTACCCAAAATTGGTTTTGACAAAAATGGAGCAGTTACAAGGTTTTTTGTGCCTGTCCAAATTTGCATTATTTTCATCTTGTGTGTTTTATCTCCGATGTGTGATATCGAGTCATTAATAATAGTGGTGTAATTCAATAACCAAACAATTACTACGTTCACACATCGTTTTGAAAGCGTTTCGGATCCAATTCGTTTTCAAAACGATACGCGTTCTTACAACAAAAAATACAGGTGATCGAAATATTTGTTTTCGAAATCTCGTAACGGTGACGTCACGAGTAAAACCTTCTTTCTTGTTACCCAATATGTCCGCGAATTTTTACATTTTATTTACAAGTTATTAAAAGTTTTTACAGGTTCTTTATAGTTTTAACTTTTGTTTAAACGTTTTTGCAGTTAAAAAAAAATGAAACGGAAGCTCACGAAAACAAAGAACTTAAAAAGTGGAAAAGAGTAAAATAACCTGAAACCTCGATCCCCTCCACGACCTGTTCACACGAGCGTTTTGAATTCGATCCCCCGTTCCGATCACGTATTTTTGGTGGATCGGATCTAAACCGATACGATCCGTCGATCTCCGTTCGTACAGCGTTTTGAACTAGCGGATCGTTTTCAAAACCGTTTCCAAAACGATGTGTGAACGTAGTAAATATCTTCACTCAAATGACTATATTGCTTTATTTTTTGCTTTTTCGTGTTTGTAGTGATGAATAACCGAGATATATCTGGATTTTTTTTTTCACCCAGATCGACAAACAGTCCAGGAGATAGCGTGCAAAACAGTATCTGAATAACATCAAGAAAGATTTTTATGTATAATTTAATCTTTGGGTGCCTTTTAAGAATATGTGGTCGGCCTAGTTCGTCTGCGGGACATAGCTTGTCAATAGGCATTTTAAAAAAAGAATATGTGTGAGACTCTCAAGCATTAAAATTTGCATTTTTTTTTTTTTCGCTCTTTGAATTAGTTGACGATTTTATTATTTCAAGATTAAGAAATATGGTTATGACGAATTTAATTGAAAACTAAAATATTTTCATAACTTTTTACCGAATAGTGAAGAACAAACATGAAAATAACAGTTATACATATTATATTATTATAATGAATATAATATTACGCTTATATACCAATTCTGTGTATTGAAAAATAATTTACATCCGTGGTGCAATGGTTAGCATTTATGCCTGCTGACTCAGAGTTCGATGGATCGAGACTAATCCAAGTGAAAGATTTTTTACAGGTAAATCAACTGCTGACTTAAACCGGCAGTTGATTTACCTGTAAAACATGTATCACTTAGACAAGTCTCGAAACACTAACATCGTTACACGATTTTGTTTCATCCAAGCCAATCTATTCTATCACGCCTTAACAAGTTTCACTTCAAAGACAAATATGTCATGTCCCGCCCATTTCGGTGGACAATGTGATTTTCATGATCCTGAGTACAAAATTACTTAGTTAACGAAAAATCAAGTTAATGTTGTCACATGATAGGTGGCCACTTTGATTTGGACTAATTTTTGACTAACTAACCTATCAAGTGACAAACTAACATAAACTTGATTTTTGGTCTACTGACTAATCTTGCACTCAGGATCATGAAACATTACATTGTCTCAAAATGGCGGGAAATGGCCGCTCTATACCAGTTTGGGTTTTTTTAAATGCCTATATTGCCAAACTACTAACCTATCCATATTCTTAAAAGGCACTAGAAGATTTACTTAAACACAAAATTCTAGCTTGATGTGTCAGACACTTTTTTGCTCGTTATCTCTTTACTGGACTACAATATAGAAATTAAATCAATAAATTTTGAAATTGTTTCCAATTCCCATGAGATCAAAATATAAAAACACCGTGTATCTTACACATAATGCTTTTATCCGTATATTCTATGAAACAGGTTTTTTAAGAAAAAAATATCACATTCAAATAATTTAATTATTGCTTACACTTTTCCAACTCATATATAAAACGAGTTTACATAAGTAACATGGAAAAAAGATAACTTCATTATTACAATATTTTTCAACTTGAATAAATTTCCAACGATTTTCTTCACGTTGTTTTAAAATCTCTCTTGAGCACTTACTATTTATTTCAATTTTCCCTTGAAGTATAAAAACTCTGAAACAGTATATATATATATATATATATATATATATATATATATATATATATATATATATATATATATATATATATATATATATATATATATATATATAGCTGTATGTATTTAGACTATATTTTAAACAAAAAGGTAATAAAAAGAAGTCACGAGACCTGTTTAGTGCACTCTAGTGAGAATATATGACATTAATATAGTAAAGTTGATGTAAGTTATTATAATGACTTGGTTATCTTTATTCCATTTATTTGCGTATTTAACTTTACAGAACAAGAACTGAGGGACTTAACGTGGAGGAATATAAAGTTGGGATATTTTTCAAGTTTATAACCCCGAGAGAGAAGATTCTTAATGTATATCTAATATGATTTGTGACCTGAGGCTATAAACTTAGAACTTAGAAAGCCTATCTTTTCTTTCTTTTTCTTTGAATCTACTTTTAATATTTAGTTTTTATTTCCGTTATTTTTATTATTATTATTTTTTTTTTTTGCCTCTATGCGGTAACATTGTTTCTTTTCTGTGAAGTTTTCCGAATAATGTTCAATTTATCATTTTTCACTTTCTTTTATACACATTATAAATAAAAAGAAAGTATTGTGATGGAGCCAAAATTCGATTTTAAGAAATCTGATGGATTTACACGTCTTGAGGTCCCCTAAGTCCAAAAATTTAATTTAAAAAAAAATATTTGTCTGTCGTCTGTCTGTGCAGACGCCTGGAGCCTAAACTACTGGGCCGATTTTGACGACATTTGACACACCCGTTTACAAAAATCATTTTCGAGGCGAAGTCGAGAAAATAATTTTAAACTCAAAATTTGAGGGCGCTACCATCCAAAAATTCTAAAAAACGTAAAAAAAAATATATATTTCACGTAAATGGTTCCGACGATTTTGATTAAAAAATTCTAAAATGTCGTCCATTTAAATTCGAATCTAACGATATAAGCCGTACATAAGAGTCCAAAAAGGTTTAATCTATTAATTGTCTGTTGTCTAGTGCAGCGATGCGGATAAAAATATCTAGGGCCTTTATTTATTAAGTTATGAGTGAAATAGATTAAGTTAGGTGTTTCTACATTCAAGGGGCGCTACCCCCCCAAAAATATGAAAAAATCAGTCCGCGACAACTCAGACAAACTTTTATATGTACGAGTTCATAATAACTTAGCTCATTGTTTCCCATTTATTAGTTTTCGTAGGTACATTTAATATATTATTGAACATTTTATCAAAATGTATCATAAAAATAACCTCCTCTGCGGGAAATCGAACCCGGTCTCTCTTCGTCCACGTTTAAAGATATTTTCTCTGGGACTAGATCTTAGATGGACTACATTTTAGAATTGTTTAATCCAAATCAACGGAACCGTTTTGGGAAAATAATTTTTTTTCACGTTTTTTTTTTAAAGGGTTTTAGGCGTTTCTGGGCGCCCCCTAATTTGGAGCTAAAATTCATTTCTCAATTTTGCCTCGGGCTATGATTTTTCTGAACAAGTTCGTACAATTTCGTCAAAATCGGTCCAGTACTTTAGGGTCTACGCGTCTGCACATACAGACAGACAGATGACAGATTGACAAACGATAGACGAGAGACGAGAGACAGACAAACATTTTATAACAACCACTTTTTTGGACACCAGGGGACCTCAAACGTAAAAATCCATTAAAATCTCAAAATCAAATTTTCGTGCTGTCACAATACTTTCTCTTTATATTAATAGAAAGTAAAATGAAAGAAATATTCTTCAAAAACAGTTTCGACGATTTTAATTTAAAAAATTCGAATGTTTAATCCATTATAAAAACGAGTCTAATCGTATAAATCGTTTTCCAAAGAAAAATCTATAGTTACGAGAAAATCGCGTTAATTTCAAAGGGAGAGAGGTCAGGTTCGATTCCCTGCCAAGGAGGAATAATTTTTATAATAACTTTTTATAAAATGCGGAATAATAATAACCGTGAAACCCCAAAAGAGTGAAATCTTATTTTTGTAATAGTAACCGCGAATACCCAAAACAATTAACAAATAGAAAACAGGACGAAAAAATGTTTTATCATAATAATCATCATTTTCTAGATTAAAATGTTAAATATGCATGGATTGGATAAGGCATTTCTAATATATTTAAACTAAAATTACGAAATTTAATCCCATTAAAAATCCTTTATCCCTCGGTAAATTCATGAACTTTTTTTAACCCTGATTATTATTATTTTATTATTTGTCCCTAAACTCTTATACAAATATATATACAAATATATATATATATATATATATATATATATATATATATATATATATATATATATATATATATATATATATATATATATATAACAGGTCCTTTTCACAGGTTTGTATCTGATCCTTCTTATTACCAGAGACAAAAAAATGGGGTTAATTTTCACCTGGATTTTTATCAGTCAAAATAAAAAAAATAAAATGTAGAAAACTGCTTTCAAAATAAAAATGTTCCTTCCTAATGCCCCTTTTCTTTTTTTCCCCTCTGGTAATATCTGCTTCCCATTCTACCGTTTAGCCCTGTTTTATTTCCTCTTACTGTTCCGAGCATTTAAGCCCCAAAAAAGATAATATTCGGAAAGGGTGAAAAAAAAGAAAAAAATAATCTAGACCCAAAAACAATATTTAAAAAAAACCCTTCTGCTTTATTAATTTTTTTTTCTTTAAACGTAAAACGCGAAAATAATTGCAAAATTTATTAAGAAAAAAGGGGCGTTAGAAAAAGCTGCAAAAAGAGACTAATAAAAAAAAGCTTTTAATGGCTTAAAGAAAAAAACCATTAAAAGCAAACTGTGTAATTTAAATACTTAGAATATAATAGAAAACATAAGCTAAAAAAATGTAAAAAATGTTAGTTACAAAATACAAGAACCATAAGCTATAACATTTGAGACAGTAAGTAATAAAATATAGGAACCATAAGCTATAATATTTAAGACAGTAAATAATAAAATTCCGGAACCATTAGCTATAAAATTCAAGACAGTAGGTCATAAAATACAAGAACCATAAGCTATAACATTTAAGACAAGTAAGTTATAAAATATAGGAACCATATGCTGTAACATTTAAGACAAAATGTTAAAAAATATAGGAACCATAAGCTATATCATTTAAGACAAAAAGTTATGAAATACAAGAACCATAAGCTATATCATTTAAGACAAAAAGTTATAAAATATAGGAACCATAAGCTATATCATTTAAGACAAAAAGTTATAAAATATAGGAACCATAAGCTATAATATTTAAGACTGTAAGTTATAAAATATAGGAACCATAAGCTATATCATTTAAGACAAAAAGTTATAAAATATAGGAACCATAAGCTATAATATTTAAGACTGTAAGTTATAAAATATAGGAACCATAAGCTATATCATTTAAGACAAAAAGTTATAAAATATAGGAACCATAAGCTATAATATTTAAGACTGTAAGTTATAAAATATAGGAACCATAAGCTATATCATTTAAGACAAAAAGTTATAAAATATAGGAACCATAAGTTATAAAAGACAGGAACCATAACCATTTAAGACATGAAGTCATAAAATAAAGTATATGAAAGTTATAAAATATAAAGGAACTTGTTTTGATTTTTACATGAATTAAAGTATCCATTTAGCAAAAGAGCGTAGACGTTGAAATTAATATGGAGCTAATCTGCAGACTACTTTTAACAAACCATTCAATTTTCATAAAAATCAGATGAGTAATTTTGAAGATATGGTGTAAATAAATTTATTTTCTGCCTATGTTAAAAGAATCAAATAGGCGAAAAAGATTGAAACTTAAATGGGACCAACAATGATCTACCATCAAAATCTCATTATAATCGGATTTGTAGTTTTTAAGATATGTTGATTCGCAAAAATAGAGCGACAGACCCATAGACAGACCGACAGATCGACACGGAACCAAAAATGTTCCCTGATGTCTGAAACTGATTTCTGTCTAGGATTTTTTGAAATCGGAAAGATAAAATATGTTCGTTCTTCTGAACGATCACATAGCTTCCGTTACCTTCGGTAAGCTCGGAAGTAAAAGTTGGCAACACGAGCTATATAAACAGAACTGATGATGTGGTTTTTATTGTTTTCGATTGTCTGAAGTGGTTGATTGTACTTTTAAATTTTATTCGCAGGTTAAAAACTAAGAGTAGCAAAATTTAAAGTGCAACTCAAGCTTAAACCACTTTTCTGCACTCGAGAAACCATTCCACCCTTGCCTGCAGCTCGTGCCTAAACATTTCTCTTAAGTTCAGCAAAGTGGCATTTTGCTCACTATAGTAGGACAAATAACTTTTATCTACGATTGATACGAAATATAAACATTGTATCTTTGTTTAGATGCGTAGAAAGTAATTATTTACGTACTTGTATTCATTGCGCATGCGCGTCTCATATAGTTCTGAAGAATTCTTCTTCTTTACCGCGCTAGCGTGGTAAAGAAGAGGAATTCTTCAGAACTATATGCATGCGCGTCTCATATAGTTCTGAAGAATTCCTCTTCTTTACCACGCTAGCGCGGTAAAGAAGAAGAATTCTTCAGCTTTACGCATGATTAGCGAGTTTGTTTACATTTAACAAAACTAATTTGCTGTTCTTTTATTAAAGTAACTGTTTATATCAAGTTTTTAGTGAAAAACAATGAGTGAATCAAGTAAGTTTGACGAAAATAATACTCCTCCAGAAATAATTAATTCGGCAAAAAAATACAACTCAAGAATTATTGTCATCTTTATCAAGAGAGAGATACGGATGTTTACATACAGGAAGTTTATTTTTTTCTGTATTTATTATTTAAATCTAACAATCGTAGATAAAGTGCGGTACGCAACTCGTGCGAAAACGCCATTTTGCATTGCTCGTGTGGTTTTACCACCCTCGCTATCGCTCGGGTGCAAACTCCACACTCGCATGCAAAATGCTACCCTCCGCACTCGACACATAATGTACTATTTCCTACAGTTAACTCGATAAAACATGGTCGTTCTTGTAATTACAATAGTAACAGCAATGAACATCAGATTCCTTCATATAATTTCCCGAGCTCCAGTGTTCCAACTTACGTACGGACAGTACTTTTGTTACATTCAGTAAGCTTGCAAGCAAAATGATTATATTATTCCGGGTCTCAAGGCATAGCTGTACTCTTAGTTCCGACCCTCGGTCCGGAAATTATTATTGAGCAGGACGAAGTTGACCGAGCCGAGTTTAATTCAAAGTAAGGGCAAAACCTTTTGACAGAAATGTAGGTAGATTTTTGTGGTCATATTCAGACTCGTTGACCTTTGCATATTTATTATCTTTTGATGTAGTAACGAGTCGAGTTTGTAAAGCTTTTGATGCCTATCTTAACAAGGTGGAATACATAAATATTTTCCTAACCCAATTTTACCCCCCTCATAATATTGTAGAAGAGAGTTGAGGTAGGGGTAACCTTTAATTTACTCGAATTTTACTCAGTATTAGAAGGTAGTAGAGTATTTGTGTTGAGTTTGTATCTGAAAAATCGGTCCGAGACAACTCAGACAAACTTTCTCATATACGAGTTCATTATTATTTAGCCCAGTGTTTTCCATTTATTAGTTTGCGTATGTACATTTAATTATTATTAAACATTTCATCAAAATTTATCATAAAAATAACATCTCCTGAGCGGGGAATCGAACCCGGGCTCTCTCCGTCCGCGTTTTAAGCTTTTTTCTCAGGAACTAGATTTTTCCCGGGAGAACGGCTTATATCGTTAGATTCGTATTTAAATAGACTATATTTACAATTTTTTAATCAAAATCGTCGGAACCGTTATCGAGAAATAATTTTGTTTTCACATTTTTTCAGAGTTTTTGAGGGGTAGCGCCCCCAAATTTGGAGCTAAAATTCGTTTCTCGATTTCACTTCGGAGTATGATTTTTCTGAACATATATATGCTAAATTTCATCAAAATCGGCCCAGTAGTTTAGGCTCCAGCTCCAGGCGTCTACACAGACAGACGGACATTATTTAAAAACCACTTTTTTGGTCTCAGAACGTGTAAATCCATCAAAATCGAATTTTCG
The DNA here is from genome assembly GCA_951217055.1 of Gerris lacustris. Lineage (NCBI taxonomy): Eukaryota > Metazoa > Arthropoda > Insecta > Hemiptera > Gerridae > Gerris > Gerris lacustris. The sequence continues at coordinate 7,406,778 of OX578284.1, read as the reverse complement.
CGCCATCACAATACTTTCTCTTTATATGAAAAAGGAAAAAAGAAGGAGTGAGACACGTAGATAATAAATTGGCTAACAGAGAAGCAATCAGCAAGCATAAAGGGTCCGTAGCCAATTTTACAAATGTGATGAGTTCATTAACAGGCATAAATTGGCCATGCCAATATCAAGATGGCGGCCATTTGTTTTTTTAGCTACAAATATTGATTTATACATATTATAAACCTTCATTATTAATATACTTGAAACATTATACATATATAATATGCATTTTGATACATTTTTATTGTCCAAACGCAATGAAACTATTACAAAGTGTCTAGCCTAATCCGTTCCCGTGATCGTAATTTATTTTTTTTGGGGGGGGGGGGGGGGGGGGAAGCATTATTTTTACACAAAATATGTGACGTATTACGAATTCCTTAAAAACAATCCTTTACTTAAACGAGTAATGTCCTAACTCACCTTGAAATTATTTGTTATTACCAAACTTAGGCAACCACATTTATTCCAATAAATATAAATGTTTGTTATGATTTGTTGGTCTTTAAATAGATATAATAATAAATCTACATTAATTTATTTACTTTTACTTTTTTTCCTAAATATAAAATTAAGCCCGTTGCTACGGGCCCATGAGATCGTTTTTTATATTTCGACAAAGACTAGGTAACTATACGTTTTTGTTTGTTTAAAAATGTGTCCGTTGATTTGTTAAAAAAGAAATAGAAAGGGGTGACAAGAAAAACGTAATTTTTAAGGACACAAGACACAAAGATGAATTAGTTCAAAAATTCAGTGACAGAAATCTGTTTCAGACATCATGTGGTCAGACATTATGGTTAACTCTTTCTGTCGGATTGCATTGACTTTTGTGAAGCACTATATCTTAAAAACTATTGGCCCGATTTTAATTAAATTTGCATGGTAGGCCATAATTGGCCTATTATTGGATCAAAATAAATTGCAACCCTCTGCGCCCCATTCCTTTCTTCCGCGAGATCACAAACTTGTTTTTACTTCCATGAAAATGGAAGTATGGTGATAGCCTCCAAAACGTGATTCCGAGATCTCTGTAAAGAAGGGGTCTTACGAACCCGGGGATATCAGGAAAATCCGTTTCATATACATGTATGTCTGTGCGTACGTTCGTTCGGAACTTTAATCCTTTATAACATCGTTTCAAGACATCGTATCGAGATACGGCTTGCGGCATTTTTTAGAACTTTGAACGGAAAAACTGATGGCGCAAACCCGAACATCGTAGCTCAAGACGTTTCGGAGCTACAGTCACTTAAGCACGAAATCGGTCTGTCGACGATAACTTCAGTAGGCTTTATTTGATTTCAATTTTCTTTGGGGTAAATATATGTCCTATATGGTAGATTGTACCTATACTTTTTGAGCAAAATCAGACCAGCGGTTTGGGAGATATTGGTATTTTAGCGTTTTTTTAAAGGTTTTTTCGGAACCAAATTGCGGCTAAACTTTAAGTCGTATCGAAAAGCGGATAACACCAGTTTAACTAATTTTAAATAATCTGCAACTTTGGTCCTATGACTTTTTGTCGTAGGACCATCCCTTCTACCTTAAATAGTCATTTTTGTTAAATTTTCGACTTTAAGCTCTTAAATTATTCGAAATAATTGACCGATTTATTTTGGACCCAAATTGCGGCTAAACTGTAAGTCGTATCGAAAAGCGGATAACACCAGCGGTAACTGATTTTAAAAGATCTACAACTTTGGTCCTATGACTTTTTGTCGTAGGACCATCCCTTCTACCTTAAATAGAGATATGTTTTTCATTTTTTGTTAAATTTTTGACTTTAAGCTCTTAGTATCATGTGCAATAATTGACCGATTTAATTTCTGATTGGGGTGCTTAAACCACACATTAATGCCCTTTAAAACGAGAATTTATTATTGTAATTATTTGTAGTATTTATAAAGAAGAATAGAAATTTAAAAGAAAAGAAATGCCGTCTTATTTACTTTGTAAACTATAATTTTTATCAGCTGATTCCAAATTCTTTTATTATATTGTATAGGTAAAAAGTCCAGTCATGCACCATGACTTAATGAGCGAATTTTCAAAGAAATCAGCGTTTTATTGGCTTATGATAATATAGGAAAATTTTGGTTTAGAATTTGCTCGGGTGAAAAAAAAAAAAAATTGGTGCACAGGGGTACGGGGTACAAAAGTCAAAATAGTATTTACCCTTCAAGATGCATGTCGTTGGAAAGCTCTTTAAGAGTACAGTAATTGTTGTTATTTACACTTTTATCATATTTTCACATAAAAGGGGGGTAAAATGTAAAAACAAGTTATTTGACCCTATATGGTCAAAATTTGACCCCTAAATGGACTCCAAAAATTCTGGCCAACGAACTCATCCTTTCTTTTGATATTATTGACATTATAAAATTTGTTTGAAATTTTTAAGTGCATCCTAAGGGGAGATATCGTCTGGAGTGACACATATATACATACATATATACATACATATATACATACATATATACATACATATATACATACATATATACATACATATATACATACATACATAAAAAAAAGTGTTAAATTTTAGGAATCGATTCAGAATGGTCTAAAACGGATTTCCATGGAAAATTTTTTCAAAAATTCTCATTACAAAAATTTTGAAGCCATTGCAATAGCGTAATTTTCTTTGAAAATTCGCTAAAATAAGTATAAAGAAAATGTAAACAAACATTGAATAATTCAGTTTTTTGTTATAAAGGATACAGATTAACAAATTTGTTTTGTTTTCGCATAAACTTACCTTGAACTCTAGATGTAAACAAACCTCCTTTCTCTCTAATCTTTTTACATTTTACCGATATTTTTTAGGTAACATTTTATTTTTATGTTAACTATATATTTAATTGTGTTTGTTATCATTATTTTTGTTTAATTTTGGACTTTAATCGAAAACTATAATCGATATTAGCTGTTTGTATGATGTAGTTTATACTGAGTTCTCTCTTGCTGACGTATTGACACCGTAACATTTCATGGAAGTCATGTGTGGGATTTCCACACCAGTACTTATTTGACAATTATACTTTAAAAAAGTACTAATCCGATTTGGAAGAAATTTGAAAATTCAACACTGGGAATCGAAACATACCCAAATCTCATGTCACTCTTCATCCAATAATAGTAAAACAAAAAAAATGATGTGCCACACAAATTGTCAGACTTTTAGACTTCTATTTTAAAAATAGCTGAAACGAACAAATTTAAAGGAAAGGTGAAAATGGAACACTATTGAACGCGGCTTTAAATTTACCCTATATCTGTAATTGTAAACCTGAATCCTTGGAAAGCCGTGAGATGGATTAACTACATATCCATTAAACCTTTGTGAGAGAATAAATTGGATACGTGAATTGGGGGGGGGGGAGGCCCCAAATACAAGCAACCTTCATCTATTCAAACTCCCCCCTCCGTACCTGTGTAATTGAGGCTAGTTTGTTTTGTTAAAATACAAATTCTAACACAACATAAATTAGTTATTCTAACTTTTTCTCTTTAGTTGTTTTCAATGAAAAAATCTTCTTCCCGATCACATATTCTTAAAAGGCACCAAAAGATTTACTGTACACAAAATTCTAGCTTGATGTTAGTCAGACACTTTTTTGCACGCTATCTCCTGGACTACGTGCCTTGTGTATCTATTATTTTTTTTTTTTATATCAGTCATTCTTAATCTGGGTTCAAAAATACGTTTTATGAGCTAGAGATATTAACTAATCAACGTCATAAATAATACGTTATAGGGGTACAGATATCTATCAATCAATGTCATCTACAATAATTTCTCATCAAGTATAGATTAGATATCCATTGATTAATTTCATCAAAATTACGTTATAATATGAGCTACCGATATCTAACGATCAACGTCGTCTAAAATACGTTCTATGAGATAAAGATTATCTATGAAGATTATTCTATGAGATAAAGATGATCTCATAACGATCAACGTCATCAAAATTACGTTCTAAGAGATAAAGATATCTAATGATCAACGTCATCAAAAATACGTTCTAAGAGATAAAGATATCTAACGATCAACGTCATCAAAAATACGTTCTAAGAGATAAAGATATCTAATGATCAACGTCATCAAAAATACGTTCTAAGAGATAAAGATATCTAATGATCAACGTCATCAAAAATACGTTCTAAGAGATAAAGATATCTAATGATCAACGTCATCAAAAATACGTTCTAAGAGATAAAGATATCTATGATCAACGTCATCAAAAATACGTTCTAAGAAGTGCAGATATCCATCGATCAATATCATCTAAAATAATTTCTGATCAAGTACAGATATCCATTGATTAATTTAATCAAAAATACGTTGCAAGAGGTTCAGAAATCCACCGATCAATATGATCTAAATATCCGTGGATATCTGCTATGGATTAATGTCAAAGCCTATTTGTAATTTATGAAAAAGTAATAATCTATTAACACCCATTTAAAAAAAAAAATGAGATACATACTTATGAATATCTTGCAATATTATCAGAAATACATTATAATGGGTGTAATTTCAGCTTCCCCAGGTAGTAGAGGAAAGTGGGTATAAAAATGTATTACAAAATCTGGAACTTATTGACAAGTTAAGTTAAATATAGGTGTCTAAAAATTATAATAATAAATTCATATTTTTCTATAAATAAAATATTATTAGCTCGTTTAAAGTTCAGTATGATAATTATTATTATTATTTTATTTATTTATTTTTTTTTAAATAAGTTAAGTTATAAAAACAAACTTAACTTTATTTTTTTTTTTTTTCGTTAACAATAAAGTAAAGCCCTGTTTTCCCTCATCTTTCAAATAAGCATTTTTCCTTAACTAAAAAATGTTAAGAAGGAAAGTGATTATAAGAAGGATATATTTTAATTTTTAATCTCTCAAGAAAATTCAAAAGAAAAATCAAGTCAATGATAAAACGACAATTTCCTCCACATCTTAGCTTTTTAATAATAACTTTTTCCCCCCTTAAAAAATAATAAATTAAAAAATAAATCCGTAGCAGATTTTTTTTTTTACATCATCACAAAAGAAATTTAATTTTTACCTTTAACGTTATTATTTTGTTAGGGGAGAAAATTTTAAATTAGTAGATTTTATGAGATAATTAAAATCTGCCCGAAACAAGTCGTATTTACTAAACTTTTTCATATACAAGATCATAATTTTGTAGTTAATCATGTTCTATTTGTTAGTTAATAGTTTTAAAGTTTATTATTATTAAAAATATTTTATCAAATCTATCGCCCTTGGCAATAAATTTCTCAAAAACTAGATTTTCTCTTCGATTTTCAAAAGTTTTTTTTTTTCAAAAGCTTTACATCTTCGCACATGGACTACAATTTATTTTATTTTTTTTTGTGAGATAACAACCTTAAATTTAGAGTTAAATTTATTTTCTCGATTTCATTTCGTGGTATGTTTTATTTACATGTGTGCCAAATTTAATTGAAATTGGCAGAGTATAGTTTAGGCTTTACGCGTTTGCATGTGTGTCAAATTTCATTGAAATCGGCTTAGTATAGTTTAGGCTTTACGCGATTGCCTGTGTGCCAAATTTCATTGAAATCGGCAAAGTATAGTTTAGGCTTTACGCGATTGCCTGTGTGCCAAATTTCAATGAAATCGGCCAAGTAGTACAGACTGTTGGTCTGATAAATGACAGAAAACCGGCAGAATATTTTTGCTTCCGAGCTTACCGAAGGTAACGGAAGCTATATACGTGATCGTCCAGAGAACGAAAAAGTTTCCAAGACAGAAATCCGTTTTAGACATCAGGGAACGTTTTTGGTTCCGTTTCTGTCGGTAGCTCAATTTTTGCGAACCAACATATCTTAAACACTACTAGTCCGATTTTAATGAAATTTGGATGGTAGGTCATTATTAGACCATTGTTGGTCCCATATAGATTTCAACCTTCTTCGTCCATTCGTTTATCTTCTACATGCATATGAACATACATTTTTTTACACCCGTAGCTTCAATGTATGAAATTTTTATAGTTTATCGACAGTAACAGCAGGTAGCCCCAGATTAATTTGAACAGTCTGCGCTTTTTAACTTTTGCTAAATTGATACTTTAATTTATGTAAAAAATCAAAACAATTTTGGCAGATTAAAAAAACAGAAGAAACGTACAAATTAGATAATAATGGCTTGTAAAAGCATTAAACTGATAAAGTAACTGATAGGATAGGAGGGAGCTACGTGTTACACCAATTTGGAAGTCAATTTTTTTTTTTGTTGTTTGACAATAATAAGTAATTTATTTTGACATTTTCATGTTTAGGCTATGGAACATAAGTCAAAAACGTTACGTTGCTTTTAGCTTAAAAACTCAGAAAAGTATAACAGGGAGTTAGAAATGTATAGGAGGTCTGTAATCCAGGCAGATTATTTGTTTTTTAAGAAAAAAAACAAAAAACTTTTTCTGACTAAATACATTTAAATCTAAAAATGAAATTTTGGCGCCACCACAACACTTTCTCTTTTTAAATACAACATATATGAGAAAGTAATAAAAAGAGAAATTATCACCGTTAAAAAGAAAAATTCCTTTTAATTTTCTTTAAGTAGTTTTCCTTTTTTAAAAACTCTTATAGATAAACCTGGAAGAAAAATGACAACAGATAAGGTAGAAATAAGAAACGCTAAAGAAAAAAAGATTTCCTTCACATTTCCAAACAGAAAAGTGGAGGGAAAACTGTTAATAGATAAGGATAAATCTTGATAACACAAAAGTAAATGAAAAAAAAGGAAAAAGAAGAAGAACCCAAGCTACCTTTTTTTAACTCTCTAATGAAACGGATCAATCTCAGTGTTGCCAGACAGAAAAAAAATATAACCAAACAATATTTTTTTTTTTTAAATTATGTTTCGCTTGAAAAGATTAGTTTTTTTTTTATTAAGTAGAAATCCACTGTAAATAATTTGATGTTCGATGCAGATAAAGGACGTAACGCCCCTTCAAAAGCAAACTTACACTGGCTTTAACTCTGATTAAGACCGCTTTCGATTCAGTTAAACACCTGTCCCACATATTTCTTTTTTCTAAATTCTTATCATTTAATTTCTTTATCAGTTTAATTTCCCTGATTTCTTTTTTCTAAAGTAAAAAGAAAAATATCTGTTAAAAAAATGGAAGATTTGAGAGATATATGAACTTGAAATTCTGCTTGAATAAATATAAGAGATTTTTTTTTATTTATACACAAGGGTTGCCAACTCATTCATTCTTTCCTTTTTTCCGGAAAAAGAGTACACTAAAAAAAGACCAGGGGAAGGAAGAATCTAAATCAAGACCCTTAGATTATATTTTATATCTATAGAGGGAAGTATAAAAAAGAAAATATGAAAAGGGGTACAAATAAAGTAACTATATGAATCATTTCTCCTCCTTTATTTTAGGGCAATAAAATGATAATTTCATATACATATACATATTAGGGCAACACTGTTTTTATTTTTATTTACGTTTTACGGCCGAAATGTGTTAATATTAACTGTTATGTAAATGCGTTAGTCTTATGAATAGTTAAAAAATAAATGTTTTATTTTTATATATTGTTAATAAATATTATACATGTAAATTACAACGCAAAACATAAAATAACACAAATAAGAAAATATGTTTTATTTTTAAGGGTACGTAGCAACTTTTTATTTATTTTTTTTTTAAATTAACCACTTACAAATACCAAAAGGCGTCGGGTTCTATTACAAGATATAATTAAAGATATACTAATCAAGTTTATCTTGATAAAATTGACTGCCAATTAGTGTGGCACATAGCTTCCTCGCATCCTATAACGAACTTCATTGATATTATAAAAGGGTCATTCCATGCCAAATCACCCAATTTCAGAAAATTTTCTGCTTCAATGTCATGGATTTTTCTGATTTTTTTTTCTAGCAAACAACTCTATGAATGAAGCCCAGAATATTTTTTTTTAGATTTTTTACTTGAAAATTGTACCCGCAAGAATTTTTTGAACATTTTGATTTTTCCCCGAATTTGGTGTTCCGGGGTTACGACTTATTTCACTAAAATCTTAATAACTCCCGTGTTTTTTATGATATCATCACCATATTGGTATCAAATTAAAGCTAAATGTTTACTCTTTAAGAAAATATTAAGACATATTAAATTTTTATTTTTTTAAATTTTGTTTTCTTGCCCTAAATGTTGAAATTAAGGTTGTATATATGTCATACGATATCTCAGAAGGACCAAAAAATTAACAGTTGTTATTTTTTCAACAAATCCTCCTAACCAACTAGTTAATACAGAAAAAAAATCAAGAGGGTGTTCTTTTTAGTTTTTAAATTATAATTTTTTAAAGTTCTCCCGTTTTTATGCTTTTTTCGTTCTAGCCGGCACTCATAAAAATAAAATAATTTCCTTAATTAAACATTTTTTCTATTATATGCCATGGAATACATTAGTTTAATCATTAAAATACATCTATATAAAATACAATAATCTAAAAAAAAAAAATATATATATATATACTTACGTCTCCGGATCTACTTACCTATAGGTGTAATTGCAAAAAGAAATAATATTTCGAAAAAAAGTCATTCTTTATAAAGTCTCCTGTATGTTTTGGAATGAAGATCTATCGCATCAAACATTTGGTACCATGCACCCTGTACCCAAAAGGTACAAATTTCTGAAATTGGTCAAGTGAGAAGTGGTCTTATTTTTGATTTTTCGAGAAAATGTTATTCTTTATAAAAATAAATATTTTCTATTTTAAGATGATTTTTGATATAAAAAATTTGAAATGGATGTCAAAAATCCCCCCCCCCCTTTAATATTGAAAAATATTGAAAGTTGTGACTTTAATGTCTGTCGTCTGAATGTCTGTCGGTCGTCTGTGCATACTCCTAGAGCCTTAACTACTGGGCCGATTTTGACAAAAGTTGGCTTACATGTTCAGAAAAATAGTATATATCTTAGAATAGAAAATACTTATTTTTATAAAGAATAACATTTTCTCGAAAAATCAAAAATAAGACCACTTCTCTCTTGACCAATTTCAGAAATTTGTACCTTTTGGGTACAGGGTGCATGGTACGAAATTTTTGATGCGATAGATCTTCATTCCAAAACATGCAGGAGACTTTATAAAGAATGACTTTTTTTCGAAATATTATTTCTTGTTGCATTTATACCTATAGGTAAGTAGATCCGGAGGCACCCTGTATATAATATATAATTTTTTTATTTTATTTTTTATTTTTTATTTTTTTTTTAGATTATTGTATTTTATATAGATGTATTTTAATGATTAAACTAATGTATTCTATAGCAAATAATTGAAAATATGTTTAATTAAGGAAAATTTTTTTTTTTTATGAGTGCCGGCTAGAACGAAAAAAGCATAAAAACGGGAGAACTTTAAAAAAATATAATTTAAAAACTAAAAAGAACACCCTCTTGATTTTTTTTCTGTATTAACAAGTTGGTTAGGAGGCTTTGTTAAAAAATTAACAACTGTTAATTTTTTGGTCCTTCTGAGATATCGTATGACATATATACAACCTTAATTTCAACATTTAGGGCAAGAAAACAAAATTTAAATAAATAAAAATTTAATATGTCTTAATATTTTCTTAAAGAGTAAACATTTAGCTTTAATTTGATACCAATATGGTGATGATATCATAAAAAACACGGGAGTTATTAAGATTTTAGTGAAATAAGTCGTAACCCCGGAACACCAAATTCGGGGAAAAATCAAAATTTTCAAAAAATTCTTGCGGGTACAATTTTCAAGTAACAAATCTAAAAAAAATATTTTGGGCTTCTTTTATAGAGGTCTTTGCTAGAAAAAAAAATCAGAAAAATCCATGATATTGAAGCAGGAGGCTTAGGTGATTTGGCATGGAATGACCCAAAAGCCATTATTGCCTCATTTATTTAATTGTTTACCCCGTTTTTTAAAGCAAAAATTAAAGACCGTAGACGGTTGAAATTAATCCTGCTATCTGAGGTCTGCTTTCGCCAAACCCTCCGAATTTCATAAAAAAATATATGTGTGTGGCTCTCACGCATTAGAAGTGAAACTTATTATTTCAGTATTAAGAAATGGTTATGGGAAATTTAATATAAAAAAAAATATTGCTACGCTAAGGCAACCACATTTATTCCAATAAAAATAAATGTTTGTTTTGATTTGCTGGTCTTTAAATAGATATAATACAATTAAATCTGTAAAAATGTTACACTTGGACGAGTCTCCAACAAAAACTACGCTAAGGCAACCACATTTATTCCAATAAAAATAAATATTTGTTTTGATTTGCGGTCTTTAAATAGATAATAACTTATTTAAATTAATTTAATTAGTTTTTTTGCTTCCGAGCTTACCGAAGGTAACGGAAGCATTGTGTTCACTTTTGAGAACAAAAAAGTTTTATGCCTCTGATTTTAAAAATTCCAAGACAGAAATCCGTTTCAGACATCAGGGAACATTTTTGGTTCCGTGTCTGTCTGTCTGTCTGTCTGTCGGTTTGTGTGTCCACGAATCGTGAAACGTGCGACGGTAACTTGAGTAAATGTTGCTCGATTTTGATAAAATTTGGTAGACGCATGTTTAATTTACTAATGCTCAGGTCGAGTTCGTTGGACAACGTTATCCGTTCAAGCGTTCACGCGCAACGCTCGCGTAAACGTGAACTTCAAATTTAAAATTGGAATTTTCGGTCGGTAAAAAAATCAAACCTTATCTATTCAATGAGACGAACATTTTTTACAAATACAATTTTTTAGTAAAACCTACAGCGACACCCCTATAAAGTGTTAAAGATCGCTAAAAAATGTTAATTGTTCTTACACAATAAACAATAAAGTAATAAAACTTTAATGTTAATATAACAATAAAGTACATGATAGGATGCGAGGAAGCTATGTGCCACACTAGTTGGCAGTGTATTTTTCTAAGTATACAATTAAGCCCGCTAGTCTAATTATAATCTATCTAATATTAGGCTTATATACCAATTTTGTGTTCCCCCTATCTGTCAATGAGCGTAATGGTTAGCTCGATAGCTTCATATTCGAAAGGTCGGTGGTTCACAACTCGCTCGAGGTAAAGATTTTTTACAGATAAATCTTTCACCAGCATTAGTCTCGAAACAACTTCCGTTTCATTACTTCTGTTACACAAATTTCATTACAATTAATCTGTAAAAATGTTGGAAACTTGGACGAGTCTCGAATCGGAAACTTCGTTACACGATGTCACTATATGAAAAAATTCACTCTACCGCCGCCAAAGAAGTTTCACTTCAAAAATCAGAAGACTACTTTTGAAGATAAAGGTGCAAATAATTGTGTATTTGTGCGCCACGTAGAAGAGAAACATATGGGCGTAGAGGGTTGAAACGTTTATGAGACTAACGATGGGCTAATCACGACCTACCTTCCAAATTTTATTAATAAACAGGTCAAGTGTGTGCTAGTCAGCACACAGCGAGGGTCCGTAGGCCACACTATATAGTGTTAAACTGTAAAGTGTATAAACAGTGTTTTTTTAAAATGCTAAAAAGCTTACTTTGAACCATTCTAAGGGTCTGATATTCTCAAAACACACTCTGATAAAGTATTTTTTTGCCACTGAACCGGACTACAACCATATAAATACATCGAAAAGACCATAATTATAAAAAAAAACGTATTTTGTCAATAAAAAATAAAATAATATTTTTTTCGAAATTTCCAAAAAGTGGTATCTTTACTTTTGGTCGAAGAATGTTCAGGATTTTTTTCAGATTTTTTGCACTTCACATAAGCGAGATAGAGGGGGGGGGGGGGGGGGGGGGACACGTTTCAAACCCTCTTCAAACTCGCTTACGCTCGCCCTATCAAAGTTATAACCAAAGAATTATATATTTTTATAATCAGCTCGACTTACCCTTTCATATGATAGTGAGGGGTATCGAAAAAAAATAATAAAATTTTAACCCTTAAGTTTTTTTACCCTAATTGTTTTTGAAAAATATTTTTTTTGTCACTATATTTTTAAAATATTTGGGCAGGTACAAGACACATACATGGCAAATTTCAAAGTGATCGGACGAAAGGTGTAGCCGTGAGAGCACGCGAGAGGACGGACGGACAGACACACGCTGGAAAATCTAAGGGTCCTTGGTTTTGCCTACGGACCCTAAAAACGGCCAAATAGTTTTTAAGATCTGTTGGTTCACAAAAATTGAATGACAGACCGACGATATAATAATTAAAAAATGTTTTTAAAACTTTCTCTTTAAATAACAGTTATATTTATTATTAATTAAATTTATAATAAAATTCTAAAATATCTTTTAAATCGTTTCTATTTTAAAATTGAATTATTTAATGAAGATAAAATTATTTATTATAATTGTCGAATAAAACCTTTAAATTACTTAATAATTGTTTTATTAAGATATTGACAAATGTTTCTAAGTCTTTATTTAGATTAGGAGTTAAAAGAGAGATGAAATGAAAGTTATAGATCTTTGTTTAGGTCTGTGTTTTAAGACTAAAAGGTATTTCGTGTAATAAATAGAGTCGGTGGCAACACTGAGAGGGAGAGAATACCTTCTGTATTCTACCTAACCGCTACACAACAGAGACATTATAATAAATTTGTGATTCCAATTATGGTTTTGGGTGAAATTAAACTAGTCTTTGTTTTGATTCACTTTAAGTTACAAAATTGAGGGAGACGTGAATTAATGTTTATGATTTTGCTTTGATTGTCATAAAACCATTTGTCGTTTATTAATTATTTAAGTAAACAATGATTTTGTTTGACAAAAGATAACATTTATGTTTCATAGAACAGCTATTTCATCAAAGATGACATTAACAATACGGTGTGTAATGTTTTTGAAAGCGTGTTTTTATTAAATCACATTTGTTGCTTATCTAGATTCTGATGTATTCAACACTGAACTAAAAGTTGCCTGAATGAATAAATGTCAGAGGTCTTGCTGGCAAATCTGTGATAATATCGATAAAAGCTTATCGCATCGGTGCTCTTTATTTAGATTTTTGTTTACCCCTGTCAATTCTGTAGTTATTGTCTGGTCACGTAGTAGGTAATTTACATATTTTTTTTTGTTATTTGATCTAAATCTAGGCTTAATCCAAATCAAGCGTTACACATAACGTGATTGATTTTCAATCTTGTAGTATCTAGTATTATGTAACACTATAATAAAACTCTAAACTTGCATTTTGTAAGCTCGTTCAAAACAAGACTAATTTATATTTTTGACATAACATATTAAATCGACGTAAACAAACAGTAACTTAGTAACCATTAAATAATAATACACAACATTTCCCTCCCCTTTAAGAAGTTACGTAGCGAGCTCTTAGATGGTCGGCATGCTTTCGTTCTTCTCGTCCATCAACCAACACCCGATATGATAAGTCACCTGTACGCTGAATCACCGACCCTTCTTTGTATGACTTCCCGTCTTTTGATAGCGACCATACTTCGTCCCCTTCCGAAAAAGATCTTGCCCTTGCCTTGCGATCATGATAGACTTTTTGATTAACAAGTTCTTGATCGATATTGTCTTCCACATTTGGCTTGAGAAGATCTAGGCGAGTCGTTAATCGGCGACCAATCATTAGCTCTGCGGGTGATCTTCCTGTAGCCCGAGATATCGAATTACGGTACGATAGCAAGAACTGCTGCAGAGCAATGTTAACGTCAAGTCCAGCCTTCTTTGACGCCTTCATTTTATCCTTAAAAGTCCTCACAAACCTCTCAGCCAACCCATTTGAGCGGGGGTGATACGGCGTTGTTTTTATATGTCTCATGCCATTCTCTCTGCAAAATTTATCAAATTCTGCTGAAGTGAATTGCGGACCGTTGTCCGACACAATGCTTCTTGGTATCCCAAACCGCCCGAATATTTGTCTTAATAGTGAAATTGTTTGATTTGTTGTTGTACTCGTCGTAGGGCAAATCTCTAACCACTTAGAGAAAGCGTCAACAACAACAAGCCAATACTTCCCCTGAAATGGTCCTGCATAGTCGATATGAATTCTCTTCCAGGGTTTCGCTGGTGTCGTCCATGAAAAAAGTGGACTTTCTATTTCTCGAGGCCTTGTTTGTTGACAGGGCACGCACTCCTTAACGAATTGTTCAATATCTCTATCCAACCCTGGCCACCAGATATAAAATTTAGATGAGGACTTCATTGAAGTTACGCCAGGGTGTCCTTCGTGTAGAATCTGTAGAATGTCTCTTCTCATTGTACTAGGAACTACAATGCGGCCCAGCCACATTAATACTCCTTCCTCGAATGACAATTCCTCTTTCTTTTCAAAATATGTCCAGAGTCCAGCTGTAATGTCGTGTTTTGTAGATGGCCAACCTTGTTTTTTGTATTTCACAACCATTCGCAGTAGCTCGTCATTTCTTGTTTCCATCTGTATCTGTGCTTTTGTCACTGCTAAATCCGGAAATCGCAAGTGGAATAAATGGCCGTTTTGTAAGTCTCCTATCCCTTCAGCTTTTGATGTTTCCATTGTCTCTAGTGGTAGTCTTGACAGAGCATCTGCCGGTGAATTATTCACTCCCTTCGTGTATTCTATGTCGTAGGAATACGCTGATAAGACTAAAGCCCATCTAGATATTCTGTTGGCTGTGGTTTTTGGTATTTCCTTATTTGCCCCAAAGATAAATTCTAGTGGTCTATGGTCAGTCCTAATAATGAATTTCTTCCCAAAAAGGTAGTGATTAAATTTTGTTATCCCAAAAATTATTGCCAATCCCTCTTTTTCGATAGTCGCATATTTTAATTCTGATTGTGTTAATTTCCTAGAGGCGTACGCTATTGGTCTTTCCGAGTTATCCCTAAACCTATGAAACAGCACTGCACCTATACCTACTCCGCTAGCGTCACAGCTAACTATCAGTGGTAGTTCTGAATCAAAATGAACAAGAGTATCTGAAGATGATAAGCACTGTTTTAATTTTCTGAAAATAGTTTCTTCGGCATCCATCCAACTCCATTTGACATGTTTTTTAGTTAGCCGATGTAGAGGAGCACATATGGTTTGGAGATGGGGCACAAATCGAGCATAATAATTTATTGACCCTAAAAAAGATTTCAACTCCGTTACATTCCTTGGTGGCTGCATTTCCTTAATAGCTTTGATGTGTTCGTCAGTAGGGTGGATACCTTCTGCGTCAATTCTGTGACCAAGGTAAGTGACTTGCTGCTGACCCCAACGACATTTCCCCTTTTGGATTTTAATTCCACTTCCCTTTAACCTAAGTAATACCTCTGACAATCTTGAATTATGTTCCTCTAGCGTTTTTCCTTGTATGATAATGTCGTCGAGGAAGCAAGCTACACCAGAAATTCCTTCTAAGATACAATCCATTGTTCGCTGAAACAATGATGGCGCAAAATTAACTCCAAAAGGAAGCCTTTTGTATCTGAAATACCCTACATGTGTTGTTATAGTAAGTAGTGACCTGCTCTCTTCCTCTATAATAAGTTGCAGGTACGCATCTTTCAAATCGATGGTTGAATAGTATTTTCCTCCGCTTAGCTTAGCCGTCACTTCTTCAAATCTAGGTAAGGGGTACTTTTCCAATACTGTGTACGGGTTAATAGAAACTTTAAAGTCCCCGCATATCCTAACTTTTCCGGTAGGCTTCACTACAGTTACGATCGGTGAAGCCCACTCCAAAGGGGTCTGTGATGGATCTACTGGTTCAATTACCCCAATCTCAACTAGCCGCTTAAGCTCTTTTTCCACGGACTCCCTTAGCGCAAAAGGAACCGGCCGTACTTTGTGAATTACTGGCCTCGCTGTATTCGTTACATGTACTTTTGCCTGATGTCCTACAATTGTTCCCAACTTGTCCTCAAATAACTCTTTAGATTCAGTTAACAGTGATTCTATGTTGTGGGGGTTATCCTTTTCTTTAGTCTCTGAAAGAGAGCACAGCTTTGCACCTTCAGGTAATGGTAGCCCAAATTCAAGAACCCAGTCTAGTCCGAACAACGGAACGTCCTTATGTTTAACTACTGTCACTTGTAATTCTTTATTCCTCTTAAACGCCTGGACCCTAACCTGTCCCTGTCCAAGTGTTTCTATAGGAACTCCTGTATACGCTACCAACCCAGGAACATATGACAATTTGGGAGAACCAATTTGTTTCCAAATGTCTTCACTTATTATTGTTCTAGCAGCCCCTGGATCATACAACATAGCTAACCTCTTACCGTTAATTTTGACATCTAACATTACTTTGCTAACGTTCCCCGTATGTAAGTTTACATTTCTAATAGCATCCGCTTCATCGCTTTCTGAACCTTCATTTTTTCTTTCTTCGACTCTCCTTACTTGTTTTCTTTGCTCTTCTCCAACTATTACCGCTTTCCCTTTTGTTAAGCACACCCTTGCAAAGTGATTTTCCCCTGAACAAACTAGACATTTTTCTCCCTCCGCCTGACAACGTTCCCCTCTTCTATGTCGGAAGCCACCACATCCTAGACAGTGCTTCCCCTTAACTAGCTCTCTTGGTGCTTTTCCGCTGTTCCTGTACTGTTGACTGCTTTTAGCCGTAGACCTACTATTATTTCTATTTGAAACATTGTTCACTCCCTCACTGCCTTCGATTAATTTTGGACCGGCGTTCCTCTCGATGTCAGAGAGTTTCTTATGTTGTAAGGAGACCTGTTCTAGTTGAATCGCGGTTGCCTCTACATCTTTCAATGTAGCAGCATTTGTGGGAAAATTTTTTATTAACTCCTTCTGCCACTCTGAATTATTTATTCCTACAAACAATTGATCTCGTATTCTTTCTTCTAATGTGCTACCGAATTCACAACGGTTAGCCTTTGCTCTTAAGCTGTTAACATAGTGTGCTACTGACTGTGTGCTGTCTCTTGTGTGTAACGTAAATTCTCTTCGTTCACTCTGTATCAAAACTTTCTTTGCATATAGTCTGTCTAAAACTTCCTTTAATTCCCCAAACGATATCTCGTTCACATTCTTAGGTTTAAAATGATCAAAAAGAACCTTATAGCATACTGGCCCTATTTTAGATAACAAAAGAATAGCCTTATACTTGTCACAATCAGCCCCTTCCAGGCCAAACAATAACAAGCTTGTTTCGAATCTAGATATGTAGTACTCCCATTCCTCCCTAGATTCGTCAAATTGTTCAAATTTGAAGTTTTTTATTGCTTGACCTATAGCATTTGATTTATTATTACCCTGAGTTATGACACCTCCTCCCTGACCACTAGAACTATTATTAGGTAAATTTAAGATCATACCATCAACACTGACATAAGATTGATTATCGTCTGATTCTGAATCTCTTCCAACCTCCGAACTTCCTTTGCGTCTGCTTTGCCGGTTCTTTTCGCTATTCCGATTTGTTTTCACTCCTTCCACCACTCCTTTCTTCTTTCTACCCGGCATCCTCGTCGCCAAAATGTAGTATCTAGTATTATGTAACACTATAATAAAACTCTAAACTTGCATTTTGTAAGCTCGTTCAAAACAAGACTAATTTATATTTTTGACATAACATATTAAATCGACGTAAACAAACAGTAACTTAGTAACCATTAAATAATAATACACAACAAATCTACCTAAACTAAACGCTGCAACTAGTGATTTTGCTTATTGTTATGCCTCTATATCATAGAGTTTAAGGGATATCTAAAGCCTCGTCTAGACTGCCGAACCGAACAGTGGATATGAGCCGAGCATTGTTCTCTGCGCATGCCCAGACTGAGATGCACAGGCGCACTTTAGACTGGGCATGCGCAGTCTGAGATGCACTGGCAAACTTTAGACTGGGCATGCGCAGATACCAATTCTCGGCTAGTTTCCTCTGTTTAGTTTAGTAGTGTGGACAAAGCCTAACATGGCTGACACCGAGCTTAATAGCAGCAGTATCTGCTGTCGTTGGAAAAATCAATAAAATAAATGTATAACAAGCTAAAGAAATAGCAAGCATATGGGTTTAACAAATTTTCAGGTAAATGAACAACAAAACATGATGTACTCAATATGAGTAGTTTAGCAAGTCAATATTTATGACATTAGAACTAGACCGAGAATTAACGCTTATAATCATAAAGTACTCAATTAGTACCTGTACCTTGTACAATCAATTAGAAATTCAATGTTTAAGTTTTTGGTAGTATTCATAGTACGGAAAGTTTAAATTTTAATTTAAATCAAATTATAATTATTATTAACACTGGGAGACAGACAGAGAAAAATAGACACCAGCGCCGGGACTTGAACCAAGGGCCTCTACATTTCCAGTGTAGCGCTTATTCTTATTAATTATTTAAAGGCAGTAACGTAATTAATAAACGTGTAACAGTTGCTAGATAACCAATAGCAATCTTCTTTGAGTGGGGTATCAAATAAATGCTACTGTACTGATAAGGATTTGTTGACAAGAGTCTGTGGGGACGGAAGCACAAGGAATAGACCTATAAGACAAGGACCAGTGACCACGTGATCACTTTAATGCTCGCTTGGGAGGTTTAGTATAGGGGGGGGGGGAGCATAATGAACCACTTTTCAAATCGGATTGTTCCTTCTTCCTTCTACCCCTTCCTTGCTCTGAGGGGGGAAACACTCAGTGACTTCTACTTGTCTTCATAAATTTATTTTTATCTATATAGCCTAAACGCGCGTAAAAAACGCATGTTATGAACCCACTTTAACGCAAAATGCTCTTAGTTTGAGGCGTCAATAGTTTACTAATCTATTTTTATTATTTTATTGCGATAACGGAGTTGAACGTGCTGCGATCTTTTGGTATGGAAATGAAACTATGCTTGACCTTCTCTTTTGAAAGACAAAGATTGACTTTCTACATTCAAATATAGCTTAACTACAGCTGTTTGAAACTTTGACATTCTTTTGTTAATAAAGCTGTAAATAAATTAAATATACCAACATTTTAACCATTATCAATCATGATATTGAGAAACCGGAAATATTGCGTTTATGGTTTGAAATAGATAGTATGAATTACTGCCGAGAGATGGCAGTAGTTGTTGCGAGTGTGTTTTAAAAGGTTTTCTTCTTTATTATCAGTAAGTTTTAGAAGTGTATAAGTGGATCATTGGTTTCCAGTGGTTTCTGGATTAGTTTTGACAAGTCCTAGATAAGTGAATTAGCCAGTTTTAGCTTTAACACACACTAAAAGTATTTGTTAAACCCAGTTTTTCTAAAGAATTCCTCAATTTACAAAAAAACCAAATAGATTGAGTGAGAAAAAAGTATTTGATATTTCCAAATTAAATAGGTAGACGCACCTAAGGTGATTTCTAGTTTCTTAGTAATCCGGATCTATACCTAACGAACGAACCTATTGGGGTACAAACAAACATGAGAACGAAATGGTACGTACGACAATTAAGTTGTCTCTATCTCCTATGCATGTGACTGATCTTAGTTCATTTAAACATATTTTTTTCTCTTCAAAGTATTTTTTATATTACCTATTAATTAATTAACTTATTTATTGTTGTTTTTTTTTCGATTTCAAATTACTTACCGCGAAACATTAACTGAAATACAATAACATTTTTACTGCACAAAATACAAAACATAATGGCAAATAAAATACAAAATTGTACGTACGCAAACTAGCATCTAGCACGGTCAAATATTATTAATTGCTTATTGCGTCAAACAAGGATTCATTCGAGCTAGTGTGTCTTTTTTAATGTATTTCTTGTTGCGTCAACATACTGCTTCGTTAGTGTTTTTACTTTTCCTCACCTTCTCCAAAGGTATAATAGAAAAGTATTTTTTTTTGTATTTGTTAATACGTCAACACTGTTCTGCTTGTCCTTCTTCGTACACTTTCGTTCTCGTTTGTTCGTATTTGTTGTTGTCAAAACTGTTTCGTTTGTCCTTCTTCGTACAAGTTCGCTCTCGTTCTTGCTTGTTTGCATTTGTTATTATGTCAACCCTGTTTCGTTTGTCCTTCTTTTTACACATTCGTTCGTGCTTGTTTGTAATCGTTGTTATGTCATCAACACTGTTTCGTTTGTCCTTCTTTTTACACATTCGTTCGTGCTTGTTTGTAATCGTTGTTATGTCATCAACACTGTTTCGTTTGTCCTTCTTTTTACACGTTCGTTCGTGCTTGTTTGTATTTGTTGTTATGACAACACTGTTTCGTTTGTCCTTCTTCATACACATTCGTTCGTGCTTGTTTGTAATTGTTGTAATGTCAACACTGTTTCGTTTGTCCATCTTTTTACACATTCGTTCGTGCTTGTTTGCACTTGTTGTTATGACAACACTGTTTCGTTTGTCCATCTTTTTACACATTCGTTCGTGCTTGTTTGCACTTGTTGTTATGACAACACTGTTTCGTTTGTCCATCTTTTTACAAATTCGTTCGTGCTTGTTTGTAATTGTTGTAATGTCAACACTGTTTCGTTTGTCCATCTTTTTACACATTCGTTCGTGCTTGTTTGTATTTGTTGTTATATCAACACCGTTTTGTTTGTCCTTCCTCATACAAGTTCGTTCTTGCTTGTTAGTGTTAGTATTTGTTGTTATGTCAACCCTGTTTCGTTTGCCCTTCTTCGTACACGTAATAGCCTAAATTTGAAAACAAATGTAATAACACATTTTTCATTAAATAATTTCTCGTTTATAAAATAGAAAAAAAAATCCCTATTTATTTATTTTTTAAAAAAATATTTTTTTACAGTTATTTAATCTATAACCCTACAATTATAGATATGTATCTTGTTTTTTTATTGGATGAGGTATTTTCAGAATTAAAAGTAATTTTATATTTTTGAGAGCAACAGGAAATCAATATAATAACTCGTTCTTTAATTTTTATTATTATTATTATTATTATAGATCAGCTGTTATAATTGATTTTTATAGATCAGCTGTTATTGTTATTTCTTTTATATTAGATGAAGGTTTAGAATTATTTAATGATATCTAAAAGTTTATTTTATTAGATTGACAATGTCCGTCGTAAAAACTTTCTCTTGTTAAAAAAACGAATCTTTTTTTAAAATAACGGAATAAAAGAAAGTAAAATTATAAGTTGTTAAATAAATTATTTTTCCTTGTTCTTTTATTATTTAAAAGCTTTATATAAAGTTATTCTCTAAGAAAATGCATTAAAACATTTTAAACTATATTGTATTATTCTTATTATAATTATTATAAAGGTAAAACTACTCTACACATCATGGGCAAAAAAAACCATGTCGCTTCACGAAATACGTCACGGAAGGAGTGGGGGTACTTGTTAATTAAGCACCCTCCCGTTGGAAATCACCGCCAGCTAATCACCTCTTATGAATTGAGAGGTGGTTAGAATAGAAGTGGTTAGTGGTGGTTAGAAGTGGTTATAGGTGGTTAGAAGTTATTAGAGGTGGTTAGGAGTGGTTAGAGGTAGTTAGAAGTGGTTATAAGTGGTTAGAGGTGGTTAAAAGTGGTTAGAAGTGGTTTGAGGTGGTTAGATGTGGTTAGAAGTAGTTAAATGTGCTTAGAAGTGGTTAGAGGTGGTTAGAAGTGGTTATAGGTGGTTAGAAGTTATTAGAGGTGGTTAGGAGTGGTTAGAGGTAGTTAGACGTAGTTAGACGTAGTTAGAGGTGGTTAGAAGTGGTTATAAGTGGTTAGAGGTAGATAGAAGTGGTTAGAGGTGGTTAGACGTGGTCAGATGTGGTTAGAAGTAGTAAAATGTGCTTAGAAGTGGTTAGAAGGGGTTAGAGGTGGTTAGAAGTGGTTAGAAGGTGGTGATTTTCAACGGTAGGGCGCTTAAGTAACAAGTACCGGAGTAGTTTTAAGGACTTGATGGTAATTTACAATGCAGCATTATCGATAAAGAATTTATTTTTCCCTGGAAAACGACATATATGGTCAAATATGTATTTGACTGGACTAAATTTGATCATTAGGGTCCGTAGGCAAAACCAAGGACCCTTATATTTTCCTGCGTGTGTCTGTCCGTCCGTCCTCTCGCGTGCTCTCACGGCTACACCTTTCGTCCGTCCGTCCTCTCGCGTGCTCTCACGGCTACACCTCTCGTCCGATCACTTTGAAATTTGGCATGTATGTGTCTTGTACCTGCCCACATATTTTAAAAAATATAGCGACTTAAAAAAAAATTTTTCAAAAAAATTAGGGTAATAAAACTTAAGGGTTAAAATTTTATTATTTTTATTCGACACCGTGAGGGGTATCATATGAAAGGGTACGTCGAGCTGATTACAAAAATATATAATTCTTTGGATATAACTTTGATAGGGCGAGTATAGGCAAGTTTGAAGTGGGTGTGAAACGTGTCCCCTTCCCCCTCTATCTCGCTTATGTGAAGTGCAAAAAATCTGAAAAAAATCCTGAACGTTCTTCGACCAAAAGTAAAGATACCACTTTTTGGAAATTTCGAAAAAAATATTACTTTATTTTTTATTGACAAAATACATTTTTTTTTTTATAATTTTGGTCTTTTCGATGTATTTATATGGTTGTAGTCCGGTTCAGTGGCAAAAAAATACTTTATCAGAGTGTGTTTTGAGAATATCAGACCCTTAGAATAGTTCAAAGTAGGCTTTTTAGCATTTTAAAAAAACACTGTTTATACACTTTACAGTTAAACACTATACAGTGTTGTCTACGGACCCTCGCTGTGTGCGGACTAGCACACACTTGACCTGTTTATTTTTAAATAAAAATCATCGAAACTGTTCATGAGATTTATTCCTTGACTTTGCATGCAGATTTTAGAGGCAGCGCCCTCGAAGTTTGATCTAAAATGTATTTCTTGATTTCGCCTGGGGATGTTTTTTCTCAATATGAATGTATAAATTTTATCTTAATCTGTTTAGTACTTTAGGCTCCACGTTTTGCACAGAAATTAATTTATAAAACTACTTTAATAGACTTAAAAGAGTTTAAATCCATAAATATTTTATCATTGAATGTTTGTATACCCTCACAATACTTTATCTTTATATTTACAACGTATATATGAGAAAGTAAAAATCGGTTCAGATCTTGAACAAAACTTCCTCATGTAGGTACATAGTGATAATGTATTCAAAAAGTGTAAAAGTAAATAAATAAAGAAAGAAAGAATTAAAGGCACTACATTTTTTATTTTTTTATTTTTATTATAATTACTGTATTAAGGATAAAAAATCCCAATACAGGGAGGTTACAAAATAAGGCCATTATGCCAATAAATTTCAAATTACATAGTAAGTAGGTGAATAAAATAATAAATACTAAACATTAAATAAAAAATCAGTTATCTGAAAATGATAAAGAAGAAAAATCATAAGAGAATTATTCTTACAAAACAAAAAGGGTATTTAAATAAATTCAGCAATTCTTTGAATATGTTATCTGAACATGATTAAGAAGAAAAATCATAAGAGAATTACTCTTACAAAACAAAAAAGGTATTTAAATAAATTCAGCAATTCTTTGACAAATATGTTCCCCCTTTGTTTCTTAGCTATACTATTTAATCATTTCATTAAGCAACCTACAAATAATAACCGTTACATTGAATTATTCATTTCGTGTAAACGATCTTAATTTTAGAGCTGAGCTCAAAAAATAAAACAAATCTTTTAATTTTGGTTTCCCATCAATTCTGAGCAACATTTCAAGGGAAGCATTGTCTGTTATATATTTGCCAAGAAACTGTGTTCTAGGATGATGATAGACTGGGCACTCCGTGAAGAAATGGAATAAACTTTCCTCGGTTTCCAATTCACAAACAGAGAAAATGTCCTCTGGGTCCCAAGAATACGAATCTCCCTTGATATAAAAACCAACTTTCTTTGACCAAGCCACTCTAGCCTGGCTGACAGCTCTTCTCTTTGTGTAGTCAAATCGACTGCCCATGTTAAATATTGTTCTGTCCCCTCATCAACTTTAATGTATTTATACAGAGCATTGTATTTAGAATCATATGCTCTTCTTATATCCTCCTGGTAGAGTTTCTCTTTGTAACATGAAATTATTTGTTTATTGTATTTAATAACTTGCTCAGCATTATTATGTTCCCATACTCTACTAAATCCTAGAGAGCACACAATCTCCTTGAGTTGGCTCACCCAGTTATAAAGGCACTACATAGTTAACAATATACCGATAAGAAGCCGTAGAGAGGTAACTCCATGTTTTCTCCCATCCTAACTTCCTTAAGCGCTTGCGCAGCGTTTCGTTCAGCGTTCAGGTTATAAACAAAGACAGATATACTATTCAAATACAATACTAACTTTTTAAAAGGATGGCTTAAAAATGAAAAACAATTGCATATTAAATGCTTACTTAAGTAAATGGTTGATTCAAAAAATCAAAACAAAAATAAAAACAAGAGGGAAAAAGAGAGAAGACTGGAAGGTTTCATTCAGGTTAGAGTCAACTCGAGAAAGTTTGGATGGAACCAACTTTCCACGCGTCAAGATAAGACGGCCATAGATTAAATTTGACACGCGTCAAAAACGCGTTCTATGAATTGTGAGAACTGATTCGGAATCTATATAGCACTTAGCACAATATAAGATCAGCCGCTTAATTTTATACAGAATCGAAGCAGCTGGCCAATCTGTAATGACCTAATAAGCTGTTGAACGGGACTAAAACTACCAAGAAAAAAAAAATCTCTAGCTGCTGGATTTGAGAATCTCATATGAATCGTAATCTGAACGGTGCTGATCGCATCTTCATTTCGTTTGAATCTTTCATTCGTGAATCGGATTCCGGAATCTCTATAGTGTGAATGGAGCCTTATGGAACAAAAAGTTTTTAACAATTCTGTTTATTTTTATCATGTAAGACGAAGAGCTCTTTGTAAGACCTTATTCCTTGGGACTTCATAACAATGATGTCTTAGGTTCAACTAAGACATTGTGGGACTTCATAATAAAGGTACAGAATTGTGGTGCACAAAGTGGCTAATGCACTCTTCATTGACATTTATAAAATTTACAAGTTTTTCAAAAACGTTTTGAAAACGCTTTTGGTATTCAAAACCCCATGGAAACTGTGATTTCAAAACATTTTGAGTTCAAGGTCACAACAGTAAATTTTTGATTTTGTATTGGAAACTGTTTTGAAAAAAAAAAAAAATAGCATGGAAACGGGGATTGAATTGAAAACAGAAGTGAGACATGCGCAGTAGGTATGATGAGCAGAGATATGATAACATGACTTAACTATAACTAGTCTGGGAGTTTATAGTATTCAAAATTGTTGTGAAAACTGTTTTAAAAACTCCTCATGGAAAAACTTAATGTTTGAAACCAAAACAGTTTTCAAAATTCTCAGCATTTGTGACAACTGTGTAACTGGCTTCAAACTTGTTGAAGCCTTTGCTATTATGGTGCATCCAGGAGTAAAGGAATGCATTGCGATAGGTTAAAAATTTGTTAACTATTCCATTTTATATAATAGGTTTGTTCCAACCAAGCAGTGTCCCGTCCACGGTATCTTCACGGGCATGCGCAATGGATAAAAGCTGTTCCAACCCGACTTATGACAGTTTCGTACCGTCCTCCAAACTGTTCCAACCCAAGATCGTTTGCAAACCGTTTAGTGTACGGTCCAAACGATCCTCTGACAATAGGTTCGTTCCAACCAAGAATTGTACCGTCCGCGGGATCGTCACGGGCATGCGCAACGGATAAAACCCGTTCCAAGCCGACTTGTGACAGTGTTTCGTATCGTCCACGAAACTGTTCCAACCCCGGCAGGGATCGTTTGCGAACTGTTCACTGTACGGTCCCAACGATCCTCTGACAATACCAAGTACTGGTTTGTATGACATGCGCAGTTATGTCAATCGTCACACATGTCAACAGGAAGGTTCCCTAACTGTTAGGTTTCCTTGAATGTTTTCAATATGGTGCGAATTGTATTCCTAAACCCGTTCCAACCTGACTGATTTTATTACAGTACAATGTTAGCGCATGCGTATAAACCCTGTTCTAAACAATTCCCAAACGATCCGCGGGATGATACAGAGGACGGTATAAATAGAAGGGTTGGGACAAACATAATATATATCTAATAAAATTTTCCATTTGAGTAACAGTTTTCCCATGAGTTGTCTTGACATGGTCATGTTATCATTGTCTATTGTTCAAGTAAGTTGTTGAGTACACATGTATAGAAGTAAGTTGTTGTGAATGTTGTTACTTTATCCAGCTGCGTTTGAAGATGCTTGAAAGATTCTCTTTGTTTTGATCTCTTACACTGGTAAGTGCCAAGGTACGGCTTAGCTTTCTCTTCAAACATTACAACAAAGAAATATTCAGGTGAAAATCTTCACCTTTGTTTGTCTCCAACACACTGCTTTCCCCTCTTTTCACATTAAGATTTGTCTCTTTCCATATTCCTTTTGTATATATATATATTATTTATAACACAAAAACATATACAATCTACAATGCAAAAAGACTCACATGGGATGTCAACATATGGATCTATAGGCAGACAGACCGACGGATAGACACGGACCCAAAAATGTTCTCTGATGTCTGAAACAGATTTAGGTCTTGGAATTTTTGAAATCGGAGCCATAAAATATTTGATCTCCAGTAGGGGAAAAAAATTATGATTTTGAAATAGTTTAGAGGGACTAAAACAGGTCTTTTTATCCCTAAACTCAAAAAGTAGGGAGAAAAAGTAAAAGTAGAGAGAAAAAGTAAAGTAGGGCAAAAAAGTAAAGATTGCAACTTAATTATTTTATAAATAAAAATGAATGGCAAATGTAATGAAGTTTTTGAAATCAGGTTGGCGGCACTGCTCTTTTTTGACCATGTTTATCATTGATTCATTGTTTATAACCTGAATCTAAATAACCTTCTATTTGAGTTGAATTCCAATTCTTATTTGTTTTTAATATTGAATCTCTTATATCTGCTATTAAAAGTGCTAATAATTATTGATATTTATTAAAAAAATTATCCCGGTGCTGGAGTGTATTTTACTACGATTTTGTTAGCTTGCATTCTTGTTTGTTTGTTTGTTTGTTTGTCCGGTACAAATCTGGCAATCGATTTCTAACTAACTTCCCGAATAGCTAGACATTTGAAACTTTTAGCATAGCTCAGAACACGATGACAATGCATTATTTTAATACTTTTAGCCATCTTTCAGCAGAATTTAATTGGTTTTCAGCAAATTTTGCTGTACGGAAAGTTAGTTCGGAAAAAATCCGCAAGTTATTTTATTTGTTTTGCCATATCCCATATTTACGCAATCTTCATTTTGACGGGTCTCAAATTTGTGATAGATAAACATTGAATGACAGCAAAAACAGGAAATATCGATTATATGATTTATCGATTATATTATTTATATTATTTCAAATATATCGATGGCACGCTTTAGATTTGGTGTTGGGGAGATCCGTTGTACAAAGATTTAAGATCAGCTCTCTAGATGGTTGTCATTTATGTGAAGTAAATAAATTCGGAACTATTTTTTTTTTACTAACATTATATATTATATAACAATAACAATTATATTATCAACATTATATACGATCAACAGAAAATTTATAAACGTAGTATATAAAAAGTTCTTTTTATCTTGAAATTTTTCACTGTCTGTTTCCCGTAGTTAATAATAATTTTAATTTGATTTAAATTAAAATAATAAATAAAAACTGTGCAATGGACGAAAATGTGTATTTCTTTCCTACTGGAGATAAAATATTGTATGTACCTCGTGAGTAAAGTGCCATTATTCCCCTCGCGATAATTAGGCTAATTAGAGTTATTCCCTCGGCTGCGCCTCGGGAATTAAAGAGTCTAATTCCCTCGGCTTCGCCTCGGGATTTAGGGACCATGGTTTCTTCAGCTTCGCCTCAAGAACCAACTTTTTCGCTCAGGGAATAATGGCTTACTTTACTCCCTAGGTGCATAAATAACTATTATCTCCTGACGGGAGAAGAAGTTAACTTAACTGCCTGGCTTTTAGAGTGTAAATAACTATTCGTTCTTCAGAACGATCACATAGCTTTCTTTTACCTTTGTAAGCTCGGATGGAAATGGTAAAATAAGTGTTTAACTTAGTAATAAATTAAACATATGATAATTAATACTAATTAATTAATAATTAAAATAGGTTTATAACGGGATATATTTACTTAAGATCTTACCGAAGGTAACGAAAGCTATGTAATCATTCCGAAGAATATCAATTTTTTAGGTATCCAATTTCGAAAATTCCAAGACAGAAATTAATTTCAGACATCAGGCAACATTTTTGGTTCCGTGTCTGTCTGTCGGTCTGTAGCTCAATTTTTGCGAACCAACATATCTTGAAAACTACTTATTATATTTTATTGAAATTTGGAGGGTAAGTCATAATTAGTCCATTGTTGGTCCCATATAAGTTTTAACCTTCTGCGCCCATTTGTTTCTCTTCCACATGCGCACAATTATACATTTATTTACACCTATATCATCAAAATCTGATGTTTATGAAATTTGGATGGTTTGTCGAAAGTAGGCTGCAGATGGCCCAGGATTAATTTCAATCAACTGCGTATTGAAAGCAATGATGATTCTAGTATGATCAAAACGTTGGCGGTATATTAATTTATAGTGGGGTCGGTATATTTATTTTGTATTATCAAAATGTTAGAGGTATTTTAATGTATGGTGGTTAGGTAATATGTTAATTTTGTGTATCAAAATTAATTTTGCATAGTTAATTTTGTAAAGTTATACGCATGTAAAATTTATACGAGATTCGTGCATTGTATAATCAATTTAAAACTGACTCATAAACTGACATTTTTTTTTTTTTTTTTTTTTTTTTAAATACGACAAATGAAGCCCATTGTTTTCTCAAGAGAAGTAGTAGTATTAAGCTGAGTCTGGTTTAAAGTTTTTGAAATGCTAAGTGCGTGACTTGATATGGCTAAGTTATATATGAAGCCAGTTAAAGTTCCTTTTTAGACACAAAGGCTGTATTTCACTGGAAAATAGACAAGAGTTGGGAGTTTCCCTAAAACCAATAAGACAAAAGCTTACAGTTTAGTTTCAACTTTACCCCGCCTGTTCGGAAAACTCAAATTTGAGTAACTCCAATTTTATGGTAACACCAAGTTGTAACTCCGACATATAACAATCATGTAACACACATTATTCAACGTCCTAAATTTCAGGCTCCCCCCCCCCCCCCCTCAAGTGAAACTATATCCAATACTGAAACTAACTCATTTTCAAAATGGAGTTAGGTTTCTGGAAATTGTCAAGAGTTTTGGAAAATTTTCGACACTTGTTTCCGCTCTAAATACTAAGTTTAAAATATACCGAACAACAAACTAATGTTTTTAGTTACTTAAAAGTATTCTGTTTCAGTTAACATGATATGAATGTATGACACACACACACATATATATATATATATATATATATATATATATATATATATATATATATATATATATATATCACACTGTATGGTTTTAAATAATGGCGTTAATATAGTTTGAAGTTTGGAATATGAAATTTAATTTATCTATAATTCACATGGAGGAAAATTCTTTGTACTTTATAGTCTAAATGTAATAAAACAAGACTCTAGAATTACTTTTCGCATATTATTGCACTCGAGCTTACCGAAAGTAACGGAATCTATGCAATAGTTCTGAAGAATGACATTTTTAAATCGGTGATTTTTTTTTTTTTTTTTTTTTTTTTTTAAAGAAAAAGAAAGCTTAGACATCGGTTTCAGGCACCAGGGAACATTTTTAGTGACGTATCTGGTTTGTCGATCAACATTTTTGAACCGTAAAATTTACGTAGAAAGAATTGAATCGTTATAAATAATACGTAAGAAGAGTTGGATCGTTGTAATATTACGTAAAAAGAAACATAATTCATCACATGATTGATGCATCAACATTAATCATGTGATTGTAATTCTTATTATTAATTTTCAACAGAATTAGCTTATACAAACCTAAGACATCAATGTAACTGATTATTTTGTCATTTTAGAAATAAAACGTCTCTTAATCGATATGGATTAATGATTTAATTTTCACACCTAAAGATCCATCAACCATATTCACATATATTACGTAAGAAGATTTGAATCTTTGTAATATTACGTAAGAAGAATTGAACAGTAAAATATATGTTGAAAAAATTGAATCGTTATAAATAATACGTAAGAAGAGTTAAATCGTTGTAATAATACGTTATAAAATTGAATCGTTTACTATTACGTAAGAAGAATTGAAGCGAAAAAATATACGTAGAAAGAATTGAATCGTAATAAATAATACGTAAGACGAGTTGAATCGTTATAATAATACGTTAAAGAATTGAATCGTTTACTATTAGGTAAGAAGAATTGAACCGTAAAATATACGATGAAAAAATTGAATCGTTATAAATAATACGTAAGAAGAGTTAAATCGTTTTAATAATACGTAAAAAGAATTGAATCGAGACTAATAAGTACGTAAAAAAAAATCGAAGCATAATAAAAACAATGACTCGACATAAGAATCGTTTGAAATACACTAATCACTTAATTACATCCATACTTATTACAGATATATTAAAACCGAAATACTAACATACTCACTATTATAACAGAAATAACCTCCGTCCCTCCTCCTGGTCAGGTTAACCCTCTCCAGTGTTGCCATCGTCACAGTAATAATAAGTAAGAAGAATTGAATCGATTTAAATATGTAATATGTAAACGAAATGGAATTGATTTTATCAATTCAATCAATTAATCAACTGTTAAGAAGAGTTGATTCTTTGTTAATAATAAATTAAACGTATTTATGAATTGAAACGTAATAATATAATACGCACAAATAATTGAGAATACTTTAAATATTTACGTAAGAGTGTAAGAGGAGTTAGGTAAATCGTTTTTATATTTACGTTAAATAAGTATAATTGTAGTAATATTACGTTAAAAAAGATTGGTCCGTATGATTATTACGTAAGGTGAGCTGTATGTTTGGTAGACTCAAGTATTTTAGAACGAGAATGAATTAGAAAAGGAGGGAGTTGCATTTCCCAGTAAGAAGTGTTTTGGATCAATACCTTGAACCCCGAGCGTAGTTATTTGGTTTCCTAAGGTCCCTTCTCCACCAGAGCGAGTTTACAACGTAACCTGTTGCATTAACCCAACCAAAAACCCTTTACTTTATTTTAACTAATCTAAAACAACCGTATACGTCTATTTCATACCTTCCAGTTAAAATTGCAATCTCCACCTCGCTTAGTTACCTTTTTTGGAGTGGTTTTTTTTCAGAACCAAGTAATACGTGAAATCATTTTACAAGCTTTTATTTAACTTGCAATGTTTGTTTGTATATATGTATGTATGTTGGGGTCAAATCTTGCAACTGAATTTTAAAGCAGTTATCCTCAACCAATTGAATTGAATTTTTTTTCATACACTTTTAGTTTGGCTGACAATGCATGATGCATGGTTAGCTAAGTGACGTCATTCTAAATCCAATATGACGGCGTCTCATAGTTCTGAAGAATTCCTCTTCTTTACCACACTAGTGCGGTAAAGAAGAGGAATTCTTCAGCTTTACGCACGATTAGCGAGTTTGTTTACATTTAAAAAAACTAATTTGCAGTTCTTTTATTAAAATAGCTGTTTATATAGAGTTTTTAGTGAAAAGCAATAAGTGAATCAAGTGACTTTGACGAAAATGTGGAGAATAATAATCCTCCAGAAATTATTAATTCGGCAAAAAATACAACTAATGAATTAATGCCATCTTTATCAAGAGAGAGATACGAACTTACATACAGCAAGTTTATTTGTTTCTGTATTTATTATTTAAATCTAACAATCGTAGATAAAGTACGGTACGCAACTCGTGCGAAAACGGCATTTTGCATTGCTCGTGTGGTTTTACCACAATGCAAAAAGCAAACTCCACACTCGCATGCAAAATGCTACTTTCCGCACTCGACGCGTAATGTACTATTATGAAATGGGTTGTCAAAAGTAGCCTGGAGACAGTCCCAGATTAATTTCCACCGTCTGTGCTCCTTAACTTTTGCTAAATTGATACTTTAATTCAAGTAAAAAATCAAAATAATTTTGACTTATTATAAAAGTGGGGGAAACAAATAATTAAATTAGACAGTAATAGCTTGTAAAATCATTAAGTCAATAAAGTACGTGATAGGATGCGAGGAAGCTATGTGCCACACTAATTGGTATTCTATGTTTTTCAGAAACCTTCAATTTCATTTAATGGAGGTTGAACTGTAGTTTGAAGTTATTATAAACTTCACAAAAAGGACTGCGATGTTCCAAAATATTTATTATGTTCCCCTATTATATTTGCAAACCTTTACAAATTTATAATAATTGATATGATGGTGGTATTAATATTAAGGTGGTGATAGGTGTGAGCACGTTAATGTGATCGCTATGAGACAACTAATGAGTCATGATGACCATTTCTGCGTCATGGGTCATGGAAGCAATCAGAAATTTAGCAGTCGTAATGACACAACCAATTTTTAAGCAACTGCACAACGCGCAACGATTAAAGCAGATATTTTTCAGCGCTTTCGAAGGTCTCTTCGAAGCGCTGAAGGAAGTTTTTAATACTTCAATAACTGCCATTGGACATATTCAGCATGGTAGGAGGAAGTTCTATTATGTTGTAATATTCGAGATGCGCCTTCTCATGAAGCAAGATGAGGGCACAAAATTTATTTGAACACACCAATAAACAATTGAAACGATTGTCACTAATCGTACATGGTTGTGTGTGTGAAGGAAAATCAGTAGTAGGTAGCTTCCACTTAATAGAAAATCCTGCAACTGTCGCAGCCATTGGCCATTGACGGAGTACACAGACCCTAAGTTTGTGCGCCAAGTCCAAATTTAAACTACTACAAGTGGCCACCACCTGTGGTCGTATATATATAACCCGTATATACGGGGTTAAATCACCCCACATAGGTCAATAGTAATGGTCAATCCAGATACGTCAATATTGATGTCAAACTGCGTATCAATATTGTAATTCTGCACACTATTATTGTAATTATTTTCGAATACACGCATTCTCACACTAACTACGGGGGCACGAAAAAATCAAATCTTACATTAGATACGAATTAGATGTGGAAGATGAATTAGAATAAAAACGAAACCAAATATACTGGATGTTTTTGAGATATTAAATGATAAAAACAAATTTATAAAATACAGTAAAAATACTTACAATTTATATTCAAATCTAATCTATTATTATTATCTATATATATATAAAAGTCAACGTATGTGTGTGTGTGTGTGTGTGTGTGTGTGTTTGTTCTTTATACAAATCTACGGTTTTAGTCCGATCTCGATGAAAATTTGCACACTTGACCTTCAAAGCAAGAAAAAAAATCAAGGTCTACATGAATTTTCGAAATTTCAATTTAGGTACACAGGGGTACGGGGTACAAGTAATGAATACGGGGTCAAAGTAATGAATACCCTTCGTGATGCATATCGTTGAAAAGCTCTTTATGAGTACAGTAATTGTTGTAATATACACTTTTGTCATATTTTCATTTAGTAGGGGGGTAAAATGGAAAAATATAGATATATCTTATTTGTTCTTTATACAAATCTACAGTTTTAGTCCGATCTCGATGAAAATTTGTACACTTGACCTTCAAAGCAAGGGGAAATACCCTTCATGATGCATATCGTTGAAAAGCTCTTTAAGAGTACAGTAATTATTGTTGTTATGCATAGTTTTGTAATATTTTCACTTAGGAGGGGGGTTAAATGGAAAATATAATTATATCTATAT
The DNA here is from genome assembly GCA_951217055.1 of Gerris lacustris. Classification (NCBI taxonomy): domain Eukaryota; kingdom Metazoa; phylum Arthropoda; class Insecta; order Hemiptera; family Gerridae; genus Gerris; species Gerris lacustris. Next base: position 7,372,858 of record OX578284.1, on the reverse strand, counting down.
ATAAAAAGGAGAGTATCTATATGAGAGAATGTCTTTTATACAAATCTATAGTTTTACCCAATTTGATGAATATTTACACTCTTTTTCTTCCAAACAAGGTAAACGTGACTGCCTACATGATTTTCCGAAATTAAAATTTTGGTACACAGAGGTACGGGGTACAAATGTCAAAAAAAAAAATTGATACCCTTCTTGATGCATATCGTTGAAAAGCTCTTAAAGAGTACATTAATTGTTGATAAGTACGTTTTTGTCATATTTTCATTTAGGAGGGGGGTAAAATGGAAATTTATAGCTATATATATAAAAATGATTGATTTTTGTATGTGTGTGTATGTTCTTTATACAAATCTATAGTTTTAGTTCGATGTCGATAAAAATTTGCCCACTTGACCTTCAAAGCAAGGGGAAAATGACAGCCTACATGAATTTTCGAAATTAACATTTTGTACACAGGGGTATGGTACAAGTAATGAATACGGGGTCAATGTATGATGAAAAAGCTCTTTAAGAGTACAGTAATAGTTTTTATGTACAGTTTAGTCATATTTTAATTTAGGGGGGAGGGGCGAATTTAGGATATTTCAAAATTAGCTTATCAAAGAGGAGGGGGTATAGAAATAGGTGGGAGCGATAGAATCTAGATATTCTTGCATAGTAAAATAATTTATATGTTTCATTATGGTAGTTTATAAACTTATCTAATTATAACAACACTCCGTAGCGAAGCACGGGTACCCAGCTAGTTGTTAATAATATTATTATTATAATACAAATTATTAATATTAATATTATATTAATTTTTAGTACAAACAGCTGTGATTGGATAATGACCTTACAAGCAATTTAATGGGTCGAAACGTCTCACATTTAACAAATTAATGAAAATAATTTGATTACATCTAAAATTATCCATCAACAAAAAATTATTTAGATAAATCAAGTATAAAATAAAAAATGATCAATAATATAAAGATTTATTTACTAACTCAAAGATTCGTTAGTCAAGAGTTGCATCTATATGTTTTTAAAATAAGGGAAACAAGGTTTTTAAATCGTCAAAAGGAGTTTTAAATAAAATAATTTACTGAGAAAAAAAAGAAAGATTGTAGTTAAAGATTAAAATTCATGGAACTGACAGTTAATTTCACACCTGCACTCAGATAGAAATAAAATAAACATTGATTTAACCCTGTCCCTTCCGTTTTCTCGGTATTTTTGTTTGTTAGTTTTCTCTTCGTTTTGCTTAAGTATCACACTGAATTCTGAGAAATTAAAACATTTAGGTTTAGGAAAGTTTAAATTATCTAATGTTTAAAGGAAAAAAAAATCTTCTCTTCATCATAATATTCTGTCTAAAAACAAAATTATAGTGAACCACACATTAGAGATAAACAATAAACAATTTAACTATATCAAACATGTTAAATTAGATGAAAATAACAATATAAAAACAATCTTGTATATTCGACTGTGTGTTGTTCAGTCTAATTGCCTAAAGGTACGTTATCCAAGACGCGACTCCAGCGATAGTCGCTGTGCGATAATCGCTCAGCGACTATCGCTGAGGACTCCTCTTCAGAGTTAACGTGTAACTGTTTTCCTAGGCAAGCGACTCTAACGATAGTCGCTAGAGACGCTAGCGTCGATCGCTGAGCGATTGCAGCCGTCTGCTCCAGGAGCAGTCATAATCACAGTCGCTGGCGATCCTAGCAATGCAGTGCTAGAGAAACCAGGCTGTGGCGGTCAAACTGGGAGGATAAATTAAAATAAACGAACCAATTCAAAAGTTAAAAATTACTTCAATAAATTAGTATTATAAAATTATAAATACTATATCATAATATAATTTAATTTAATTGATATAATATAATGTAATTAATAATGTGTGTGTGTTTTAATTATAATGTGTCATAATTAAATTTAATTAATAATATATTATGTAAAATAAATATATATATAATATAAATATATTAATTATTAAATTACTCAAATGGAACCAAAAAAAAAACAGAATATTTATTGTTTCATTTAAATAGATATTTCACTTGCCTTTATTCGATACGAATCCAGCAGAATTATAAATTTAAAGAAAACCGCGATAAGTGAGAATTGTTTCTCGCCGTTTAGAACAATGCGTATTCTGGCTTGCTTGCTTGTAGTGGCAGAATATCCGTAGGCAAAGGACAATTACTCGCGCTAAAACACCCTCGATTTCATTGGTCCCCGCCCTTTATTTCCCGCCGGTTTCTTCAAATGAGAGAAATGCCCGCTCTACAGAAGTGGGAGAAGAAGGTTTGTAACTACTCGCGCTAAAAATAAAAAATTTTCATTGGCTCCCGCTGTTTTTTGCCCGCCGTTTTCTTCAAATGGGAGAAATATAAATAAAAGGATTTACTTCATAGTTTTAAAAGGGCGGATAAAGACAATCTTGCCGCGAAATAAAAAACAGTGCCGCTTCTGCTTTTGTGGTGATTTATTATTTAGTGAACATGTCTTCCAATAAGCTGTATTTTTCCACTGAGGAAGATGAAAAGCTCATCGAATCAGTGCGGAAACATGGAGCTATTTTCGATTTACAGCATTCGATGTACCGAGATACACGAGTTAAGGACATTATTTGCAGAGTGTGTGGAAAGATCAGGTAAGTTTAATAATAAATAACCAATAGTTCTTGTTCATTTTATAATAACAGTTTATATAATATTTTCATAGTTAAAAAAAGTAGTTTTTATTATACAGTATATAAAACATCGGTTTTAAAAACGTCTTGCTCCAAATGATTTTCAATCAGTTGCACGAAACAACCCTCCTCGTTTCTTGTTTTAAAAATTTGATGTGCCCCTTTTCGAGAAGATCTCATAATTTCCTCGGCAATAATATCATCATCTTCTTCTTCCATTAATAAATATGTAATTAGTTTTTTCTTAAAACTCATAATTATATATTAAAAACTACCGTGTTCGCATCTACTGCTAGTTACCTACTGATATGTTGCAATAGTCGTTGGAGACGCGTGTAGGAAAACACCTATTATAATTTTGTGCCAGCGACTATCGCTGGGCGACTATCGCTCAGCGTCTATCGCTGGAGTAGCGTCTCGGAAAACTTACCTTTATTCATATTTTATTTAAAAGTGCATTAAAAAAATGAAAAGTTATAATTCTGTGACAGGAAGGAAAAATATGATATATATTATGTCCAATTTTTTTTTTTTTTTTTTTTTTTTGCGAAAAATCAAGTTTTCTAAAAAAACTTTAATCTTAATTTTTAATTGCATAGAAAACTCTATTAGGTAATATATAATATATATTTTTTTAAGGGTTAAAGAGGGGGTTTTCTCATGAAAATTTCAATGCTATGCTCTACACCACATACTTTCCTTACCTGTGGAAGTATAGTACTAAAAAGATGTTCCCTAAACCCAATAAACCTCAACACCTTGTCACATCCTATCGTCCTATTAGCCTGCTTCCTATCTTCGGTAAAATCCTAGAAAAACTACTCCTAAAACGAATCTCCAAAATATTCCATGCATTCAACATCCTACCTTATCACCAATGTGGCTTCCGATACCAACATTCCACCATCCAACAGTGCCACCGGATTGTCGACTCCATCTCATCTTCCCTTGAACGAAAACAGTATTGCACTAGTGTCTTCTTAGATGAGGCCCAAGCTTTTGATAGAATTTGGCACCAGGGTCTACTGTGGAAACTAAAGGGCGTCCTCCCCTTTACCTACTACCTTATCCTTAAATCCTACCTTCATGATAGACACTTCCATGTAAGCTGTGGTTCTGCCCGTTCACCTACATGTCCTATTCTCGCTGGTGTACCGCAAGGAATTATTCTTGGTCCTTTATTATACTCCTTTTATACATCCGATATCCCACAACTTCCGACTACCTACCCAATTCGCTGCCTTATACACTTCTTATGTCCATGGGTGTCTGTCCGTTGCTTGTTTCAATTCATATACTACTATAGCATGAAATTCGGCACACAGGTCCATCTCGGCATTTGAGATAACTGGACACATTTTGGATATTTCACACTTAATATTTTCAAGATGGCGGCCAATATGGTGGGCGACTAAAAAAAAAAGTTTTTAGTCACCATGACATGTTATATATCAATTTAAAGGTCTTAAAATGAAGTAAAAAAATATGCAACTATTAAAATTTCACACGTAATATTTTCAAAATGGCGGCCAATATGGCAGGTGACTAAAAGAAGTTTTTAGTAACTATGACATGTTATACATCAACTTAATGGTCTTGAAGTGAAGAAAAAGAATATGCAATTATTAAAATTTTCAAGATGGCGGCCAATATGGCGGGTGACTAAACATTGTTTTAGTTACCATAACATGTCGTTATACATCAATTTAAAGGTCTTGAAGAGTAGAAAAAGAATATTACTATTAAAATTAGTGTAATTATACTAGGCATCGCGTGGCTCTATCATTGAAGCGAGCGTATTGTAATAAAAATACTGAATATTGAAATTTATTAATCATGATGAATGTCATAGTTGAAGATGAGTGGAAGAGGGTAGTGTGAGGTAGAGGGGGGGTACTCGGTACAAAGCTTTACTTCCTAAACAAACCTATGCACTATAAGAATCTTAACCATCCGTACTAACTTTTATATTATTATTATAAATGTATCACTTCATTACTCAAATACTACTGCTTGTATCACGTTGAAATTTTACATACTTCAATAATTGTACTTTAGACGATGTACATGAAGTTTTATTAAAATCGTTACGTTAGAACGTAAGATATTGGTAAAAAGGTTGTTTTTTCTATTTTAAACGTTTAGGTCCGCTTTAATAGTTTTAGCGATCTTTATTAATTCATAGCAGTGTCGTTGTTGGTTTTACTAAAAAATGTTGTTTGAAAAAAATGTTCGTCTCATCGAATAGGTGATGATAGAATTTTTTCCCGTCCTGAAATTCCAATTTTAAATTTGAAGCTCACGTTTACGCGAGCATTGCGCGCGAACTCTTGGACTGATCACGCTGTCCAACGAACTTAGCCTGAGTATTAGTAAAAGGAAGATGTATACCAAATTTCAACAAAATCGGTCAACTTTTACTCAAGTTATCGTCGGACACGTAAACGTTACACACAGACAGACAGACAGACAGACAGACAAGATGCATATTTCGTTGAATGTAAGAAGCTCGCTTACGCTCGCTTCAATTACACTTAATAATTTTAACTTTAATGTACAGAAACCGGCGATTATCGCCCCACGTACTTACGTGAAGCGCGCCTTACTTGTTTATTTTTAAAGTCCCCTACTTTCTGGATTTATTATATTTTGCTTTCTTCTTAATATCAATTAAGAAAGTTTTTTTTTTTTTTTAAATATAAACCAAATGAACCCAGAGCACTAGATGTATTATAAAATGTAAGAAAAAATCTGTTTGTCATCAGAGAGGTAGAGGTATCATATTTTGCCCCCATCTAATCATTTATATTTTTCAATTAATATTGTTGGCATTACATGATATTATCAATATGTTCACTATCATTAATAATATAATCGAGTAGTGTCCCGACGACGGCGACGAATCACCTCCAATTGATTTGTTATACTAATAATTATTCTTACAAATATCAATCGTTTTATTTGGAAGATTGTATCGCCTCTTTTGCGGCTCATTTAAAGTCAAACTTTTTTCATATGACGTCACTTTTGTTTACTATTCTTTATGATAACAAAAACAATTTTTCTTTAACTTAAAAATACCTGAATCATAAATCATTCTATAGTCAATTATTTACACTGTATTTTTTTGTTGTTGTTAATGTAGTGAATTTTTTAAAAAGCATTCAATTGATATTAAAGTGTGATAATAGTTATTTGATAGTAATTCAACGATAATGATATTATGGCATTGATACCAACCATTATAGTTAAAAAAAAAAAAATAAAAAAAAGGGGGAGAAAATAAAAAGAACTAAACATAGAGTTGTTATAGAGAAGGTAATAGAGTTGGTAGACTTGCTATCTACAAGAATAGAGTAGTATAAGTCTAAAGTGCGTTTGGCTTAGTTAATGTTTTGGGAGGGTGTTGTGAGTCCATATCCAATGCAATTGCTCCTAAGTAACGTAAGATTCTCACGCGATATAACCATTAGTACAGAAGTACAAGAGCAATAAAAACAATGCTAGTGAGGTGAACAACCTTTCTGTTCAGCGTTCAGATGTAAACGTGAAGCTTCTCTCGCTACACAGCTGCCTTCAACACAAATTATTCACACATACGATCCACTGATAACGATAACGGTACTGATAAAGTTACAAGATAACTACAACTACAACAATGAATATAACCAAGAATTAACAGATTTATAAAAAAAAGAAGCTTTTTTATCTCTAATGAAATGATTGATATGATAAGGAAAATTGATAAGGTAAAAATCACTACAATAAAGCATACAGTATATTATTGTTTACATTCTTAAGTTTTAGGTAGTATTCATACTACGGAAAGATTAAATTTTAATTTAAATTATATTATAATTATCATTAAAACTACGGGAGACATACAAAGAAAAATAGACCTCAGCACCGGGAGGAGGCCCGTGGTTCAAGTCCCGGTGGTGAGAGTGGTCTATTTTTCTCTGTATGTCTCCCGTAGTTAATGATTTAATGATAATTATAATTTGATATAAATTATTTTTTACTTAAAGCTTTCCTTCCTATTCTTTTATTCGTGTGTGTAATTTTTGCTTCCGAGCTTACCGAAGATAACGGAAGCTATGTGATCGTTCTGGAGAACGAAAACATTTTAGGTCTCCGATTTCAAAAATTCCAACACAGAAATCCGTTTCAGACATCAGGGAACATTTTTGGTTCCGTGTCTGTCTGTCGGTCTGTCGTTCAATAATTGCGAACCAACATAATATATATTAAAAACTACACGTCCAATTTTAATGAAATTTGGGTCGTAGGCCATATTAGCCCATTGTTGGTCCCATATAAGTTTCAACCTTCTGCGCATATTTGTTTCTCTTCCACATGCACACAAACATACATTTATTTACACTTATAGCTTCAAAAGTACTTATCTGATTTGAATGAAACTTTTATAGTGTGTCGAAAGTAACCCGCAGATATCCCCTGATTAATTTGAACCGTCGGTGCTCTTTAACTTTTGCTAAATTGATACTTTAATTCGTGTAAAAAATGATAACAATTTTGACAGATTAAAAAAAATAAAGAGGGAAACAATTTGACCAATTAGACAATAATGGCTTGTAAAAGCATAATATCACTAAAGTACGGGGATAGGATGCGAGGAAGCTATGTGCCACACCAATTGGCAGTATATTTTTGTATGCGCTTTGACTGTGAAAACAGATTTTAATGTATCAACAAATCTATAAATTGGTCCGATAAAACTCTAATAAGAATTTTGCTTTCGAGCTTACTGAAAGAAACGGAAGCTATGTGATCGTTCTAAAGAACAAATTTTATGTCTCCGATATCAAAAATTCCAAGACAGATATCTGTTTCAGACACCAAGGAACATTTTTGGTTCCGTGTTTGTCTGTCGATAGAACCATGCTATGACATCCCAAATCTTTTTGCGTTCTAGATGTATATACGTATGCTCGATATTTTGGAACTAACACAATTTAAAAACTGCACGTTTGATGTTAATGAAATTTGTATGGTAAGTCATAATTAGCCCATAATTTGGTCCAATATAAGTTTTAACTTTCTGCACACAACTTAATGCTCACAAACATACATTTATTTACCCCTATATCTTTTAAAGTACTCATCCAGTGGCATAGCTAGACCATTGGGGGCTCCACCACAATGCGGGCCCATAGTTACGCCACTGTCTCATCTGATGTTATTATGAAATTTGGATGGTTTGTCAACTGTAGCCCGCAGATAGCCCCAGATTAATTTCAGCCGTACACACTCTTTAAACTTTGCTAAATTGATACTTTTTAATTCATGTAAAAAATCAAAACTACTACGAAAGTTTTAAAAAACAGGCAAAAGTTAATATAATTGGCAATAAAAAGTTGTAAAATCTTTATAATTAATTCATTACCAAATAGGACGCGAGGAAGCCATATGTGCCACACTAGTTGGCTGTAATTATGTGCCACACTAGTTGGCTGTAACTATGTGCCACAACAATTGGCTGTAATTGAGCAGTCATCAACCATGATGGTGAGTTAATTTATTTGCCAGTCTCATCTCTCAATACGGCTGTTGTACCAGTAAATATTTAATAACTCTTGTTCTAGAAATAAAATAAAATAATAAATACCCAATTTAAAGAGAAAAAGTGTGAGGTTTAAGCACCCCAATCAGAAATTAAATTGGTCAACAATTGCAAATTTAGCTCTATTTAAGGTAGAACCGATGGAACTACGACAAAAAGTCATAGGACCTAACTTAAAGATCTTTTAAAATCAGTTGCCGCTGTTGCAATCTGCTTGTCGATAGGACTTACCGTTTAACCTAGCCTAATAAAATCTTATAAAATAAGCCTCCAAAAAATCTTTAAAGTTGCATCTGCCATCGTTACTTTTTTTAAGGAGGGTAAAAATAAAAATGTTTTACTTTTCGGATTTTCCTTGTCTGTTTGGACCAATTTCCGACCTATCACAAAAAACCGCGGGTTTTTTTATCTAGATGGTCTAGAAATACCCAAACATTTTTATGAGAAAGTCCTCGGTTTTTATCACTTAATATACTTAGTCAGCCTAATTTTTTTTAGGTTATTTTGTTTACACGTTTTATTTTAATTATTTATTTTTATAAAATTGTAAATGAAGTTGGTTCTACTCAATATTTTTTGATGAAACCAAGCCAACATCATGCGCAACATGTTTGCGCTCACCTCTGAAAAATAAATTAATCGATTTCGTTAAGCCAGTTTTGCGTCTATAAAGTCGGACTGGTGGCGACAGGCTTACATACATTCTTGCATATACACAGACCAAAAAAGTTAATGCCGGATTCGGTTTTTGGGATGTATGAATTAAAAAAGGATTTATACAAAAAAATTTCAATTCTGACCAATGTACAGACAAAACTTAAATGGAACAGTTCAGATGCGTTGTTAATTTTTTGGGTCCGTAGGCAAAACCAAGGACCCTTATATTTTCCTGCGTGTGTCTGTCCGTCCGTCCTCTCGCGTGCTCTCACGGCTACACCTTTAGTCCGATCACTTTGAAATTTGGCATGTATGTGTCTTGTACCTACCCACATATTTTAAAAATATAGCGACTTCAACAATTTTTTTTAAAAAAAAATTAGGGTAAAAAATCTTAAGGGTTAACATTTTTTTATTTTTTTTCGACACCGTGAGGTGTATCATATGGAAGGGTACGTCGAGCTGATTACAAAAATATATAATTCTTTGGTTATAACTTTGATAGGGCGAGCGTAGGCGAGTTTAAAGCGGGTGTGAAACGTGTCCCCCCACTCTATCTCGCTTATGTGAAGTGCAAAAAATCTGAAAAAATTCCTGAACATTCTTCGACCAAAAGTAAAGATACCACTTTTTGGAAATTTCGAAAAAAAATATTATTTTATTTTTTATTGACAAAATACGTTTTCTTTATCATTATGGTCTTTTCGATGTATTTATATGGTTGAAGTCCGGTTCAGTGGCAAAAAAATACTTTATCGGAAGTTTGTTTATGCGTTTTGAGAATATCAGACCCATAGGATTGTTCAAAGTAAGCTTTTTAGCATTTTAAAAAACACCATCAGTAGGGTACTACTTAAACTATACAGTGAGGTGGCCTACGGACCCTCGCTGTGTGCTGACTAGCACACGCTTGACCTGTTTATTTTTAACATAAACCCTTGTTTAATGGTTCTACCATTTAACAATTGGGGTAGAGAGTAGAGATGGTTTTTATCTTTGTTATTGACGCACGGTTCACACTTCAAATCAATTTATACAATAAATATTTATGTAAAATTGAAATCTATTAGTATATATATATATATATATATATATATATATATATATATATATATATATATATATATATATATATATATATATATATATATATATATATATATATATACATGTTAAAAAATAAAGTGGAAATATTGTACTGTATTGTTTGTACAATCGACACTGGATAATTTGACACTCAACTGACCCACAAATAATTTACAATTCTTGAATTTTGGAATTATTCACAAGAATAATTCCAATTCTATATATCCAGAGACAGGTTAACTGCACTTCTAATTATTAAACAATTCTTGTTATCAAGGTTAACAAAGTTAGACTGAATTATTATTCTATTCTGGGCGCCCAAAACAATATTTTAAATTGATAAACAAATGCAACATGTATAGGAGAACATCCTGAATATTTGATTTTGTTTTCTAAATCTACATCCGAACATACTAAAGATAAAATAAACAGGTCAAGTGTGTGCTAGTCAGCACACAGCGAGGGTCCGTAGGCCACACTGTATAGTTTAAGTAGTACCCTATTGATGGTGTTTTTTAAAATGCTAAAAAGCTTACTTTGAACTATAATATGGGTCTGATATTCTCAAAACACATAAACAAACTTCTGATAAAGTTTTTTTTTTTGCCACTGAACCGGACTACAACCATATAAATACATCGAAAAGACCATAATGATAAAGAAAACGTATTTTGTCAATAAAAAATAAAATAATATTTTTTTCGAAATTTCCAAAAAGTGGTATCTTTACTTTTGGTCGAAGAATGTTCAGGAATTTTTTCAGATTTTTTGCACTTCACATAAGTGAGATAGAGTGGGGGGACACGTTTCACACCCGCTTTAAACTCGCCTACGCTCGCCCTATCAAAGTTATAACCAAATAATTATATATTTTTGTAATCAGCTCGGCGTACCCTTTCATATGATACCCCTCACGGTGTCGAAAAAAAATAGAAACATTTTAACCCTTAAGTTTTTTTACCCTAATTTTTTTGAAAAATATTTTTTTTGAGTAGCTATATTTTTAAAATATGTGGGCAGGTACAATGCACATACATGCCAAATTTCAAAGTGATAGGACGAAAGGTGTAGCCGTGAGAGCAGGCGACAGGACGGACGGACAGACACACGCAGGGAAATATAAGAGTCCTTGGTTTTGCCTATAGGACCCTAAAAATTGTTTCCTAGCTTAACGAAGGTAACGGAAGCAATCTGATCGCTTTGGAGAACGAAAATGTTTTACGTCTCCGTTTTTAACAATTCAAAGACAGACATCAGAGAACCCTTTTGTTTTCAATCAATTTTAGCAAACCAACATTCGCACCCCCGCTATAGAAGTGACACAACTCAAATTTTCTACTTTTTGAGAAATGCCACTTTAAAAAGTAGCAAAACTGAATTTGGCAATAAAACAAAAATTAACAATATTAAAGCTACAATTTCAATTTTATAATATTTGTTACACCTTACTAATTGTGTTAATGATATAAAACATCTAAATTTTAAGATGTAATGAGCCCAGAGATAAAAAGTGTCACTTTTAAATTATTGTTGTGAGATCAAACTTTTTGACTTGTGACACTTTTAATATCCTTATATGAGAGAGAATAAAGGGTAAATGAACTATAAACAGTAAAAAAAAATCCTTTTAGTCAAAGAACATAGTACTTTTACTCTTTACAAAACAAAAGAAAACTTTTATGATAAGAAAATGTATGAATGCATTAAAAACAATCAATTTTTTAAAATATCAATCAGCAAATTAAATAAAAATAGTAATGGTTAACATTTAAAAATGTAAAAAAAGTAAAATAAGTAAAACAATAATGCTGTAAAACCTGACTAAAACGGACCCAGTATAACACGGAAACGTGTCGTAACGGAAAAAAAATACGGGAACGGAAAGAAATTATAGGCAGGAATATTAAGGTGAACTGTTTAAGACGGAACCGCTAAGCCATTGTGTTGTATTCGAGTTCGAAGTAAAACGAATAAAAAAAAAACCAGAGGGGTACGAGGTAAGGATGATAAAGGTGATGAAAAGGCATATCTAGGAATGAGTGAGAGAATGATTTTTGTAATGTTAATATGGCATGATAAAGTAAGTAGTTTCCTAAAATAAACATAATAACAGTGTAGGCTTGGTACTAGCTTAAATAGCGTAAAAAGTGATTTTTAAGCATGTTATTTTCAAAAAAATATCCGGGAGGGGACCCCCGGACCCCCCACCAAAACATATTACCCTGGGAACTGCCACTGAATATTTCCTATGTTTTTGTTATTGCTAAATATAACATTCTCTCTAAATCATGTTTTAGGGAATTTTTATTGTTTAGATTAGAGTCTCCTTTTTATCTTAGCCTGGTGTAAGATATAAGGAAGGCAAGAAGGGTTTGGCTTAGTCATTCCTCTAGGGTAGGGTGACCAAATCTTCAACGGGAAGAAACGGGACACCTCACTTTCGGGACATAATCCGGGGGTCTGGGGTGTATGGAATATCCCCAGGATGAAGGGTGGGGGCCGTGGGGGGGGGGGGGGGGGGGCGTTATATTATAAATCATTATTTATAATAATAGTGCAAAAGGGCGTACGTCTGTGAGAAGTACAGTAGTAGTTATAAAAAGTTTTTATTAAACATCAATAAATAGAAGATAGCTTCGAACATAGGATTAATAAGGGATTTTTGATAATTTCTACCTAAACAGAACCGGATGTAGGGTCCTGACTCGGGCGGTATTTTACAGAAAATCCTCTTCTTATTTTTATTCGCTACAGAAGGGTCCGTTATTTTGAAGTTCTAGTGTGCTCAACTTAGCTGTTGCTCCAGCCATCTTTAAAACTTTCTTCTTTAAAAAGTTGTAAAAGTTACAGCAGTCCATTTTGAAATTGTATAGTACTTGAAAAATTGCAGAAAGTGCCTCCACTCCCATCATGTTTATTAGACTGTCCGCTTAATGTTCATGAGCTCAAATTATCTCTCAGTATCGCCAATATGGGCAGGGATATCTAACACATATTGACATATCTTTAAAAATTATGCTCAAACAGAAAGGGTTTTAGGTACTCAACGTAAATACGGGACATTTAGGCGTCCCGGGAGTCTTTTTCGGGACACCGGGAATGTTCGTGAAAAAACGGGACAATCCCGTTTTTACGGGACGGTTGGTCACCCTACTCTAGGGGCACCATTGAAACCTACGATATTCTATTTAGCTGACCCTAGTCACTCTTTAATACATTAAATAACTAACACTAAACCTATAATGCTTAGCTCATAACTAAACACCATTACGATTCAATTTTTTATTGAATATTAATCTCATCTACATTTATTATGTGTGGAAATACTAACAAATATTTATTTATTTATACAAAAAACAAATAATATAATACAAAATTGATCTTGCCTTATAGTCCAAAAGTGGCAGAATTCCAATTTCAACAATAGCAATTTACCAATAAGCGACGCAATTCAAAATAAGTTTTATTAATTTACGCAAATCATCCTATAGAAGTGACTTAACTCTAAATAAAACATCCAACTATTTTTATAAAAAATTATAAGAAACGACACAACTCGAAAAGAGACGTTTTAATACGTGTAACTCTCTCGATGGTTCGGTGACAACTGTTTGAATTCCAGATGTGTCATTTTTAATGCTGGTCACTGCCGCGAAGTTGATTGAGTTAAAAGTGACACTTCAGCTATCTAGCGGATACTATTAGTAGTATAAATGTGATTTTTTTTGTAGATATAAAGCCCGCCTTGTTTGATTTAAAAATGGCAAAAGTCGAAAATTGAAAATTTTTGACTTGTGTCACTTCTGAAGCCGGGGTGCGATATCTTAAAAACTACTCGTCCAATTTTATCGAAAGTTACATGGTATAGGTCAAAATTAGCTCATTGTTGGTCCCATATAAAAGTTTCAGTATTCTGTGCCATTTGTTTCTGTTCCACATTTACTCATCTGACTTTTATGAAATTTAGATGGTTCGTCGAAAGTAGCCCGCAGATAGCCCCAGATTAATTTCAACCGTCTGCGCTCTTTAAATTTTGCTAAATTAATACTATTCTTAATTCATGTAACAAATCAAAACTATTTTCAAAGATTTAAAAAAAAACAGGGGGAAAAATAAATAAATTTGACAATAATAGGTTTTAAAAGCATAAAATCATTAAAGTCATTACTAAATAGGATGCAAGGAAGCTATATGCTATACTACATACGCTATATGCGTTACAGACAGATAGACAAACACCGGAATGTATAAGGGTCCACATTTTTGGCTACGGACCCTAATTATTACATGAAAGAAAATAATAATTTTTTAGGAAGCTATATGCCATAATACATACGCTATATACGTCAATTCAATTTTTACAAGTTATTGGTAGTATTCATACTACGGAACGTTTAAATTTTAATTTAAATCAAATTATAATTACTATTTATTAAGGAAGACAGACAGAGAAAAATAGACTTCAGCGCCGGAACTCGAACCACGAACCTCCCCCTCATATCCAGTGTGTGGGAGCTCTTACCAATTAAGCTATACTGAAGAAGACCTTCTCGGTCTAGTTCTATTGTCGTTTGTTGACTTCTAAGACTTGTAGAAACATTTGAAAGCTTAATTCGGGATTAGGTATCGATATCGTCAGAGGAAAGTATTCTTCCAGTGTAGCTTAATTGGTTAGAGCTCCCACACACTGGATATGAGGGGGAGGTCCGTGGTTCCCGGCGTTGAAGTCTATTTTTCTCTGTCTGTCTCCCTTTATAAATAGTAATTATAATTTGATTTAAAAGAAAATAAATTTTTTTAGGAAGCTCAATGCGTAATACATACACTATATTATATGCATTACAGACAGAGAGACAAACACAGGAATGTATAAGGGTCCTCATTTTTTTGGCTACGGACCCTAATTATTACATGAAAGAAAATAATAATTTTTAGGAAGCTATATGCCATAATACATACGCTATATACGTCATAGACAGATAGACAATACGGGAATGTATAAGGGTTCTCATTTTTTGGCTACGGACCCTAATTATTATAATAAAAATTTCTCTAAAGTGATCTCCTCTATATAGACTTTAATAAAAACTAATATGGATAATTTGGAACATCTACCCACCTAAATCACCTGTACTATCAGTAATATCTCTTAGATTACATTCATTAGTATTGTCTGCTAAGGAGTGAGAGGTAGTTTTAGAAATCCAACAATAAAATATTCGCTGTTTTATTATCCTCAAATTACCTGCAATTATCGATATTCAAAAGTAATAATAAAAGATCAAATGAATAAAGGTCGATAAGGTTGTACATGGTATCGATTGTTTATTTATTTAATATAATATGGCTTCACGGATATTAAACTATTAAACTAGTACTTATTTTCTCTTACTCGTATTGTTTGCTATCATTTAAGGCTACGCCTTCTATAAAAGATGGATGAAAAAATCATTATACTTTTTCCTGCCTTTTAGTATCCCTCAATGTGTTGTAGTCCTGCCTTGTAGATTGTCTCATGTGCTGTAGTCTTCTTAGTAGCCCATCTATTGTGCTGTAGTCCTGCCTAGTAGTCTCTATTGTGCTATAGTCTTTCTTAGTAGCTCTATTGTGTTGTAGTCCTGCCTAGTAGTCTCTATTATGCTGTAGTCTTGCTTAGCAGTCTCTATTGCGCTGTAATCCTACCTAGTAGTCTATCTCTTGTGCTATAGTCTTACTTAGTAGTCTCTATTGCGCTGTAATCCTACATAGTAGTCTATTTCTTGTGCTATAGTCTTACTTAGCAGTCTCTATTGCGCTGTAATCCTACATAGTAGTCTATTTCTTGTGCTATAGTCTTACTTAGCAGTCTCTATTGCGCTGTAATCCTACATAGTAGTCTATTTCTTGTGCTATAGTCTTACTTAGCAGTCTCTATTGCGCTGTAATCCTACATAGTAGTCTATTTCTTGTGCTATAGTCTTACTTAGTAGTCTCTATTGCGCTGTAATCCTACATAGTAGTCTATTTCTTGTGCTATAGTCTTACTTAGCAGTCTCTATTGCGCTGTAATCCTACATAGTAGTCTATTTCTTGTGCTATAGTCTTACTTAGTAGTCTCTATTGCGCTGTAATCCTACATAGTAGTCTATTTCTTGTGCTATAGTCTTACTTAGCAGTCTCTATTGCGCTGTAAACCTACATAGTAGTCTATTTCTTGTGCTATAGTCTTACTTAGCAGTCTCTATAGCGCTGTAATCCTACCTAGTAGTCTATCTCTTGTGCTATAGTCTTGCTTAGTAGTTCTTCTATTGTGCTGCAGTCCTCCCTACTACCTAGTAGTGTCTATTGTGCTGTTGTAGTCCTGCCTAGTATAGTTTATCTCATGTGCTGTAGTCTTGCTTAGTAGTCCCTCTATAACTGTAATCCTACCTAGTAGCCTATCTCTTGTGCTACAGTCCTGCCTGCTAGTCTGTATTGTGCTGTAGTCTTGCTTAGTAGTCTCTATTGCGCTGTAATCCTACGTAGTAGTCTATCTCTTGTGCTATAGTCTTGCTTAGTAGTTCCTCTATTGTGCTGTAATCCTGCCAAATAGTCTCTATTGTGTCTAGCTGTGCCACAGAGTTATTTAAAATTTCATTTTAATTTTTCTTCCGCGCTTAACGAAGGAAACGGAAGCTATGTGATCGTTTTGAAGAACGAACATTTTTTATGTCTCCGATTTAAAAAATTCCAAGACAGAAATCCCATATTACACATATATGGTAAGATTTTTGGTTCCGTGTCTATTTGTCGATGTGTCGATGGAAGCTATGTGCCCTTCTAATTGGCAGACTATTTTATTAAAGGTATCTACATTTACAACCATTTTGCACACTTTTGCTAATTACAGAGTACATAAAGTCATAGGGAATGAAATGTCCGTGTAAGATAAATGTTCAAAAAGACATTCTGGCTGTATTATTTTTGCATACTTCCCTTTCACGACCTTGCAGATCGCGGTTTTGTTTATTCGCAGTTAATATTTCATTCCTATTTCTTTTAAAAGTAGCAGCTTGCAATGAATAAATCTCAATGATTTATACTTTTAAAAATCTTTATTTAGTCATTTGTCATGAATAAAAAATATATATCCTTTAGTTTTATTTCTTTATTTTCGACGTTTGATCTTAATCTAGATTTTTTTTTTTTTTTTTTACATACAACTAAAATGGTAATAATGATAATAATAACAATAATAAAATAAAATTTATTGTTAACAAGTTAAATGCTTGAGTGAGTAATAAAAAAAACTTAAGATAATAAAGTTTCCATATATTTTTATTTTATTTATTAAAAATGATTTAATATAAATAACAAGAAAAAAATATAAATAATAAATTAGTGATAATGAATTTATAATTAACAACAAATAAATTCAAAGATTATACCTACAAAAATACATGAGAAATTACAATGATAAATAATAATTATTGAATAAAAAGAAACAAATATTTAATAAAAAAAAGTAATATAATAATGTATGCAATTTTAATAAAATAATAATGCAATTCAATTTATTTAAAGATTATGTGAGAAAATGGCTCACATTTTGTCTAACTTAAAGCCTAAAAAAATTCTAACATTTAACAAATTCTAATATTTTAACGTAATAAATTACAATTGTGGAAATTATAACAAAATTATTTTAACTTAAAAGCAGTATTATCAACATTTTTTAAAGAAACCTAAAAGTAATTACATATTGTTATACATTTTTCTTTTTATCTTCTTCAGCTTCTTCTTTTTCTTTTGTTAAAGGGTTTTTTTTTCTTTTTTTGTTTTTGCTGTTATTTTTACGTCCCGATAAGGTACCTCTTTAGATTGTTACTCCCCTATGGGTTATGTTTTAGATTATAAATGACTTTGACTAAATAACTATTAAGCCAAAGGGATGTTTATTCCAATGTACTTTGGGGCATAGGAATATCACACTTATGTTTTTATTGGGGAGTAACAGTCTAAAGAAGAAAATTCTGTACACCTTCTTTAGATTGTTACTCCCCTCTTTTTTTTTATAGGGGATAGTCCATGAGATAGCGTGCAAAAAAGTGTCTGACTAACATCAAGCTAGAATTTTGTATACAAGTCAATCTTTTAGCGCCTTATAAGAATATGTGGTCGGCTAAGTTCGTCTGCGGGACATAGCTCAAGTCGATGTTATTTTCACACTTGATAGGTTAGTTATTCAAATATTACTAAAAATCAAAGTGGTCACCTGTCAAGTGACAAACTAACATCAACTTGATTTTCGGTCTACTAACTAATTCTGTACTCAGGATCATGAAAATCACATTGTCCACCATAATTGGTGAGACATGGCCTCTCTCTACAGGTTTGTTTTTTTCAAATGCCTAAGGCCAAGCTATGTCCCGCAGACGAACTTAGCCGACCACATATTCTTAAAAGGCGCTAAAAGATTGACTTATATACAAAATTCTAGCTTGATGTTAGGCAGACACTTTTTTGCACGCTATCTCCTGGACTAGGAGTAACAGTCTAAAGAAGTACATTCTGTACACCTTCTTTAGATTGTTACTCCTCTCTGTTTTTTTTTTTATAAGGTCAGTAACAATCTAAAGAAGTGCCAGGTTATTACGGGCAACGCGATTATCAGTATTAAAAATGTCTCATTAATTGCATAATTAATCGCTAATCAACGCAACGTGGATTAAGTCATGAGCACTGGTTAAAGTTACATCCTAATGTAGTAGTTATGAGTTACATCCTAAAGAAACTGGTTAAGATATGACCATATCTACAAATAATAATGTTTCAAACGAGTTCAAACAGTGGTTATTTTATGTCATAAAGAGAGTTGAAAGATGGTGTTATGTAAACTTTGATTCAAAGGCTGTTCATTTATTGAAGAGGACATAATAAACATGTTCGTAAACATTAGTGATTACTTAAGTACTAAAGTACACATGGGTGTATGTTACGTAGTACGGAAGGTTAAAGATAATAGAATTTTGAAAGCAAGAGTGACACTTTTATTGTTTTGTGAAGATTGTCAATTGACTGATCGGGAAGAAATTGAACACCTAAACAATAACTTCTTGGGCGTACTGTACAATTATGGTTAAACGTAGTTACGTTACTTTGTACGAAAATTTGATATAAGAACTTTATATTTTCTCATTCATGTTGAACATGATTGAATAAGAAGCGCTAGACATCCGAACATATATTTACTAAGCAAAGTTTAAAAGATCACAATTATGAGTAGAGAGGTTGGTAGAAAATAACAACAATATTGCCACCACAATTTTTTTTTATTAAAACTCACGAACGCGTTTCGACTTATAATATCATCTTCAGTGTGCGTGTAAACTTAAACAGTACAAGGTGGGGGTAGACTAGGGCTGTGTGGTTAAAAGGATTACAAAAGGAACAAGGTAAGGGATATGGAGTTGAGATCTAAGGCGGAACCCAGTGAAGGTATGGTTCAGGTAGACATTTTTGTTCTTCGACTGATTAAAGCTAAATAATTTGTTAGTAACTGTTTTGCTATAAGCAAGTGAAAAACAAAAATGTTATATACCTGAACCATACTGGGTTCCGCCTTAACTTCATATCCCTTACCTTGTTCCTTCCGTAATCCTTCTACCCACACAGCCCTAGTCTACCCCTACCTTGTACTGTTAGTTTGTCATAAAAATTTGTAAAAATAGTTAGCTTAGAACAAAATTAACTTTTACTAAGTTAACACGAACACTGAAGATGATATTATATTATGTCGAAACGCATTTGTGAGTTTAAATTAAAAAAATTGTGGTGACAATATTGTTATGTTACTCTCTACCAACCTCTCTAGTCATAATTATGAAACGGTATCACAAAATTTCAGTCAAAACAATAAATTATTTGTTAAAGGATTACGTTACGTCGTACAGAGGATAAAATTAAAGAAGAAATTGCAACTCTGTAATTTGAGAGTGTTAGTAAATTTGTGAAAACATGCTCAAAAATCTGATCATGCAAATTAAAAATTTGTACAATTGTGCATAATGATTAGGTCGAAATGTTCAGAAACAATCTAAATTTTCTGGTTAAAAATGCGTCTCAAGGAATGCTACAATTATTTCAGTTGTGGAAGTTTGTAGACGAGATTATATTTAATGATATTCAAGATATCACTGTTAGTCTGTTATCATTTTTAAATGAGTGTAATAACGAACCTGCAGAGAATGACAATCTTGGAAGGGAAACTGAGGAGCGAATTCAGCAAGATTTCATCCAAATTGTAAGATGTTAAACATGTGTTATCTACTCTTTGCCTGAACCTGTTTATCAGCAGTCTTATCATCAAGCTCTTGCTGTTCCAAATCTCCCTCAGACTTAGCTCTGATTGCTTTAATTCTTATCTGTCTTTCTAAACTTGATAAACTCGTTCTAAGAAGTTTAATATCATTTCGAAAACCGACCGCTTCGTTAATACGTCTCTTATGTTCTTTGTCAAATCTTCTGTTCAACATTTCGTGCTTTTCCGACCATTTTTCTTTCTCCTTTTTATATTTTTCAGCATTTTCATCTATTTCTTCTTGCATCCTGACTATTTGAGCTCTTAGAAGAGTCATCTGACTTTGTAAGGACGTTATCGTCATCAATTTTCCAGACAAGTCACCCTGCAAACGTGTTATCTCATCACGTAATCTTTTAGGCCTCCCTTTATCCATATCATGTGGAAATTCATCACCCAGTAACTCCTTGCAGATAACAAGACATTTCATCAATTTCTCATTTTCCAACATCAATTGAGTTTCATTTTTGATACTCTCGTCTTGTTTTTCAATTTTCTCCAGCAATTTTCCGCAGAATTTCTTCCTAGTCGATTCGAGACGGCAATTCAAACATGAAATTCTGTGTTGAAGACGTTTCCTCAATTCTTCCTGTTCTTCAACCAAATTTCTTCTTTCTTTCAGCAAATTTTCAATTTCTTCTTTGAACAAACAATGCTGTTCTTCTAACTGCGATTCCAACAGTTTGGCTTTTAAATTAGAAGCCGATAAATCCTCTTTCAATTTACCAAATTTCATTTCAGGATCTAATCCCAATTCTAGAATTTTCTGAACTCCTTTTTTGATCCTCAACGACTTCATATCATCTTTTATACTGCTACTTTTTGGCTGCTGCAGAAAAGACGAAACTTCACACTCCTTCAGACCCAAGACGACTAAAACCGTCTTAAACGTCCTCTTACTCTCGAGCAGATCTAATCGAATTCGATCCTTGTCTTCGACCAACTTCATCACGTGCTTCTTTTCGTCGAAAAGTTCCCTTTTGACATCCTCCAGTTCCTTTTTCAATTTGGCAATTTCATGTTCCCTTTTTTGAAGCTCGATTTCCGCATCCGCATACTGAGTACAAACATTCTTACAATCTTCAACTTGGGACATAAGCTCGACAACTTTTTCTTTCCATTCCGACGTCTTTTTCTTATAATGTTTTAAAAGTCTTTCTGAAGGTTGACACAATTCTAAAGGTGTCTCCATTACTTCACAAATGACGTCGAAAGTCTCAGCCAAATCTGCATTTACCTATTGTTTTTTTGTGTCTTCTTATTATCTAAGCTTCTAACTTCACTCGTTATTCTTTTTTCTTATGTTTTTTAAATTTTTATTATTTACCTGAAAAAACGAATGAAGGCATTAACTACCCGACAAAAAAATCGGTAAACAAAATAATTTAAATAATTTTAAAAACACAATACATAATAACAATAATAATAATTTTGAATGATAATCTGATTTTAAATATTGAGTAATATTCTATTTTAATATCATAATGATATTTTCACATTATTACGTAAAATTGCATCTTATAACTAAATGAAAAGTGCTAAATATTAGTTATTTGCTTGAATATTAGTGTTGTTGTTGCTAACTTAAAAAGTTGTAATTAGGTTAATAATTATTATTGGCACTGCGGGATTAAATAAAATATGCTTGTAGTGAGAGAAAGACCAAAATTTATAAATTGAAGTTGCTTTTTCGGCGTTTAAAATAGGATTTGCTTTTAGTAACCACACTAAACACATTAATTACTTATTATAATGATAGTAGTAAAGCTTAGAAAGATAGTATTGTGACAGAACAAAATTTTAATTTTGGAAATTTTGAAAATTTCGATGGATAATTCATTTTGATTAATGTCATTCGGGTCGAAATTAGTAGTGGTTTTAAATGTCTGTCTGTCATCTATCATTGGTCGTCCATGCAAACGTGTGACTGTCTTTTATGCCTGCCTAAACCGTTCATCCGATTGTGATGAAACTTTGAGGAATGGTTGGACGCATGCCCGGGAAATTTATTGAGTTAGTAAAACTATGCATCAATTTTGATACACAGGGGTACGGAGTACAAATGTCAAAGTAATGAAAACCTTTAATGTTTCATATCGTTCAAAAGCTCTTTAAGAGTACAGTAATTGTTGTTATGTACATTTAAGTCAAATTTTCATTTAGGAGGGAGGTAAAATGGAAAATTCAGGAAAAATATTTCTATAATCTATATCTATATAAATAAAAATAAATTTTCGTTTATCTGTGTCTCTTATGCCAATATTTTATATTGCACAAGTATATATTGCAAATTGTAATATACATTTTTCATATAAGGCAACATTATTTAACTAAATAAATTATTTAATATAAGATAGCAGCTATAAATTTCTTATAGGCTTTACGGTTTATTAGGCGGTACAAAGTTTGCCGGGTCAGCTAGTAGTGAGTAGTGAATAAAAGCAGATAATAATCCTCTTAAAATCAAAATAGATTTATGCTATCTACCTTCTTTTAGTTCCTAGATGTGTCATATTATTTTTTATAGATTGCTTTCAATACATAGATATTTTAGGATTTAATATATTATTGCTAGGTTTGTGAGGAAGCGTTGCCAGTCAAAAACTTGGATTCCTAAAATTGTGACATTTTTAGGGTCCGTAGGCAAAACCAAGGACCCTTATATTTTCCTGCATGTGTCTGTCCGTCCGTCCTGTCGCCTGCTTTCACGGCTACACCTTTCCTCCGATCACTTTGAAATTTGGCATGTATGTGTCTTGTACCTGCCCACATATTTTAAAAATATAGCGAATTAACAAAAATAATTTTCAAAACTATTAGGGTAAAAAACCTAAAGGGTTAACTTTTTTTCTTTTTTTTTTCGACACCGTTAGGGGTATCATATGAAAGGGTACGTCGAGCTGATTACAAAAATATATATTTCTTTGGTTATAACTTTGATAGGGCGAGCGTAGGCAAGTTTGAAGTGGGTGTGAAACGTGTCTCCCCCTTCTATCTCGCTTACGTGAAGTGCAAAAAATCTGAAAAAATTCCTGAACATTCTTCGACCAAAAGTAAAGATACCACTTTTTGGAAATTTCGAAAAAAATATTATTTTATTTTTTATTGACAAAATACGTTTTTTTTTATAACTTTGGTCTTTTCGATGTATTTATATGGTTGTAGTCCGGTTCTGTGGCAAAAAAATACTTTATCCGAAGTTTGTTATGTTTATGTTTGAGAATATCAGACCATAGAATAGTTCAAAGTAAGCTTTTGACGTAGCATTTTAAAAAACACCATCAATAGGGTACTACTTAAACTATACAGGGTTGCCTACGGACCCTCGCTGTGTGCTAGCACACACTTGACCTGTTTATTATGTCTTGGCTATGGCAGATAACCTCGAAAAGCGTTACCAAAAACTAGATTTACACGAGTAGGAAAGATATAAGAACAGGGAGTTAGGAAGATATAGGAGGTGTTCAATCGAGACTGCCCGCTCTCAGTAGGTATAGTTTCTCCCACTACCGCGCTTGATAGGGCCTACACACCTCTGCCCTCCAGATCGGCTACCTATCACATCTCACACTTATCGCTTCTCGCTACCACTCCAGTAGTCGCTCACGAGCCCCAGCGGCGCCCCCCCCCCCCCCCCAACTACAACTTCTGTTCTACTGTTTCGATTTGCATCGAACAAACGCCATAACCCTTAGAATTTTATTCCTAATATACTTACATACATAAAATTTATTTTTTACATTATTGATTTTTATTTTTGTTAAACTATTATTTTTTTGCATTTATTATAAAAATATAGGTGAAGAAGCTAAAAGATTACTTCTTAATATACTGGAAAATAAGAAAAGTACTTTCTTTCTTCGTGCACAACATATTTTCGATTTAACTCATAATTTACAAACGCACGAATCTGCACCCTCAATTTTTTTTTTGACATTTTCATGTCTTTACTTCGTCACATAAACTCGAAAAGCGTTACCAAAAAATGACTCCAAATAGCGTTTCATAAGCGTTACCAAAATGCGTTACATGAAAATGTCTCACTGTCTTGCAGACTTGTATGCAAGCAATTTTTATTTTTTTATTTTTTTTAACTTGGTTTAAAATAAATAAATTTAAAAAAATTCTAATTTTGTTTTTATAAGGTATTGGGTCTTTTCACAAGAAAGATGGAAATTTGTCTTTATATCTCGTTTATTGGTTCATCCACTTGATCTCTCTTCCACTTCAAGCTCACGAGGAATTGATTAGACTTGTTGATAAGTTGATAAGAGTTAGGAGATAGGAGTGGGGGTAGTAGGGGGGGGGACTGATAAAGCCCTGATTGAAGCTTGAAGGATTAAGGGTTTTGGGATGAAGGCTTTAGAGATTTCACAAGGCAGGAGGCGCCCTCCAAAATTCAATTTCAGATGCTTAGTTATGTCTGTATAGAGTCAGGGGGGGGGGGGATCTCGGGCTTTTGACAGCAAAGTCCTCACAAAGCATCCTTCTAAGCACCTCCAGGCTTCAACTTGAAAAAAAAGAAAACCCTTTGGACCCCCTTAACCCTTTTTAAATACTTCCTCGCACTTCGAAGGGGAAAACCTACCCTTTAAAGATCCAATAGGAAATAAACCCGAAATGAAATTCCCCACTCACTATTCCCTGAATTTCCACTTAATATAAAAAAAAGTTATCGATATTTTGTGCAAAAAAAGGATTTGATTTCATTCATTCCGTTTTTAATAAATTTAACTCTCTTAAAATCAAAAGAGAATTAATTTATTCAATTCAATTAGTTTTATGATTATTAATTATTTTTTTTAAACAAAAAATGAGGCAAAAAGGTGAGATATATTTAAAGTGTTAAAATTTCTATAGTATAAGTATATAAACTTTAATTGAACTTATCATTTTTAAATAATGTAATTAAATTAATCAATGAACTTGGTAATTACTTAATTATGACTAGAGAGCGTAATAGAATGTAACACAACAATATTGTCACTACAATTGTTTTATTGATTATTAACAAACGCTTTTCCACATTTTATATTATCATCTTCAGTGTATAAAATCTCGAAATATTATACAATACATATATATATAGACTACGATGAGTCCATTTACCAAATTTCAGATCTCTAAGTCCACTGGAAGCTAAGATAATAGTATCTGATTAAAGATGGTGGCTATAATTCAATATGGTGGCCATATGTTGAAGTGAAAGTACCTTTATTTTTTTTACCTACTATAAATAAATAAATAATAAATATATTTTTTATTATATAGCCAATTTGTATGGGATATAACATGTCATGTATAAAAAAAAATAATCATACAATATGAAGGTTAATAACAATGAACAGAAACAGAAATAATGAAATGTAAAATAAATAAAACATTAAAACTCTTAGTAGACATTATGTATCAGATAAATATTCAGATATTGAATAGTAAGCTTTATCTTTAAGCATTTGTTTTAATTTGCATGCCAATTTGTCAGCAGGTACAGTTTTTATTGGTTTAGGAAGGTTATTAAACAAAAATTATAGCTGAATTTGACGGGGAGGATCTATATAATTCTGTACGACAAATTGGCAATAAGTCTATGTACCAAATTTCAGATCTCTAGGTCCACTTGAAGCTGAGATAATAGAAATTGAATAAATCCAAGATGGCGGCTATAATTCAATATGGTGGCCATATATTGAAATAAAAATGGCCGCACTTTTCTATTTATGTTACACTTTATGTATGTACCAAATATCAAAGCTCTATGTCAATGGGAAGTAGGAGAATTAGTGATCAGTCAGTCACTGTCACTTATAGTTTTATATATATATAGATAATATTATAATACATTCAAATATAACACGAACGTGTTAGTTAATAATCAATGTTCAATTGTGGATACACTATTGTTGTGTTATTTTCTATTAACCTCTCTAGTCATAATTATGAAGTGATAACACAAAATCTCAGTCAAAACACCTAACATTTTTCAATTACTGATAAAGAAAAGTCAGAAAAATATAAAGGGGTAACTTTTTCACAAAATATATAAACTTAAAAAGAAAATTTAATTGCATCTATATCTCTTTAAAGTTCGCATAATTGAGTTAACATAATTTTAATTTATTTCTCATTACTGACTTATTAATTTATTTTTACACTCTTTTTATAAGCATTATTTGTTTGTCAGGGACAGTGGTACACACAGAGGAGTTTCATAGCGCAAGCTGGTCTATCAGATTTTTTTTTTTTTTTGGGGGGGGGGGATCTAAATGAGGGTATTTTTTTTTTTAGATATTCCAAGTGATGTAGGTAGTTTTTTGGGGGGATTTGCGCCATGGGCCTTGGGAGGGTTGTGCACAATCCCTGGTCAGTGAAACGTTTTGTCAGGAAAACTTTGTCAGGGAAAGTTTTGTCAGGAAAAGTTTTGTCAGGAAAAGTTTTGTCAGGGAAACATTATGTCAAGGAAACTTTTTGTCAGGGAAACGTTTTGTCAGGGTTACTTTATTTTTGTCATGGAAAAATTTGCAATCTTAATATGGCCCATTTTACAACTACCAAGTAAGGTCAAACTTACACAAACGTACATATTATGTATTTCTGGGGATAATATAATAATCTATCTTTAGTTATACAAAATCATTTATAAATTTTCATCGGAATTGTCAAAACTTATTTGATTTATGATTGCTTTAACGTCAATTTACTAAAAAGTGAAATACGTTAAAAAAAAACAGTCGTTAAGAATTCTCGTTGCCACCTTTTTACCATTTTAAAAAAAATTGAAATTGCCTAAAAGGCAAAAAAAAAACTCTGGAAAAAACTCAATATTTTTTTAAGGCCTTACTAACTCATTGAACTTTAGGTAAAATAGAATTGAGAGGGGGGAAAAAGCGAACAAAAAGCTGCCAGAAATGGGTAGTAAAAACAAGCCTTTCATATATGTGCCTAAATTAGGGCATTATAAATCTTCAACAGTGTTGCCTAAAAAGTCCGGAAAAACCCCTACTCGTGGAAAAAGCACTTTAGACATTTTCAAAATGGAAATGAGAGAAATTTTTATAAACTTCCCCTTTTAACAAGAGAAAAAAATAACTTTACCAGATAATGAAAAAAACATCTAATATTATTACATTTCTACGGTTTTTTCCCTTTGTTTTTAAACGTATAGATGCAATAAACAATTCCGTTTTAATTAAACCGACCCATTTTTTTTTTTTTTTGTTTTCCGGGAAAAATAATTTTCTACAAAATATTCCAATAGTTACATGTTTTATAAAGCGAAAAATTTATTTTTCGTTTAAGCGAAAAAAGCGAAAAATTTATTTTTCGTTTTCTTTAAAATATTAAATTTATTTTTCACCTTTATTTATCATTTTTGCGGAATGCTTTTTAGGGTTTTGTAGATTTTTCTCAAAACCCATATGCCGAGGGTGATGTGTCCGTCTGTCCGTCGCTCTTTGGTTCATAGGGCCCGAACCGTTTAAGCTAAAGAGCTGAAATTTCAAATACTGGTGCAACTTTTTGACCCAACCACAGGAAAAATATACAGAAGTTCAAAATTAAATATGCATGCGCAATTCGCAAAAATGTTGTAAACTCAAAAATTTATATTTTTTTTAATTTTCGAGTGGGGTATCAAATGAAAGCTGCTGAAGAGTAGGACGCAAATATATATAAGCTTTTGTAAATTTTGCATTCCTTATTGGGTAAAAAAATCAAAATATACCCAAAAAAAGTCCCCCCCCCCCAACCACTATACTTCGGCTGGTCCTAAAATTTCGAAATAATTCATGCTAATGCCTTATTGTGGGGCGATGCAAATTCCGGGAGTTCATCCCAAATTTTAAAAAATTGCCAATTTTAGGCGCGAAAATTTGAAGTGCGCCAAAAATTTTATTTTTTTAAAATTTTGAATTGGGTATCATATGAAAGCTGGTGAAGAGTAGGATTCAAATATATATTTGCTTTTTTAAATTTTTTATTCTTTATTAGTTTTATAAGTCAAAATATACCCCAAAAATTTCCCCCCTCCCCAACCACTATATAACGGGTGGTCCTTAAATTTCGAAATAATTCATGGTTATACCTTATGGTGAAGCAATGGAAATGGTTTGAAAAAATGAATTTTTCTAGTCTTTATTACCGATGAAAAACATTGTGACCCCCCGGGGGATCGAACCCGGACCCTTGAGATCGAAGAATAAAATCATAATTACATAACGGGCATGCTTAATCTTCTACAAAACCCTAAAAAGTACTTAGACGCAAGTACTTCCCTGTGATTTTTAAAGTTTATAATTATTATCTAATTTTAGACATTATGTTGAATTTACACAAAAGCAATTTATATTTACACTGTGTTCATGCCATTAACAGTTTTTTTTTTATTTAGTTTCAAAAGTTTATCTTTTTCTTTTTATAAATTTCACATAGTCTTTTTAATTTAATTTACGTTTTTCTATCTCATAGTTTTAGAGTTTTTATCAGTTGTTTTTATAAACAGTTTCATTTAATTCGATGTTTGAGAGTTAAGAGTCTACGGTTACGATGTTAAGGTTCAGAGTTTATGTTTACCTAGTTCCCTATCCCCGCTCTCGCCCGCTCGTGTGCTTAACCTCTAGTGTTGCGGAGTAGTGCCTGTAGTGACCTCAGCCAAGCCTCGCTTCTCCCGGCCGAGGTTCGAATACCGGACAACGTCCGTCAAACCATACATGGTCAATCACCACCTATCATCATTTCTATGACGTTCTTCACCATCATCACCATCACATAATCATACTTTTACATCATTACCATAATCACCATATCATCATCATCATAGCTCATCATTACGCCCGTGTTTGGTCTTTGGAAGCTCGCCCATCGCGACCTCCAAGTCATCACCCTTCATCAGGCCAATCACTCGCTCGAACTTTCAGATCAACTGATTTGGTATACCAACCTGCCAAACTCAGGTACACCACCTTACTCTATTTACATTCAAACGCCTATTCATCTCTTAATTCAACTCACGTCGCGTTTTCGCGTACCGTCGATTCATCCTTTTTCCTCTATACAAGTTCCTCTCTCAATTACCCTTAACCTTAACTCTCTTATAATAAATGTTATATAGAATTTTATTTCATTATTATTTTTATCCATATTTTCTTTATGTTTGAGAAACATATTCTTTCTATTCTTTTTCATGAAACAGTGTAAACTTATATTTTATGAACAATACACTTCTAATTCTAATGTATCTTTTTTCCTTCACTTTATTTTCCCAAATTATGACAGTCCACTATATTATCACACTATTTATAACTTTTGAACTAGCACTTTTTCAAGAAGTTAATTATATTTGAACTTCGTTAAGGGAAGTAAGGATCTGCAAAGGCGCAGTCTCCTTCTCTTAACATTTTTCTGGTCCTTTGGGCCGGATAATTATTATGCTATACCTTTTTCTTATTAATCTATTATTTATTATTATTCAAAAACTTTATGCAGTGTATATTATTTTACATTATAAAATTTCTTTATAAGAAACTTATTATTTGGATAAAAAAACGAGTAATAATTGTAACTTTCCGTTGCCGACGGCACCTATTTGAGTCATTTAAGTTTTGTTTTTTTTCTCTTCTTTTACAATTTAATTTTTTATAAATAAATTATCTGTGTGTAAAAAGGTGAATCTAAATATTTTCTTTTATAATTTAGTTTACATTTATGGTTAGTCTTTATAATTTTAATTATTTATGTTTTTAATATTACTATTATTTCATTTTGTTTAACATGTCACCTATCTCAAGGTGTTTTTTCATGAATTATTATAAATCATTATATAAAACACATTATTATTTTTATTCTGAACATTATTATTTTGTACTCTTTAAAGACTTACGAGTATAACTTAACTTCGTTGTTATCAAGTCATATCATTAACTTTTTTAACGAAATTTACCTTTAATTTTTTTCTTAAATTTAATTCTTATTTTCATTAATTTATGTATAAGCTACATATAGGTAACGTATTATTTTCTTTTATGACAGGTAATATATGTTTTAATTATTATTAGAAAAATTATTAGTTTAACTGCTTATAATCAGATTTTCATTTGGCCTAAGAAATATCATTCTTTCCCAACATAATTCAATTTGATTGTCTTCTTATCTATTATCACCAGTATAATATTTAATCTATTAAATTTAAAATATTTCGATTGTTGTTTTTATCAAGATAAATTCTTTTAAATTTAATCTAGAAATTGTTATTCTTATTTCATTGTTTATAAATATAATGAAACTAAATATTATCAATTTTGATTCTTGTCTAAATTAATATTATTAGAGGTAGTAAATTTATCTTTGCAAAATTTATGCTTATAGTAAAACAAAGACGTACTATAGGATTTTTTATAATTTTTATTTCTTAACGGATTTAATTTTTTTTCTAATTATTATTTTAGATTTTTTTTACGAATGAATTTTGTACCTTTTTCCCATATATCCATTATAACTGATCGATATTAATTTTATTTTGGATATTAATAATATTTTTATTTTTATTTTTTTTCATTTATATATGAGAAACAGTTATTGTAAAGAAAGTAATCTCCTTTTTTTTTTTATAGATTAAATATATATATTTTTAATCTTAGCCAAAGTATACCTTATTGTTTTATTTTTTATTGTAAGAAAATAATTATTATTTTTGTTACATTTAATGTGATTAATTCACACCTTTTTTTGTGATTTACTTGTCACGTTATATCTATTGACTAACCATTTTAACGATTTTTCATTTTATTTGTTTAAAATCAAAATTACCTTTTCTTTCTCTTCTTTCTAATTTTTTTTGTAAAGCCTTGTCAATATGGCTGAAGAATTTACTAAACAATTTGCTATAAGAACTCAAAAACTTGACAGTTGCGCTGCGAGTGTTAAACGAGTTTACAACTATGCTAAGGGTATGAACATACAGCTCCCAGAGAATATAACTATTTTTAAGGGTATGTTAAAACAACTCGATGATTTTTATTCTTCATTTATGTCGACAAGTGATGAACTATCTAAATATTGCATTCTAAATGACAAGCCTGAACTCTACCCTACTGCTGACCACAAGAAGAACATGGACAATGTATTTATTCAGTACTCATTTGCTGCTGGCAAAGGTGAGAGCCTCAGTACTACGTCCCAACCGGACCTGAGTGAAGCCCTGAAACAAGCTGCTGTGGCTGCCGCTACCGCCGCAACCACCGCGATGCATGAGAGCACGGCTCATTCTAGCAAAAAAATAAGGTTTCCTAAAATTCAGTTGCCCACGTTCGACGGGGAGAAATTTACCGATTGGCCTACTTACAGAGACACTTATGAATCTCTTGTCCACGACGAGGACTACTCTAACATAGAGAAGTTTCACTGTCTTATAAGATCGTTATCTGGCACGGCTAGTAGGCTAATTAAACACATTCAGGTTAGCGATGATAACTATGAGCAAGCTTGGAGTCTACTTAAGAAGTACTACAATAACAAGCGCAAACTTGCCTCTTCTTATATACATGGATTACTTGACTTCAGCCCCTCTCTTCAGAAAAAGTCTCAAACAGACATTCTCAAAGAGTTCTTACTTAACGTGTCCGAAAATGTTTCGGCCTTCAACAATATCATCATTAACAATCGGGCAGACTACATACTATTTGAACTTGCAGTTCGTAACTTGGACCATAAAACTAGAGAAGCGTTCGAGTGGCAAAATGCAAAGGTCGACTTCCCTACCTTTGACTCTCTAAAAGAGTTCGTTGAGAGTAGGTACCTGGCCTTAACCATGATGGACTCTTCGAAAGATGACCGAACGTTGTCTTTCAAACCGGGGTCAAAATCCAGTCCTGCCTTGCCTTCACCTAATAAACTTCAGCCGAAATCGGGAAGACCTTCTACCTCTACTGTCTTGATCACAAATCAAAACACTAAATCTATAAGAAAGTCAAAACAACCATCTTACACTAATGTGTCAAAAACATTTAATTCTGAAGACTCCCAACTTAAATCAACATCGTGTTTTTTCTGCAATAAGGGGTTTCACATCTTACGGAACTGTGACAAATTTTTATCTCTTTCACCCTCAGAACGACTTAATCGTTTGAGGGATTGGAATGGGTGTAAGAATTGTTTGCATCCTTACCACAAGACATCTCTCTGCAAGTCTAAATATCGGTGCGCAGAATGTGAAGGCTTACATAATACAAAACTTCATATTTCAAAGTCTTCAATAATAAAACCTAACCTTAGCCGTTCTAACAACGGATCTACAAATGTGACTAAGGATACTCCTACTCAACCTAACGTTGATCCTAATTCACCTACACTTACAGGTACTACTATGACAGCTGTCGATCACTCAAGTGAGGCCTTACTGGGCACAATAGAAGCCTTAATTCAAGATGGAGATGGCATATTTAAACCTATACGGATGGTTGTTGACTCTGGTAGTCAATTTTCTTTGATTACTCAGGAATGTGTTAACCGCCTTCATCTTAAACCTAGAGAATACCGAAGATCTATTAGAGGTGTGGGATCATATCCAGCCTTTCAAACTTTAGGAAAAACTTCGTGTGTTATACGGTCACGATCATCATCTCTACCAGAGTTTCATCCTGAAGCAGTTGTCGTACCTAATATAACTCACCTTTTACCTCAAACTCAACTACCTAGAAACATCCGTCTAAAATACACAGCGTATGATCTAGCTGATCCAAAATTTTGGGAACCAGGTCCCATAGACTTCTTAATAGGAGCTGATATGTTTTGCGACATAATATCTGGTGTTCCAATTTCCATCGATAAAGATGAACCTCGACTGCTTAGAACTGTCTTCGGACATGTAATCATAGGCCAGCTTCCATTAAAACCTTATTCTCCTATATGTGGCATCACTCTTGCTGTCCTTTCGGCAGACGATAAAATAGAGACCATAATGAATAGGTTTTGGGAAGTGGAAGAAATCGATATTCCAGTATCTAGTCTTTCTCCTGAAGAAAAGTTCTGCGAGGACCATTTTACTTTAACTCATTCTCGTCTCCCATCGGGACGCTATAGCGTTAGTTACGCGTTTAAACCAGGCTCTCCTCCGTCGTGCTTTCCTTCATCCAAGCAGCAAGCTCTCAGCCGTCTTTACAGTTTGGAAACAAAATTACGGAAGAACCCTGCCATAAGAAAAGACTACAATGACTTTATGGAGCAATACTTACAACTAGGTCACATGAAACCATCAACTGAACCAGGTGCTTATTATATCCCGCATCATCCAGTATATAAACTTGATGTGGACGGTAACCCCAAAATTAGAGTCGTTTTTGATGCCTCGTCAAAAACTTCAGCTGGCTCTCTCAATAGCCACCTTCTTCCTGGTCCAAAACTGCAAAATGATATAAGTGCAATCTTACTTCGCTTCCGACGTCATCGTATTGTTTTTTCCTGTGACGTAGTAAAGATGTTTAGAAATATTTTAATTAATAAAGAAGATCAGAAATATCAACACATCTTATGGAGATCTGATCCTCAACTTCCGGTTCAGGAGTTTACTCTTCTAACGGTTACCTACGGAACCACTCCTGCACCTTATCAATCTCAACGTACTCTAAAGCAACTTGTTTTGGATGAAGGTCCAAACTTTCCTTTGGCAGTAGAGGTTCTTACAAATGATGTATATATTGATGATGTTGTTACGGGGGCTGACACCATCGAAGAAGCTATCCTTCTAAAAAACCAAATAGTGGGGATTTTTGCTGCTGGACTGTTTACATTAAGTAAGTGGACCAGTAACTGTCCTTTACTGTTGTCTGACGTTTCGGATGAGACAACCTCTTCCCCAGTCAGTTTTGATGATCTTGAATCTTCAATTAAAATCTTGGGCCTTCATTGGGACCCAGTTAAAGATGATTTTTCGTACAATGTGGTCATTCCAGATCTTGTGTTAACTAAACGGGCCATATTATCAGCAATAGGAAGATTATATGATCCGTTAGGATACCTTGGGCCAGTTACCTTCCTAGCGAAAACTGTTCTTCAAGAGACCTGGAAGTCAGACTTAGGGTGGGATGATGAGGTACCACCTAATCTACAGAAAATTTGGAAATACTTTCTAGATGATCTACCAAACTTGACCAACATAAAGATACCACGATATATCGAGCGAGATCAAACGTCTCATTGCTCTGTCTTCGGTTTTGCGGACGCCTCATCTAAAGGTTGCTGTGCTGCTCTATACCTTCGCGTCCAATCCTCCAATTCCTCTAAACTTTACTTACTCAGGTCGAAGACAAAACTTGCACCAATCAAAACACTCACTATACCTCGTCTTGAGCTTATCGCAGCCCTGTTGCTTGCTCAGCTTTACTCTTCATCGAAGGACTACCTAGAGTACTTTAACATTGAAAGTGTCAACTTATTCACCGACGCAGCGATCGTACTTGGATGGCTCAAAACTCCGTCGTATCAACTTAAGACCTTTATTGCAAATAGGGTCGTAAAGATTCTGGACATAACGGAAATCATCTGGTGGCGTCATATACCTACTGGAGACAACCCAGCCGACTGCGGATCCAGAGGTCTATTACCCTCTCAACTTATTCATCATTCACTATGGTGGCACGGTCCATCGTGGATCCATCGTCAAGTTGATGAATGGCCTTCCACTAATAACAGTGTTCCACCAGATGAACTGCCAGAACTTAAATCTACTGCTTCCTCTCTCGTCTCTACAGATATGTCTTCAGGGACTTACAGTGACTTAGTATCTATCACGGAGAAATTCAGTTCTTACACTAAGTTAATACGCGTTGTCGCATATATTCTGAGGTTTACCTATAACACAAGTATCAGCAAAGAGCGAAGGAGGACTGGAGCGATAACATCTGAGGAGTTTAGTAATGCTAATTTAACTATCATCCGTGGCCTACAAAATCATTACTATCCAGAGGCCTTTACTAAAAACCGTAAATGGTCAGCACTACTAAGCTCGCTGAGAACATTCATTGATGATCAGGGTCTACTCAGGGTGGGTGGAAGGATTCGTAAATCAGGGCTCCCATACGAACAGAAACACCCTCTCTTACTTCCTCGACGCTCCCATTTCACCAACATCTTAATTGATTTTTATCATAAGAGCAACCTCCATGTTGGACCTTCTGCATTACAAGCCATCATAAACCATAACTACTGGATACCTTCGTCCAAGAATCTTATAAAACAAAGGAAACGGTTGTGTATAACTTGCACTCGATTTTCTAAACGACATTTTACTCCTCATATGGGAGAACTACCTGCGATCAGATTCACTGAAGTAAGACCATTTTATGTCACAGGAGTGGACTTCGCTGGGCCCTTTCTAGTAAAAGAAACTACACGGAGGAACTCACCCACTTCTAAGGCCTATCTGAGTCTTTTTGTATGCCTGTCCACAAAAGCTCTCTACCTTGAGCTGGTCAACGCCTTAACAACAGAGGCATTCATTGACGCTTTAGAAATCTTCATTTCACGACGTGGATCACCATCTTTAATCATTTCGGATCGAGGAACCAACTTTGTCGGGGCCTCTAACTACTTAAAGGAGATAGAGGTTTGGATCAATCAAGACCAAACTAAGTCAGACCTCTTGACTTTCGGAGCTAATTGCGGCATTAAATGGAAGTTCCAACCACCATCAAGTCCACATTTTGGTGGTTTATATGAAGCAGGCGTCAAAAGCGTCAAATCTCTACTTGTAAAAACTTTAGGAGCTCAACCTTACCAGGTATCGCAGCTACGGACAATCTTTGCCAAAATTGAGGCGGTGCTCAACTCGAGACCCCTTTATCCTACATCATCTGATCCTACCGATCTTCAGCCGTTAACCCCAGCACACTTCCTCATTGGTGGACCACTTACTCCACTCATTGAAGAAGATCTCAGCCACATTCCATCTAATCGTTTGTCGCATTGGCAGCAACTTCGAGAACGTGTCCAGACATTTTGGAAGAGATGGCGTTCCGATTATTTACTTACCCTCCAACGAAGAAATAAGTGGATCAAAGATGGAGAATCAATAAATGTCGGCGAAATGGTACTTGTTTCTGATACCAACCATATGCCATACTCCTGGCCGTTAGCAAGAATTGTTGACATTCATCCTGGCGATGATGGAGTCGTTAGGGTTGTAACATTGAGAACTGCTACTGGAACTTATAAACGACCAGTAGTTAAGCTCATACCACTCCGTCATATTACCAACAATACTTCTGCATCCACTTCAACGAACTTAGACTAGGAATGCCTATGTAAAATTTGGTGGGCGGTATGTTCATGCCATTAACAGTTTTTTTTTTATTTAGTTTCAAAAGTTTATCTTTTTCTTTTTATAAATTTCACATAGTCTTTTTAATTTAATTTACGTTTTTCTATCTCATAGTTTTAGAGTTTTTATCAGTTGTTTTTATAAACAGTTTCATTTAATTCGATGTTTGAGAGTTAAGAGTCTACGGTTACGATGTTAAGGTTCAGAGTTTATGTTTACCTAGTTCCCTATCCCCGCTCTCGCCCGCTCGTGTGCTTAACCTCTAGTGTTGCGGAGTAGTGCCTGTAGTGACCTCAGCCAAGCCTCGCTTCTCCCGGCCGAGGTTCGAATACCGGACAACGTCCGTCAAACCATACATGGTCAATCACCACCTATCATCATTTCTATGACGTTCTTCACCATCATCACCATCACATAATCATACTTTTACATCATTACCATAATCACCATATCATCATCATCATAGCTCATCATTACGCCCGTGTTTGGTCTTTGGAAGCTCGCCCATCGCGACCTCCAAGTCATCACCCTTCATCAGGCCAATCACTCGCTCGAACTTTCAGATCAACTGATTTGGTATACCAACCTGCCAAACTCAGGTACACCACCTTACTCTATTTACATTCAAACGCCTATTCATCTCTTAATTCAACTCACGTCGCGTTTTCGCGTACCGTCGATTCATCCTTTTTCCTCTATACAAGTTCCTCTCTCAATTACCCTTAACCTTAACTCTCTTATAATAAATGTTATATAGAATTTTATTTCATTATTATTTTTATCCATATTTTCTTTATGTTTGAGAAACATATTCTTTCTATTCTTTTTCATGAAACAGTGTAAACTTATATTTTATGAACAATACACTTCTAATTCTAATGTATCTTTTTTCCTTCACTTTATTTTCCCAAATTATGACAGTCCACTATATTATCACACTATTTATAACTTTTGAACTAGCACTTTTTCAAGAAGTTAATTATATTTGAACTTCGTTAAGGGAAGTAAGGATCTGCAAAGGCGCAGTCTCCTTCTCTTAACACACTGTGTATTCAAGATTTTGAATGATGAACAATTCAAGAAATTTTTTATTTTACTATAAATTTTTAGGTACTTCTTTAGATTGTTACTCCCCTGTGTTGTATTATAATGAAAATGACTTTAACTAAATAACTATAAATCTTCAAAAAAAAGGGATGTTTAGCCCAATGTACTTTGGGACAAAGGAATATCCCACTTCTGTTTTTATAAGGGAGTAACAGTCTAAAGAAGAACATTCCGTACACTTTTTTTTAGATTGTTACTACCCTATGTTGTTTTTTAATGAAAATGACTTTGACTAAATAACTATTAAGACAAAGGTATGTTTAGTTCAATGTACTTTGGGACAAAGGAATATCCCACATCTTTTTTGATAGGGGAGTAACAGTCTAAAGAAGAACATTCTGTACTCCTTCTTTAGATTGTCAATCCCTTCTGTTTTTTTTTTAAAAACGGGAGTAATGATCTAAAGAAGTGCCCATTTTTCTATAATTATACTTTCAGGATTACTGATGCTTTCGAAGATTCATCAGTGAAAGATCTGATGAATAAATATTTATCTGTTTAACTAGCACTTTTATTTCTAACCTAAACTCTAGAATTTGCATTATTAATCACTTATTAATTATAAAATAACTGATTTAACCACTTTCAAGCAGCCCCTAAACGGTCAAGCCTCTTGATCAAAACATCGCGTTCAGCTGATTGACACGACCTTCAAGTCACCTTGGGGCGCATCAAGCATCCCATCAATCTTTTCATCAACACTCATTTGTAGCGGAGTTTTCGACTAGTGAACTGCTCCTCCTGGACTGTAGTGAATCAGTATTGTGTAGATACCATGGTTTCCATCAGATTCGGGGTGTCGAGCAGGTGATTGACGGAATGCTTGATCAAAATTGCTCCTGAGTATCAAGCGCTCCGTCAAACCGCTTGAGTCATTCAAACTTTCCATCAATCTCCGTCAAGGCTTGACTCAAGCATCAAACGGGTTCCTAGACTATCAATCATGCTTGACGCGATGTTTTGATCAAGCGGCTTGATCGTGTAGGGGCTGCTTCAATTTAGTAGTGAAAGAAATTAACTGTTTTAAATTCGCACCTGTTCAACAAATAACTTCTTGATTAATCCAATAATTCGAAATTCTATAATTCCAAGACTCCATTCTTACCTGAAACATAGATAAAATACATTTTAATTATTTTAATGATAATAATAATAATAATTAATAACATAAGGGGGCCGACGAGTTGCAAGAAAGCTAAGGGTGGGTTCACAGCTAGCTCGTACGGATTTATCTATGGGCTTCTTACCGGAAACGCAAAACGTTGGTTCTAAAACAACCTTTTTTTTGCGGAGCAGCTTTAAACCTGAATGAAACCTTGAATTCAAGTCCTCTTTTAGTTTTTATGTTGTTATTTTTATTTTAAACCCTTTATTTAAATTTAAAAGGTAATTATTATAGAACCAAGAATATTGCCTGATGTCTGAAACGGATTTCTGTCTCGGAATTTTTGAAATCGGAGACATAAAATATTTTCGTTCTTGAGAACGATCACACATAGCTTCCGTTACCCGTTAATTAACGAATTATCAGCTTATAAAATCATGTATATAATTACATTATATTTCAAAATATGAAATTAGGATGAATGCTGTGCATGCGCACAATAGATAGCAATACATGCAGAAGGTTGAAATAAATATAGGACCTGCGCACTAACCCTCATTATATACTGTTTACATTTAAAAGTTTCACATTTATCACTGTAAGAAAAACAGATAAGAGATATAAAAATATAATCCATCGCTGGGAATTGAACACGGATACCAAAAATGTACGCCACAGTGCACTACATTTTGTTATTTTATTGTAAAACCCCCTTTAGATTTTATGTTACACGTGTATATTCCATATAGGGTTTAATGTGCACTTTGATAAAAACATAAGGTTTGAAAAGAGGGCGCCCTCATTGCTTGTATAGTTCTATCTACCTGTCTATTCGTGTTTCGACACCTGACGTTCCATTGTCTAATCGAAAACCATTGTATACCTTAACGAACAACCCAACTTGGAATCCTGGAGAGGTCTCTAGTTTTCACTTTGACGACATAAAACCGACCGAGGTACATAAAGGACGGCAAAATACCACAACACAGTCGACATATGTCAAGACTGATGTAGCACAAAGATATATCCACCGGTGTAAACACCTGATGTGTTTCACCAAGAAGATATTGAGCTTTCCACCGGTGTAAACATCTGATGTGTTTCACTTTGATATCGAACAATGTCTTTCCTCACAAAACACCATAATACACGAACTATGTGACACAATTACAAACATCTCTTTGACATTTTTTTTTTTCTCTAACATATTATGTGATTAATGAAAAACAGTGTGGTAGGGAAATCAGCTAGTAGTTGAAGTAAAGTAACTATAGTTTACTTTTCTTATTAATGTAAAAAATATCAGTAAAAAATCGGTTCGAGACAACTCAGACAAACTTTCTCATATACGACTGCATAATTATTTAGCCCAGTGTTTTCCGTTTATTAGTTTTCATATGTAAATTAAATTATTATTAAACATTTTATCAAAATTTATCATAAAAATAACATCTTCTAGGCGGGGAATCGAACCCGGGCTCTCTCCGTCCGCTTTTTAAGCTTTTTTCTCAGGAACTAGATTTTTCCTGGGAAAACGGCTTATATGGTCAGATTCGTATTTAAATGGGCTACATTTTAGAATTTTTTTTTAAATCAAAATCGTCGGAACCGTTTTCAAGAAATATTTTTTTTTTCACGTTTCTTCAGAGTTTTTGAGGGGTAGCGCCCCCAAATTTCATAATATAAGCATATATATGGAAAATGCATAATATGGAGCATATATGGAATTCATTTCTCGATTTCGCCTCGGGGTATGATTTTTCTTAACATGAATGCCAAATTTCGTCAAAATCGGCCCAGTAGTTTAGGCTCCAGGCGTCTGCACAGACAGACGACACACAGACATTTTTTAAAAACCACTTTTTTGGACTCAGGGGACCTCAAAACGTGTAAATCCATCAAAATCTCAAAATTGAATTTTCGCGCCATCACAATACTTTCTCTTTATATGAGAAAGTAAAAAACTAAAATAACTGTTTTTTATAAGTTCCCTTGTAGCTTATTAAGCCTCGTCCAGACTGCCGAACCGAACAGAGGAAACGAGCCGAGCATTGGTATCAGCGCATGCCCAGACTGAGACACTTTATACTGGGCATGCGCAGACACCAATACTCGGCTCGTTTCCTCTGTTCGGTACGGCAGTCTGGACGAGGCTTTAGGGTTTAAGTCCTTAGTAGGGCGTAAGTCCTTCTCAAAACTAGGGATGGGTATCGAACTGCTAATCATCGATTAATTTGTTTGAGACATATATATCGATATACCGATTAATCGTTCCTGAAAACATCGATTAATCGGCAACATAACAAAAGAGATTGCTTGTGCTGAAAAAAATGGTTTGGAATAATTGCATACGACTGATCTAGAGTTAAATATTTTTTTATTTCTTTGGACAAGAAAATGAAAAACAACAAACATGTTTTTTAGCCCTATTTCTTTCACAGAATACAAAATGTATACAAAAAAAAATTTAGCTAAGTTTGTTTTATAATAATTAAAATCAAAATAAAAAAAAAATCGTAATAAAAATATCAATATCCGATTAATCGAACAATGAGAATATCGACTAAAAAAACATCGATTATTTCGATTAATCGATGCCATCCCTTCTCGAAATTCGAGGGTGATGTGTCTGTCCGTCCGTCGCTCTTTCGTTCATATTTCCTGAACCGTTTAAGCTAAAAAGTAGGAATTTGAAATGCTAGCGTAACTTTTTGAAAACACACATAGAAAAAATATAGAGAAGACCAACATTTAATATGCGCTTGCGCAATTCACAAAAATGTGGTTTACACGTATACTTTTATTTATTTTTTAATTTTCGAGGGTTTTCACAAAACATTTTCACCAATATCTTACGTTCTAACGTATCGTTTTTAATAAAACTTCACGCTAATCATCTAATTTAATATTGAAGCATGAATGTAAAATTTCAACTTGATACAAGCAGAAGTTTTTGTGTGGTGAAGCGATACATTTATAATAATAGTTTAAAAGCTACTAGGGGTGGTTCAGATTCTTATAGGCGAGAGTTCTTATAGGTTTATCTAAGAAGGTGAGCTTTGTTCCATGTACCCCCACTCTACCCTACACTACCCTCTTCCACTTATCTTCAACTACGACATTCATCATGATTAATAAATTTCTTAATATTCAGTATTTATTACAATACGCTCGGTTCAATGATGATAGATTTATAAAGTGTTTATAAGTGAAATTTGTTATAACTATCAGATGAGCGTACTTCGACATTCCATTAAAAAGTTATTGTGGCATAATACAAAGTTTAGGTTTTAATAATTTCAAGATAAAAAGAACTTTTTATATACAACGTTTTTAAATTTTCTGTTGAATCGTATGTAATGTTGATAATATAATTGTTATTGTTATATAATATATAATGATAATGAAAAAAATTAGTTCCGAATTTATTTTCTTCACATAAATGACAACCATCCAGAGAGCTGATCTTAAATCTTTGTACAACGGATCTCCCCAACACCAAATCTAAAGCATGCCATCGATATATTTGAAATAATATAATCGATAAATAATATAATCGATATTTCCTGTTTTGCTGTCATTTAATGTTTATCTATCACAAATTTGAGACCCGTCAAAATGAAGATTGCGTAAATATTGGATATGGCAAAACAAATAAAATAACTTGCGGATTTTTTCCGAACTAACTTTCCGCACAGCAAAATTTGCTGAAAACTAATTAAATTTTGCTGAAAGATGGCTAAAAGTATTAAAATAATGCATTGTCATCGTGTTCTGAGCTATGATAAAAGTTTCAAATGTCTAGCTATTCGGGACGTTAGTTAGAAATCGATTGCCAGATTTGTACCGGACAAACAAACAAGATTGCAAGCTAATAAAAACGTAGTAAAAACTCACTCATGTTTATTTACAGAACCACAAAAACATGTATCTTAAACTTCATGACATTTGGATTTAAGTGACATTTGAAAAACAGAACAATAGATAATACCCTGTATATAAATTTATAGAAATGGAAATAGGAAATGTAGTTTTCAGAAAATGGACGTTCGCGAAAAATGTTGACGGGTAGACAAGACACGCAAAGTTTCGAGACATAACATGTTTTATGATAGTTGAAAAGTATTTAGGTTGAGGAAATTTAGATTTAAGGGGCTGATTCTGTAACTATGTTAGTATATATATATCAAAACTTTGACGTACATAAAGCTTAGGGTATTTATCAAATCGTTGGTTATAATATTTAATCATAGCAAGTATGTATAAAGTGATGTCAGCGCTGTTTGAGACCGAATACTGAACTACGCTGGGGAAGCGTTCTTTTGAATAGTTGCCATTTTGTTGTTTAATGATAACGATACGAGAGCTATCAACTGTTCCACTCTTCGTTATTTAGTTGTTTTTTACTTTCTCTTATATAAAGAAAGTATTGTGAATAATATTGAGACGGGGCCCCCTCTAAAGGTGAATAAACACTTACAGAGGGCCCTCACCTTTATATAAATGTATTATAAAATATTTTAACTAATTGTAAACCGGTGGAAATAAATGTTTTTATTATTCCTTTTTAGGGTTTCGTTGGTAAAACCAAAAAAAGAAACCCTTATAGTTTCGTTCATGTGTCTGTCTGTCTGTCTGTCACTCTGTACGGTTCCAATAACTTTTGAATAAAAAGAGATAGAAACGTGAAACTTTCCAATATTAAAGATCGTTTTGACGCGCACACAGGAAAAATATAGCGAACTCAAAATTATTAGCTGTTCAAATCCAAAATGGCGGATAACTCACGTCTTGCGAAAAAAATATTTTTTTTTTAATTTTAAGTGGGGTATCAAATGAAAGGTATTGAAGAGTAGATTACAAATATATATATCACTTAGGGAAAGTGTTCAATTTTCAGCGCCATTTTGTCAAAAAACATCGAAAATTTGCGTGTCCCCCTAAAATCGTATTTCCGCTCTTACTAAAAATATAGAAAAATATGCAAAATGTGCGGTCTGATGGGCCAAAGAAAAAATATGAATAGCAACTTGGTCGGATTAACTGGGAATCCAAGATGGCGGCTGATTGATGTCACGGGAAAAAAATATTTCTTTTAAATTTTGAGTGAGGTATCAAATGAAAGGTATTGAAGAGTAGATTACAAAAATATATCACACTTGTGGAAAGCGTTTAATTTTCTACGCCATTTTGTCAAAAACATCCAAATCCCCCCCCCCCTCCCCCCAACTACTAATTTCATGTTAACAACACCAGCGAAACCCTTTTTACGTGAGACTTCACGCACTACCAATTTATTATTATTATAAAACGTTCTTAAAAAAATATGTGTGAGGCTCTCACGCATTAGAAGTGAAACTTAAGTTCTAGAATCCATTCCTCTCTTTCATTTTTTGACGAATTTATTATTTCAGGATTAAGAAATGGTTATGGGAAATTAAATTGAAAAAAAAAAATATTGCTACGCAAAGGCAACCACATTTATTCCAATAAAAATAAATGTTTGTTTTGATTTGCTGGTCTTTAAATAGATATAATATAATTAATCTGTAAAAATGTTACACTTGGACGAGTCTCGAATCGCAAACTTCGTTACACGATGTCACTATATGAAAAAATTCACTCTACCGCCGCCAAAGAAGTTTCACGTCAATAAAAAACCTATTTTAATAAAAGTTTATTTTATTAACACAATTTAACAGTTGGAACAGAAATTCAATAAAATTTATTAAGCGATAAAACACCCTTCATATTTATTTTATTTTATTTTTTAAATTTGTCATACAAATAACATTTCTTCTGCGGGGAATCGAACACGACCTCTCTCCGTTCACGTTTAAAGCTTTTTTCTCAGGAACTAGATTTACCCGGAAAAAAGGCTTATATCGTAAGATTCGCATTTAAATGGACTACAGTTTAGAATTATTTAATCAAAATCATCGGAACCGTTTTCCAGAGTTTTTGTTTCACGTTTTCCAGAGTTTTTGGGGGTAGCGCTCCTAAATTTGGAATTAATATTTATTTATCGTTTTCGACTCGGGGTATGATTTTTCTGAACATGCCAAATTTCGTCAAAATCGGGCCAGTAGTTTAGCTCCGCCCGACTGCGAAGAGAACAGACAGAAGATATTTAAAAAA
Organism: Gerris lacustris; assembly: GCA_951217055.1. Taxonomy (NCBI): domain Eukaryota; kingdom Metazoa; phylum Arthropoda; class Insecta; order Hemiptera; family Gerridae; genus Gerris; species Gerris lacustris. The sequence goes on along the minus strand of OX578284.1, from coordinate 7,327,871 downwards.
AAAAAAAACACTTTTATCTCCAGTAGGGAGAAAAAGTTAAGAGGGATTAAAGTAAGTCTTTTCTTCCCTGAATTCAAAAGGAAGGAGAAAAAGTAAAAGTAGGGCGAAAAAGTAAAAGTAGGGCATAAAGTAAGGTTTGCCAACTTAATTATTTTATAAATAGTAGAAAATTAATGGCTAATATAATGAAGTTGTTGAAATCAGGTTGGGGACACAGCTTTTTCGACCTTGTTTATAACCTGCATCTAAATAACCTTCTATTTAAGTTTAATTCCAATTCTTATTTGATTTTAATATTGAATCTCTTATAACTGCTATTAAAAGGTGCTAATAATTATTGCTATTTATTAAAATAATAAATAAAAACTGTGCAATGGATGAAAAATGTGTATTTTCTCCCTACTGGAGATAAAATATTGTATGTACCTCGGGAGTAAAGTGTCATTATTCCCCTTGCGATAATGAGAATAGCGAGGGGAATAGCGTTAATCCCTAGGCTTCGCCATGGGATTTAGGGACCGTGGTTGCTTTGGCATCACCTCAAGAACCAACTTTTTCGCTCAGGGGAATAATGGCTTACTTTACTCCCTAGGTGCATAAATAACTATTTTGGACTCAGACTCAAAAGAACCTCAAAACGTGTAAAATCAATCAAAATCTCCAAATCGAATTTTCGCTCCTTCATAATTCATGGAATTCCAAACTTACAGAAGATAACGTACAAGAAGCAACAAAAGCTTTTGACAAATTAAAAATATATTTGTCATAAATCTCTTAATTCAAAAAGAGAGAACAGAAGAAACAGTATTGTTTCAAAAAATGGAAACGCGTTATATCATCTCCACTCAAAAAATGAAACAAAAAAAACCCTAAAGATTACAAAAAAAAACTAAACAAGTGTACAGTCAACCAACATGTTGCGCTCTTTAAGCCTTTCTTTCATTCATTTTTACCATCCGGCAACACTGGAGCCACAAAATTCTATTCTACATTAATTCCAATATTCATATGTTGGCTTAAAAAAAAGAAAAATAAAAAAAAATAAATAAAACATCAGACTGGGAAAATACGAATAAAACCACCAGGCTGAGAAAATTAAATATGTATTCAAGAAAAAATGTTGCAAAAAGGAACAAGTAAAGCAACAGAGTCGAGGCAACACTGTTCTTTTCTTTTTCATATTTCTGTCTGTTCCTGTTAATCTATTATGAGTTTTTTTATATTTTCTTGTGCAACACTGTATTTTACGTTTTCTTTGACTATATTTTCTTTTGGGAAATTTACTAAGTGTATTTTGAGATCTAGGAGGAATAATATTACTGTTGTGGTTTGGTCATAATTAAATTAATTAGCACATAAATACAGCTTGAGAGGGGACGTAATAAACTACAATAAAATATTAATATAAATAATAAACTAAAACAAAATAATAAACCACAAAATAAGTTTCCAATTGGTGAGGCATATTCTCGCGTCCTATCGCTTACATTATTGATGTTTCGTATCTACTTTCCATGCCCCCCCCCCCTTTTTCTAAATTTGTCAAAATTTTATTGTTTATTGAAGCGAGCGTAGCGAGCTTCCTACATTCAACGAAATATGCCCCGTGCCTGTCTGTCTGTCTGTCTGTCTGTCTGTCTGTCAGTAACGTTCACGCGTGTGACGATAACTTGAGTAAAAGTTGACCGATTTAGTTGAAATTTGGTATACATGATCCTCTTACTAATACTCAGGCTAAGTTCGTTGGACAGCGTGATCCGTCCAAGAGTTCGCGCGCAACGCTCGCGTAAACGAGAGGTACAAAAATTAAATTGGAATTTCAGGACGGGAAAAGATTCTATCATCATCTATTCGACGAGACGAACATTTTTTTCAAATAACATTTTTTACTAAAACCAACAGCGACACCGCTATGACTTAATAAAGATCGCTAAAACTATTAAAGCGGACCTAAACGTTTATAATAGAGAAAACAACCTTTTTGCCGATATCTTACGTTCTAACGTAACGATTTTAATAAAACTTCATATACACCATCTAATGCACAATTGAAACAGGTATGCAAAATTTCAACTTGATACTAGCAAAATTCTTTGCGTAGTGACGAGATACATTTATAATAATTGTTTAAAAGCTACCGCGGGTGGTGAAGATTGTTATAGTCGTATAGTGTATAGGTTTGTTTAGGAAGTAAAGCTTTGTACCGAGTACCCCCACTCTTCCCCACACTACCCCCTTCCACTTATCTTTAACTATGACATTCATCATGATTAATAAATTTCAATATTCAGTATTTCATTGTAATACGCTCGCTTCAATGATAGAGCCACGCGATGCCTAGTTTAGGTGAATTTAAGTCTCGATTAAGAAATATTTAATGTGCTCAGATGCAAATTAAGTTTCGTTCGGCAATGAAAATTTATTAAAAATCTGGATAACTACTTTTTAAGATGTATTCATAAAAAAAAGTTTGTTCGCATGTGGAACAGAAACCCGACAGACTCAGAAAGTTGAAAATTGTATATGAGACCAATAATAATTTGGCTAATATGACCTATAACCATGCAAATTTCATTAAAATTGGACGAGTAGTTTTTAAGATATGTTGGTTTGCAAACATGTTGAACGATACAAAAGACACGAGACAAAATTTTCCCTGATTTTTGAAAATATATATATTATATATCTATCTTAGAATTTTTTTAATTCGGATATATAAAGAAATTTTAATAGGTGGTGGTCCCCTGTTAGTATATATGCTGATAAGTTTTGGGTCAAAACGGGGTGTAGTAAGGTGTAGAAAATTACATTATAAAATTGGCTATATTTCGTCCCGAGAGGGACATCTTCAGGCCTGAAATCAGAGGTAAATCTTTTTTTACAAAATAATCAATTACAACAAAATAACATCATTCACAATAACATTTAAAGAACTTAGTGACAATTAGTTTTTATTTTTAATTTAAGTAATCTTAGCAATTTACCTTATATATGCTGATGTGGTGTTCCAAAAAGGTAGTAAAATTAAGGTTTAAAGCATTTTTGTAAACAAAAATTTGTCTGAAATTAAATGTGGCTTAGAAGTTTAATTTCAGACAAATTTTTGTTTACAAAAATGCTTTAAACCTTAATTTTACTACCTTTTTGGAACACCACATCAGCATATATAAGGTAAATTGCTAAGATTACTTAAATTAAAAATAAAAACTAATTGTCACTAAGTTCTTTAAATGTTATTGTGAATGATGTTATTTTGTTGTAATTGATTATTTTGTAAAAAAAGATTTACCTCTGATTTCAGGCCTGAAGATGTCCCTCTCGGGACGAAATATAGCCAATTTTATAATGTAATTTTCTACACCTTACTACACCCCGTTTTGACCCAAAACTTATCAGCATATAAAGAAATTTTTTTTTTTTTTTTTTTTTTTTTGCGATCACAATACTTCTGTTACTTTCGGTAAGCTTGGCAGAAAAACAGAAAATAACTTGTTACTAAAAATGTGATAATGTGGACAGGAGTAAAAGGATTTGTATATTCGTAAGCAAGAGATTTTAGTCTAGACCGTCTTTTAACATAACGTGGTTATAACACCTTTCAATACCCACCGGGTTCACATTATTTTTTCCCAGAGGTCGAGGTTTCAACCCCATCATAAACTTGGATGTATCGTAAAAAATAAAACTGAACAATGGAATATTTGAGTAAGTACTAAAAAAGACAATTTGTTTAAAGTCCCGTTTGCACGATGCGACTATAACAACCGATACGATGCAATATCGGATGCAAATACGAAGTCGTAGTTTCAGGGCGCCCTGTTGTAAAAATGATATTAAAAAAATCCATAAAAAATTATGTAACCCCGCCGGAAAATAAAGATTGTTTGCTAACATGCTCGGTTGCATCGTACCTGTTTGAATTTATAGTCGTTTACTCTGTAATAAACTCAACTTACAACTGTATTTTGTACCTGTTATAAGCAATTTTTTTTCAACGTCCTACATCCTTAAAATCGGATACCTACAAGCGAACGATGCTACAAGAAAAAAAAAAAAATCGTTATCGCATAAGGTTCGTTCCATTAGGCAATTCGAGAACGGTTCTATACAGTTCAGGATTAATAAAGTACCATACGTTCATTATAAATGATTTTATAGAACTGGTTCTAAAAAAAAGATCCAATTGGAACAACCAAACATTTTCAGAACTGTAACTTTTACCTCTCTGGGTAAAACTGAAGAATACGAGACGGTTTATAGAAAAGATGGCAGGGCCTCACTTCAACGAATTTTTTTGAAAAAGGGATATCAACTCTCCAATGAACAAACTATGCATAATTGAAGCGAGCGCAAGCGAGCTTCTTACATTCAACGAAATATGCATCTTGTCTTTCTGTCTGTCTGTCTGTGTGTAACGTTTACGTGTCCGACGATAACTTGAGTAAAAGTTGACCGATTTAGTTGAAATTTGGCATACATCTTCCTTTTAATACTCAGGCTAAGTTCGTTGGACCGCGTGATCCATCCAAGAGTTCGCGCGCAATGCTCGCGTAAACGTGAGCTTCAAATTTAAAATTGGAATTTCAGGACGGGAAAAAATTCTATCATCACCTATTCGATGAGACGAACATTTTTTTTATAAATAACATTTTTTAGTAAAACCAACAACGACACTGCTATGAATTAATAAAGATCGCTAAAACTATTAAAGCGGAGCTAAACGTTTAAAATAGAGAAAACAACCTTTTTACCAATATCTTACGTTCTAACGTAACGATTTTAATAAAACTTCATGTACATCGTCTAAAGTACAATTGAAACAAGTATGTAAAATTTCAACGTGACACAAGCAGTAGTATTTGAGTAATGAAGTGGAAGTGATACATTTATAATAATAATATAATAGCTATTACGGGTGGTTAAGATTCTTATAGTGTATAGGTTTGTTTAAAGAAGTAAAGCTTTGTACCGAGTACCCCCACTCTACTCCACACTACCCTCTTCCACTTATCTTCAACTATGACATTCATCATGATTAATAAATTTCAATATTCAGTATTTTATTGCAATACGCTCGCTTCAATGATAGAGCCACGCGATGCCTAGTATATCATTTCTCATATGTTTAAATCAAACTAATGTTCTGTTTGACAAAGGATATAATCTCTCAAGTGTATAAAGTTCAGTTCACCAACGTCAACTTCAGTTCCAGTTCACCTCCTCTCTGATATCTCATATTTCTACCTTTCCTACTTGTTAGATGAATTTCGTGAAATAAATTCATATTTTATTCTTAAATTCAACAAAGTTTTGCTTACGAACTTGTCGAAGGTAAGGGAAAGCTATATATGAGCGTTCTGAAGAACGAACATTTTTTATGTCTCTGATTTCAAAAATTCCTAATCGGAAATCCGTTTCAGACGTCAGGAGACATTTTTGGTCCCTTGTCTGTCTGTTTTCTATCTGTATGTCGTTCAATTTTTGCGAACCATTTTAATGAAATTGGATAGCAGGTGATTTATTAGCCTATATTTGGTCCCATATTAATTTTGTTATTCTTTTTGACATGCGCACAAACATACATTTAGTAACACCTATTTCTTCAAAAGTACTTTAGTATTTAGTATCTGATTTTTAATCAATTTAGTAGGTTTGTCGTAAGTAGTCTACAGATGGTATTTTACTACGTTTTTATTAGCTTGCATTCTTGTTTGTTTGTTTGTCCGGTACAAATCTGGCAATCGATTTCTAACTAACTTCCCGAATAGCTAGACATTTGAAACTTTTAGCATAGCTCAGAACACGATGACAATGCATTATTTTAATACTTTTAGCCATCTTTCAGCAGAATTTAATTAGTTTTCAGCAAATTTTGCTGTGCGGAAAGTTAGTTCGGAAAAAATCCGTAAGTTATTTTATTTGTTTTGCCATATCCAATATTTACGCAATCTTCATTTTGACGGGTCTCAAATTTGTGATAGATAAACATTGAATGACAGCAAAACAGGAAATATCGATTATATTATTTCAAATATATTGATTGCATGCTTAGATTTGGTGTTGGGGAGATTCGTTGTACAAAGATGTATCCTTTTATAGGTTTAAGATCAGCTCTCTGGATGGTTGTCATTTATGTGAAGTAAATAAATTCGTAAATATTTTGTTTCACTAACATTATATATTATATAACAATAACAATTATATTATCAACATTACATACGATTCAACAGAAAATTTAAAAACGTAGTATATAAAAAGTTCCTTTTTATGTTGAAATTATTTTAATTTAAACCGTCTGCGCGGATATTTAATATTTGCAAAATTATAGGACGTGAGGTATGTGCCACACTAATTGCCAGACTATTGTATCCACGTTCCTATTTCTCTATCTTCTTGTATTATACCATGTATATAAATTAATTTCACCAATATTTAAAATTAAATTTTAATAGGTATAGGAAATTATTACTTTACATATTATACATTTTTCATTTCTATAGTGATACAATATCAATTTTGAAAAACAATCAATAAAACATTTATAAAAAGTATAAAATATTAAAAAGTTGATTATACGTCCTTTTCAATTTCTCAATACGTTAGGTAGGTGGTTTTTAATGAAAAATTCTCAAATTTAGGGCATTCCAAAGTGGGGAAATCCCTTTTCTAAAGGCCAATGTGAAATGTAAATATGACTCAGTGAATATATGAATGATTTAGTTGGATCTGTCAATGGAAAAAGAGGCCTTTAATATGATTTATAAGTGGAAAAGCTGTTTTTCTTCTATTAAATGTCATTTTTCCTCTGCTGTGATTTATAAAGCTGTAAGTTTAGTCATGGAAATGCCCTCAAAATCGTTCCGAATCATTTCCGTGAAAACTCCAGATGTGAACAATATTACTTAATGAAAAGATCAACCTTTTTTTTGGGTTTCGTAGATCCTTCTTAAAACTCTCTCTCTCTCTCTCTCTCTCTCTCTCTCTCTCTATATATATATATATATATATATATATATATATATATATATATATATATATATATACATATATATATATATATATATATATTTATACATATATATATATATATATATATATATATATATATATATATATATATATATATATATATATATATATATATATATATATATATATATATATATATATATATATATATATATATATATATATATATATATATATATATATATATATATATATATATATATATATTATCGAGAGTGATTTGTCTGTCAGTCCGTCACTCATTGGCTCACTTAAAGGTAAAAAGTTGAAACTTAAAACACTGGCGCAACATTTTGACCCACACATAGGAAAAATATAGAGATGTTAAAACTTTAATATGTGCATGCGTAATTCGCAAAAATGTGAAAAACTCAAATATTAGAGCAATCAATATTTAAAATTTAAATATTGAGAAATAACAAGAGCTCTATTGAGTCCTACTGTTCTGTAAAACTTTATGAAGTGTTTTGTAGACTACAAGTGTTCAGTAATATTTATTAAGTGTTCTGTAGAGCTCTATTATTCAATAAAGCTTTAGCAAGAATTGGGTGAGCACTAGAGTGGTCATTAAATCGTTATTAATCGTTAAATTACGTCCATTCAGCCCTACTTTCAGTAAAGCTTTAGCAAGAGTTCTGTTAAGCTCTACTTTTAGTCAAGCTTTAGCAAGAGTTCTATTCAGCTCTACTTTTAGTCAAGCTTTAGCAAGAGTTCTGTTAAGCTCTACTTTTAGTCAAGCTTTAGCAAGAGTTCTGTTAAGCTCTACTTTTAGTCAAGCTTTAGCAAGAGTTCTATTCAGCTCTACTTTTAGTCAAGCTTTAGCAAGAGTTCTGTTAAGCTCTACTTTTAGTCAAGCTTTAGCAAGAGTTCTATTCAGCTCTACTTTTAGTCAAGCTTTAGCAAGAGTTCTGTTAAGCTCTACTTCTAGTCAAGCTTTAGCAAGAGTTCTATTCAGCTCTACTTTTAGTCAAGCTTTAGCAAGAGTTCTGTTAAGCTCTACTTTTAGTCAAGCTTTAGCAAGAGTTCTATTCAGCTCTACTTTTAGTCAAGCTTTAACAAGAGTTCTGTTAAGCCCTACTTTCAGTAAAGCTTTAGCAAGAGTTCTGTTAAGCCCTTGTGTTCAGTAAAGCTCAAAAAAGAGCTGTGATGAGCGAACAAGAAAGAAGCTGAGCTTATGAAAACTAGTCCTCTGAAGAACACTTGATAAAGCTTTGCTGAAAACTAGGGCTCTACAGAACCCTTGCTAAAGCTTTACTGAACACTAGGGATTAACAGAACTCTTGCTAAAGCTTTACTGAACACTAGGGCTTAACAGGACTCTTGCTAAAGCTTTAGTAAAAGTAGGGCTGAATAGAACTCTTGCTAAAGCTTTACTGAACACTAGGGATTAACAGAACTCTTGCTAAAGCTTTACTGAACACTAGGGCTTAACAGGACTCTTGCTAAAGCTTTAGTGATAGTAGGGCTGAATAGAACTCTTGCTAAGGCTTTACTGAACACTAGGGATTAACAGAACTCTTGCTAAAGCTTTACTGAACACTAGGGCTTAACAGAACTCTTGCTAAAGCTTTACTGAACACTAGGGCTTAACAGAACTCTTGCAAAAGCTTTACTGAACACTAGGGCTTAACAGAACTCTTGCTAAAGCTTTACTGAACACTAGGGCTTAACAGAACTCTTGCTAAAGCTTTACTGAACATTAGGGATTACCAGATCTCTTGTTAAAGATTTACTGAAAACCAGGGCTCTTCAGAACACTTAATAATGTTTTAATAATCAATTCTATACATAATATCCCATTAAATCATTTAAAACAGCACTACTATACTACTGTACTAATGTACATTAGAAAATTAGACACACATATAAACGGTTATTCACCCACATTATCAAGGGACTATTAATTGTAATTTTAACATGCTTTGAATAACAATAAATACGATCATAACAGAATGAATGATAAATACCTTTGAAATCTCTGGATGATAAATAATGACTAATTTAAATCTTATCATAAACTAGGTCATTTTCTACTCACGCTAAAAATATAAACAATCATTAGACTAATCTTGACACTTAGCTTATCAATATAACATTTCTAACCGACCAATGAACTTATCATATGTTTGTTTATATTATATTAAATACTTGTTCCGTGCTGTTAGGCCAAACAAATGACGCAATATATTTATTTATTTTTTAAAAACATAATATATTATTATCAATAAGTAGTCGATTTGCTTTATTTTTCCAGGATTTATGTTTGGATTGAAAAAAAATTAAATTGTTTATCAATATTAAATTTCGTCTTTAATACCAACTTGAATAGCGCACACTCACAATAGCAATGTTTACAAGGTGTATTTAAAACGATCTGAATACGGTATTTTTCATGAACGATTGAATAAGTACATAAATGAACGAATGAATAATTACATAAATGAACAAATGAATAATTACATGAATGAACGAATGAACTGACCGTAATTAATGTAGTACATCCCAAGGCCTAAACCCTAAAAGTCTGTATGTAAACACCTTACTAGATTTTGTTCCAACCCCCTTTCTTATTTGTACTGTCCTTTGTACCGTCCTTTGTACCGTCCCGCGAATATCGTTCGGGAATCGTTTAGGACTGGTTTTATACGCATGCGCTAAAATTGTATTGTAATAAAATCATATCAGGTTGGAACAGGTTTAGAACTAAAATTTGGACCGTTTAAAAAATATTCAAGAAAACCTAACATTTGGGGAACGATTGACGATTGACATAACTGCGCATGTCATACAAACCAGTACATGGTATTGTCAGAGGATCGTTTGGACAGTACAGTAAACTGTTCGCAAACGATCCCTGAGCGGGTTGGAACAATTTGAAGGATGGTTCGAAACACTGTCACAAGTCGAGTTGGAACGGCTTTTATCCATTGCGCATGCTTGTGACGATCCCGCGGACGGTACACTGCTTGGTTAGAACAAACCTACTGTGTTAAGATCGTATTAGGGCATGCGCAGTTTCATTTTATCTCCAGGGTATCCTGACACTGACACATCGACTGTGCAATCATAACCTTCCACAAACATCATAATTATCACGTGTCAAAATCAGCTGTTTTCTATAATGATGTCAGAACTATATCCGAATATTTTCAAATACCAAATAGAATTGAGAATAAAGAATATTGATCGTGTGTGGTCCCACTAAAGTGCGAGATTTTCCGGACAACAAATATAATAATAGGAAGTAATTCCATGAACATAATATTATGTAGGTAAATTATAATTATTTAAAACTTGGTTTAAGTATTGTAAAGAGATAATTCCATCCTCATTTCTAATTCATATATTCTTGAATCATATGGTTTTAAAGGAATATGAGAGAGAGAGAAGAGATTTTCCCGCCGGAATATTTCCCGCCCCCGCACTTCCAACTGATAAAGCATGTCTGGTGTTATCAGTATACCCGCTCTTTGCCCTTCATTGTTCTTCTCATTCAGATTTGTTTTTGTTCTCCATTCATTCATTTACGTCATATGGTCTCTTATCCATTCTTTAATCAAGAAAATAGTATTTTCATTCAGATCTGAATGGAGTCAAACCTTTTAAATTTCAAATATAATATTATGCTTTTTTTACTTTCTCATATTCGTAGTATATAATAATGAGAAAGAATTGTGAAGACAACAAATATTTATGGATATTACCTTTTAATTTAATTAATTGAATTTTAAATTTAATTTAATTTAATAATAATAATTATTATTGAATATTAATGATTTTGATGAATTGCTATAAAATGAGAATTTAAATTGAAATCTAACCATATAGTCCCCAGGCCACCTTAAGAAGTGAGTCGCTGATTGATAAAGTTTTCTTATACCTTATGGAATCGCTTATTTATGCCTTGTCCACTGATGAATTGGGTATATGGCAACTGGGCGCAGGGCCATTTCTTTTTTTTTTGGCATGCCACACATGCCCTTCTGCGGGAACATTGAAAAGAGATAGATAAAGTTTTGATTTTCACAGGATCGTTTAATTAAATTATTTAAAAAACCGTGGTACACGAGGCCACCGATACGAGTGGGCCGTTTGGGGTGTCCACCACCCCAAACATGTCGCTCTGCGGGGACGTTGAAAGGTGAACGGCACATCGTATCGGTGGCCACCTGTACCACTGTTTTTTAAATAATTTAATTAAACGATCCTGTGAAAATCAAAACGTTATCTATCTCTTTTCAATGTTCCCGCAGAACGACATGTTTGGCATGCCAAAAAAAAGAAATGGCCCAGCGCCCAGTTGCCATATACCCAATTCATCGGTGGACAAGGCATAAATAAGCGATTCCAGAAGGTAGGAAAACTTTATCAATCAGCGACTCACTTCTTATGGTGGCCTGGGGACTAATATAAGTAATTTTCCATATAATTTATTTTAAAATTACTTTTTAATAAATTTCTTCATGTCACCCGGTTGTAGTCTGCATAGTTTATCTTCTGTGTAAACTTATGGAGCCTAAACTGCAGGCGCTGATTTCAATCAAAATTGGAACACATTTAAAAAGAAAAAAAATCATACCCAACAAAAATTTTTTTTTTTAGAACTTCTGCAATCTGTGCAAATGCAAGTTACCAAATTAAATTTCAAATTACCGAAATTAAATTTCAAATTACCGAAATTAAATTTCAAATTACCGAAATTAAATTTCAAATTACCGAAATTAAATTTCAAATTACCGAAATTAAATTTCCTACTCCCTGGTGTATATTTAATTTAATGATTTTTGTTTCTTGCTGCCTTTAATAGTTATCGATTTGAGGAATTAATTTAAAACCATTTTTCAATTTTATTTTTTAAAAACTGCTTTCGTAAAACTTTGGGTTAATGAATAGTAATTATAAATTGCCAAATCATTTTAACTTTCTTAATTTCAAAGGCTCGAGGTTCTGTTGCTGTTGGTAAAGGGAATAATAGAGCTGAAATGCCGTGATTATAATTTTCCTAGAACTTAGAAAATAGTTTTCCGATAAAACTTTATCACAATTATTTCAGTCCAAATGCATCATTACCCCAAGTTGAATATTTAAGTTTTAATTATGTCTGCTTTTTGTATTTTTTCATATAATGGGTAAAATATCTACAGTAGAACCTCGCTTACACAACCCTCAATAACACGACAACCTCAATTACAAGTGCAATTTTCAAATCCCCTTGAGATTGCCATACCACACAATGTTAAATTAACCGCTATAAAGCGACTATTATTATCCAAACAACCTCAATAACACGGATGTTTTCCAATTCACAACGTAACTCAGAACCTCTATAACAAGTCATTTTGAGAAGTCAACCTCTATAACGCGACTCTATACAGGAATGGGTCAGCCTTGAACAAGTCTAGACTTGAAAACCCTGCCCATTAACCTCGATAACACAACTGATAGCCAAAATAACCTTGATAACACGACCCTCAAAAAAAAGAGCACCTCGATAACAATACTGTTTCCCTAATCCCCTTGAGACACTTCTTATCGAGGTTCTACTGTATTTAATGGAGGTATTTTAGGTTTTAATGGATTTTCACGTTATAAGGACTCCAAAGTAGTGTTTTTTTTTGTTGTTTTTTTTAAATATTGTCTGTTGTCGGCCCTCTGTGCACACGCGTGCACAGAGGGCCGAAATCGATCAATTTGGGATACATTTTGAGAAATACCATACCCCCGAGATGAACTCGAGAAATTAATTTTTGGAGCGTAACCCCCTCACCCCCCCCCCCCCCCCCCCCGTAAAAACTCTATACCTTATATCCGGTACCCACGATTTTGATTAATAATTCTTAAATGTCAATTTTAATATAAATACATATAACCATATAAGTCGGTTTCCTCGGAAAAATTTAATTCCAGAGAAAACCGCTATGTAAAATTGGCAAAACGTGAGAGGTCGGGTTCGATTTCCTGCCGTGGAAGAATTATTTTTCTTAATTAAATTTGAATTATTAAATGTCTGTCTGTCTGTCATCTCTACGCAGCGAAGAGTGGAGCCTAAACTACAGGGCCGATTTTGACGAAATTTGGCATACATGTTTAGAAAAGTCATACCCCGAGGCGAAATCGAGAAATTAATTTTAGCTCCAAATTTGGGGGCGCTAACCCCCAAAAACTTTGAAAAAAAAAGATTTCTCGAAAATGGTTGTGACTACTTTTATTAAAAAAAAAAATCTAAAATGTAGTCCATTTAAATGTGTAGCTAACAATATAAGCGGTTTTACCGGGAAAAATGTAGTTCCTAAGAAAATAGCTTTAACCGCAAACGAAGAGAGGCTGGGTTCGATTCCTTGCTGCGGAAAACTTATTTTTATGGAAAAGTTTGATAAAATGTACAATAATAGTTAAATGTATCTGCTAAGTGATTAGTGGTAAACAGCTTGTCAGACACTACTTGCACTTTAAACTATAACTTTCTCATCATACTTAATACTACAATAGTAGAAATACTACAATAGTAGAAATACTACAATAGTAGAAATACTACAATACAGTAGTCTCGCTAATCCGGGTTTGACGGGCCCGGACCCTGTCCGGATTACCGAAAGTCCGGATTACCGAAAGTCCGGATTAAACGGAATCAGTTTTAAAATGTCTATAAAATAAGTTTTAGTTGGGTAAAAATATTTAAATCGAGATTTTTATCGTAAAAAAATACCTCTATTAGTCTCAAAGACTGTTATATCAAATAAATTAAATTAAAATGGCAATCTATTATGCAGATGCAGGTATAGAAGAGACTTCTAGGGAAACAAGCTATGTTCCGAAATAAAATTCGAGCAACGCCTAATCATTTCACAATAAGTTAAGACATTGTACACTGGCGGCTAGGCTAAATTTCACGGAACTCTGTTAAACCGCCGCTACGTGTTTCTTAAAATCCTCTCCTCATCTCATATATAATTTTATTTTCTGGAATACTCTACCTTTATATCTTCCGCCCCTTACATTTCTATGGAACCGAAACAGATTTATCGATGTTCTTACTTATTCATAATTAATCTAAATCTGTTTATTTTTAACAGAAATACCGGGTATTCCTCGTGTCGGAACGTTGGAATGTACACCTGTAAACTACACTAGGAACAATTTTATAAATGGTAATAGACAATAAAAGAAGAAACCCCGATAATCTCAACAATTCATAAATCAGAATAACACAAGTTCCAAATTGTACATAGTTTTTGGCTCGTCCGGATTATACGGATGTCCGGACTAGCGGGGTCCGGATTAGTGAGACTCTACTGTAGGTAGAAATATTAAAATTCGTTGATGTTGCAAAAGGTTAGAATAGAAGATTACAATAAATATTATATAATATGAAGTAGGTATACTAGTGATGCGGTGCATAAAGAACTCGCATAGATTGAGGTATTACGAGTACATCACCCTTACTATGTTCTCAATATTGCTACCAGGATAATTTTTCGGTGAAAACCTAACATATTCTTATTCAACCTGAAAACAGGTTTAAAATCATTTTACGAAAAACAGCAATAAGAATAAGCTTACTTTTTAACACCCTCATCTCGGTCACATTTGTTGAAAACTTTGCTACTCATAAAGCCTTTTAAAACAATGTATGGTATATCATTCTGACTACAATCTTCCTCTTTAATCGTCATATTATAGGACCGAGATGCAAGTTCTCAGGAGCTAAAATGTTTTCCATTCATCCGTACATAATCCATATTTAATAAAGTCATTGCAGGCTCACCACGCTCACCAGTTGTTACCTATATAATCTTTATTTAATAATATTATTGCAGGCTCGCTGCGCTCGCCTGTTCATACAGCATACATTATTAGTAAATATTTTATTTAATAAAATGATTGCAGGCTCACTACGCTCGCCTGTTATAAAATTAATATTAATACAGGCTCGCTACGCTCGCCTGTTTATACAGCATTTCTACATAATCTTTATTTAATAATATTAATGCAGGCTCGCTACGCTCGCCTGTTATAAAAGCATTTCTGCATAATCTTGATTTAATAATATTATTGCAGACTCGCTGCGCTCGCCTGTTATAAAAGCATTTCTGCATAATCTTTATTTAATAATATTATTGCAGGCTCGCTGCGCTCGCCTGTTATAAAAGCATTTCTGCATAATCTTTATTTAATAATATTAATGCAGGCTCGCTACGCTTGCCTGTTGTAAAAGCATTTCTGCATAATCTTTATTTAATAATATTATTGCAGGCTCGCTGCGCTCGCCTGTTATAAAAGCATTTCTGCATAATCTTTATTTAATAATATTAATGCAGGCTCGCTACGCTCGCCTGTTATAAAAGCATTTCTGCATAATCTTGATTTAATAATATTATTGCAGGCTCGCTGCGCTCGCCTGTTATAAAAGCATTTCTGCATAATCTTTATTTAATAATATTAATGCAGGCTCGCTACGCTCGCCTGTTATAAAAGCATTTCTGCATAATCTTTATTTAATAATATTATTGCAGGCTCGCTGCGCTCGCCTGTTATAAAAGCATTTCTGCATAATCTTTATTTAATAATATTAATGCAGGCTCGCTGCGCTCGCCTGTTATAAAAGCATTTCTGCATAATCTTTATTTAATAATATTAATGCAGGCTCGCTACGCTCGCCTGTTGTAAAAGCATTTCTGCATAATCTTTATTTAATAATATTATTGCAGGCTCGCGGCGCTTGCCTTTTTATACAGTATTAGTACATAATCTGTAGCCTTTAAAATTCATTTAAACGATTTATAACATGTTATGCAGATATGTAAAACTTTTTTTTGTTTTCTTTATATTGGCCGCCATTTTAAAAATATTATGTGTGAAATTTGAATAGTTGGATATTCCTTTTCTAGACTTCAAGAGCTTTAAATTGATGTATAACATGTCATACTGACTAAAAACTGTTTGTTTAGTCGTCCGCCATATTGACCGCCATCTTGAAAATATTAAGTGTAAAATTTTATTAGTTACATATTCTTATCCTCCTCTTAAAGGCCTTTAAAACGATGTATAACACATTATGCTGGATATAACTTTTTATTTTAGTCGTCCGCCATATTGGCCGCCATCTTGAAAATATGAACTGAGAAATTTTATTAGTTACATATTCTTTTTCATCTCTTAAAGACCTTTAAAACTATGTATAACACATTATGCTGGCTAAAACTTTTTTTTATAGTCGTCCGCCATATTGGCCGCCATCTTGAAAATATTAAATGTGAAAATTTATTAGTTACATATTCTTTTCCTTCTCTTAAAGATCTTTAAAACGATGTATAACACATTATGCTGACTAAAACTTTTTTTTTTTGTCGTCCGCCATATTGGGCGCCATCTTGAAAATATTGAGTGAGGAATTTCCAAAAACTATACACTTCTCACAAATGCTGAGATGCATATATGTGCCAAATTTCGTTGAAATTTATCAATTTTTACTCCAGTTATCGTTAGACAAACAAACAAACAAACACACAAACAAACAAACACACAAACTTTTCAAATCCCAAGTCTCTGTAATGAAGAACTCACTGCGCTCGTTCAATAATATTTAACGGTATTGAGAAAAATAATTATAAAATGTATTTAAGACCAACTCAGAAAATGACACTATTAAACGTGCCGTACTTATAATTCAATTTTTCATTTTTAAATATAATAAAAAAAATAAAAAAAATGAGAAGAAAAAAAGTAAATGACATCGTAATAAAATGAAAAATATATTTAAGAGAAAAGAAAATTCAAAAATGAAACTATTATAACAACAATATTAAGTCATTTGAGATAAAAAAAAAAAAAAAAATTTAAGTTAGAAAAAAATATTAATTTCCTTTTTTTATACTTTCCCTCATTATATATATATATATATATATATATATATATATATATATATATATATATATATATATATATATATATATATATATATATATATATATATATATAATCCATAAAAAAGAAGAAAAGAAAATACCATTTTAAGAGAAAGTATTAAATTACCGAGTGTTAGAGTTGAAGTATTTTATAGTTAAGTTTTTCTCCTCTAGAAAAATAAGTGGGGGTGAGTGCAAGCTTCAAGAGAAAATGTATATTTTTTGTTGTTGTTGAGTGCCCGCCTACGCTTTTCCTCTAAAGGCACTTTAGGTTAACAGGGTGGAGTTGATATCTCCCGGGGGCGGGAATCTGAGGGGCGGGAGGTTTTAGAGTAGGGGGTAAGTTAAATGAAGTTTTGTTTTGCAAGTAGGAACGAGATTGAGTTAAAAAAAAAAAAAAAAAATAGGAATAAAGTTTGAGTATTTTGTTTTTAGAGTTATATTGTGCCAGAGTTTAAAGTAGAAGGTTATTTTTTTTATTTTAGTAACCTCAAGGTATATTTTCTTTTCTTTTTTATCTGACTATTCTTTTGCTTGTATAATAAATTTAGTAATTAAAGTAAATTAGCTTAATATTTTTAATTGTTTTTATGGTCCTTAGACAAAACCCCGGACCCTTATAATTTTATATGTCTGTCTGTCCGTCTGTCTGTCAGAAACGCACCTGACCTCTAAAAGTACTTAAAACAAAAAAATTAAACTATGAAGTTATGTTATGTACGAGTATAATAAAATCAAACACAGGAGAAATATATAGACGCCCCTTAATATAATGCCCCCAATAACAAGCAACAAATAATAATAAAAATAAGAATTTGGAGAAAATAGCGTTGAACTTTTATTTTTTACCCTAAAATAAGACAAATTTACTCTAGCATTTTTCCCCCTAAAACCTTTACTTTTGCCGTAATTAAACGTAAAAAATGTCAATTTTGTAATTTCAACTGGCCGCCATTTTGAAACTGAGATAGATATAAAGCTCTGGTTTGGGGCAAATGATTTCTTTTTTCAAGGCCTTTCCAAATATGTATCACAGTATAGGGGTTCCAATTTGAAATTTTAAAGTTGAATCCAATATGGTGGCAACCAAAATGGCGGGAAAATGGGTACCCATCAAAAAAAGTAGTTTTTTATGCATGATAATGATTGCAACAAACCGCAGTTTGATATCTCAAATATTAACGGAGATAATTAGCCGTTGCCGAACTTTTGCCACACCCTGTATAATCTAATCTATTAATTATGATAGTGTAGTAACTGGTTTATTTAATGCTAATCAACCAAATAACTGTTAAAATAATTGCTCCTGTTATGAAATCTTCAGGAAAAAAACAATTATAGAAATAAATAATTATTTTTTGAAATAATAAAACATTTAATTTAATTTACTTTAACATTTTATTTTTATAATGTTCATACTAAATTATTTTTAATTTTTATTTTATCATTATTATTAAAATAATTTGTTTTATTATTAGCAAATGTAGAATTATGGTGAAAATGTTGTTGTATTACTTTTTACTAACCTCCCTGGTCATAATTATGAAGTTCGTACCTCAAAATCTCAGTTAATACAACCGCATTCATTTATTATCATTTACATTTTCTCCTAGAACTGATTATAAGCTAAGATCGAGGTTAATAATTACAGCTTCTTTTCTTTTTCAGTTTTTTTCTTTTTCTGTTTTTTCTTTGTCTTCTTTTTCCTTTTTACTATATTACTTGCTCCTGGCTTTTCTTTAATTGTCTATTGTTCATTTTGCCTGATTTATCAACTCAGAAATCCTTAATTCAATTCACTTCACATGACATTAAACAATTAAGATTATATATATATATATATATATATATATATATATATATATATATATATATATATATATATATATATATATATATATATATATATATATTAAAGACAAACCATTAACAATATTACAGTTATTGTTTTGACTACTTATTCTCTTTGTTTTCTCCAAGATAAAAGAATCATTAAAACATTTCTTTTTCTTTATGGACAAAAAAAAAAAAAAGAAGCAAGAAACCGCTAAATGAGATAACAAAGAAATATAATTCTGTGAAGAAGGAAAAAAGAATAGAAAAAAACAGTTAAAACATTTTAGAAGAATAAAAATGCTGAAAAAAAGGGAAATTCATACATTTTATTTATTTTTTTTTTTTTTAAACGTTTAAACTAAAACTAAATAAATGATATTTCGATATTTTATCTCAAACTAGCTGGTCTTCATGGCTTCACCTGTGAAATAAATTCAATAACTAATAGTTCAGGAGATAACGTGCAAAAAAGTGTGTGGCTAGTAGTAGTAGTATTCATAATCTAGTACTTCCTACTAGACGGGTGGGACGAACCACTTGTTCGAACCTTGCAATTAACCCATCTTTTAGGCCCATTATACTAGCCCCGTGGTGGAGAGTTCCAGCTACTTCACACATCATACATTTGTACATTGTACCGCTGAAGCGAGTATGGTGTGGTCATTAGTAAGCTATATAAGCGTGCGTCAAGATGTGATGAAAGAGTGCCCTATTGGGGGTGTCACTCGCCCAAAGAGTCGCCTCGACTTATTGATAACTGGGCGGGCGCTTAGAGCACCTCGACCACGCTGGCTCCCTAGTGCAATAAGTGTGTGACTAACGCATCAAAGTAGAATTTTGTGTATAAGTTAATATTTTGATGCCTTAGAATATGTGATCGACTAAGTTTGTCTGCAGGACATAGCTAGGCAAGGAGCATTTGGAAAAAAAAAAAAAAAAAAAAAAAAAAAAAAGTGTAGAGCGGCCATGTCCCACCTATATCGGTGGACAATGTGGTTTTTATGATCCTGAGTACAGAATTAGTTAATAGACTAATAATTAAGTTGATATTAGTTTGTCACTTAATATGAGACCACTTTGATCTGGAGTAATATTTGAGTAACTAAACAATCAAGTGGCAAACTACACCCAACTTGATTTTTTGGACTAATAATTGATTTTGAATTCAAGATCGTGAAAATCATATTATCCATTAAAATGGAAGGGAGATGGCTGCTCTCCACGGCATTGTTTTTTTCAAATGCCTATTGCCAAGCTATGCCCCGTAGACGAACTTAGCCGACCACATTTCCTTGAAAGGTACCAATAGATTTACTTATGTAAATACAAAATTCTAATTTGATGTTAGTCATTTTGCACGCTACCTCCAGGACTAAATGAAAAGTATCAATTTAATGTTTGCACAGTACACTATATTATGTTGCAAAGTACAATAGTTAATGTTGGCACACGGTTAAAACTATTATGGTATCATCTGAATAATTTCGTTAAATCATTCAATTTCATAAAATCAGATGAGCACTTTTGAAACTATAATATAACAGCTAACAGCTTGTCCAATTTTCTTAAAAATCAGATGAGTATACTTTTGAAAATAGGGGGGTTAATAAAGAAGCTTGTGCGCATATGGAAGAGAAAGAAATAAGCTCAGAAGGTTATAATTTATATTGGACCAACAATGGGCTTATTATGACCTACCATCTAAATTTCATAAAAAATTGAACTAGCCGTTTTTAACATATGTCATGCGTCACAAACACGTCGAAGGACAGACAGACACAAGACTATAAATGTCCCCTGATAAAAAAAACGGATTTCTTATAATTTTTAAACCCAAAGATATAAAAAATATTCGTTCTTCAGAATTATCACAATCCTTCCATTGCCTTAAACTAACAATCTGTCGTGATAAAGGCTGTCTGCGACAAAAATTCGTGACTTCTTTTTTTCCATGGATCGTTTGGGACACATGAGAAAAGCTTAATTCCAACTTTGCGGGTCCATCTGGAAAGCGGTCGTACGGGGTACGGGGTACAAAAGTTAGAATAGTATATACCCTTCTTAATTGATGTCGTTGGAAAGCTCTTTAAGAGTACAGTAATTGTTGTTATGTACACTTTACACTGTACCCCTCGCAGATTCTGATGATGATTTTCCTTGAGGATACTGACTTTGACTTTCCCTCCCAAGTCGTACTTTTGCCTTCAACGTCAACCAGTGAAAAAGACAAAAGAAACTTGGTGAGTGAAGCAGAATTAGCAGGAAACTCATCAGCGGACAATCGACCGGCAGAAAAAAGGAATCGGAGTCAGAAAAATAATAAAAAATTTAACTTGAGATAAACGAAAAAAAGAAAAAGTTTTCCCCTCTCCGCTTTACGGAAGGTCCAGCAAAGTTTGAATTAGGCTTTTCTCATGTGCCCCAAGCGATTCTCTCGAATTTTGTCGCAGATAGCCATTTATCACGGCAGTTTGACTGTACTATTTATAATTTTTAATTAAAAAGTATTTTTTCCCATTTTACCCCACTTTTAAATGAAAATATGACAAAAAAGTACATAAAAACAATTACTGTACTCTTAAAGAACTTTCCAACGACATGTATCATGAGGGTATATAATATTTTGACTATTGTACCCCGTACTTCCGCCTTCCGGATGTTCTCGCAAAGTTGAAGTTAAGCTTTTCTCATGTGTCCCAAGCGATCCATGAAAAAAAGTAGTCTCGAATTTTTGTCGCACAAATTTACAGATTTACGATACTAGAGGTGGTTAGAGGTGGTTAGTGGTGGTTAGAGGGGGTTAGAGGTGGTTAGAGGTGGTTAGAGGTTGTTAGAAGTGGTTTTAGGTGATTAGAGGTAAGCTCGAAAGCAAAAGCTATCTTTTCTCTAATTATCGCTATAATAAATTTGTCGGTGAGCTCAAAAGCAAAAGCTTTTTTGCTCTAAAATAAATTATAATTTATTAACGCTTTATTATATAAATCAGGTACAGATAAAGCTCACATCAATAAAAATAATGATACCACTAATGTAATATATGTCATTATAATTAAATAATCTCGTTTACGATAATGTCTCGTGATAAAATAAAGCAAAAAGAGTATTATAATTGAATAAACTTTAGAGAGAGTAATAAAAAACGATATTTATTGGAAAACTATTAGGAAAAGCATTTATCTATCGTTAGTTCACTATAGATTATCTATAGTTTAGTTTGGAGTTTTTCCTCAACTTTACCATTTATTTTCAGCTTTTTATCGCTTTTCTTTTCTTTGGCTCTCATTGCAAAGCACCTCTTTAGTTTCAACTTATTTCAACTTGACTCACCAATATATAAACTTTATTTCTTTCGCTTCTTCAGATTCTAAAAGTCTTCTTTAGATTTTATAATAATGTTTAATTAAATTCTCACTGCATTATTATCGTAGATAATTTAGCACAATTTAAGATAACACAAAGTATAGTTGTTTTGATATTTAATACTTAGTAATATACTTTAATAATAGTAGAGTATATTTAATGCTTAGTAATATACTTAAATAATAGTAGATTATATTTAATGCTTAGTAATATACATTAATAGTAGTAGAGTATATTTAATACTTAGTATCTAATATACTTAAATAATAGTAGAGTATATTTAATGCTTAGTAATATACTTAAATAATAGTAGAGTATATTTAATACTTAGTAATATACATTAATAATAGTAGAGTATATTTAATACTTAGTATATACCTACTTAAATAATAGTAGAGTGCCTATATTTAATACTTGATGGTGTAGTTTAGTGGTTAACGTTACCTTACTCTTCTGAACACACATCTTGTAAGGGTTCGAATCCCAGACATATGACATGTTTCATTCTTATAGTATCGAGAAGAAGTGTAAAGCCCTCTTTCATTGATTGTTACTTTTGAGTAATTCAAATCGTAAAACAAACTGTTAAAAACAAATTTGATAATAATAATAATATTCATATTTAACAATTTAGATCAGAGTATCTTTACTAATTTAAGCTTTCTTAATCTACTTAATTTACCCAACTAGCTCAGGGTAGATCTACTTATCAGGGTAGTTTACTTGTTTAACCTTATGAAATCAACTTATCAGGGTTGATCTACTTAGTTAACCTAATTTAATCTACTTATCAGGGTAATCTACTTATTCAACCTTATTAAATCTAGTTATTAAAGTAGATCTACTTATTTAATCTATTTATCAGGGTATCTACTTATTTTAACGATCTAGCCCTGGATAGATCTACTTATTTTATCTACTTATCAGAGTAATCTACTTAATGTATCTAACGATCTAGCTCAGGTTAGATGGACACGGTCGAACTGGGCCCACGGTCAAAACATTGCTAGGCGCATTACCGTCAACCCTCGAAGGGTCGGAGTTGAATTGGGCCCCTGGTCAGTCGGGCAACAGTTATAATTATTATTTAAACTTACTAATAATCCTACTCAATAACGTAATGTGATCAATGTCTGTTTCAACGCAACATTTTATATCAAAATCCAGCGGAAGGATTTTGCTTCCTAATCACAGTTTTATTGATTTTAACTTTGGGGTTAGGGAGTCCTCAGCTGTAGATATGACTGCTGTAGATATGTTATCCATTCATATATTAACCTAATGTCCCGACCAATAACACAGGACAGTAAGGAAAATATAAGGAGCGGCCTTTCGGCCTTGTCATTTTTTTAAAAGTTTTATATTATGTATTTTTTTTTTTTTTGGTTTTTTCCTTTGCTGAATTTTACTAAAAACTATGTTAGTATTCTTGTCATTCCTTGAAGTATCATATTTCTTGCCAAGTAGGTTGTTATTTCTTATACTGATAGCAGACGCTTTTTATCAAGTGTAGTCTAGATATTTGTTCAGCAGTGTATTTCTTGTGCAAATTTTCCAGAAATTGAAGTCTTTTCTTGTACCGTCCGTTTGTAATTTTTCGAGGAGTTGTTGAACTTCAGATGCCAATGTAGGTATCAATCTGGACACTCTTGATTGCTTCGATAAATACGAAGATGTTAGGATGGGTATGATAAAAATGTCTTTCAAATTTAGCATGAAAAGACTCACACGCATTGGTTGTCCACGCAGGTGGATGCGAGCATTCCATTTTGCAGGTCATGATTGTAGAGGTATGGGCCCAATTCGACACTGCCTCCGAACTCCGAACTGACCATGGGCCCAATTCAACCGTCGTTTTTACGACCCTAACAGACCGTGGGCCCAATTCGACATCACCCAGTTAGATCTACATATCAAGGTAATCTACTTATTTAACCTTATGAAATCTACTTATCAAGGCAGATCTATACTAACTAAAAAATTTAAAACTAATAGGAAATAAAATTTTACTGTTTGCTTTAACAAAAACTGCTTGATATCGTAGATAATGAATTTTTCATTCAAAATTAGTGAGTACAAGAAAATCTCTAAAACATTTCTCTAGGGTACAAAATAACTAATAAATAAATATAAAAATCTAATTCTATTAGCTCAAATATATATATATATATATTAATACATATATATTACTATACATTATAGTAATATTAATTAAAAGAAAAAAAACAACTTTTTCTTCAAACTTATTAAATTACTTTTTTACCGTAACAAGTCACGTAAAAACAAGCACTAAACATGATTAAAGTTGACATAAGTTGAAAATTGGACGAAAGTTTACACGATAATGCATGAACTTCGTGTTGACTGTGAATAAAAACAAAGAGAGGCGTGGCTATGATTAGCACTCTAGCGGCAATCCACTCAACTACCCTCATGTTAATCCTACATTGTGCTTTATGCTAATATTATTCTGTTTTCTCATAACCAATGCCTTTTATTTTTACTTTTGTAATTTATTTATTATGCTATAACTGTGTTTTATTATTAATGAATGAGCTTTTTTGATTCGGTTAACTAACCTAGTAAAATAATTTTCTTTTTTCAGGTTTATTAAATATTAAAACTAATAATTAAAAGTTAAAAATGATTTCCATATGGAAATTTTACTATGTATGGTATATAGAGGGAAAATGTGTTGATGAGAGGTTATCTTAGTAGCCTAGTTTCCCGCTGTTATTTTCTTTTTTTCTTATTTTCCTGAATGTTAATTTTTCTTTTATTGTTCTCTGGCACGATTGTGAAAAACAAAAGAGAGGATGAGGAATAGAAAATTAAAATGTACCTTTTTACTTTCTCATATACGTAATATAATTAAAGAAAAAGTATTGTGATCGCGTTAATAGTATATTATGTTACTAGGCTGTGAAGTGAGTCGCGTAGCATATGCTATTTTTTCCGAGGTAGCAGACAATGAAAAAACATTAAATATTAATAAATAATCAATATAATAATAACAAATATTAGTACATACTTAAGATTTAATAAAAGAAACCTTAAAAAGAGGTTACACTATAAGAAAAGATAAATAAAACGCATTGACATCTAGCGGAATTAAATCGTACTAAGCATTTCTACAAAGACTGCAGCGCTACTAACGGAAGCTTTGACAACTTCTAAGCAGTACAATAAAAACTTTTTTCGTCCTAGGACGTAAAAATTGTTTTCTTTACAGCTGGGAGTAATGAAAAGATTTTCTAAGTCCACGTAATGAAAAAATGGATTTTAGCTATGTTTGTTAGGCTCTAAAGTTACTATTTTACAGCCTACCACGGAAAAAATTTGATTTTGAGATTTGTATGGACTCCTTTATGGACTACTCGTTTTCTGGTCCCCTGAGTCCAAAATAGTTTTTTTTTTTTTAAATGTCGGTTTGTAGTTTGCAGTCTGCAGTATGTGCAGACGTTATAAGTTTAAATTATTACTAGACCGATTTCAATTGAATTTGTCAAACAAGTTCTTTGTACAGGTTTTTAATAAATGTCTCCTCTTTATTTTACTACTCGTCCACTTTTTGCGTAAATAGCTTGCTTTGTAAGTTATAAGGCGAAATCCACTAAAAAAATAAAAGTAAAAAGTGGTTTTATGATGATTTCTCATATTTTCGTGTAAAATTTTTGTTGGACAACTTTAGATTCGTGTTTAGCACACCCAAAAACATAAAATTAACTGCCAGCGCAGTCTGGCCACCAACCGTTTACCCTTCAGCCTGTACCCTCCACCCGCCACCTCTTCCTAATATTTCAACTCCCATTTGCGTGAAAACCATACGAGGCACAAATAAATGTTACAGACATAAATTGTAGATTATTTTCTCCTTTTTATTTTACTACTAGGCCACTTTTGCGTGAGTAGATTGCTTTGAAAGTTATAAGCTGAAAACCAATGTAAAACATTTTTTTTTTTGTAGATTTTCGATGATTTCTCATATTTGCCGAGGGAAATTTTGTTGGACAACTTCAGCACCCCGTGTTCAGCACCCCAAAAAACAAAGTAAGTCACTAAAAACAATTACACCAGAACTTTCCACTTCAAACTACCATTTGACTGGACTATATACCGCATTGACCATGCAAACCATATTTTATTACTTTATGACAACAAACGTAGCATGAAAACAATTAGTGGATAGTAATCTGAACTATCTATATTCACCAAGTCGAGCAGGTACTCTTTTTGACTTAGTAGATACTCGTAAATATATTGTACCTACTCTAATAGGTCTTTCACTTGTATAAAAATAAAAATATACAGGAAATATAATTTATAAATAATTACCTTTTTAAATTACCCTTATCATAAAATGAAATAGTTTATAAATAAATAGAGGAGAGTTTTAAGTATAATTATCGAATCTAATACGAGTATTATAATTGCACTAGAATGTCTCCTAGCTATGTTCTAAGGATTAAACAGCCCTTCGCAATTAACTTTACAACCATTAAACTTCATTATACTTTAATACCAACGTCTTTAATCCTCTCACTATTATATATATATATATATATATATATATATATATATATATATATATATATATATATATATATATATATATATATATATATATATATATATATATATATATATATATATATATATATATATATATATATATATATATGAAGAGGATACAAGTTCGTGACTGGGACAAAGGATCCGGAGATAAAGGTCATGGCTAAAGTAATGATCTAAGAGGAATGTCAATATTATATATATATATATATATATATATATATATATATATATATATATATATATATATATATATATATATATATATATATATATATATATTATTATTATTACAGAATGAAATTTTAATAGAGATATTATTTTTCCGTAAATAAGACTATTTTACTAATTAAATACCGCAGAAGAATGTTAATAGAGTTTTAACTAAAAACAACTTCCATTTCATGATTTTTATTTCTTGTTTAATTATATAATTATGTATTTTTATCTATTTTTTATATCAAGGTAGGAATAACGGAGTCTAGTATTATAATGATGATTAATTCTGTACAGAATAATACGGTTTAGAACAAGAAATAAAAAATTAGACAAACAAACTTGATCAAATCCAAAATACATAGTGAATGCTGAATTTAAATTTGAAAATATCTAATTTTTAATTAAAAAAAAGACCAGTTATGCATCATAACATAATGAGCGAATTTTCAAAGAAATCTGCGTATTATTGGCTTACGATAATATAGGAAAATTTTGGTTTAGAATTTAAATAGGTGAAAATAAAACTTGGTACACAGGCGTACGAGGTACAAAATTCAAAATAGTATTTATCCTTCAAGATGAATGTCGTTGGAAAGCTCTTTAAGAGTACAGTAATTGTTGATAATTGATATGTACACTGAGCACTTTTGTGATATTTTCATATAAGAGGGGGGTAAAATGGGAAAAACACGTTTTTATGCTATTCTTGACCCTGAATTGTCAAAATTTGACCCCTAAATGAACTCCAAAAATTCAGTCCAACGATCTTTCCTTCCTTTTGATATTAATGACATTTTAAAATTACATATATATACACATACATAAAAACACATATATATACAACATACATCAAAAAAGTGTAAAATTTCAGGAATCGATTAAGAATGGTCTAAAACGAATTTCCATCGCATCTCAAAAATTTTGAAGCCATTGCAATAGTTTAATTTTCTTCGAAAATTCGCTAACTTAGAATAATACTATATATAGAAGGAGTATAGAATCGGAATTCTAAGCAATTACTGATAAGAGACTGAAGCCAACTTTTGCCGAGAGGTTGTGTCCTTAAGACCAGGCTGCCAACATAACAACACTCATTTTTTTCATTATACTGGAGAAGGTTGGACATACTTTTGTAACTATTCAAAGCCCGCTCACAAACATCAAGAAGAAAAACCCTGCCATTGGTTATTGTTTACGTTTCACTCTGACATCATTTTTTTCACCTCGCACGGCATGATATAATAAACATTATTTTCAGCATATTTCAAGCTAAAAATAAGATAAAACACAATAAAAATATTACAATAAACGAAACTAACTATCAATAATTAAAATTTACTAAAAATTGAATTAAAAAACCGAAGGCAAATAATTTTAGAGTTATGACGTCACAAATTTCAAAAATGAATTTTTAGAACTCGGATTAAGGGACACAACCAAAGTTGGCTTCAATGTTATCAGTGATCCTCCTTCTATATATTGTATTATTTTAAGTTCGCTAACATACTTATAAAGTCAGCTACAGGTGTTTGTTTATATTTTGATTTCGATTTCAGAGGGGAAAAATATATTGTGATAAATCCCTACAAAAACACTATTATAAAAAAAGCTAAGTCTCACGTAAAAAGTTGTGAGATGATAGGTTTAGCCAAGTCTCCCACTGTCCGAGTAAGTTCTACTAGGTATAATTTATCCAGTGCAAGTACATGATGTTTGTCTGTCCCTCTCTCTATTCTCTTTCCCAAATCACTCTACACGTTTAAATTTAAAAATATTTTCTGACTTGTCAAATACACTAGCGTGTATTTGACAAGTCAGAAAATTTTTGGAACGAAGTTCCTTATGGCACGTTCTGGAGCCTGGGAGTGAATCCAAAAAAAAAACTACCAAAATCACCGTCACGAAATCTACCGATGACGATAACTTGAGTAAAAGATCACCGAGTTAGTTGAAATTTGGTTCACATGTTCATTTTACCAATGCCCAGGCTGAGTTCGTTGGAAAACGTTATCTGCCCAAGTGTTCACGCGCAACGCTCGCGTAAACGTAAGCTTCAAAAAGACGGGAAAAAATGTTATTATGGAAATCTGTTACTTGACTTGTTTATTTTTGTTATATGTATGTCAAAATGTCACTTGGTTTTGTAAATATTTTATATTTTAAATTAAGAGGCCGGGTAGCTAGAAAACAGTCAGAATTTCAATCCAACATCCTTTAACAAACATACTCTTTAACTATAAACTCATCATGATCAACTTTTTTCTTATATTCAATATAATTTATAGTAAGACGCTTGCTTTAATTATACAAATAATGATTTTCTTTTAATTCTTCCTTAACTCTGCTAGGTACTAACAGTTCGTTACTTTTAATTTTGTCTCTTTTCTAACTCAGCTATGTATAAGTAGTTAGCAATGTATACGTACTTGGCAGTGTGATTTTATAATTTATATTTAATGACAAATGAAAGGAACTTCGTTCCTACCGGGTGTCCCGCGACACCACACGTATTTTTTTTTAAATTCTGGAATCAAACTTAAATCAAATAATAAATATTATTTTTTCATTTGAGCGTCGCAGCATAAGAATAAAAATTAGTATACGACCCTGCATTTAATTTTAGCCTAATTTTTTTTCAGGGGACTTCAAAAAGTGTATAACTACCAAAATATCAAAAATCGTATTTTCCATCACAATACATTCTTTATATAATTAGGTAATAAATGAGAAAGTAAAGGGCATATAACTATAATGGGATCAGGGGACTTCAAAACGTGTGTATCCAGCAAAATATCTAAATCTAATTCTTCTTTTCTAGTTAAGTTAGCGTAAAAATCATAACTCTAAGAATGAATGGATTCAAAGAATCTCTAAATGGTCTGATTTCACAGCTGTGTAATATTATTTTGATAAAATATTACCATCTAAATGTGGTTGGGAGTTAGAAAACCAGCATAATATTTAAACATTAGTCTATTTATTACTTGGGATCCCACAGGGCTCTACATAGGGTCTCTGCAAATTCTACCTCTTGGTTCCTAATAATGATAATGATAATATACAGCGTCTACTTATATTCAGAATACCCGAGTTATTCCTTAACTCTGTAATCCAACTCCTGTAAATTTTAACACCGCTGTAGTTTCTCCTTTAAAAACCGTTATAAATAATACGGGCAAATTTTAATTACAACTGTGGCTTCCATAAGCCAATTATATTTTGTATTTTGTTTCTTTTTGCTTGTTTTTTAATTAAAAGTGTTATGAAGGGACCATTTCTAATTTTTTTTAAACGCAACCATTTAAGTTTTGATATAATGCGACTATTATGAAAATTTACAAATCGGGTTTTAAAGAACACTTTTTTAAGTTTTTAATTTAATAACTCAGACGAAACAAAGTCTCCAAAATACGCAACATGTATATTTTCTAACAGACGCATTATTATACGCGTCCATGAAAATGGACCTGCACCGTGGCGTTACAGATAGACTGACATGACAAGAGTTGACAGGTTTGTTTTGATTTTCGCACTTTGAAATGTAATTGTGTCCAATAATTTTGTAATTCTGTTCAATGTGCAGGCAAAAAATTAATTATATAAATATATTATTATGTAGATAGTATAAGGACTTAAATGTTTTAGATTGCTCTATTTTTTAATCTCAATCTACTTGATTGTCGAAGGTTGTAACTTGAAATCCACTTGCTTGCCTAAGATTGTAACTTGATATCCACTTGCTCGTCGAAGGTTTTAACTTTAAATCCACTTGTTTGCCTAAGATTGTAACTTGAAATCCACTTGCTTGTCGAAGGTTATAACTTTAAATACACTTGCTTGCCTAAGATTGTAACTTGAAATCCACTTGCTTGTCGAAGGTTTTAACTTGAAATCCACTTGCTTGTCGAAGGTTTTAACTTGAAATCCACTTGCTAGTCGAAGGTTTTATCTTGAAATCCACTTGCTTGCCTAAGATTGTGACTTGATATCCACTTGCTCGTCGAAGGTTTTAACTTTAAATCCACTTGTTTGCCTAAGATTGTAACTTGAAATCCACTTGCTTGTCGAAGGTTATAACTTTAAATCCACTTGCTTGCCTAAGATTGTAACTTGAAATCCACTTGCTTGTCGAATGTTTTAACTTGAAATCCACTTGCTTGTCGAAGGTTTTAACTTGAAATCCACTTGCTTGTCGAAGGTTTTAACTTGAAATTCACTTGCTTGTCGAAGGTTTTATCTTGAAATCCACTTGCTTGTAGTAATGTTGTAACTTGAAATCCTCTTGCTTGTAGTAATGTTGTAACTTGAAATCCTCTTTCATATCGAGGGCTGTAACTTGAAATCCACTTGCTTGTAGTAATGTTGTAACTTGAAATCCTCTTACGCATCGAGGGCTGTAACTTGAAATCCACTTGCTTGTAGTAATGTTGTAACTTGAAATCCTCTTGCTTGTAGTAATGTTGTAACTTGAAATCCTCTTACGTATCGAGGGCTGTAACTTGAAATCCACTTGCTTGTAGTAATGTTGTAACTTGAAATCCTCTTACGTATCGAGGGCTGTAACTTGAAATCCACTTGCTTGTAGTAATGTTGTAACTTGAAATCCTCTTGCTTGTAGTAATGTTGTAACTTGAAATCCTCTTACGTATCGAGGGCTGTAACTTGAAATCCACTTGCTTGTAGTAATGTTGTAACTTGAAATCCTCTTAGGTACTTTTTTAAAGGTTATGTATTTTAAAACCCACTTGCTTGTCGAAGTTTGTAACTCAAAATCCAATTACTACCTGATACCTTCAATCCACTTTTTTTTTACCTTAACCAAATGTATGTGACCGCTACCTGAGTATTTTCTTTTTATGGCTGTACACCAAGTGCGCCGGGAAAGGTAGGGTCACGGGGGAAGTGCGCCAGCCCCTTTTTGAAGGGTACGGTCGAAGTGCGCCGGGTTAATCCTACCTCTCGACCCAGGTAGTCCACCCACCTCGGACACGGATCCTCTAATCTAAAGAACTAATCGTTGTCAATATTCGCATACACTCAATATAAAGCGATTTGAAGTTACTTTGAACAAACTGCTCAGAGTGATATGGCGATCATTAGCAAATCTCAGTGCATAGGAGAATCTGTAGAATGTTCTCGTAAGAACAAAATCCAAATTTAGTCAGAAGATACACTTTAATTTGTGAATATTCAAAATGAATAAAAAAAACTAACTTACAAAATCAAAATTAATTATCATTAAACATAGGAAATTTAAGAAAATAATCAAAAATACGAGAGAAAATCAATTTATTTTGTTAATAATAAAAATTAAAGAAATGTTTCTTATATAAATTACACTCACTTATAAGTAAGTGCTAATATTTATTAGAAGGGCTTAATATATGAAAACTAAAATCTTCTGCATATGTAATATACATTATAATACAATTGAGTCTATATTCAATAAATATAATACAAAGTACATATTGAAAGGTGTAATTTATTTATGTAGATACTCCTAAATAAGTTAAAAATGACTTTCACATTTCAAATCTAGATACTTTATTATTATAAACAACCAACGCTAGGCGGCTTGAATCCCACATTGGTATTGGGAATTTAGCCGTGGACAGATCAATATAGTTCTCGGTGATATAGTCCCAAAATCGATCATTGCGATGGCTTATTTAATCTTCAATATAACATTCTTCAACTTCTTCAGGGTCTATATAGGGTAGTTCGAAGATAAACTTAATTAGTTGGCCATCGTTGGTAGAACATCGGTAGTCCTCAGTAAATCCTAAATCCTGAATTTTTCCAAAGTGCTAGGGAAGACATTTCGAACGACTTGTTGGATTCCAATTTCGAAGTCCACTACAAAGTTCTTTGGGTTTAGACAGGGTGCAAGAGGTACAACCCGGGATTACCTGACCCTCACCCTTTAGACTAAGAGGCTGGCGCACTTCGACCGTAACCTTTTTCTAATCCGAAGGGGGGCTGGCGCACTTCGGTACCAGCCCTTTTTATAACCTCCAAAGGGTTATGACTATAACCCGTGCCGTCCTAACGAAGGACACAGCCTCTTTATTAGGTGTAAGTGTAAGTATGACAGGTGGCAGGTGCAATGGCGGAGTTTTTTTCTTCTTCTTCTTTTATCTTCAGTAAAACTATTACAAGGCTAAGAAAAAAGAAACCAAACTTCTTTATCTAGGTTTTCCACCTGTTTCTCAAGTTCTAAGGCTTCCCATCCTCTTTTTGGTACCTGCTGATAAAGTCTAAAATTTTGAACTTTTATTTTTATAAAAAGTCCTTATTCTTAAAAATGTTTTGATATTATACACGCTTCTAATTCTGAAATATGATATTTTCACTCCAATCACCCACTTTTCCTGAATAATAATACATTACCGTTGGAAACTTTACTTACTCCATGGCGCAACAGGTCGGGATGATCATTGCTATTGCCATTGCCATGGCCATTGGCCTCTCAAGTTAATGCCTTTCATATTTATATGTCTTGTTTTGAGCCATTTGACTCTAACCTTGAGGTTCTAGGATACTCAGGTCCTTCTCAACCTCATCTTTCCATCTACTCCTTACTTAATGTTAATCCTTCTTTTTCGGTCTATTTTTTCCTATCATATCCTTACCACAGATATTCCATCATCCATTCTTTCGATATGTCCAGTCCATCTTATTCCTCCTTCCATCACAATATCCATCTATATCTTGGTGCTCTAATCTCTTCTATCTTCGAGTTCCTTCTGATTCTTCAGGTATTGTCCTCAAACACTGGGACGTAAACCAGTCATATTATTATCCTCTCGAAGATCCTAAATTTGTTGCAGATCTCTGATCCATAGCATACTACTGGCCTAAATAGTGTTGTATATAGTCTTAAATTAGTGATTTATGACTAAATTCTTGGCGTGAATAGTTTAATAGGTATGCTCTACCGTTCGCGATTTAATTACTGATCGTAATATCATTTTTTTCATCAAAATATATCCTTATTTTTGACATACTTGTTTTGCTAGAAAAGAAACCAAAACATTTAAGCTCAATCATTTTCTCTCAAATTTTGTTGATACGTAGAGCCTAAAGACATGTTTTGACAATATATTTTTATTGCTCCATATGACTGAACGACACACTTTCAATCTAAATGAACGCCTCAGTACTGTTTAGACGAAGCAATCAAATTGAATCTGATAGTGTTAATCTACACCTTGCAAAAACCATAAACATAACCTAAGCAGCTGAAACCTTTCATTCCATCAAAAAGTAAACAACATTGAACGAGCTGATTGCACTGTTCAATTTCATATTCCCATAGAAACATTCAATAAGATTGGTTAAAAAGTTGAACTAGTACAACTTCAATTCCATCAGCAATTACAATGAGCAATTTCATTGAGCAATTTCATTGAGCCATTTCATCGAGCAATTACATGAGCAATTTCATTAAATTAGTATACATGTTTCTATTTAATTGATTCAGTCGTGTTTTTAATCACATTGAGAAATTAAATTGACGCACCTTAAACTACTGGGAAGATTCGTTGAAATTTGGCATTCAGTGTATTTCGAAAAATTATACACATTCATAAGCGATTCAATAACGCCTATATTCACAATAATTAAAAGTTTTAATTGATGCCTCTCGACCATCATAAATGCGAGAAGTTAAATATAAGGACAAGGCGTCACATGCGAGAAAAATCAGATCTTCTCGGAAAAGATTATTATCTGCAATTAATATATTCATGATCTAAATCATTACACTAGTAACAGAGACAGTTGTTGATGAATATAAGAAAGAAATCATGGCAGCTTTTCCTGAATTAACTCAAAGAACTCAAATTTTGAAAAATATGAGAAAATTATGATAACAGTGAGTTCGAAACATTGGAAACTCAAAATCTGTGATACTAGTCACTTCAGGAAAATATAAATCCTAGTATAACGGAAGCGCACGCTTCAAACTACCACGGTTATCATAGAATTCTGCATAATCCATCGTATCTTTTACGTACCTAGAAAACCTCTTCATAATTTCCCGTTAGCT
The DNA here is from genome assembly GCA_951217055.1 of Gerris lacustris. Classification (NCBI taxonomy): domain Eukaryota; kingdom Metazoa; phylum Arthropoda; class Insecta; order Hemiptera; family Gerridae; genus Gerris; species Gerris lacustris. The sequence continues at coordinate 7,292,900 of OX578284.1, read as the reverse complement.
AAGCTACTTATCAATTCGTTTCATGTAAGCTGGTTACTTTGCAATCTATTCTTACTTCCGCTACATTGCCGTATTGTATTATCATATTTCATAATTCACGTTGAGTTAGCAATTCCAAGGAAATCCACGGCTTCTTTTCCGCGATGTATATAAAGCATTGAATACTTCCAAGAATACTTGATAACATGGGAGATTTAATGTTTTTCTGGGTAAAGAGAATTTTATATCCTATTAAAATTATAAGAGAAATTTAACGGAAATTATTAAATATTATTCAATTTACCCCATATTCAAGGTATTCAATAAACAAGAGAGCTTCTGTAAAATTATTATAATATAATGTAAATCATTTTTAGAATTATGTATTGTACGTATTGTTGACCTCAGTCCGTAGGGGACCTCCGTCAGAAGGCTTTTTGCCATGATGTAGCATGTTGTGTTTAATTGCATACGTTGTAATAATCAATATTGTAAATTTAATGGAAATAAAGCATGTTTAATAGTAGTATACATATTTTTTTTAACGATGATAATATTTAAAAATTACAACTATTTTGCAAGCTTTATGGATTTTATTATCCTTATAGGAACTTGTTAACACCATAGTTTTGTCAAAAATTCATCAAATTATAATCCATAAAATCCAGATATGGACATTTTGTAAGATTTGAAAGCTATCAGTAGTTTAAATTACGTAATTTACTATAAGATTAAGCATCTTTTATCCATCGACCAACATTTGATAACAGCTAGTAGACATTCTTATACGATATTTAGATTCAAAACTTTTTTACTTAACCTTGGTTAAGTACATAACAGGTTTAGTTCACCTGAATTAGGTTATTTATATTTACTACAATATTTAAGTTTTGTTCAACTAATATTTGATAACTGCAAGTATAAAATTTCACTAATAAATTTTCACAATCAAGTATAAAACTTCATTTTTTATAGCTTTTCAGAGCCCTATTGCAGGCTCGATGCGCTATGCCTTGCACTAAGCGAGCCTGCAAAGGCTCGCTTAGTGCAAGGCATAGCGCATCGAGCCTGCAATAACTTTATTAAAGAAGATAACCTACAATTGTTTCATAGACAGAGAGCGTAGCGAAGCTGCAATATACAGGGTATAGCTCAGCTCCTGTAATAGATAGAGATAATAGATAGAGATAAGGGGTTTGCAGGGTCTGAAAACTACGTTATTCTACTTTTAATTTCATATCTTTAACTTTAAAAACTATTGGGTGAAAGCCATGCAATGATGGTTTGAAATAGGGTCTTAAAAAAAGTTGTTGTCCAGGTAGTAATCATCTGGAATTATAGTTTTGATAGAATTAGAACTCCACAAAGTGGGAGGAGTCCCTCAGTGTTAGATGTGTTAAGCACAATGTTTCCTGAAATAGAAGGTCAAATGCTAAATTACGCGTTTATGCAAGATGTTACCCCGTCCCATCACTTGCAAACAATTAAAAACTTGCAAGAGAATTGCTCAGACTTCAGGCAACATTGTGCTTAACAAATCTTCAATGATTGTTATATCATAACACTGAGGGACTCCTCCCACTTACTTACAAAGACCCCCCCCCCCCCTCCACCATATAGTAATTTATTCTATCAAAACTATAATACCAAATAACGATTACTACCTGGACAACGACTTTTTTCAAGACCCTATTTCAAACCGTCATTGCATGGCTTTCAAGCTGAGCTATAAGTGTTCAAACAAATTTTTTTTCCCCCACCCTGTATTATTAAATAAAGATTACGTAGAGATACATGGAAAAATTTGGTTTTTCTACCGAGAACTTGGTAGAAGCGACTTAGTAAGAAATTCGGCTCATATAGCATCTCAGTATAATTGACAACTTTAAATTTAAGATGCCGGCCAATACTGCAGACGACTTGATAAGAAGTGTTTAGTCAGCATGACAAGCCATGCGTCATTTAAAAGGTCTTGAAGAGAAGGAAAAGAATGTGTAATTAACAAAAGTTATCCAACAAATATGGCCAAGATGAGAGTGTTAAAATTAAGTTCATACTTATATGGCATATTAGATCAAATAATTTAAAGCTCTTCCCGGAAAATTAGGAATATACCAGGTTTAAACCGAAAAATTATCCTGGTAGCCATATAGAAAACATTGTATGGCTGATCAGTGATCAGGCCCGTCGAGACGGGGCGGCAGGTACGGCTGATGCCGGGGGGCCCGGACCTCCCCTAAAGTGCCCCGCTTCTCAACCCCCGAACACCCAATCACGCCAATATTTATGATTGAAATATAAAATAATTATATTCGTAATAATAATTAAAAATAATATTAGTTAACATTGAAGTTGTCAGGAAGGTGTGTTGATTAAGTTTGAGAGAGAATTTCCCGGTACCGAGACTGAGAAGCGAAAAATTACTAACCCGTATCCCGATGGGTAAAAATCCACAGAGAAGTTTTTTATGTTTTAATTGACAGTGTGATTAGAAACTTGAGTGATCCATACCAAGCAGTCAACAAAATCAATGGTTAATGATTTGTTCAGTTTTATTTGGACATATCCAAAGTTGAAAAAATATTAAATACACCACCGTTCATTTTCAACCATGCATGGTTGAAAAATCCGGCATGCTAGCCAGAAAGACACTACAATGGTTTCTTCAGTCATAAAAATTCATATTTCCTACTAGTAGGTTTTGGAGGCCCCCTGGAAACTTTTAGGGGCCCCTCTATGTCACTTCCAGGGGCCCCCGCGCGGCGGGGTCTGCGGGGCCCTTATTGCAGCCACTGTTTCCTACTTCCTACAATACTAGCTGGATACCCGTGCTTCGCTACGAAGTGATATTTTAATTTGATAAGTTTACAAACTACCGTCAAGAGACTATTTTACTATGCGAGAATATCTAGATTCTATCCCTCCCACTTATTTTTATATCTCCTCCTCTTTGATAAGATAATTTGCAAATATCCCAAATTTACCCCCTCCTAAATGACAATATGACAAAACTGTACATAACAACAATTACTGTACTCATAAAGAGCTTTTCAACGATATGCATCATGAAGGGTATTCATTATACTTTGACCCCATATTCATCACTTGTGTTGTACCCTGTACCCCTGTGTACCAAAATTTAAATTTTGAAAATTCATGTAGACAGTGACCTTCCCATTGCTTTGAAGATCAAGTGTGAAAATTTTCATCGAGATCGGACCAAAACTGTAGATTTGTATATAGAACATACACATATACCTTGAGGGCTAAACTACAGTATATGGGGCTCTTTCTGATAACACTTTATCTCACTATCGACCTCCTTCAAGACTTAATATATCGATATATCTTGTCTGTTAAACTCTTTTATATTTCGATTTGGAACTCTACCTGGTCTGATGCAGGAGGTTTGTTTTTCTTTAGAAATGAGCGCTCCACGAAGCGGTGTGGAGCGGCGATTAAAAATTCTAGGGCAAAAAAAAAATTAAGGTTAACAAAATTAAATTCAAACCCAAAACAAACACATTTTTCTTAAAACGTGTAAAATTACGCAAATCACACATTATTTGGATATATTGAAATATGGCGTCAATTTTAACAATCGAATGTAGCGATTTACGATGTATAGTATAGTAGGAGCTCCATTTACTGTAGTTCTCCTTTCAACTTAAAATACCATTTGATTTAACTTGTTTTTACAAACTAAGTCTTTTATTAATTTAAACTTATATAAACAAAATATTTTTTCACTTACCACAGTACAACGAGGTTAAACCAATAATGCGAACAAAATTATTAAAAAATAAAATAACTTAAACATATTTTGTTTCGGTTAAACTAAAAACATATTTAAAATATAATATTACCATGAAATATTATTATTATTAATATAATATTATATAATTATTAATATTAATTATTAATATTAATATAATTATTATTTATAATATTTTTAAATAATTTTTTATAATAAATTTTAGATTCTTTAATTTTAATACAGTGGTAGTGTGGTAGCCCTGAAAAAGGCGAGTCACTGCGACGTTGCGGTTTCCCATAGTTTTAGAGTGTCGGCCATATTGTTTTTACTTCTCTAATTAGGTCAACAGTAATTTTAGTCGAATCTTACTTTAAATTCACTTCTTAATCGAGGAAAAGTATTTTAAATCGGGTAGCGGGTCTTTATATTTGTACAGTGTGTTATAATTCAAATGTTTCTTTTTGATATCTATACGTTTTTCTTACGAAAAGTACATCTTTCGTGTGTGTAGTTTATATTTTATTCATTATCGGTTGTTCTGTGTTGAAATCTTGTTTTTGGAGATTGATCGATTTGTTATTCAGTGTAATATCGACGATAATATCTTTCAAAGTTAATTCTACGTATATTTATAACAGCATTTAGAGAATATAATGGAATATGAAGATATACATAGGATGGATTGAAAGAACGAAGCGAAGCTATAAAGGTAGATTGATTCTTTCTATTTACCTATTAAGTTAAATTGAATAATTTATGTTTAGTTATAGTAAACAATCTTATTACACAACGATTATGGTAAGAGGGAATTTTATTTAAATTCTTAATCAAACTATTGTTTTTTTGTTTAGTTATGTCCTTAAGAATTAAAAGCTATTCAAAAAGTGAAGATATTTGTTTTATTATTATTTTTTTTTTAATATAAGAGGGAATTATCTTATAGACTACGTAACATTCCCACCCCCTTAATCTTCCTTCTCGCTTATTTTCTGTTACATTCTTTGTTTGTTTTACTTTTTCTTCGAAATCATTATTTTATGTTTTACTAGCAGGACACCCATTCTTTGCTACGGAGTGTTATTTTAATTTGATAAGTTTGTAAACTACCATCAAGAAACATTTAAATTATTTTACTATGAGAGAATATCTAGATATTATCCCTTCCACTGATTTCTATACCCCTCTTTTTGATAAGATAATTTGCAAATATCCTAAATTTAGCCCCCTCCTAAAAAGAAAACAAGGGATTCTACTGTACTCTATTCTAGGCAGCGGCCGCGCTGCGGTCGCTTTATCGAGCGAAGCGAGTAGGGGGCAGAGCCCCCTAGTAATATATAAAATAAAATTGTATAAAACGTAAATGAACGTAAACAACATTTTACAGTTATAGGACTTTTTGTGTCCAGATTGTGTTTTAGTTGAGGACTAAGAAATTATAAATGTTTTCAAACAATTTTGTCTAATTTTAGGTCATAATTATGACTCATATACCCATATTAATTTAAGTCATAATTGGTTTTTTAACATTACTGCGGTAAAATAGTTGTAATCTTCAAAATGAGTTTGTTTTACTTTGGTTTATCAGTAGTATGTCTGCAGTTATCAGTAATAGGAGTTTATTAGTAGTACTTACAATAAATATAAAATAGAACTTATTATAAGAGTTGAAAAATTCAATACACACGTTATTAGTGTAAAGTCCAAAAATGACGAATAAAAACGAGTAAAAAGAGGGGGCCCATATAGGTATAGCCGTGGGGCCCGCTACGGCTCTCGATGGGCCTTTGGCTGATGTAAGAGCACAATTCTACGCGAGTTCTTTATGTACCTCATCAATAATTCATAATTGTGCTAACGTTAAATCTTTATTCCATATCCATATACATATATTTTTTTTAAATAAATGTCTCTATTATTATTTATTTTATATACTTTTTATGACAAAGGATAATTTTTTAATACATTCTATTCTTTTAATTGGTCTAATTAGAAATGAAAGGAAAAGCTTTTATTGTCAGAAGGAAAAAAACCTAAAAAGAGATTAAGAAATCTAAAGACAATGGGAAATAAGATAAATAATATAATTTTTCACTAAGTTTCACAAGGAACAATATTCGAACCTTTTCTAATTTCTTTTTTACGCGAATATTTATTAATTTCTAATTATTTTTTTTAAATGTGTTTAAAAATAGTCTGCCAATTAGTGTGGCACATATAGCTTCCTCGCATCTCATGTTGTATACTTTAATGATTTTATACTTTTACAACCTATTATTGTCAAATTTATTTGACAATAATAAGAACCAATATGTTTTTTGTCTCCGATTTCAAAAAATCCCAAGACAAAATCCATTTCAGACATCAGAGAACATTTTTGGTCTCATGTCTGTCTGTCTATCGTTGAATTTTTGCAACATATCTTAGAAACTACACGTCCGATTTTAATGAAATTTGTTTAGTAGGTCATAATAAAACCTATTGTTGGCCTCACATAAGTTTCAACCTTTTGTACCACACTTCTGGAGATCTTTTATAGTTTATTCCATTTGAATAAACCGGCGGAAAATTAAGAGAATGTAACCAATTAAAAACTATCGTTAACTAACGAGCGAGTTATTATCTAATTCCCACTAATATCTTTCTCATTAGGTGCAACCTGTGAGAAATTCTCAATACTCCGTTGGAAACAACCGAATATTGACTTGTATTTGAGAGACATAATAAATGTTCGTTCTTCAGAAAGAACCCGTAGCTTCCGTTAATTCGGTAAGCTCGGAAGTAAAATAAAAATAGTACCAATAAGAGAACTATTAGTAATCTAATTTTAAAATGAAAAGGTGGATACAGTAATTAAAAATGTCTCATTTCTTAGAAGTACTCGTAACTCAAGGTCGAGCATCTGTGCCTATTATATCTCTAATTGTCTCATTTAATATAACCTTAATTATTTTTCAAGACTTTTCTCTCTCGAAATTGAAGCAATTAGAAGAGAAACTTTTTTCAGAAAGGGAAAGTGAAAAAGCCTAACAAGGATGGAGGAAATTGTCTAGCTTACTACTTTTCCGATGTTTGAGAAAATCCCATTGGATTTTCCAGAGGAGGGTTTGGATAATTTCGATTTGAAAACTTCTGTTTTTCGGAGGGATGAAAAGCGCTTAACACCACGGACGGGAAAACTACTTGACCAGGACGGTGAAAGGGGCGTGGTTTAAGGGCCGTTACCCTCACTCCATAAACCCTTGAGGTTTAGAGTGGGGGGTGAGTTGAGAACCCTCAGAACTCACAACTATTCACCGACCTATCAACAGATTCCCTGGAGTTTTGATCAATTAAACTTTGCTCGAACTGACAAACTGTTTAGTTCTGATTTTGAGTTGTCCTAAACAAAGACCCCGAAATCCTTTAATTTACCATTATATAGAGATAGAACCTACAGCTGATCCGAATTTAAACCTTAACTAATATACACTAAATTATACACAAAAAATTGATTACAATCACTATAATAATTATATTATTGGTATCATTATATAAAAAGTATAAATAAATTTTGAGTATATGTTAATCTTTTGGTACCATTTAAGAATATGTCATGGTCGGCTAAGTTCGTCTGCGGGGCATAGCTTGGCATTAGGCATTTAAAAAAAATCGATTGAGAGCAGCCATGTCCCGTCCATTTTGGTGGACAATGTTTCTTTAATGTCCTGAGTACAAAATTTGTAGACCAAAAATCAAGTTGATGCGTTAGTTTGTCTCTCTATAGGTGTTCAACCTTTGATTTAAAGTATTTGAATAACTAATCTTTCAAGTGACAAACTAACATCCACTTGATTTTTGGTCTTCTTAAGAATTCAGTACTCAGGATCATGGAAATCACATTGTCCACCAAAATGGACGGGACATGGAATTCTGCACTCTGAATCATGGAAATCACATTGTCCACCAAAATGGACGGGACATGGAATTCTGCACTCTGATCATGGAAATCACATTGTCCACCAAAATGGACGGGACATGGAATTCTGCACTCTGAATCATGGAAATCACATTGTCCACCAAAATGGACGGGACATGGAATTCTGCACTCAGGATCATGGAAATCACATTGCCCACCAAAATGGACGGGACATGGAATTCTGCACTCTGAATCATGGAAATCACATTGTCCACCAAAATGGACGGGACATGGAATTCTGCACTCTGAATCATGGAAATCACATTGTCCACCAAAATGGACGGGACATGGAATTCTGCACTCAGGATCATGGAAATCACATTGTCCACCAAAATGGACGGGACATTGAATTCTGCACTCTGGATCATGGAAATCACATTGTCCACCAAAATGGACGGGACATTGAATTTTGCACTCAGGATCATGGAAATCACATTGTCCACCAAAATGGACGGGACATGGAATTCTGCACTCAGGATCATGGAAATCACATTGTCCACTAAAATGGACGGGACATGGAATTCTGCAATGAGAATCATGGAAATCAAATTGTCCACCACAATGGACGGGACATGGAATTCTGCACTCAGAATCATGGAAATCAAATTGTCCACCAAAATGGACGGGACATGGAATTCTGCAATGAGAATCATGGAAATAAAATTGTCCACCAAAATGGACAGGGCATGGAATTCTGCACTCAGAATCATGGAAATCTAATTGTCCACCAAAATGGACGGGACATGGAACTCTGCACTCAGGTTCATGTTAATGAAATTGCCCACCAAAATGGAGGATGGGACATGGAATTCTTCACTCAGGATCATGGAAATAAAATTGTCCACCAAAATGGTCGGGACATGGTTGGTACCCTCCACCGGTTGGTTTTTTTTTCAAATACCAATTGCCAAGCTATGTCGTGCAAACGAACAGTCAACCACATATTCTTAAAAGGCACAAGAACATTAACATACTCACAAAATTCTAGCTTGATGTTAGTTGAACACTTTTTTTGCATGCTATCTCCTAGACTATTATGATTGTTATAATTTTTATTTACCTGTCTGTTATAAGCAAAGTCCGTTATAATAAGGTTATACTGCGTAGTTTATAAAACTATCAATTAAAAAATATAATTACACTCCATATGGAAGCACGTTATAATCTAGTTATTTTGTGTGTATAGCATAATATTCAAAAACGTTTTTCTTAGGGTTACTGATTTTTTATTTTTATAAAATTATCATTAAATGCTTTTGCTGTGTTAATGCTGTTTTATTTTTCTTTTGTTAAAATGTCTTTGTCCTATTTATCAAGAGATGGAAGTGTTAAAGTTAAAAAGAATTACAGAAATTAAGTGGAAAGAAAACAAAAGAGCTCGACATGAAAATTAAACTAAAACTAAGTAACCTTTTTTATTTTTACCAAGAAAGAGTAAGGAATTGGCAAAACTGTGGGAATTTCCTGTCGAGTGTTAAAAACTGCGTCAGGGTCAGTGTCGGTAAGTGGAATAACCTGAGACTCTAAGAATAACACAATAGAATTAGTAAGGTTGTAAGGCAAGTGTTATATAAGGCGCGGGTGGACGTCTCAGGTACACAAGGGGTACAGTGTCGTACACTCAGGGTACATAGGACTGTGAATCTGACCACCGACCTTGGTTTCCTCCAGGTACAGTCAACAGACACAATGAGAACACACTTAAGTGTTCTGGCGTCTTCAAATACATTCCTTCACTTAAGTTGGAACAAGTAACCCGGATCTTGCACTTGGAATTTCAAATATCCAAATTATTTCCGTTATGAATTCATTCATTTATCTTCAATTCGCTTTAACTGCCTTACTCTCTTATATATAGAGGGGGAAAAAACAAGAATAATTAAATCCTAAAAAAAAAAAAAAAAAAAATCGCCATAAAAGATAGAATTAAAAAAAACTGCCAATTAGTGTGGCACATAGCTTCCTCGCATCCTATCACGTACTTTATTGATTTTAAACTTTTACAAGCCATTATTACCTGATTCATTTAATTGTTTCCCCCCGTTTTTTTAAATCCGTCAAAACTGTTTAATATTTTACATTAATTAAAGTATCAATTTAGAAAATTTTAAGAAGCACAGATAGTTGAAATGAATCTGGGGCCATCTGCAGGCTACTTTCGACAAACCATCCAAATTTCATAAAAATCAAATAAGTATACTTTTAAAGATGGAGGTGAAAATTAATGTATGTTTGTGCTCATCTGGAAGAGAAACAAATAGGCATAGAAGGCTGACAATTATATAGGACCAAAAATAGGCTAATTATGACCTACCATCTAAATTTCATTAAAATCGGATGTGTAGTTTTTAAGATATGTTGGTTCGCAAAAATTGAGCGACAGAGACCAACAGACAGACACGGAACTAAAAATGTTCCCTAATGTCTGAAACGGATTTCTGTCTTGGAATTTTTGAAATCGGAGATATACAAATTTTTTGTTCTTACGAACGACCACGTAGCTCCCGATACCTTAAGTAAGCTCGGACGCAAAACAAGAAAAATCCTCACAAAAAGAACCACTATAAAAGAAAGATTTTAAAAGAGAATAAAACAGGGATAATAATAAATAAAAATAAATTGGCCCGTAAAAGTTGATTTAGTTACGGTAGACGATTTACTTCTTATAGTAGGGATTACTTTTTACCATTACGTACATGCATTAAAAAAACATATCAACAGGTGGTTGTTTACTTTTTTGTTACCCATTATCAACAAAATCTGCTTAATTTTCATCAATATCTCGGAAACTACAATTTTTCATTGGAAAACGGCTTATATCGTTAGATTTGTATTTAACTGTATAACATTTCAGATTTCTTTTAACATATAAATCGTCGATCCGCACAAAAATTCATGTAAAATAGTACATTGAATATTTATTTAGTTAAAGATTATGACAGAACTATTTGATATAATTTATTCCATGGTAAATATTTGTCTTGTTTTCTTCAAACTTTGTCTATAAATCTGAGAGAATATCGTTTTGTTCTAGAATTGCAATGTTACACAAAATGTTAGGAATATAGTCCGGAGAGTTTAGACTTAAGTGTTTAATATATTCAAACTTCTTAGATCAACATTCAGCATGCTTAAGTATTTAAATTAGAACACAAATATTTGTATTTAAATATATTTATTTATCTTATTTAAGACAAGTAAAGCAGATAACACCTCGCCTTCAATATAAATAAGTACGTAATACTAACGTCATATCTATTTATACTTTAAACAAATAATGAACTCATAAATTCTTCACTTTATCTCTCAAAAAAAGTTCTTATAATTAGGTCTTTTTTCTTTTTAGTTTTTTATTTTGTCAAATCTACTCATAGAAAATAAAAAAGTAAGGCGCGTTTCACGTAAGTACGTGATGCTGGTTTCTGTACGATTAAGTAAAAAATATTAAGTGCAAAATTTTAATAAGTAGTTGCATTTTCTTTATCTACACTTCCTACAAGACCTTTAAATTGATGTATAACATGTCATGGTGACTAAAAACTTTTCTTTAGTCACCTACCATATTGGCCGCCATCTTGGAATTATTAAGTGTGAAAACTCCAAAAAATATACAGTTGTCAAAAATGGCGAGATGCACCTGGGTGCCGAAGTTCATGTTCCTAGCAATAGTAGTTTATGAATTGAAACATGCCAACGGACAGACGCTAACGTACAGACAGACAGAGCCGTTTATATAAGGTTTCTTTTCGTAGAAACCTAAAACTTTAAGAGGAACAGTTTAATTGTTTGTAGCAAAAAGAGAGTATGCCCATTATGAGTGTGCCACAAAGCTTCCTCAAGTCTTCTTTTAGGACGAATGGTTACATGAGTATAAAAATCATGTGAACTCACTCGGAATTGAAACAATTAAGGTTGTTCTAACCAGTTTTGATTTCCAGTAGTGTTAATAATTATTTGTATAGAGTATAGAGTAGTAAACAAGCTCACTCGGTTTATATTAATATTGCCCATTTGTAGGGTACTTTCGAAAATGCATTCAAATTTCTTGAAAATCAGATAAGAAATGTTAAAGGTATAGGAGTAAATTATAAAATGTTTGTGCTTATGCGAAAGCAATATGCAATAGGCACAGAAAGTTAAATTATCATAAAACTTATTTATTGGTATTTTATCAATCAATAATCAAATTCTGGCGTACTATCTAAAAAATAATAAAAATCGAACGAGCAGTTTTTAAGATTTGTTGTTTCATAAAAAATTTTATGGACAGACCAAGCGACTTAATCACACGAGACCAAAAATGTTCCCTCATGCCTAAAAATCATTTTTGTCCAAGAAATGTTGAATTTTTGACATAAAAATAATTTTGTTCTTTAGAATAATCAAAATGCGCGTCCGTTACTTTATGTAATATCGAAAATAAAATATTAAGTCTGCCAATTTGTGTCATGAAATCATTGTATTAATAATAATATAAAAATAAGTAAAAAAGACCACCTAGATTTCTCGCATACAATCATTGTATCAAAGGTAACATAAAATAAAGTAAAATAAGATTGTTAGTAAAGTATTAGTTGGACGCCCAAGGGGAAGCATAAGATTACAGTTTGTGCTAAATGTTAGTTAGTTTGTTAGTTGGGGTTGGGAGCCAATGAGAGTTTAGGATTTTAAAATCCTGAACTCTTATTGGCTCCCCACCCAATATTTTTTTACTTTCCCGCGCTGTCAACGCACTAACAAACAATTGGCACAAAGTTTAATGAAATTTGCATTGGACCCTCTGTGGCCACTCTTCTCCATCCAAATAACAATGAACTCATTACGATTTCTTATGTACCCCTTAATCATTATGACAATGGAATTTTATAGGTTGGGTCCTATATGGCTCTATAAGCACTCACTATCTTCAACCTTGATTCAAGATAAAGTCATTGTATTGCCAATATATTATGTCATGACGATATTTTCATAACTAATTGCAAATTTTGAAATTTGGGAGTTTATGATAGAAGGTCTTTTATGACAGAAATATCTTTTGTGACGACATTTTTTAATATAATATGGCGGTCATCTATATATTATTAGCACTTGATTCATTTACACACATAATTGTCGTGATGAAATTAAATAATTGTTATCAAGGCATACTTATTTAATAATAAAAAAGCTTGCCAATTTATGAGGCACATAATAGCTTCAAATTTTATTATTGTAGAATGGTCACATGATAATAAATAAAAGTGTGTTGTTTAAACCTTTTTCGATTCCAAGAGGAGTTATATTTATTTTTATTTAACAATAAATATGGGGAGATGTTTCAAATTAATATGGGATCATCTGTGAACTACTTTTGACAAAGAATTCAAATTTCTTATAAATCAGATGAGTATTTTTAAACATCCACTTACTAATATACGTAATTATAAAAGAATACATAAAGATATATTGAAATCATAGTGTAGATGTTAATAAAAAACGTTTGTGCACCTACGGGAGAGGAAGCATTTGGTACAAAAGGTTAAATTCATATGAGAACAACAGTGATCAATTTTTGGTGTACCATACAAATTTTATTAAAATCAGATGAGAAGTTTTTAAGATACAGATGGTTCGCAAAAATGGTGACGGGGAATTCGACAGACCGAATGGCATGTGTGCAGTATTTTTCATTATTGAAACTCATTTTTGTCCAGGCAATTTTGAATTTTTAGACTTAATAAAATGTCGTGCATCAGAATGATATGCTTTCGTTACTTTTGGTCAAATCAGAGACTGACATATTGTAAAGTTTAAAGAACGCCTTGATGATAGAACAAGTAAAAAAATAAAATATATACTGCGAAAATTTGTCGCATAGCTATTTAAAGAAGAATAAAAAGTAAAATTGAAGAAGAAACGAAAGAAACTAAACAACCCAGCGATTAGTAGAAAATATTAGTAGATGATTGATGAACTGATGAAGTTTACCTGATTGGAACTGTGTATCCTTATTTCGTACGTTGTTAATCAGAACGGTGAAATATTCGATCTGCTGGGAAAGACGGTCCAAGGCTTTCCTCGACTGAACTTCCTGTTTCTTTTCTTCACTCAGATTATCTCGCATTATATCCAAACAAACTGATGATGCGATCCAACACAACACAAGTCAACTTACTGCTTTTTATTTTCTTTGCAATTCTATTTTATGATCTTCGTGTTTCAAATTTGATCACTAAGTATTGTTTCACTCTCACTAACTGATGCGGTTTACACACTGAAATTAATTAAGAAATAAAATAAATAATATATAATAAAGAATAACTTTCTATAAAACTGGGCACTCATAAATTATAAGTATATAATTATACAATAAAGCAAGGCTGTTACTATAAAAAAAATAGGTAGGACTAGAGAAGGTTTATTTGTTTGAGAGAAATGAAATATTATTAAATTGGTATTATAAATATTAAATTAAGATCAAAAAGAAAAAATAGACTGCCAATTGGTGTGACACATAGCTTCCTCGCAACCTATCATGTACATTATTGATTTTATACTTTTACAAGCCATTAATGTCTAATTTGTCTAATTGTTTCCCCAGTTTTTTAATCTGTCAAAATTGTTTGGATTTTTTACATAAATTAAAGTATTAATTTAGCAAAAGTTAAGGAGCACAGATGGTTCAAATGAATCTAGGGCTATCTGCGGACTGCTTTCAATAAACTATAATAGTTTCATACAAATCAGATAAGTACTTTTGAAGCTATAGGAGTAAATAAATGTATGTTTGTGCGCATATGGAAGAGAAACAAATTAGCGCAAAAGGTTGAAACTTACATGGGACCAACAATGAGCTAATTATGACCTACCTTCCAAATTTTATTAAAATCAGACGTGTAGTTTTTAAGATATGTTGGTTCGCATTAAATTGAACGACAGACCGACAGACAGACACGGAACCAAAAATGTTCCCTGATGTCTGAAACGGATTTCTGTCTTGGAATTTTGAAATCAGAGACCTAAAATATTTTTGTTCTTCAGAACGATCACATAGCTTCCGTTACCTTCGGTAAGCTCGGAAGCAAAATTAAAATTTAGTATTTATTCTTTGATCATCCAAAACTAATAATTAAATTCGTAATATAAATACAAAAAAGTCAGTCAATTAGTGTGGCACACAGCTTCCTTACGTACTTTAATGATCTTTTGCTTTTACGACTTAGTCAAATTTATTAAATTCCCCCCAAAAAAAATATTATTGTTAAAATTGTTTTGTTCTTTTACCATGAATAAAAGTACAATTTTGTACAACTTCAAATTCAAATTACTCAAATTTTACAATATTAATTTTTATTAAGCAAATTAATTTTACAAAAAAATTCAATGATTAATGTACGCAGACGCTGGAAATTAACATAGGACCATCTATGGGCTACTTTATATTACCTCAACAAATAACATGATTATATTTTCAGCAATTTTAAAGAATTGATGAAACTTTAGGGCATTTTATGATCGTATGGCAGCCATCTTAAATCAAAAATAGCTGATTGGAAAATTCTTTCACAAATAATGGTTTATGCCATAAAATGAAATTATCTTCTAAATGTTTATGATTCTTGTACAATAGTTTCAGGAGATTTAATTATGCAAATTATACCAAATAAATGTCTACTGTTTTTTTATTACAGCTAATGTTGGATCCGTTTTATGTTCCAATTGATAATATTTCTAAACTATCAATGAACTGAAAATGTGTACAACGACAATGATTGTAAAAGAAAGTGCTTCCTTCTATGTACTGATAAGAATACTCTGTATGACAGTTCCCTCCCTAACTTCCTCCGGTGATAACAATTATGACATTAGTAATCATAAAACATTAAACATTCCGTCATTCCAAGTAAAAATGATTGACTAAATAAATAACCAACAAAGAAAATAATAGTTCAGCGTAGGTTTACTCTGCCTGACTCTAATAATATAATTCTTTCGTAGAAGACCACGCCAGATTTGGTGAATCTCACGGTTTCAAAACTATTCTAGATTATCACTCTCATAATTTAATAAATAAAACCCTAAAAACTCAGAAGTTATTTCATTAGTGAAGAGACGTTTCGACTCATAGAAGAGTCATCTTCAGTCAATTTATTAATTTCTGTGATATCATTAAATCCTTACATCTGCCTCCGTATGAGGGCGTCTTAGTTACAAATTGATTTTTAATTTTCAAATCAGTCATTAATAAAATTAAACCTCATATTACTAATGATAATTAATATAAAAATTCTAAATAAAACAAACATAACAATGAAACAATTTTCAAAATTTTTATATTAATTATCATTAGTAATATGAGGTTTAATTTTATTAATGACTGATTTGAAAATTAAAAATCAATTTGTAACTAAGACGCCCTCATACGGAGGCAGATGTAAGGATTTAATGATATCACAGAAATTAATAAATTGACTGAAGATGACTCTTCTATGAGTCGAAACGTCTCTTCACTAATGAAATAACTTCTGAGTTTTTAGTATCTTCTTACACCTCATCGTCCATCATAACTACATATATATAATTGAAAATAGGGTGTACTCTTAAATTAAGTTTAATTTAACTCTTTGTAAATAAAACCCTTAAAAGACACAGAAAACTGTTTTGAATTCACGAGTTTTAACCTAAAAACTCACCTTGAAACATGTAAACCTATTAAAACCGAAATTTTATGAGTTCTACAGTTGTCTTAGCGTATTGCTTCCGAGATTACCAAAGGTAACGGAAGCATTGTGTTCACTTTTGAGAACTAAAAACATTTACGTCTCCGATTTTAAAAATTCCAAGACAGAAATCCGTTTCAGACATCAGGGAAAATTTTTGGTCTCGTGTCTGTTTGTCTGTCTGTCTGTCTGTCGGTCTGTGTGTCCGCGAATTATGAAACGTGCGACGATAACTTGAGTAAATGTCGACCGATTTTGATGAAATTTAGTAGACATGTTCATTTTGCCAATGCCCAGGACGAGTTTGTTGGACAACGTTATCCGTCCAAGCGTTCACGAGCCACGCTCGCGTAAACGTGAACTTCAAATTGAAAATTGGAATTTTAGCTCGGGGAAAAAATCTAACTTCATCTACTCAATGAGACAAACATTTTTTTCAAATACAATTTTTTATTAAAACTAACAGCGACACCGCTATGAAGTTAAAGATCGCTAAAATTATTAATAAGTTTTTACACAATAAACAGTATAACAATAATTTGAATGTTAATATAACAATTAAGTACATGATATGATGCGAGGAAGCTGTGTGCCACACTAATTGGCAGTCTATATTTAATATTCCTTTGTCTTAAATAGTTAATTAGTCTAAGGGATATTATAACAATTATATACACAAGCGTGATATTTCTTTTTCCCAAGGTACATTGGATTAAATATCCCTTTGGCTTAATAGTAAATTAGACTAAGGAATATTACTACTTTGTATAATGTTCCTTTGTCAAAATAACTATTAAGACAAAGGGATATAAGGGGGTGCTTAGTAAAAAAGTACCTTTGTCTTAATAGTAATTTAGACTAAGGAATATATGCTTCTCTGAATAATGTTCCTCTGTCAAAATAACTATTAAGCCAAAGGGATATAAGGGGGTGCTTAGTAAAAAAGTACCTTTGTCTTAATAGTAATTTAGACTAAGGAATATATGCTTCTCTGTATAATGTTCCTCTGTCAAAATAACTATTAAGCCAAAGGGACATAAGGGGGTGCTTAGTAAAAAAGTACCTTAGTCTTAATAGTATTTTAGACTAAGCAATTTAATATGCTTCTCTGTATATGTTCCTTTGCCTAAATAACTATTAAGACAATGGAAACGACGGGGTGCTTAAGTAAAATAGACTGCCAATTGGTGTGGCAAATAGCTTCCTCGCTCCTATCCACGTACTTTATTGATTGCATGCTTTTACAAGCCATTATTGTCAAATTGGTTTAATTGTTTCCCCCGTTTTTTTTTTAATCTGTCAAAATTGTTTTGAGTTTTTACTCGAATCAAAGTATCAATTTAGCAAAAGTTAAAGAGCGCAGACGGTTCATATAAATCTGGAGCTATCTGCGGGTAACTTTCGATAAACTATAAAAGTTTCATTCAAATCGAATAAGTACTTTTGAAGCTATAGGTGTAAATAAATGTATGTTTGTGCGCATGTGGAAGAGGAACAAATAGGCGCAAAAGGTTGAAACTTATATGGGACCAACAATGGGCTAATTGAAGCGAGCGTAGCGAGCTTCCTACATTCAACGAAATATGCTCCGTGTCTGTCTGTCTGTCTGTCTGTCTGTCTGTCTGTCTGTCTGTCTGTCAGTAACGTTCACGCGTGTGACGATAACTTGAGTAAAAGTTGACCGATTTAGTTGAAATTTGGTATACATGTTCCTCTTACTAATACTCAGGCTAAGTTCGTTGGACAGCGTGATCCGTCCATGAGTTCGCGCGCAACGCTCGCGTAAACGAGAGGTACAAAAATTAAATTGGAATTTCAGGACAGGAAAAGATTCTATCATCATCTATTCGATGAGACGAACATTTTTTTCAAATAACATTTTTTACTAAAACCAACAGCGACACCGCTATGACTTAATAAAGATCGCTAAAACTATTAAAGCGGACCTAAACGTTTATAATAGAGAAAACAACCTTTTTACCGATATCTTACGTTCTAACGAAACGATTTTAATAAAACTTCATATACACCATCTAATGCACAATTGAAACAGGTATGCAAAATTTCAACTTGATACAAGCAAAATTCTTTGCGTAGTGACGAGATACATTTATAATAATTGTTTAAAAGCTACCGCGGGTGGTGAAGATTGTTTACAGTCGTATAGTGTATACGTTTGTTTAGGAAGTAAAGCTTTGTACCGAGTACCCCCACTCTTCCCTACACTACCCTCCTCTTCCACTTATCTTCAACTATGACATTCATCATGATTAATAAATTTCAATATTCAGTATTTCATTGCAATACGCTCGCTTCAATGATAGAGCCACGCGATGCCTAGTATTAGTTTAAAAGCTATTACGGGTGGTTAGTGTGTAGGTTTGTTTAGGAAGTAAAGCTTTGTACCGAGTACTCGAGTGCCCCCACTCTACCCCTCTTCCACTTATCTTCAACTATGACATTCATCATGATTAATAAATTTCAATATTCAATATTTTTTGCAATACGCTCGCTTCAATGATAGAGCCACGCGATGCCTAGTTATGACTTATCACCCAAATTTCAATAAAATTGGACGTGTAGTTTTTATGATTTGTTGGTTTGCAAAAATTGAACGACAGACCGACAGAAATGGAACCAAAAATGATCCCTGATGTCTAAAATGGATTTCTGTCTTGGAATTTTTTAAATCGGAGACCTAAAATTTTTCTTTCTTCAGAACGATCACATAGCTTCCGTTACCTTCAGTAAGCTCGGAAGCAAAAGTACTCTTTAATCTTATATACTATGTCTTATAAGAAATATCTTACTTTTATAATTAGTTTTAATATGTACTTGTCTAATGAAATCTCTTCAGACCAGTTTGTTTTTATTTGAGGGTCTAATCGTTGTATTTTCCAGGAAAATTCCATTGGCTTTAGTCCGAGAGAAAACTTTGCGAGAGTCCGGTCTTGTTTGGAAATGTTTGTTTCTTTGTTGAAGAGTTTTATCCGGTTGTAAGTTAGGAAAACTAACAAGGGTGGAAGAAAAGCGACTTATCTGATTTTTCTTTTTTGGTCAATCTTCTAAAACCATAAAGATAAACTAACTACCATTGATTTTCTTTCTTATCCTTTTCGCTTTTCTTATTAAGTAACATTATTATTTTTTTCCTTTATATTTGTAGGTGGATCTTATTGTGGGTAAAAAATAATTTCTCTCTTAATTAGGTTTTGGCTACGTTTCGACTACGATCGGCCGGCCATTTTAAGCGTAAAAACATTACTTATAAATTTTATACTGTACACTGTATCATAATGTTGGTACTTCTTTTTTTTGTATTTCTGTTTTTATTTATTTCTTTTTTTTTTTAGAATATAAATTATTTAACTTAGTAACTATTAAGACAAAGGGATATTCAATTTAGGCCAACGTACATAAGGACAGAGGAATATCAGACTTCTGTTTTTAAAAGAGGAGTAACAGTCTATATGAAGAACATTCAGTACACCTTCTTTGCTTCCTTTTATATTCTATGCTTCCTTTTAAGGGTTTTGAGGTCTTCCTAGAAACCCCTTTACTTTTGATAGTTCGTCTGTCCGTCCGTCACATCTTAGAGTAAATCTCCCGACCTACTGTTGCTAGCGATTTGAAATTTGGTATACAAGTTAAACTTTTTTACCCAAAACAGAAAACATAGTTCGAACTTAAACACTCGATATTTCTTCGATCAGCGAGTAATTGCGAACTAATCGCAACTGTTTAGCATATTCTTATTTGAGCCATCAATGGTGATTAAGGAGAACACTTTCTTAATATTTTTTTTATAAAAAAGGTGATATTCCATCCCTAATTGGGATATTTTCAAACCTGGAAAAAGTTTATTTTGTTATTGGGTACAGTATTTTTTATTTTTTAGGGTCCGTAGGCAAAACCAAGGACCCTTATATTTTCCTGCGTGTGTCTGTCCGTCCGTCCTCTCGCGTGCTCTCACGGCTACACCTTTCGTCCGATCACTTTGAAATTTGGCATGTAGGGGTCTTGTACCTGCCCACATATTTTAAAAATATAGGGACTTAAAAAAAAAATAGGGTAAAAAACTTAAGGGTTAATTTTTTTTTTTTCGACACCGTGAGGGGTATCACATGAAAGGGTACGTCGAGCTGATTACAAAAATATATAATTCTTTGGTTATAACTTTGATAGGGCGAGCGTAGGCAAGTTTGAAGCTGGTTTGAAACGTGTCCCCCCCCCCCCCTCTATCTCGCTTATGTGAAGTGCAAAAAATCTGAAAAAAATCCTGAACATTCTTCGACCAAAAGTAAAGATACCACTTTTTGGAAATTTCGAAGAAAATATTATTTTACTTTTTATTGACAAAATACGTTTTTTTAAAATTATGGTCTTTTCGATATATTTATATGGTTGTAGTCCGGTTCAGTGGCAAAAAAATACTTTATCAGAGTGTGTGTTGAGAATATCAGACCCTTAGAATGGTTCAAAGTAAGCTTTTTAGCATTAAAAAAAAACACTGTTTATACACTTTACAGTTAAACACTATATAGTGTGGCCTACGGACCCTCGCTGTGCGTGCTGGCTAGCACACACTTCACCTGTTTATTTTTGACATTTTCATGTCTTGACTTTGGCACATAAACTCGAAAAGCGTTACAAAAAAGGCACCAAGAGCGTTACACAACACACGTAACAGGAGGTTAGGAAGAGGTAGGATGTATAAATTGGCAAAGAAGAAAATTACTTACTTTCTTCGTGCACAACATAATTGTTCGTTCATTTTCATGTCTTTACTTTGAGACATAAACTCGAAAAGCGTTACCAAAAAGCGTTATACAAGCGTTACCAAAGAACGACATCAAAAAGCGTAACATGAAAATGTCTCACTGTCTTGCAGACATTTTTTCTCGTATGCAAGACATTTTTTTTTATAAGGGGAACAATCTTAAGAGGTGTCATATTGATAAGGATCGCATAATGAGTATAATAATTATTTATCACATACTTTTATTAATAGAATAATAAATATCAGAATTTACCTTAATAAAAAAACGTTTAGTTGCACTTTGTTTCCTTTATTTATGCATCAAACCTCACCGAAAATAACAGAAGAATAATTGTAATTATTCTAAAGAAACGAAATGTGTCAAAAGAAACAAATGTGAAACAAACGTCTTCAATTCCTTCTGCGCCCATTAGCTTAATTTTTATCGCATGCGATCAAAGTTTGTTTCATTAACAACTAGGTATATTTTTAAAAGTATTATTTGATGGTATTAATTTTAATGAAATTTGATTAGTTTGTCGAAAGTAGACCTCAGATAGCACCTGATAAAATTTCAACCGTCTACGATCTTTAAATTTTTCTAAATTAATATAACTTTTGATGGATTTTTTTTTTTTTTTTTTTTTTTTTTTAAAGGGGGAAATTTAAATAAATGGGACAATAATAGGCTGTAATAGCATAAAATCATTAATGAACAAAAAATAGGACGAGAGGAAGCAATGTGCCACACTAATTGGCAGCTTATTTTTCTTTTTTCTACTTTTGATCTTTTCTTTTCAAATATATTACCCCCCCCCCCCCCCATTTGATATTTTTAGCCAAGAGCTCCATTTCCATCTCTTATTATTACCTTTGTAATTAAATGGAAATTATTAATAAAAACTTTAATTTTTTAAAGCTTAAAACAAAAAATTAGCATACTATAAATATTGAAGCCTACTAGAACCCAGCTAGATGGTTATAAACTCATTAAACAGGTTTCCATTCGTCTCTTAGTTTAGAATTAGGAACTCATTCTCTCCCCAGACTACACCAACTTTTTTTTTAAAAATATCCCCCCCCCCCCAAAAAAAAACTTTTCACAACTTTTCCTTAACTTGCTAATGACGCTTATTACAAAAGACTGTATACATTATCATTCTGCGTAAACTCGTCATTACAGCATCCAAACTTTTTACCTAAATTGTGCGAAATAAGCAGTAAATTATAACTTTATAACATATGCATAACTTATAACTATGAATAAACAATATTTTACATTTTATTTATTATAACACTATTTTATTTAACTTTACTTGTCTCCAAATCTTATAATCTTAATTTTCCCCACTTCCCGACTACTTATAAAGTAGAAGCTTTCAAAGATTATGTTCTTCCAATGACAATACTATAATCAATCATTAGTTAATTATTAATCAATATAGTTGAAATTATTGAATAAGAAAAACTATAAATGTGTCATCAAAATCGTTATTTTTAAATTTTCATTTTGTTAAGAAAAACAAGAATATTATCCATTTTTTACTACGTTTTTTATTAGCTTGCTTTCTTGTTTGTTTGTTTATCCGGTACAAATTTTGCAATCGACTTTTAACTAACTTCCCGAGTTGCTAGACATTTGAAACTTTTAAAATAGCTCAGAACACGATGACAATGTAATATTTTAATAATTTTAGCTATCCTTCAGCAGAATTTAATTGGTTTTCAGCAAATTTTGCTGTATGGAAAGTTAGTTCGGAAAAAATCCGCAAGTTATTTTATCTGTTTTGACATGTCCTATATTTACAATCTTCATTCTGACAGATTTAAAATTTGTGATTTTTTATTAAAAGATAGACATTGAATGATAGCGAAAAAGGAAAAGTAAACAAAGAAATAAATTAATCAACGTGTGACAACCAGGTTTGTTAACACATGTGTCCTAGGTATCAGTTTAATTTTTCTGCATCTGAACTTCTTTACTTGTACACATTTGTGTTGGCGAGATCCGTTGTACAAAGATTTCTCCTTTTATAGGTTTAAGATCAGTTGTCTACATGCAGTGGCGTAACTATGGGCCCGCGCGGGCCCGCATTGCGGGGGGGTCCCCAGCGTCAGGGGGCCCCCACATCCAGAAACAACTGGAATTACTATCCTTTTACCAACGTCGAGGGGGCCCCCAATCCTGAATGCAAGGGTTTTTTTTTTGCTCATCAGTTTTTTTGGCGAGGAGGGGCCCCCAAAAATTTCTCGCGGGGGGGCCCCCAATGGTCTAGCTACGCCACTGTCTACATGGTTGTCATTTATATGAAGTAAATAAATTCGGAACTATTTTTATTCAATAACATTATATTATAACAATGACAATTATACGAGTATTATCAACATTACATATTATGATTCAACAGAAATTTAAAAACGTAGTATATAAAAAGTTCTTTTTATCTTGTAATTATTTGTTATTGGTGTCGATACAATGTATATTAAACAAATCGGTCTTAGACAACTCAGACAAACTTTCTCATATACGAGTTCATATGTTATCCTAGTTCGTGTGTTCCTTCGTGTTCCTCTATGTTATGGAGTAATAACCCAAACTCAGAAGCCCCTAAAAATCATCCCTAACATACAAAGGGTTGACATTATTTTTTTTAAACGGTAATGCGTCATGTTGAGTGTTATATGAAAGAGGGTGAGGCTCTGAGTAAAAATATGTATATGGTTTCGTTTTCGAACCGATCATCTTACCCTTACGCCAAATGTCCTTAAAAATTGAGCTTTTTTTGTCCCTCTCTATTTTAATTAAGAAATAAAAGAAAACATATTTCATCTACGATTGATACGTAATTATGAACATTGTATCTCTGTTTAGATGCGTAGAAAGTGATTCTTTACGTGCTTGTATTCATTGCGCATGCGCGTTTTTATAATTCCTCTTTTTTTCCGCCCTAGGGCGGTAAAAAAGAAGAATCCTTCACCTTTACGCACGATTAGCGAGTTTGTTTACACTAGGTGAGTAATAAAGCTAATTTGCTGTTTGTTTAATTAAAGTAACGGTTGATGTCGAGTTTTTAATGAAAAACAATGAGTGATTTAAGTGATTATGACGAAAATGAGGAGAATAATAAGCCTCCCGAAATAATTAATTCGGCACAAAATACAACTAATGAATTAATGTCATCTTTATCAAAAGAGAAATACGAAATTACAAACAGGGATTTTATTAAATATTTTTTCCTGTATTTATTATTAAAATATCAAGATAAAAAGAACTTTTTATATTCTACGTTTTTAAATTTTCTGTTGAATCGTATGTAATGTTGATAATATAATTGTTATTGTTATATAATATATAATGATAGTGAAAAAAATAGTACTGAATTTATTTACTTCACATAAATGACAACCATCTAGAGAGCTGATCTTAAATCTATAAAAGGACAAATCTTTGTACAACGGATCTCCCCAACACCAAATCTAAAGCGTGCCATCGATATATTTGAAATAATATAATCGATATATTTCCTCTTTTGCTGTCATTCAATGTTAATCTCTTATTTATTTATAAAAATCACAAATTTGAAACCCGTCAAAATGAAGATTGTAAATATATGGGACATGGCAAAACAAATAAAATAACTTGCGGATTTTTTCCGAACTAACTTTCCATACAGCAAAATTTGCTGAAACCCAATTAAATTCTGCCGAAAGATGGCTAAAAGAATTAAAATAATGCATTGTCATCGTGTTCTGAGCTATGCTAAAAGTTTCAAATGTCTAGCTATTCGGGAAGTTAGTTAAAAATAGTACTGAATTTATTTACTTCACATAAATGACAACCATCTAGAGAGCTGATCTTAAATCTATAAAAGGACAAATCTTTGTACAACGGATCTCCCCAACACCAAATCTAAACCATGCCATCGATATATTTGAAATAATATAATCAATATATTTCCTGTTTTGCTGTCATTCAATGATTATCTCTTTATTTATAAAAATCATAATTTGAAACCCGTCAAAATGAAGATTGCGTAAATATGGTACATGGCAAAACAAATAAAATAACTTGCGGATTTTTTCCGAACTAACTTTCCATATAGCAAAATTTGCTGAAATCCAATTTAATTCTGCTGAAAGATGGCTAAAAGTATTAAAATAATGCATTGTCATCGTGTTCTGAGCTATGCTAAAAGTTTCAAATGTCTAGCTATTCGGGAAGTTAGTTAGAAATCGATTGCCAGATTTGTACTGGACAAATAAACAAACAAACAAGAAAGCAAGCTAATAAAAACGTAGTAAAATCCAACAATCGTAGGTAAAGTACGGTACACAACTCGTGTGAAAACTGCATTTTGCTTTGCTCGTGTGGTTTTACTACCCTCGCTGTCACTCGGGTGCAAACTCCACACTCGCATGCAAAATGCTACTTTCCGCACTAGACGG
Organism: Gerris lacustris; assembly: GCA_951217055.1. Lineage (NCBI taxonomy): Eukaryota > Metazoa > Arthropoda > Insecta > Hemiptera > Gerridae > Gerris > Gerris lacustris. Next base: position 7,267,305 of record OX578284.1, on the reverse strand, counting down.
TCTAATGTACTATTAATTGTTATTCGACGATAATAATTTATTTAAAGGCGATTGCACGTCATTATAATAAAACGGATCAAATATAGTTTTAGCTAAAACAAACTTCTAAATGGTCGCCATCTTAGAACAGCCGAGAGAATTATTCTGGTTAACGCACCCGTTCTATTTGTTGATTTGTTCACGAATACTTTGTGTGTACTAAAAGCAAATACATGGCAACTTTATTAATGGGAACACTTATAAAATATATACATGCCGTCAAATGTATTGTAAAATGTATATACAATTTTGTGGATAAAAATAAAAAATAAAATGAGTAGTAATTAAATTACGTTACATTTTCTTTTGTTTCTAAAATCTTTTTTTATTTTTGAATTAAATTCACTTTAAAATTACTTGAAGCTTGTAATATTTAATTAAATATTTCGATTATAAGTTCATTAAATTTATATAAATATAAAAGATTACTTGAAATATTTAATGTTTTTTTTTTTTTTTTAAAGTAACTTTTTACGTATTTCATTGAAATTAAATCAAGTTTAGTTTTTGTTTTTTCATCTTTAAAAAAAAAGGGAAAATAATACTATGTTCCTTATTATACAAAGTTAATAATATTAAATAACTTAACGCTAATTAACTTCTTTGGAAAAAAAAACCACACGAATATTCTTTGAGGTGTAATATTTTGCTTTCAATTTTTTTGTTTGAGATACCGCGAGTTATTCGTGATTGAAATCCGACCCGACGCACCTTCATATCTCAATATATAAATACTTTACACGTACTAACTTTCACTCATACCACAAAAAGTTTCCTTTTCTTTTCAACTTAAAACAAACTAAGACCTTTCGAAATATTATAATTAACGTTTTAAGTAACTTTATACAAAAATATGAGAATCCTAATGAGGTAACCAGAAACGATAATATGTAATATTAACTTATAAGTACAAGTAGTAATTACTTGAAATTTACTATTTATTTTAGCTTCCCAGATTGCCAAAGGTAACGGAAGCTATGTGATCGTTCAAAAGAAAATGTTTTATGTCTCATAATGAAATATGGATAGCCCATTGTTGGTCCAATATAAGTTTCAAATTTCAAACTTCCGCGCTCATTTGTATCTCTACCACATGCGCACAAACATACATTTATTTACACCTATAGCTTCAAACGTATGGATGTCTATTTTTTTTTTAAAGGATGGTGGTTCGTGCAAAGTAACCCGTAGATAGCCACAGATTAATTTCAGCAATCTGCGCCCTTTAAATTTTGCTAAATAGGTACATTAATAATTTAAAGTAGTAATTTAAAAAACAGGGGGGGGGGGGGAGGAGGAGAAATGAAATACATTTGATAAAAAGAGGTTGTAAAAGGATAAAATCACTAAAGTATAAGAAATAGGACGCGAAGAAGCTATGTGCCACACTAATTGGTAGACTATTTTGAGAGTAGACCAGAACTAGTATTATTAGAAAGACCAGAACTAGCCTTATTAAAAGAAGACCAGAATTAGTCTTATAAAAAGAAGACTAGAACTAGTATAATTAAAAGAAGACCAGAACTAGTCTTATTAAAAGAAGACTAGAACTAGTATAATTAAAAGAAGACCAGAATTAGTCTTATTAAAAGAAGACCAGAACTAGTCTTATTAAAAGAAGACCAGAACTATTATTTTAATCACTTTTGAACCTTTATCTTAATAAATTTATTAGAACTATTTTTACCATAGTAAAACCAAGAATACTTTTATCATAAGTAGACAAGAACTATTATTGTTTAAATCTTAGCTATTATCGTTTTTAAAACTTGTTGTTTAATGAACTTATTATAACTATTCTTACTTTAACAAAACCAAAAACAGCTCATACTGTCGGAAGTCACTCACTTTTAAAATTTCTTTAGAATCAGCTGATTAGAACAAATCTTAGTTGTTCTATCATCATCAGTAATAGTAGGAACTACTCTTTTGGTATTAGTGTCGAACAGCTGTTTCAATTATATTTGATAAGAATTAACCTTATTAAAGTAGAGTCTGAACTACTCTTATTTGTGTAGAATAATTCTTATTATAAATAAATCAGCTGGTAAGATCAGAATTATTATTTTTGTCAGTTAAAAAGTCCTTAAAATAAATAGATCAGCTGGTAATATCGGATCTATCATCATTGCGTTATCGATCATTTATGTCGTTTATTATTATCATTCTAAATAGATCAGTCGAAGATTTGAACTACTCTTGCCATCACTTATAAACTTTTCTCTGTAATCATTAGATTATAGCAGGATATTAGAACTCCAGAAAATGACTACATAATATAATCTTGACTTTCCTTTTATACGTATTTTTGCCATAACTACTACAATAGTTCAACTTAGTATACGTTGACAAGTTCTAATCTTAGTATATGTTGTCAAGTACTAATCTTAGTATACGTTGACAACTTCTAATCTTAGTATATGTTGTCTAGTACTAATCTTAGTATACGTTGACAAGTTCTAATCTTAGTATACGTTGACAAGTTCTAAGCTTAGTATACGTTGACAAGTTCTAATCTTAGTATACGTTGACAAGTTCTAATCTTAGTATACGTTGACAAGTACTAATCTTAGTATATTGTTGGCATTACTAATCTTATCGTAAGTAGATAAGTACTAATATTAGTATATTGTTGGCATTACTAATCTTATCGTAAGTAGATAAGTACTAATCTTAGTATATTGTTGGCATTACTAATCTTATCGTAAGTAGATAAGTACTAATCTTAGTATATTGTTGGCATTACTAATCTTATCGTAAGTAGATAAGTACTAATCTTAGTATATTGTTGGCATTACTAATCTTATCGTAAGTAGATAAGTACTAATCTTAGTATATTGTTGGCATTACTAATCTTATCGTAAGTAGATAAGTACTAATCTTAGTATATTGTTGGCATTACTAATCTTATCGTAAGTAGATAAGTACTAATCTTAGTATATTGTTGGCATTACTAATCTTATCGTAAGTAGATAAGTACTAATCTTAGTATATTGTTGGCATTACTAATCTTATCGTAAGTAGATAAGTACTAATCTTAGTATATTGTTGGCATTACTAATCTTATCGTAAGTAGATAAGTACTAATCTTAGTATATTGTTGGCATTACTAATCTTATCGTAAGTAGATAAGTACTAATCTTAGTATATTGTTGGCATTACTAATCTTATCGTAAGTAGATAAGTACTAATCTTAGTATATGTTGAGAAATTCTAATCTTAATATTTTTGTTGATATGAACTAATTCCAATATAAATGTTAATATGTATTAAACATATTAGTTGATAAATAAAAACTAATCTTAATATAAGTTGAGACACTAATCATAGTACTCGTTAACAAATAAAAATAAAATCTTAATGTAATCTACTAATTTTAGTATAAATTACTAAAAAAAAACTAATCTTAGTACAAGATGATAAGAACTAATTTCTAATGTAATCACAGCTACTCTTACTATAAGAAAGATTAAAACTAATCACTAATCACACTATCAGTAATGATCTTTCTTTTAATAAGTTGATTAAAACTACATCTGATTATTGATTAATTAAGTTCATTAATTAGAGAATAATCACTAATTCTAATCTTAGTACAATATGATAAGAACTAAAATCTAATGTAATCACAACTGCTCTTACTAAGTATAAGAAAGATTAAAACTAATCACAATATCAGTAATGATCTTTCTTTTAATAAGTCGATCACAACTACTCTTATTATAAGAAAGATTAAAACTAAATACTAATAACATTATCAGTAATGATCTTTCTTTTAATTAGCTGATTACAACTACTCTTACTATAAGAAAGATTAAAACTAAATACTAATAACATTATCAGTAATGATCTTTCTTTTAATTAGCTGATTACAACTACTCTTATTATAAGAAAGATTAAAACTAAATACTAATAACATTATCAGTAATGATCTTTCTTTTAATAAGTCGATCACAACTGCTCTTACTATAAGAAAGATTAAAACTAATCACTAATAACATTATCAGTAATGATCTTTCTTTTAATAAGTCGATTACTACTACATCTGAATATCAATTTATTAAGTACCTTAATTAGAGTAATCACTAATTATAATCTTCATAACATAATTAACATTATCTGGATCCAACAAAACACTTTTAGCTATAAAATTTTGTTTCTATACATTGCCGAGTTTGAAAAGAAATGTTTATTTAAATAATATGAACAGAACTTTGTTTACACAAACGCAAAAATTTTAAAGAGAAAGTAGCTATAGAACGTTTTAAAAAAATATAATATGTAAAACTATTCAACTTTAATAATGTAAACAAATACGTTAAAAAAAATTATAAAAGAGAAAAGCAAACAAAATTATTATAGAACATTAAATTATAAACAAATATTTAAAGAAAAAACCGTGTTTCATTTCTTTTTTTTAAAGAAAAATAACAGTAACGGAAAAAACTTTTCACTGGTTTGTTTAACTTGAAAATAAATAATTATAATATAATATTTAACAAGAAGTCACTTATTTATAATATAATTATACGATGTGCAAAGATATTGTAAGAATCATTCACTTTTAAAAATTGAAACAGATGAACTTTTAATCGCGTGAACACTTTTGTAAAAAAAACAGCTGATAGAAATGTACGATGTGTTCAGAATGCCGGCACGGTGAAGACTGAAGCTTGAAGATTCCGTATGCCGTGCTAAAGAGGTTTTTAGGAAGAGAAAATACTGGGTCGATGGTTAAGAAGGAAGGCTTTTGTGTGAGTCGGTACAAGCCAGTTAGATGGTTCAACAGAGTGGATGAAGTAAGTGGGGAGAAGTTCAGCATTAGCACCTGTTCTTCCCCCACCTTCTCTTAGTTAGAACCAACGGCTGTCCCTTAGTTCTTTTTCTAAACGTTATACTACCTGATGACCTGACGTTGTAACCGTCTTCCACCTGGATGTTACATACATCAGAGATGCTTCCATCTTCTTCTTGTATCCCGTTTTAACTTTATGCATCTTTTTATTTCGTTTCTAACACTTTTTGTCTCCGAGCTTACCTCAAGTAACGGAAGCTTTATGATAGGCCTGAAGAACGATAAATTTATTATAATGTCCGAATTCAAAAATGTCAAGACAGAAATACAATAAAAATTGCAAAACCAACATTATCTTAACAACTACTCATCCGATTTTGATTAAATTTTGGTAGTAGGTCATAATTTAGTCTATTGCGTTGGTTCAATATGAGTTTCAAATTTCAGCGCCCATTACTTTCTCTTCTAAATGTTCACAAACATACCTATAATAAAGAACACAAGAACTACAAAACGACGTATAAAAACACATATTTATAAATAAGTTTTTTTTTTAACACCTATATCTTTAAATTAACCCATCTGATTTTTAAAGAAATATGGATAGTTTGTCAAAAGTAGTCCGCTATAGTCTCAGATTAACTTCAATCGTATTTGCACATTAAATTTTGCTAAATTGATACTTTTTCAGAATTCTGTCGGAATTTTCGGATATCTTTATGGTACATAGCTTCCTCGCATATACTTAAAATGATTTTATGCTTTTATAATCAATTAATGACTAATTTATTTCATTTTCCCCTTTTTATACTTTCTCATATAAAGAGAAAGTATTGTGATGGCTCGAAAATGCAATTTTCAGATTTTGATGGATTTACACATCTTGAGGTCTAGGCTTGGAGACTAAACTACTGAGCCAATTTTGACGAAATTTGGCATACATGTTCAGAAAAATCATACTCCGAGACGAAATCAAAAAATAAATTTTAGCTCCAAATGTGGGGGCGCTACCCTCCAAAAACTCTGCAAAACGTGAAAACAAAATTATTTTTCCAAAATAGCTTTAAACGTGGAGGAATAGAACCGGGTTCAATTCCCCGCCGAGATTTTATTTTTATGATAATACCTACGAAAACTCGAAAAAATAATAAATGAAAACACTGGGCTAAGTAATTATGAACTCGTATATGAGAAAGTTTGTCTGAGTCTCGGACCGATTTTTTAAACTTCAAAATTCTTTTAATATTTTACATGATTAAAAGTAGCAATTTAGCACAATAAAATAAGCGTAGACTGTTAAAATTGTGGACTACTTTCTACGAAATATCCAAATTTCTTGACATTTATCGGGTTTTTAAGAATGGAAGCACTCATCTGAGGTCTTTTAGCGGCATAAGTAACGTGGAAGTGAAAATATTAGGCGTAGAAGATTAAAAACCTATACATGGGGCCTAATTATAACCTGCTATCGAAATTTCATTAATATCGGACGAGTAGAGTTTAAAAGATATGTTGGTTCCCAAAAACTGAATGACGGACTCGGAACCAAAAAACCACCCCAGATTTCTGTTTTGAATTCGGAGACTTAAATAATGTTGCTTCGTCAAAAACGATCACATAGCTTCAATATGCGTATAAGCGAAACTAATATAGTTTGCCATTCGGACTGGCTCATCGTTTCCTCGTATCTTATTTCATATACATTAATGATTTTATGCTTCCACAAGTAAATTTATTGTCAAATTTAATTCATCTAATTGATGGTTTTTATTAGTGTGAATCAAGTCTAGCCTCTCGAGTATTCGAACCATGTATCTCCGTATTTGAAGCTTTGTGGTGAAGTCGTGAGTTGTAAGTACGTGAACTTCTCAAGTATGCTGGTCCCTTATTATATCTACGTATTCCAATTAAAATTACATCAAGTTCAATACGAGTTAAATTTAATAATTATATATTAAAATCTAATTACAACATAAAAATCTGGCCGGCTTACTTTGTTTTTAAACTTATCTTTGCCTAATTAATCCATTGTAAGGAACTTCTCCCTAATTACTTTCTTATTGTTCTTTTATTACATTAGAAAAACTTTTTCGTTTTAAAAAAATTAAAAATGAACATCTGCTGCCTATTTTTTTAAAAAAAGAAAATTAATCTCTTGTATTAATAATAAAAGAAACTGTTCGATACAAGCGGGACTAATCGTTCTCATACAAAAGGAGAAACATAATTATACTTTGTCCAGTTTTGTTATTTTTCAAGTTTTAGTTATTTCGGGTTTTGTGATTACATGTAATTATTATTGAACATTTGATTAAAATAGAACATAAAAATTATTCCTTCCCAGCTGAGAACTGAACTCCACCTCTCGCATCTAGCAATTAGAGTTATTATCTCAGGAACTAAGTAGATTTTGCTTCCGAGCTTACCAAAGGTAACGGAAGCTATGTGATCGTTTCGAAGAACGAAAATATTTTAGGTCTCTGATTTAAAAAAATCCAAGACAGAAATCCGTTTCAGACATCAGGGAATATTTGTGGTTCCGTGTCTGTCTCTCGGTCTGTCGTTCGATTTTTGTGAATCAACATATCATAAAAACTACACGTCCGATTTTAATGAAATTTAGATGGTAGGTCATAATTAGCCCATTGTTAGTCCCATATAAGTTTTAACCTGCTCCGCTCATTTGTTTCTCTTTTAGATGCGCACAAACATACGTTAATTTACACCTATAGCTTCAATAGTACTTATCTGATTTGTATGAAACATTTATAGTTAATAGAAAGTAACCCGAAGATAGCCCCAGATTAATTTGAACCGTCTATGCTCTTTAATTTTTGCTAAATTGATACTTTAATTCATGTAAAATAGACTGTCTATTGGAGTGGCACATAGCTTCCTTGTATACTATCTACGTATTTTATTAATTTCATCTGCTTTAATACTTTCGATAAACTATAAAAGTTTCACTCTTCTGCACTCTTTCTCTCTGTTTCACACCGTCTGCACTCTTTACATTTTGCTAAATTGATAGTTTAATTCATGTAGAAAATCAAATAAATGTTGGCAGATTTAAAAAACAGGTGAAAATTAAATGTTACAATATTAGGTTCTAAATGCATAATATAAATAAATAAATTTACGAAATAGGACGCGAGGAATCTATGTGCCACACTAACTGGCAGACTATTTTTAAAAAAATAATTGAACTATATTTAAAAGGAAGTGAGGAAGGTGTGCGGTGGAGTATGTTGGAAGAGAGTGGCATCAGATCGAGCTGAATGGAAAAGAATGGGTAAAGTATATTGTGACGTTTAGATGAAATAAGAAGAAAAGAAAAAAAGTATAAGAAAAAATAAAAAAAAATAAAAATATAAAAAAATGGTAGACGGAAAAAATGCCCACGGAAAAAATGCCCACGGAAAAAAAGCCCAGGAAAAAATGCCCACGGAAAAAATACCCACGGAAAAAATGCCCACGGAAAAAATGCCCACGAAAAAAATTCCCACGGAAGAAATGTCCAAAATTATTAAACTTTAATGTTTAATGGTAGTTTTTAAATATGTATAATTAGTTTATTGTTAACGCTAACAAATTTTAACCTATTTTTAAGTGGAATAGCCATTAGGGGTGTTGTATTTTTGCAGTTATATTACTATAAAAGTAACGGTACCCTGGGCCACTGGACTTAAGATCTTCTTTAAGGTCTTTAGGGTATATAATAGAGTAATCAACCTTGCTATTCTATATACTTCAAATAGCAATGTTGATTACTATAAATATTATATACCCTATAGACTATAGACCTTATAATATACAAGTAAGTTGAAAAAGAAAGTTATTAATTTAAAAAAGTTCCGAGGTGCCCCGTACTCGATTTTTTTTAATTCGAAGACATAAAAAATATCTCTCTTCAGAACGATCATAATGCTTCCAAGTTTACTAATGTAAGGTACGGTAAGTAAGAAAAAACTGTGACATGGAGCTGCAAAGGCTCCTAAAAATCTAATTCTACTGCAAAGGATAACTACATTAGACTGTGAAGCTAGGATCGTATACACTAATGTTGGTTCAAATGATTTTTGGCTTGAAATATCCTTATACTAATATGTTAATACATATTATAGGTATATGTTGTTGAATAATAATTTTGATTAACACAATTAGTGGTTTGATCCATTCTGTGCTTGCCCTGATGCCCTCCATTACGGTAAACAACTTTTTTGAGTTTGATAAAATGTGAACACAGACTCAAAACAGTACTAGTTCTAACATGGATAAATGATTTTATACAAAAGAAAAAGAATGCTATGTTAAACTTAGGCTTACATTTAAATATAAAATTTACTAAAAATTATATTGGTTTAGTATTTCCTTGAAGTATTCATACTTTCCTAAAGATTAAGCACCAATGAAACCGCGTAAGTCAAAAGATAAGTTTAAACATAATAACTGACCAAGGACAATCAGGAAATTTCCCCAAAAGGGTCATAAACCGTGGATTACCACAGGTACTAAAGGGATATGTCTATCAGTATACCGACAAAGTTCAGATGCAACAGTAGGATTATGATTTGTTCGCCTACTCCTGTCTAGATAACCATAAATATTCAGGATTAGGCTAGTTTAATCTAGTGTTCAGTTTAACAGTGCATAGAGAGTAAAACTGATTTTAGAACAAATAATTCTAATAACTTAAAACATCATTTACTAAAAAAAATTTCTCAAGAAAAAAATCGGAGGCATTATGAATTTTAACTTTCATTATCTTACTAACTAAGGAGTAAAATTATATGATCTTTTCTCGGTAAATTTCAATAGAAATATACGAGAATATAACAATAATAGCCTTTATAGAGATTTGTATGGCAATCATCATTCTAATAAGCTAGCATATATATTAAAATATTAAACACAAAACTAACTACACCTTCTAATTAATTTCTTTTGAAATAAAATCTCTACCAAGATTTGTAAATCCAAAAAAGTCGAAACTAAAGTTAGGATGGTACAGATTTTTACTGTACGATGTCACTGTTTGACATCGTACGTGATTATACTTCTATTCTGTGCCCATATTGTCCAGACAGAGGACCCGCGCTACTTTCAATTAAATTTTGGTATTACGCAAATTTTAGTGAAATATATAAATATAATACAAAATAAATTAATATGGTACCTGAATTTAAAAATATACTCAAAAATTGAAAATGATAATTGAGACTGACTCATTTTGTGCTTATAAACGATGAGACTAAACAACGGTATTTTATAAATTAAAAAAATAATAAAATTAATTTTAATATGTTTTATAATATTTTGCTAAAAATATTTCATTCAAAATTATATTTTGATGAAATTTCAAAATTATGACATATCAAAATTATATTTTGGACATTTCTTTAGTGGAAATTTATTTCGTGGGCATTTTTTCCGTGGGCATTTTTTCCGTGGGTATTTTTTCCGTGGGCATTTTTTCCTGGGTTTTTTTTCCTTGGGCATTTTTTCCGTGGGCATTTTTTCCGTGATTCTAAAAAAATAGACTGCCAATTAGTGTAGCACATAGCTTCCTCGCATCCTATCATGCACTTTATTGTTATAATGTTTATTGTGTAAAACTATTAATAGTTTTAGCGATCTTTAACACTTCATAGCGGTGTCGATGTTGGTTTTACTGAAAAATTGTATTTGAAAAAAATGTTTGTCTCATTGAATAGATGAAGTTAGATTTTTTTCCCGACCAAAAATTCCAATTTTAAATTTGAAGTTCACGTTTACGCGAGCGTTGCTCTTGAACGCTTGGACAGATAACGTTTTCCAACGAACTCGTCCTAGGCATTGGTAAAATGAACATGTCTACCAAATTTCATCAAAATCAGTTGACATTTACTCAAGTTATCGTCGCACGTTTCATAATTCGCGGACACACAGACCGACCGACAGACAGACAGACACGAGACCAAAAATGTTCCCTGATGTCTGAAACGGATTTTTGTCTTGGAATTTTTAAAATTGGAGGCATAAAAGTTTTTCGTTCTCAAAAGTGAACACAATGCTTCCGTTACCTTCGGTAAGCTCGGAAGCAAAATAAAAAAATACGGAACTTAACCCTTTAAGGGTACCACGGCTAAACGCCGATTTGCAAATATTAATATTAATGTTAATAAGTAAGATGTTACTGAAATTGTTCCTTTGCAATAAATGGTTTATTATTATTATAATTTAAAAGTACATACTTAAGGAACCTAAACTCTTCACGACGAGCAAACCACTGAAAAATCAAGAACTTAATTATGTAAAAGAACTTTATTTGAAACTGATTTAACCTTTTAAAATAAATATTTTATACAAAGTAGGAAGTAAAACATTTAATGTATAGAACACGCAGTTTTCGCATTCTTCCAACAATTTATAAGGACTTTGACCTCAGATCTATCTTTCTTAAATATTTCCCATTATTCGAATAACTCAACAAATATTTTATTAAATATAACATTCTTTAATTGCTTTTATTTTTGCCAAGTTTATTCAAATTGCCAAAGTTAGAAGAAAAAATAAAAATGCAGAATTATAAAATAAATTCTTTACAGTTGATGTCTTAAATGTCGGACCTATATTATATATATATATATATATATATATATATATATATATATATATATATATATATATATATATAAATACCCGAGTATATAATGTATATTGAAACATAAATATCGAGGCTGTAAGGAGGAAAAAAAACCTGGAAAGATTTATTTACTTGCTAACGGTAATAAATATAAAATAATGTCCGAATAAATTTCATTTTTATAAATTTGTTCGAGTTTAAAAAACGGTGTTTCCAGAAAAACGGTATAAGTGCTTCCTGCAATACATATTATATATATATATATATATATATATATATATATATATATATATATATATATATATGTAAAGTTGTATAGAGTAGTTAATTAAGGAGAGTGCATCTTTTAGATGTGAAAAATCTGGAAAAACAGGTTTAGTTGACGTCATTTTATAACGTTGACCTTTTTTTTTTCTTTAAAAAAAAAAAATCCTAGATCTTGTCTTTATAGCCATTTTAGATTTATTTGTATAAAAAATTATTACTTATTTATTTTGTATTTTATGTTTTTTTTTATTGTTTATTTATAGTAATTCATTTAAAGTTATATAATAGTAATAATAGTATAGTAAAAGTTCTCAGTGATTGTAATCATGATATTAAAAATCGGTCTGAGACAAACTTCCTCATATATATACGAGTTCATAATTATTTTGCCCAGTGTTTTCCATTTATTAGTTTTCGAATGTAAATTTAGTTTTTATTGAAAATTTCATCATAAAAATAAATTCTCCTCGGCGGGGAATCTCTCTGTCCACGTTTAAAGTTATTTCCTCAGGAACTAGATTTTTTCCCGGGAAAACGGCTTATATCGTCAGACTCGTATTTAAATAGACTACATTTTAGTATTTTATAATCAAAATCGTCGGAACTGTTGTCGAGAAAGAATTTTTTTTTCACGTTTATCAGAGTTTTTTGGGTGGTAGCGCCCCCAAATGTGGAGCTATAAATCGATAAATTTATTTATCGATTTCACCTCGAGGTATAATTTTATAATGTCGGAACCGTTTTCGAGAAATATTTTGTAATCATGTTTTTTTCCAGAGTTTTTATAGTGCTGTACAATTCTGAAACACTCTGTATATATTAATATATGTATTATAAAATTATAAAATTATGCTATAGATGTCAGATGACCAAAAAAATATGAATGGTTTCTTATTGGTTTCAATTCAAGTAGTAGTAGTGGTTAGACGGGTAGGACGAACCACTTGTTCGAACCTAGCAATCAGGCCACACTGGGCCCATTTTACTAACCCCGTAGTGGAGAGTTCCAGCCACTTCCCACATCATACCTGTACATGTACATTGTACCGCCGAAGCGGGTATGGTGTGGTATTAGTGAGCTAATTAAATCAGAGCATAATGGCACGGGATTGAACCCATGACCTTGATTCGCCTAGATTAATTGAATGCTGAGCGAATGCCTAGAGCACCTCGCTCACGCTGGCTCCCTTGTTTTAATTAAAAGCCAGAACATTTTAAGAGATTAAATCCGGAAATCAAAGAAAAATCTTTACAAAGAAAGAAGGATTATAAACACTAGTTGGGAGGAAGTCTCTAAAATAGTTTTAAAGATATAAGAAGGACGAAGGATGCGTTTCTATTAACATACTAAGGATACGTTTCTAGTAAGGTTACAGGTAAATCTTTGTAGACAAACTGAAGGATACTTAGAGTAAAGTAAAGTATAGGGTCCAGCTGATATTACCTGAGTCTTACACCTGTCTTAACAACCAGTCTAAAGGTTAAAAGAGTCATTCAGACCTACACCTTTCTTCCTTACCCACGTGTAAAACACGTGGTCTCTTATCTCTCAACCATCCTGATCCTTACATCCTTCTTCTTTTCCTGCATAAAAGGAAACTATTGTTGTGATCCTGGATCCTGCAAACTATATAATGTCGGTACCATCGTCTATATTAGTGTTTCCTAATCTTTTTATACTTGGGTAAAAGTCTAAAAATATCATTTAACTGACTTTTTTGGTAACATGAATAATGAATACAGTATAAGCCCTTTGTCTGAATTAATCCTTCAAAGGGCTTGTCCCTGTCGGATTTAAAGCCATTTATTTCAGGATTTTAGTCGTATTGAAACATAAATTAATTATTTTTAAATTTATACCATAATATAAATATGTATTATGTCATAAATAACAAGGAGTCGGCAAGAGTATCTATAGAAATAATAAACAAATTCATGATGATTTTGTAATTTTGTAAAAAATAATTATGGATTATTGTGTATTATCATCGTAAATACAAAATCTGTGCAAGTTTCAAATTTGGTCGGGAAGTAGATCAAATTTGGGATACAAAAGACAAAAAAATGCATGAAAAAAGTTATTAAAATTTGCTCTGGCACGTCTCAGATTTTTCCAATTATTCTGGCACAGCAGTAGCTACCTCGCTTCTCAATTCTATCTATTTTACTAAGTTTTTATTAGCTTGCTTTCTTGTTTGTTTGTTTGTTTGTTTGTCCGGTACAAATCTGGCAATCGATTTCTAACTAACTTCCCGAATAGCTAGACATTTGAAACTTTTAGCATAGCTCAGAACACGATGACAATGCATCATTTTAATACTTTTAGCCATCTTTCAGCAGAATTTAATTGGTTTTCAGCAAATTTTGCTTTACGGAAAGTTAGTTCGGAAAAAATCCGCAAGTTATTTTATTTGTTTTGCCATATCCAATATTTACACAATCTTCATTTTGACGGGTCTCAAATTTGTGATAAATAAACATTGAATGACAACAAAACAGGAAATATCGATTATATTATTTATCGATTATATTATTTCAAATATATCGATAGCATGGTTTAGATTTGGTGTTGGGGAGATCCGTTGTACAAAGATTTATCCTTTTATAGGTTTAAGCTCTCTGGATGGTTGTAAATAAATTCGGAACTATTTTTTTTCACTAACATTATATATTATATAACAATAACAATTATATTATCAACATTACATACGATTCAACAGAAAATTTAAAAACGTAGTATATAAAAAGTTCTTTTTATCTTGAAATTATTGCATCTACAACCTATTGTTGTCAAATTTATTTAAATTTTTCCCCCGTTTTTTTTTAAACTTTCAAAATTGTTTTGATTTTGCTTCAGAGCTTACTATAGGTAACGGAAGCTATGAGGTCGTTCTGAAAAACGAAACAATTTTATATGTCTTCGATTTCAAAAATTCCAAGACAGAAATCCGTTATAGACATCTGGAAACATATTTGGTTTCGTGTCTGTCTGTCGCTCAATTTGTGCGAACCAACATATCTTAAACAAGTAAGGCGTGTTTCACGTAAATACCTACGTGAGACGATAATCGCCGATTTCTGTACAATTAAGTTAAAATTATAATTGTAACATTTCAATAGTTGTTCTATACTTCAAGACCCTTTAAATTGATGTATAACATGTCATGGTGACTAAAAAATTTTCTTTTAGTCACCCGCCATATTGAAAATATTAAGTGTGAAAACTCCAAAAAGTTTACAGTTGTCTCAAATGTCGAGATGCACCTGTGTGCCTGCATTTCATGTTCCTAGCTATAGTAGTTTATGAATTGAACCAAGCCAACGGACAGACACCAACGGATAGACAGACAGACAGACAGAGCTGTAATATAAGGTTTCTTTTTTTTACTTCGTACAGAAACCTAAAACTACTCATAATATACTAAATACTAGATTAATATATATTTTGTGAGCATAGGAAGAGAAAAAAATGAGCACAAAAGATTAAAAGTTATATTGACCTACAATGGGCTAATTTTGACCTACCATATAAATTTCAATAATATCGGACGAGTAGTTTCTAATAAATGTTGGTTCGCACAAATTGAGTGACAGACAGTCAGAAATGGAACATATCAAATTTTCATTCTTCAGAACGATCACAGATCTTCAGTTAGGAATATAGAAGATAGATTTATTGTTATAGGTAAAGTAGGATTGATAAAAAATTAATTGTAAAAACATTTTTAAGGACAATATTTTATTCGTATTCTTCTCAGGAAACCCTTTCATTTGATACCCATATAATGGGCGTGATTAAAAAATAACTAGTCCGCCAACTTGGGCTGTCCGCCATACTTGAGTTAGTTAGAATGGCGTCACTTCACTAACCATGCATTGTCATCCAAACTAAACGCGTATGCAAAATTTCAATTCAATCGGTTGAGGATAACTGCTTTAAAATTCAGTTGCAAGATTTGACCCGAACATACATACAGACACTGCAAGTTAAATAAAAGCTTGTGAAATTGAACTCATAGAACGCATTCGATGGGGTTGTATATTTTATAATATAATCTGTGGATATTTTATTTTTCTAGGTAGTCAATAGGTTAAAAATTAATATAACAATGATAGTAATTCACAAACAAGTGAAGAAGAAACAAAAGCGATTTAAACAATAAACAAAAAATTGAAAGTTAGAGATATCGTTGTAACCCACGATGTCAATATGCTAACGTTTATTACAGTATTGCAGAAACTGGTTTGACCTTCCTGATGTCAAGGAAATGATGATTATGTTCAAGTAAATGAATAAAGGCTGCTGAACCTTTGTATTCGACCTTGAAGATGTCGATCAATATGTCATTTATAAAATAGAAAGGTAGGTTTAAGTGGTTCATTGTCTTAAAGATGTTTTTTATTTGAATTGCTGAAAGAAGAGTGTATAGTGAAGAGAGTGTAATAACGTCACCTGGTGATATTGTATAAAGAGTTATGTTGTGCTAGGTATGAAGAGGGGTGTGAAGGTGTATAAGAGTATGGTGGGTTCTTGTATGGAATGTCCCCCTGTAGAGGGGCTCCAGGGTTCCGTAAGGAGCGCGAGCGGATCAATAGGACAGATATAGACCCCCCTCTCAGGAAACTTAACAGCTGACTACCCTACTCCTGTCTTATAGGGTGCATTGACCATGCACTGTATAGAACTGACCACCACTTTGTCATATTTTACTTTTTGTACTACATAAGCAATGGTCACTTAATTAACAATGAAGAAATACTTATCTCTACTTAAGTAACTTTATTGTATTCTAACATCTGTTCATAACTCCTACACTCATAGGCGCCCATATTATGAGGGGTCAAACAGGGGCGCTTAAGTAAAGATTACAACTTAATTATTTTATAAATAGTAGAAAATGAATGTCTAATGTAATGAAGTTGTTAAAATCAGGTTGCCGACACTTGCTTTTTCGACCAATTTTATCTTTGTTTATAACCTGCATCAAAATAACCTTCTATGTGAGTTTAATTCCAATTCTTATTTGTTTTTAATATTGAATCTCTTATATCTGCTATTTAAAGTGCTAATAATTATTGTTATTTATTGAAATATTAATAAGTAGTAATTACCCATTACTGTAATTTTAATCAGTCTGCCACTTGCTCTTGGTCTTAAGGGTATAAATAAAAACTAAGTTTTTATATCATGCAGCGATATTTCAACCCCACTTGGGCCATTATCAAGCTTACAATCATTTAATTATCCACATAAACTTTTATTAAATATTTTTCTGATAATTTCTACTGCAGCAGCTTCATAACTGCTTACTAAAAATTCATAGACAGTGAAGGTCAAGTGAGCAAATTTTCATCGAAATCGGACTAAAACTGTAGATTTGTATAAAGTAGATACACACATATACGTTGACATTTTTACATATACATATATAGATATATTATAGATTTTTTCACTGTATGAAGGTAGTTCATATACTTCATAAATGTTCATTCCCCTTCATAATTATAATAGACACGTGTCTATTATACTAATAATGATTATATATATATATATATATATATATATATATATATATATATATATATATATATATATATATATATATATATATATATATATATAAAAGGAACGCTATTCATAGTCCTTATGGACTGAATAAAGTTGGGTTCTATTTTGTTTTGTATTGGGTTCACTTAGTTAGAAGTGAGTCCGTTGCAGACCTAGGGGAATAATCTTTGAATTGTTTTGTGTCTGAGATTCATTCTTGAATAACCAGCTGTTTGAAGGAGGGTTTCCTATTGGTCGGTTCATTGTTATCAATCACGGCTCGTGACTTCTTAGATTGACTCGCGTGACTTTAATCACTAAGTAGTCACCGAGTATTGATTTTTATAAGGAGTAAGCCTCGATAAATAGAGTGTCAGTTGTCCATATTAATTAAAAGAACGAAGTAATTAATTTAATAGTAATGAGTACTGAATAGATAATAGAAACTTCTTCCTGTCAGAGTTTAAGAAACTCCAATCGAACGGTATCACGTTGAAATCATTACTAGAATATATTGTTTTAAAAGGTCTCGTCGCGTTATATTAATTAACGGTTAATTTTACTTTCTTATACACACAAAGGTCAAACAGGAAATACACACATCATGCATATATATATATATATATATATATATATATATATATATATATATATATATATATATATATATATATATATATATATATATATTAGTAATAACAATACTGTGTTTGCACACTGCAATTAGCTACACAATTTGTGTGAGTGAGAGACACAAAGGGATGTACCACGCAAAAATGGCACATAGGAACTGTTCCAACATCAGACTTACGTCATCAAAATGTTGGCTCGGCATTACGCTATGTCCTGCATCGCTTCGTCACGTCCGACTCATCAGGGGCCCGACGATGCCCACCCAACTCTGGACCTATACCAGATCAAGAAGATCAGCTATAGGACTTATCAGAGACGAGCGTGCTCTCACACCGCCATATTTGCCTGGCTGGCAAAACACATTTTGCCGCGACGAAACGATGCAGAACATGACGTATGGCCGAGCCAACATCCTGATGACGTAAGTCTGATGTTGGAATATTTCTTATGTGCCATTTTTGCGTGGCACATCCCTTGGTGTCTCTCACTCACACAAATTGTATATATATATATATATATATATATATATATATATATATATATATATATATATATATATATATATATATATATATATATATATATATATATATATATATATATATATATATACATAGCTTTAAAGTCAAAGGTATGTCACGTGTCATGTCTACCCCCTTGTATGTGTATGTGTAATGTGTAACCAAGGACCCTTATATTTTTCCGCGTGTGTCTGTCTGTCCCATGCTCTCACAGCTACACCTTTCGTCCGATCACTTTGAAACTTGGCATATATGTGTATACTACCTACCCACACATTTTAAAATAGAGTGATTTAAAAAATTATTTTTCAAATAAAAAAACTTAATGGTTAAAAAATAATTATTATTTTGGAGACCGTGGGGGTATCATATATGAAAAAGTACGTCGAGCTAATTACAAAAATAAACAATTTTTTGGATATAAGCGATGTTAGGGTGAGTGTAGGTGAATTTGAAATTGGTGTGAAAAGTGTCCTCCCCTTCTATCTAGCTTATGTAAATTGCAAAAAATCTGAAAACAAAATCCTGAACATTCTTTGACCAAAAGTAAAGATACAACTTTTTGAAATATCGAAAAAAAAAAATTTAATGGCTAAATAATAAATAATAACAATGTTAAAATCGTTATTATTTTTTTTATATTTTTTGTGGAAAATACTAGAGCTGTGTTGGTGGTGTTTCGATGAAAATCCTTTTTACTTTCTCATATAAAGAGAAAGTATTGTGATGGCGCGAAAATTCGATTTTGAGATTTTGATGGATTTACACGTTTTGAGGTCCCCTGAGTCCAAAAAGTGGTTTTTATAAAATGTCTGTCTGTCGCCTGTCGTCTGTGCAGACGCCTGGAGCCTAAACTACTCGGCCGATTTTGACGAAATTTGGCATACATGTTTAGAAAAATCATACCCCGAGGCGAAATCGAGAAATTAATTTTAGCTCCAAATTTGGGGGGGGCTCTACCCCCCAAAAACTCTGAAAAAACATGAAAAAAAATATTTCTCGAAAACGGTTCCGACGATTTTGATTAAAAAATTCTAAAATGTAGTCCATTTGAATACGAATCCAACGATTTAAGCCGTTTTCCCGGGAAAAATCTAGTTCCTGAGAAAAAAGCTTAAAACGCGGACGGAGAGAGCCCGGGTTCGATTCCCCGCCCAGGAAAAGTTATTTTTATTATAAATTTTGATGAAATGTTTAATAATATTTAAATGCACATTTGAAAAATTAATAAATGGAAACACTGGGCTAAGTAATTATAAACTCGTATATGAGAAAGTTTGTCTGAGTTGTCTCGAACCGATTTTTTAGAATATATACATATAATATAACGACAATAGTATACAAATATAAATATAAATTGTTGACGCGCATTCTCGTAAGCTAATTGTAAATATGTACTGCTTATTTCTTAATACATAGTTGATGCCAGCTTGACACTCAAGTATTGAGATTATAGTATATTCTCGCGAATTCAGGTAAAACTTTTATCTACGATTCCTATGCAATACAAGTAGTAATTATTATTTCACTATTATTAGCTTGGAGTATGCATTAAGAAATTTAGCTTCCGAGCTTACCGAAGGTAATGGAACCGAAGTTATGGCATATATTTACCGAAGGAAATGGCAATATTTACTGTCTCGCTTCGCTCGACAGTAAATATTGCCAAGGTAAAGAAAAAACACTTTACAGTCGTGTAACATATGCTATTTTTTCCGAGGTAGCAGACAATGATAAAACATTAAATATTAATCAATAAGCAATATATTAATAACAAATATTAGTACATACGAGTACTTTAAGATTTAAAAAAAGAAACCTTAAAAAGAGGTTACACTATAAGAAAAGATAAATAAAACGCAGTGACATCTAGCGGATTTTAATCGTACTAAGAAGCATTTCTACAAAATTGCAGCGCTAAAAACGGAAGTTTTGATAACTACTAGAACGAATGATAACATTTTTTCTGTCCTAGGACGTAAAAAAAAAATTCTTTACAGCTCGGAATAATGAAAAATATTTTTAGTTCAGGTAATAAAAAAATGGATTTTAGCTATGTTATTATGGCTCTAAACTCTAAAGTTTATTTCACAGCCTACCTCGGAAAAACATAGTTTTTATGGCATGAAAAAGCTTATATTTAAGAAGATCCAGTTTAGCTCATATAAGTGCCCATAAGTGTGTTTTTGAGCATTGCGTCTGCCGGAAGGTTATTGTCTCTCTTTTAATCTATCTCTTGGAAGGTTAACGCTGCAAAGGCGGTTTTAAATTAAACTATTTTAGTTAATTGGTCTAATTAGTTTTTATTAAGTTCGGTTTCCTTTGTTAGCACACTTCAGAACTTATTACAGTGCTATCTGGGGGCTTATTTAGAAAGGAAACTAAGGGAGGCGGTAAGAGGCGGCAGAGTTTTTAACTTATATTACAAAACCCCGCCTCTTCGATTTCTTTTACCCGCCATTTCCACTCTTTTCCCTCCTTATATATTGTAGAGAAGCCCAATTATTTTTTTTTTCTTCTTCTGTAGAATGGTCAATTTATCTCAACTGTCGAAATGAAGGGGGGGCACTGTTATATAACTATAGTGGACACAAAAGGGCTAAAAACTGGGAGTTAGAAAGAGAATTGTTTGTAAGTTTTGCCGGCAAGACGTTGGAAGGACTCTTTAAGGACATTCTTTTGAAGTGAAAGTGGCCCTCCGGTTATTTTTCAGGATCCGGTCCTGTTGTTAGTCACGAGGGGGATCCTAATGGCTCCTGTTTATTGAGTTTTCCTTCTTTCCTTCTGTATTCCTTTATTTTCCCTTCTTCTGGAAGGGTCCTTATCAAAATAAACTGCTTGAAATAAACCAAGGAGAGAAAAATGTATACATACATATATATATATATATATATATATATATATATATATATATATATATATATATATATATATATACCCCCTTTTATCTTTTGTTGTTCATCGAGTTGGATAAGATTTAAAAATGAAAATAAAAAAATTAAGTAATTAGCAATCGAAGTTAATAAAAGAACCAATTAATATAAATTATGAAGTGAACAATATTGATTTACTGAAACAAAGGGTGATTTTGCTTACTCTATAAAAATAAGTTATTTTTAAGTTTAAATAAGCACTCTAATAATACGAAGTTCAATCGGCACTGCCTCTAAGTCAACCAAGAACAGCCGTAGCACTTTTTTCAGGAAAAAAAACTGTGGCTCTGTGGCTACTTGAAACCCAAACTTCTTTAAATTACCTTTTATTTCAATATTGCTTCTGAGCTTACCGAAAGTTATGGAAGCAATGTGATCGTTCTGAAGAACGATCACATTGCTTTCGAGCTTACCGAAAGTTATGGAAGCCATGTGATCGTTCTGAAGAACGATCACATTGCTTCCATAACTTTCGGTAAGCTCGGAAGGAATGTGATCGTTCTTCAGAACGATCACATAGCATCCATTTCTCACATCACAATGCTTCCGAGCTTACCGAAAGTTATGGAAGCTATGTGATCGTTCTGAAGAACGAAAATATTTAGGTCTCCGATTTAAAATATTCCAAGGCAGAAATCTGTTTAAGACATCGGGGAACATTTTTGGTTCTATGTCTGTCTGTCACTCTGTCTGCTAGTCTGTCACTTAATTTTTGCAAACCAACATACCTAAAAAACTACACGTAAGATTTTAATGAAAAATTTGTATGGTAGGTCATAATTAGCACATTGTTGGTCCCATATCAGTTTTAACCTTCTGCGACAATTTGTGTCTCTTCCACATGCGCCCAAACATACATTTATTTACACCTATAGCTTCAAAAGGACTAATCTGATTTGTATGAAACTTTTATAGTTTATCAAAAGTAACTTGCAGATAGCCCAAGATTAATTTGAAACGTCTGCGTTCTTTAGCTTTTGCTTAATTTATATTTTAATCCATGTAAAAAATCGAAACAATTTTGTAAGATTTAAAAAAATGGGGGAAACAATTAAATATATTAGGCAATAATGGCTTGTAAAAGCATATAATCAATAAAGTACGTGATAGGAAGGAAGCTATGTGCCACACTAATTGGCAGTCTATTTTATATGCTTGGGATGCAACCTGAAAGTCTTTTTGTCTAGAGCATAGGAGGTTTTCTTACTTTAGACACATATCCAAAACGTACTTCCAGCTTAATTCCAGGGAGAGAAGTAATATATCTATTAAGTCAGTGTGGCTCCTAGTAAAACTACCTTAGCAACCTTACCCCCTTCCACCAGTGTTTTGGTGGGAGGGGGGAGTTGCAAGGTATCCACCGATGGTGGCGGTTTAAAAAAAGACCAGAACATAAGAATTAAAAAAAAAAAAATAAATAAATAACACGGTGAAGTACTTGCGTCCAAGTACTTTTTAGGGTTTCGTAGATATTAAAGCTAACCCGTTATGTAACCATGATTTTTTTCTTTGACCTCAAGGGTCGCTAGTTCGACCCCCCGGGGGGTCACAATGATTAGGGGGGAGGGGATTTTTTTTGGTATATTTATAACTTATTTAACCAATAAGGAATGCAAAATTTAAATAAACAGGTCAAGTGTGTGCTAGTCAGCACACAGCGAGGGTCCGTAGGCCACACTATATAGTGTTTAACTGTAAAATGTATAAACATTGTTTTTTTAAAATGCTAAAAAGCTTACTTTGAACCATTCTAAGGGTCTGATATTCTCAAAACACACTCTGATAAAGTATTTTTTGCCACTGAACCGGACTACAACCGCATAAATACATCGAAAAGACCATAATTATAAAAAAAACGTATTTTGTCAATAAAAAATAAAATAATATTTTTACCGAAGAATGTTCAGGAATTTTTTCAGATTTGTTGCACTTCACATAAGCGAGATTGAGGGGGGGGGGGGGGAGGGGGGGGGGGGCCCTTTTCACACCCACTTCAAACTTGCCTACGCTCACCCTATCAAAGTTACACCCAAAGAATTATATATTTTTGTAATCAGCTTGACGTACCCTTTCATATATAATTAAGGGTCCTTGGTTTTGCCTACGGACCCTAAAAAGTGTAAATATATATTCGTAACCTACTATTTAGCAGCTTTCATTTGATACCCTACTCAAAAATGATAAATGTTTGAGTTTAGAACATTTTTGCAAATTGCATATTTAATTTTTAACTTTAGTATATTTTTCTTGTGGTTGGGTCAAATAGTTACACCAGTGTTTTAAATGCTAGTATGTACTTTAGCTAAAACGGTTCGGGCCCTATGAAGCAAAAAGACAGACGGACAGACATATTATTATCACCCTCGGCATAAGGGTTTTGAAAAGTATTAACGAAACCCTAAAAATCTTCCAGGATAGACTTCCAGTGGCTGGGAAAGAATTCACTGAAGGCAATCCACTGGGCATGCCAAAGCTCATACTGGACTTTTGAGTTACGCTGAACAAACAATAGCGGATAACTCTAAATCCACATTTATCGGTCTCCTTTTACTGAATTCTTAAAATTTCAATTCCATAGACAGTCAAGGAATATGTTCTGCACTAAGTCTATGAGTGTGTACTATCAATCACTATGTCATTCTTTTAGCTTCATCATCAGTTTTTTTTTTGGACGTTCTCTCTCATAGGTCTTTGAATAAGCTAGCATGGTCGAATTAGGATGATAAGACAGAATAGCATCCTGCCTAATACTATAGTAATATCTCTATACATTTATATATTATATATATATATATATATATATATATATATATATATATATATATATATATATATATATATATATATATATATATATATATATATATATATATATATATATATATGTATATATATATATATGTATATATATATATATATATATATATATATATATATATATATATATATATATATATATATATATATATATATATATATATATATATATATATATATATACATATATATACATATATATATATATATATATATATATATATATATATATATATATATATATATATATATATATATATATATATATATATATATATATTATATATATATTATATATATTACTTGAGGGAGAAGTGAATAAAGCCAGTATAATGTTCTGTCCATTAGGTTCATTACTGATTGGGTGTTCTGGTTCCGCGTGAACACTTCAGAAATACTCTATTATGCTTTCTTGTGCGAACATAATTCTCTTATATACACTTGAACGAATCCTGCCCTTCCTTTGCACAATCCTGCTCCACCAAAATCCATTATATATATATATATATATATATATATATATATATTTTTTTTTTTTTTTTTTTTATAAAATAGAAATTTCGCTCTTCCCCTTACTGACTTGTTTAAATTACCCTTCGTTTCAATATTTTATATTCTTTGGTTACGTATAATGGAGTTAGAATTTTCTTACAATTGAGTAGATACTGAAATGAATGAAAATCCTCCTCCCAGATTTCCTCGTATATCCTCCCCCCCCCCCCGTATTATTTTCATAAGATAAGAAAATTGATTTTTTATTCACCTTTTTTAAGAAAATTCTTTATAATATATATATATATACAGTATGTCCACGGATGGAGTTTTCAAAGAAAAGTCACTCTTCATAAAATCTTCTGCTTGTTCTTAAATGAAGATTTACAGTATTACTTTTTGTTCAAAATGTACCGTGTACCCAGAAATTAAAATTTCCTAAAATCGTACAAGAGGAAAGCGATCCGAATTTCGACAATTCAAGAATGTAAATTCTCTGTAATTTCTTTTAGATGCTATTTCAAATTTCTTTTTCGCGTAAGAATGTCGATAATCAAATTTCAAAAATCTCCCCCCCCCCTTGCCATTTATAAAAAGTAAAATATGTCTGATTCTAATATATATGAGGGGTCGATCTAAAGGTCTTATTGAGTGCATTAAAAGTTGTGGCATTGCTTTTTTTATAAAAACAACATGAAAGCTATTAAAGGGAAAATTAATTAAGATAATAAATTCATGTTTGATTTTTTTTTTTTTTTTTTTATTAAAGAAATGAATAATAAATACGATTTTCTCTATAAATGCTTTCATAGTGTTTTTTATAAAATAAAGCAATACCACAACTTTTAATGCACTCAATGAGACCTTTTAATCAACCCCTCAAGTATTAGAATAAGAAAAATTTTGCTTTTTATAAATGGCAGGGGAGGGGGAATTTTTAGAAATTTGACTATCGACATTTTTATGCGAAAAAGAAATTTGGAATAGTGTCTAAAAGAAATGATAAAGAATACGTTTTTCTTGAGTAGACGAAATTGGACCGGTTTCCTCTTGTACGATTTTCTCCATTCGGAGATCTTTTAAAATCAGATACGACTTAACGTTTAGCCACAATAAGCCTCCACAGAGATTTTAAAGTGCGTCCGCCATCTTTAATTTTTTAAGGGGGGTAAAAATATTCCGGATTTTTCCAGTCGGGTTGGGCCAATTTCCGACCAAACGCAAAAAACCGCGAGTCTCTAGGTGGTCTAGAAGTACCCAAATGTTTTGAATAGCGAGTCTGTGGGGTTTGTTTACGCTGGGTCAAACAATTTTATTTTGGTTTTTTATACATTTTATTTTATAAAATTGTTAATAACTTTGGTTCTACTTAATATTTTTCGATGAAACCAAGTCTACAAATTGCGCAACATGTTTGCGCTCATCTCTGAAAAAAAATTAATCGATATCGCTTAGCCAGTTTTGCGCCTATGAAGTTTGACTGGGGCGACAAACATTCACACATCCACACACATACACGAAAAAAGTTAAGGCCGGATTTGGTTTTCAGAATGTATAAAATGAAAAAGTATCCAAAAATTGTTCAATTCAGACCAATGTACGGACAAAACTTTAATTTTATATATATAGATATTCAGTATTCTCGTTACGAGTTATGACTTTTGACACTCAGATTGGCCAACTTGAATAAGGAAAAATATAAAGCCACTAAACCTGTAGGAGGGGTTAGATCAGTGACATTTTTGTTTGCCTAGTTGGCCAGACCTTCTAGAATTCAAAATCCTGACTTCTCATTGGCTCCCTACCCCAATTTTCGAATATTCCCGCTCTGTCAAGTTACAACTCAGAAAGCGCAAACTGTAGAAGTAAATAAACGGTTTATGAAAATTAAAAAGCAAAGTGTAGTTAATAAATTTAAATATGTTTTACTTTATTTGTTTCTATAGACGCTCCAATTTTAAATTATTAATTAAAATGGATGCTGTATACTAATAAACACGATGTTTTAACTTAATAATAGAGACGGTGAAAGTTTTCATAATGCCCGAAAATAACGTGCTAAACACTCGTAAGCTTTAATTAAGCTTCGAGTTTTCTAATTTTCTAATCTAAATAGACTAACTTTTAAGTTCGGATCAAAAGCGCTTCTTGTTTTTGAAGGGCTTTAATAAAGTAGCTCGCTTCCCTCGCAGGCACTCTATCTATACTTTCAGAGTAGAACTATTAACAAAACTTCCCTGATTAATTCATTATGAACATAATAATGTTTTAATAAATCTTTCGAATTTCTTCACTGAAAATACACAAAGATAGATAAATTTATTTTTAAAAAAATCCGCTCTAAAACTCTCAACGGTAGAGCAACGTCGAATACTCAAAACTATGTGAATACGCCGGGGAAGTGTGACGTCACTTACGTAAAAAAAGTGTGTGTTGTTACGTTGGCTAATCTGCCCTGGCTCATAACAAACAATGTACTTCTGGGGTTTATCAGTGCTATTTTATTATTATTATTTTTTTTTAATCAATTATTTGTATTATTATCTATAATGTATACATTTATTGGCTTATTAATGATGTTACTGATACATGATAAGGTTAAAAACAGTTAAAAAAGCTTTTAATAGAGTAAAAAGAGCACATCTGTGAGTAAGTTATTTTACATCTTATTTGAGTTATTTGTGAGAATTATTTGTTTTATCATCTATAATGTATACATTTGTTGGCTTATTAATGATGTTACTGATATATGATAAGGTTAAAAACAGTTAAAAAAGCTTTTAATAGAGTAAAAAGAGCACATCTGTAAGTAAGTTATTTTACATCTTATTTGAGTTATTTGTGAGAATTATTTGTTTTATCATCTATAATGTATACATTTGTTGGCTTATTAATGATGTTACTAATATAATATGATAAGGTTAAAAACGGTTAAAAAAGCTTTTAATAGAATAAAAAGAGGAAAAAACTATAAAATGCTTGCAGAACTCAAGTAAACAATGGTTTGTTATGAGCCAGAAAAGATAACCTGACGAAAAATCGTGGAGGGCGCATGACGTCACAGAAACCTTTGTCACTTTTACGTAACCTCTCTGACGCGACGTATTAAAGAAATCAAATCACAATTCTCCGAAAAAAATAATGCATCAAATGGAACATATAGTTACGTTCCTGTGTCTGTCAGTCACTCTATACGGTTCCAATAACTTTTGAGTCAAAAGAGAGAAATAACATAAAAAATTGCAGTATTAAAGATTATTTTGACGCGCACACAGGAAGAATATAGCGAACTCAAAATGATCAGCCGTTTAAATCCAAAAATGCCGGATAATTAATTTGCTAAAAAAATTATTATATTCAGGTTAGCTTCAGGTTGCCCAGGTTAGCTTCAGGTTATTCAAGTTAGCTTCAGGTTATTCAAGTTAGCTTCAGGTTATTCAAGTTAGCTTCAGGTTATTCAGGTTAGCTTCAGGTTATTCAGGTTAGCTTCAGTTTTATTCAGGTTAGCTTCAGCACCAGAAAGTTGGTTTGGAACCAAATTATCTCACGTAATTTTATGACAGCTTATAGATTATTCTGAAGCGCTTAAAAAAACGAAGGTTACGAGCCCACCTTTACCTCATGGGTGAAGGGCAGGAAAGCACATTTTTATTTGTTGGGACCTTTACGCCCTCTAACGGCACTATTGTACTACTTGATTCCTTTTTACTTTTGGCTGTTTTGTGCTGCTCTCTGGGAGTCGTCTTTTTCACTATTTGTCTTTCGTCCTCTCCCTCCCAGCTTGGGTTTTCCTCACGTTTCTTCTTCCCACCTCCTTGGCTGTACCATGAGACTTAGTCCAGTCTGCTCGGGTACGGATCTCAGGCAAAAACAACTTATACGGCAATATTGTATTGTTTATTTTAAGTACGAGTATATCTTACACAGTGGCGTAGCTAGGGCATTGCGGGGGGCCGCAAGAACTTTTTAGGGTAAACTCGCCTAACAAAATTGATGAGCAAAAAAAAAAAAAAAACCTCTTGCGTTTAGAACTGGGAGCCCCCTAACGGCGGGGCCCTCGGCCCTCCCGCAATGCGGGCCCGTGCGGGCCCATGGTTACGCCACTGATCTTACATTCAATTTAACGTCTTCTTCTTTTTACTTTAAATCAAATTATAATTATCAATAACTACGGGAGACATACAGAGAAAAATAGACCTCCGCACCGGGACTCGAACCACGGGTCCTCCTATTAATCCGTTACAGGTGCTCTTACCAACTGAGCTATACGGGAGAATGATTTTTCTCTGTCGTTACCGATACAAATTCCCCGAATCCAACCTTTCAATCTACAAATCTAGAGAGCCAAACATTCACGGCCACAGAACTAGACCGAGAATTAACGCTTATAACTATAATGTACTCGATTAGTACCTGTACCTAGTACAATCTACTAGAAATTCAAATTTTTAAGTTTTTGGTAGTTTTCATTTTCATACTACGGAAAGATTAAATTTTACTTTAAATCAAATTATAATTATCAATAACTACGGGAGACATACAGAGAAAAAAATTCTTCTTTACGATACAGTCCACTTTCTTTTTCTACCAACGACCTGGTGAACTGCCGAACGCGAATTATATACCTTGTTTTCTTTGTTATTAGCATATCTCTGTTTTCGTTATTTACTTAATAATGTTTGTTATAGTGTTACTAACGTTTCTTATAATGTTCTTAATGTTTATATATCATGGTGAGTTGTCACCACTTGTGGCTCTACTGTTTGGCAACTTATAAATAACATAACAAATAAAAAATAAAAATAAAATAATTAATTAAATAATAAACAAAAAAAAATATTTTCTATACCATTTTATCTTGATTTTGTCTGCAATTTAGAAGACTTCCTGAAAAAAATAATCAAAATTTGTTAGTGTTATAATATCACTTATAAATATAATATTATTTAAAAGCATTATTGTTTTGAGTAGTCGAGGCTCTAGTAGATTCTTCAACAATTCTACTGAGTTTAAGTTATTGAAAGGTTGGCCAAAGCGAGACAATAAAAGAGTTTAATTTTCATATCGAAACGTTATGCAAAAAGAGACGCGACAAGGAGTTTAATTAATTAATTATGTCGCCTCCCCTTATGTCGATCTATCTTTTTTGGATATATCGATATTTTTTTATTCTTATAATCTCCGCTAGGGCTTTCCTATGCGAACCTCTACTATCAGTCAGTCGTGTTTCTACCGCCATAGACTCCGAAGCGCACTCTTCAACCCTCTTGTTTTATTAAAAGTGTTAAAATAAATTAATATTATACATCTTAAAAGCTACAGTCCATTTCATTATTTTTTACATAAAACCTCCGCGGAATTCTCGCACAAATTACAAATCGAAACGTTAAGCATAGCTAACAACAAGAGAGTTTAATTAATTACAAATCGAAACGTTAAGTATAGTGAACAACAACAGAGTTTAATTAATTAATTACAAATCGAAACGTTAAGCATAGCTAACAACAAGAGAGTTTAATTAATTACAAATCGAAACGTTAAGTATAGTGAACAACAACAGAGTTTAATTAATTAATTCCAAATCGAAACGTTAAGCATAGCTAACAACAAGAGAGTTTAATTAATTACAAATCGAAACGTTAGCATAGCGAACAACAACAGAGATTAATTAATTAATTACAAATCGAAACGTTAAGCATAGCGAACAACAACAGAGTTTAATTAATTAATTACAAATCGAAACGTTAAGCATAGCGAACAACAACAGAGTTTAATTAATTAATTACAAATCGAAACGTTAAGCATAGCGAGACTACAATAAAGTTCGATTTAATAATTTAATTATTGTTGTTCGTAAAAAATAACAAAAAAAAAAATTTTAATTTTATTACGAATAGAAACTTAATGCAAACCATATAATATAATAAAAGAGTAAAATGTATAACAAATTGAATCGTTGGCTAAAAAGAGACATCAATAAAGTTCGATTTAAAAATTGCAACTTGTGGCATTGATGTAGGTATCAATCAATTGGGAGAAAAAAAATCGTAAGCGGATATGTAGTTGTTGTAAGTTATTGTGAATATACACATATATATATATATATATATATATATATATATATATATATATATATATATATATATATATATATATTATATGTATGGGTTAATAAAAACGCATAAACGAAATAAAACAATGAGACCTATTATTATTAACATAAAAAAATCTCAGGGAAGTACTTGCGTCCAAGTACTTTTAAGGGTTTTGTAGATGATTAAGCATGCCCGTTATGTAATTATGATTTTATTCTTCGATCTCAAGGGTCCGGGTTCGATCCCCCGGGGGGTCACAATGTTTTTCATCGGTAATAACGACTAGAAAAATTCATTTTTTCAGACCATTTCCATCGCTTCACCATAAGGTATAACCATGAATTATTTCGAAATTTTAGGACCACCCGTTATATTGTGGTTGGGGAGGGGGGAAATTTTTGGGGTATATTTTGACTTATAAAATAAATAAAGAATGAAAAATTTAAAAAAGTAAATATATATTTGAATCCTACTCTCCACCAGCTTTCATATGATACCCAACTCAAAATTTTAAAAAAATAAAATTTTTGGCGCACTTCAAATTTTCGCGCCCAAAATTGGCAATTTTTTAAAATTTGGGATGAACTCCCGGAATTTTCATCGCCCCACAATAAGGCATTAGCTTGAATTATTTCGAAATTTTAGGACCAGCCGAAGTATAGTGGTTGGGGGGGGGGGGGGGGGGAATTTTGTTGGGGTATATTTTGATTTTTTTACCCAATAAGGGATGCAAAATTTAAAAATGTATATATATATTTGCGTCCTACTCTTCAGCAGCTTTCATTTGATACCCAACTCAAAATTTTAAAAAAATAAAATTTTTGGCACACTTCAAATTTTCTAGCCCAAAATTGGCCATTTTTTAAAATTCGGGATGAACTCCCGGAATTTTCATCGCCCTACAATAAGGCATTAGCATGAATTATTTCGAAATTTTAGGACCAGCCGAAGTATAGTGGTTGGGGGGGGGGGATTTTTTTTGGGTATATTTTGATTTTTTTACCCAATAAGGAATGCAAAATTTACAAAAGCTTATATATATTTGCGTCCTACTCTTCAGCAGCTTTCATTTAATACCCCACTCGAAAATTAAAAAAAATATAAATTTTTGAGTTTACAACATATTTAATTTTGAACTTCTGTATATTTTTCCTGTGGTTGGGTCAAAAAGTTGCACCAGTATTTCAAATTTCAGCTCTTTAGCTTAAACGGTTCGGGCCCTATGAACCAAAGAGCGACGGACAGACGGACACATCACCCTTGGCATAAGGGTTTTGAGAAGAATCTACAAAACCCTAAAAACTCAAAATTATTAACTTAAAAACTTTAAATTATATGCATGTTAATATATATAATATTATATGCAATAACAGTATGTTAGCATTAAAATAAAAATACGAAGTCATAAAAATAAATTAATGAAAGAAACTACATAAATGTCAATTATGAGTTAGTTCAAACAGTACATTTTAAATGATATATATTAGGAAAAAGGAAAAGTTAATTGAAGAGAAATTAAAAGAAAAGTAATTTTTCTCAAAGAGATGAAATGTTTTGGGTTGAAGTGAAGAAGTGGAAAGCTTGGTCGAGTTAAGAGTCTGTTGGACTTTTCCTTGCCAATCCGTCCAAGAAAGAAAAGCGTCCAAGTTTTCTCATTTATTCAAGTTTGTCAAAGTCCAAGACAGCAGAGCTTTTCTTTTCAAAGAAACTGGGTTTTCCCAAGTTTTCCTTGTTCATAATAACAGACCTCATTTCACTTCCTAATATCATTTACTTTTATCCTTTATCAAAAACTAGTTACTTATTGTTTCATTATAACAATAATATTGTCTTTACAGTAATATTTAAAAACTAACTAACGACTATTTGAAATGTATTATATATATATATATATATATATATATATATATATATATATATATATATATATATATATATATATATATATATTTATATATAATACAGGGTGTTTCACGATAAATGTTACAAACTTCGGGAGGTGATTCTACACCCCAAAAGCAACAACAAATTTCCTTTTTGACCCCTGTCCGATTCTCAAGTATAAGGGAGATATTTCGGTTTTTCTGGGTTTTCTGTAAAACACGAGTTTTCTTCATAAAGATGGCCATATCTCCCAAACTGTTGGTCCTAAAGCAAATTTGAAACAACCATTGAAAAGCTCATTAAATTTCCAATAAGAATGCAAACCTTAAACGTTTCTAAATACATTTCTAATCATTTCAATACAACCGAAATTGGAAACAAAAATGTTATTTGTGTTTAAAGCAAAAACAATTCTTCAGCCTTAGCCTCTCCAAAACTTCCCCTTTTAATAAGCTTTCCAACGATATACTCCACTTCGTGATTCCGTTAAAAATTGGTAGAGAAATTCATGTTAGAACGCGAAAAAAACAGGACAGAAGAGGGTAGAGGAGGGTGACAAACCAGCAATAATCAGATTAAGTTAAAGATAAGAATTATAATTCTCAGAATTATAATTCGCTAATCGGAAGTCAAGTGTTTTGTGTCGACGTTGGACTACAATTGGGTCCAGATGCCTAGAAAGATCGGCTAATAATGGGTTTTCACTGTCTGCGCACCTGGCATAAAAGCTCTGAGCCAACCTTACGATTGTCTTATTTAAACAGCTTATTTCAGCTTCAGCGTGTACATATTAGTTATACGGGTGGACCTAGGAGAATTCGTCGCCAAACGTAAAAAAATTATTTTGAGTAGTTTGCAATTTATTTAAGTTAGCACGGCATGCTTACTCCACGAAGCGCAGGCATATTATGTTGGTATCTGTTGAAAGGCAATTTTGAAAATAAGTAATTTATTCTTTACATCTATCGCTCTAGAGAAGAGGGAAAAATAAACCTGATTTTTGTTTTAAATTTGTTGACCAGGTTATTGATATGACTAGTAAAAGTAAGTTTGGAATCCAACTGTACTCCCAAAATTTTTGCGGAATTGCTCCAGGGAATGACAAAATTATTTATTTTTTGGTTAGAGGGAATTGAAGGGCACCTATTTGTGAAAAGTACCGCCTCAAACTTAGTTAAATTAAGAGAAAGTCTCCATTTTATAAAGTATGCAATGCATGAAGTCTAGGTAGCGCAGTATTTAAGCGTTTAATTTTTAGGGTCCGTAGGCAAAACCAAGGACCCTTATATTTTCCTGCGTGTGTCTGTCCGTCCGTCCCCTCGCGTGCTCTCACGGCTACACCTTTCGTCCGATCACTTTGTAATTTGGCATGTATGTGTCTTGTACCTATCCACATATTTTAAAAATGTAGTGACTTAAAAAAAATATTTTTCAAAAAAATTAGGGTAAAAAAACTTAAGGGTTAATTTTTTTTTTTTTCGACACCGTGAGGGGTATCATATAAAAGGGTACGTCGAGTAGATTACAAAAATATATAATTCTTTGGATATAACTTTGATAGGGCGAGCGTAGGCAAGTTTGAAGTGGCTGTGAAACGTGCCCCCTCCCCCTCTCTATCTCGCTTATGTGAAGTGCAAAAAATCTGAAAAAATTCCTGAACATTCTTCGACCAAAAGTAAAGATACCACTTTTTGGAAATTTCGAAAAAAATATTATTTTATTTTTTATTGACAAAATACGTTTTTTTATAATTATGGTTTTTTAGATGTATTTATATGGTTGTAGTCCGGTTCAGTGGCAAAAAAATACTTTATCAGAGTGTGTTTTGAGAATATCAGACCCTTAGGATAGTTCAAAGTAAGCTTTTTAGCATTTTAAAAAAAACACTGTTTATATACACTTTACAGTTAAACACTATATAGTGTGGCCTACGGACCCTTGCTGTGTGCTGACTAGCACACACTTGACCTGTTTATTGCGTTTAACTCGCCAAGAAGAGGATAATAATGCTATGTCATCGGCAAAATCATCTTGACACCCTGCTGAGTAAAGGTAAATTGCTTGTATACAATATATATAATATTGGCCCTAGAATCGAACCCTGGGGAACCCCGGCTCTTATTGGGAATGCGGACGACGCGACGTGGTATTACTATAGTTGATCTTAAAGCGTACATTAAATGATAGGAAGAAATAATTTTGACGATATAATATGGAAAGTTAAGTTTGATAAGGTTAAATAAAAGGCCATTTTGCCAAATTATGTCAAAAGCTCTTTCTAAATCGATTAGAATTAAATCAGTGTGTATTTTAATAATAGTATATTATGTTACTAGGCTGTGAAGTGAGTTTTTTCTTTACCGCGGCAATTACATTTACTGTCGAGCGAAGCGAGACAGTAAATATTGCCAAGGTAAAGAAAAAACACTTCACAGTCGCGTAGCATATGCTATTTTTTCCGAGGTAGCAGACAATGAAAAAACATTAAATATTAATCACTAACCAATATATAATAATAACAAATATTAGTACATACTTAAGACTTAAAAAAAGAAACCTTAAAAAGAGGTTACACTATAAGAAAAGATAAATAAAACGCATTGACATCTAGCGGATTTTTATCGTACTAGAAGCATTTCTACGAAGACTGCAGCACTACTAACGGATGTTTTGACAACTACCCGCCGGAAAATAAAAATCTTTTAGTTCCTAGGACGTAAAAGATTTTTTCTTTACAGCTAGGAGTAATGAAAAGATTTTTTAAGTCCACGTAATGAAAAAATGGATTTTAGCTTTGTTTTTTAGGCTCTAAAGTTACTATTTCACAGCCTACCATGGAAAAAAGTTATTTTATATTTGATCAACCACTCTACACAATTGTCCCTGGGGCGAATGTTTACTGCGAAAACCGAACTGTTCCTTCGCTAGTATATCCTTGTCTGTTACAAAGCTTGTTAATCCTTATTTCAACAATCTTTTCGAAGATTTTACTCAAGGAATCTAAAAGACTAATCGGACGATAATTACTAGGGTTTTCTCGATCCTTACCGGGTTTTAGAACCACGATTTTCCACGAATTTGGAAAATGTCCTAACAGATGCATTTTATTAAAGATATAGGTCTACTATTGCTTTTTTAGGGTAGATGCTTTAGCATAGAGTTACTGATACCATCTGGCCAAGGGGACATACGTACTTTTCTAGCTTTTATAATCTTCCAAATCTCATCGGGATAGCTTAATATACAGTCTGCTGTTTATTGCAGATTTTTTAGTCTGTGGAATTTATTTTTATTGTGTTAAATTATTTAACCCTTTATGGATCAGGCAAAAATTAAAAAAAATGTTACAGTGGATTGGTGGTGTCCGCGGTTTACCACCTGAACATCTCTTCACGTGTGTTTTGGATGACATGTGTCCAGTTTTTATTTTATTGTGGCTCATAGAAGCAATTTCTTAGAGCGAATTTTTGTCAAAATACTTATTATATTACCATTTTTGATTTAATATTGAGTTTTTATAAGAAATAATTAGCGCTCTCGAGTTATTTGCAGATTTTTAGCTTGAGTTGTGAAAATTTAATAAATTACGTTGTCTTAGAGGTTTGGTGGTTCATTCCGTTAACCACCTACTTTAAGATGGTTAAGGATGAAAACCACCAAACCATACAAGCAATATAATTTTTGTCAAGGTCATCAGAAGTACAAATCCCAAATTGTTTGGAGGCATCTCCTAGAAACCACCTAAAAGCATTGATTTTTTATTATGGGAGGGGGGGCTAGAATTTTTTCAAAAATAATTTTCTGGGGCCATTCTTGATCCCACAGATGAGATTTGCAACTCTAATTTTAGAAATTAGAAAAAAACAGTAGTGCGCCATTCGGAGCAAAAGGGGGTGGTTTTCCAGGCAAACCACCAATCCATAAAGGGTTTTAATAAAAAAAAGCTATTAAATTAAATACTTTCAAAACTGTTTTATGACAATTGTACACATTTATGTTTTTATTGTTATAGTCTAAAGAAGCTCTGAGTAATAAAGAAATATAGCACATCATTTTTAAAAAGTTAGAAAAAAATAAAATAATTCATTTTTTAAACCTTAAAAACGACGAAATGAAATAAATGAATATAGTTTTTTCTATAAAAAGGAATTAATATTATTTGGGCAAATGATTTTGATTTGTCAAATATAAAATTCAATGATTTTTATGTTTATCGATACATTTTTATGGTAAAAAAAATATTATAACCAGATATTCAATATAGAAAATATTTTGATTTGACAGAATACATACACGAGTAAATATGAAATATATATATATATATACATACTATATATAAAAACCTTATTAACATAATATCTAAAAACTTTTACTAATAATATTTAATAACTAAAAATGTATTAATAATATTTAATAAATATTTTTCTTACTTCAATAAATTTAATATATTTTCTTTCGTTATAGCATATAACAAGTAGAGAAAGAAAACAAATATATATATATATATATATATATATATATATATATATATATATATATATATATATATATATATATATATATATATATATATATATATATATATATATATATATGTGTGTTTATATTATATCTTTTCCAAGATAAACCCTAAATAAGATATTTTAAGATATTTTTTCTGCTTCTCCCTAAGTCTGCTTTCCTGGAAGGAAATGTAATAGTAAAATATTTTCCTTCACCACAAATATCTCTACTTTTGGAATTACAATTTATATACATATATATATTATATTATAACCCTTAGATGAGAAAATATATAAGAATGAAACCACTAAACTCAAAATATATGTCAATGCAAACTTGCCTATTTCCCATAACTTTCCCACACACATATATATATATATTCTAATATATATATATATATATATATATATATATATATATATATATATATATATATATATATATATATATATATATATATATATATATATATATATATATATATATATATATTCCACAACATTTTTTTTTATACTATGACCTTGTTTTTATTCTGACAAATATAAGTAATAAACAAAGTGCATATATAAATGCAATGTATTCATATATTTAAGGGTAGTGTTCTATTCTCTTGTGTAGTATAACAGTTCTTATAAAATGAGAAATTAGGTACTAGAATAAAACAAATGAAAAGATAATGACATATTGGGAAGGAAGGTTATTGCTACGGAACTGACCTCTGTCAGTCAGTTGGGATCAAGAGGAAGGAGATGATTGAATCTCTTGTTTAACTGATTGACTCAATCAGTTCAACTATTTAATTCTATTAGCCCACGTTACAAAAATGTATTAGATTCCTGGTTAGGGGCTATGTAACTCAGGTTATAACTAACGTAGAGATTTTTTTTTTTTTTTAAATTATACGAATTTAAGTTTTTTTTTTTTTTTACAAATCTCTGAATACTAGGAATACTGCTAATTTTACAACGTTTTTATTAGCTTGCTTTCCTATTTTTAGTTTGTTTGTTTGTCCGGTACAAAACCTGGCAATCGATTTTTATCTAACTTCCCGAATAGCTAGACATTTGAAACTTTTAGCATAGCTCAGAACACGATGACAATGCATTATTTTAATACTTTTAGCCATCTTTCAGCAGAATTTAATTGGGTTTCAGCAAATTTTGCTCTATGGAAAGTTAGTTCGGAAAAAATCCGCAAGTTATTTTATTTGTTTTGCCATGTCTCATATTTACGCAATCTTCATCCCACGCAATCTTCCACAACCACTCATGACTATCAAAACGGAAAAACTAAGAAGCTACTACACAATAAATATTAACCCAAGACCTAAACTCACCGTAAAACATCTAAACAACGACAGAAAAATTCTCACGCGTCAACAAATAGCTTTTTTTTATAATGACAGTATTCGTAATAAACATAATAAAAATCTCCTCCCCCCCCCCCCCGGTATTCCTAAAATTATAAACATGGAAAAAAAAGTTTTTTTTTATCAAAGGAGGCTGTGGTTTTTCTCCGTATTACATAATATGTGTTGACACGTGAGAATTTTTCAGTCGTTGTTTAGATGTTTTACGGTGAGTTTAGGTCTTGGATTAGTATTTATTGTGTAGTTGCTTCTTAGTTTTTTCCGTTTTTATAGTCATGAGTGGTTGTTTCATGGGTTTTTTTTGTACTTCGTTAGATTTTTTGGCCCCTGAAGAAGGTTTTAAGTAAAAACCGAAACGCCGGGATTGTAACTGACGATTTTTGTGACTGAAACCTGAGTTTTGTTTGTTTTTGTTTATATTTACGGTCGAGATTTTATTCATTTATATATATATATATATATATATATATATATATATATATATATATATATATATATATATATATATATATATATATATATATAAAGAAATAAAATACGACCGCTAATATTTCACAACTAACTTTTAAAACATAACACCAGGGTTCGGTCGCATAATAGGTTACGATATATATATGTATATATATATATATATATATATATATATATATATATATATATATATATATATATATATATATATATATATATATATACATATGAAAACTTAATAAAACACATAATGTTTTTATTTTATTAGTTGGGGAAAAAATAAAAGAGTTAACATTTTTCTCTATTTTCTTATTATTTTACTTGTGGAGTACTTTTCTTATTCCTTGCAATTCTTTATCCTTAAGACCTTAGTTCCAAGAAAAAGGAAAAGAATTTTTCCAAGCTACTCAATAAGTTCAAAGTTAATGAAAATTCCTCCTTTTGAAGGATTTTCCCAAAAAGGGTGAAGGAGGGGGTAAAGAAAAGTCCCGAAAGAGGATGAAAAGCCTGCTTGTATATACGAGGAGGACTTTGAGTGAAAAATTTCCTTTCAACACCAATACAAACAAAAAAAAAAAAATAAAATAAAAAAAAAAATAGAAAGAAAATAGAAAAAAGCACGGCGACAAATCGCTTCCCTTCTTAAACCCTTACCCAACTTTCATTATAAACTAGACAGTGGGGGGGGGGGGGGGACAAAATGAA
Source organism: Gerris lacustris (assembly GCA_951217055.1). NCBI lineage: Eukaryota > Metazoa > Arthropoda > Insecta > Hemiptera > Gerridae > Gerris > Gerris lacustris. The sequence continues at coordinate 7,227,608 of OX578284.1, read as the reverse complement.
AGAAAAACTTTTATTTTCTTTTTGAAGGGACCCAATTTTTATAATCTTAAGTTTCTACTTTTATGTATTTATTTATTACTTTTTTTTTACTCACTGTCTGACCGTTTTCTTTAACTGTTATTTATGTTATATATATATATATATATATATATATATATATATATATATATATATATATATATATATATATATATATATATATATATATATATATTTATATCTGATGTATAGATATATATATATATATATATATATATATATATATATAAAGCAAGACTGCATCAAAAAGGTAAAATTCTATGTTACGGAGAATATAAATTAAGCAACATTAATTACATTATAATGTACCTATATATTATATGTATGTATATTAATAATAAATCGGAAAACGTGTTATATATTAACTTTGTTTTATTAGCAATTTACAAATTTAATTAAAATTAAACATTTACTACGTAAGTAAACATTAAAAATACTATTTCTTTTTTTTTTAAATTCCACGTTTCTTTAAATAGTGAAATAACTGGGTTAAAAAGGTCTTAAGAAAACTCAGAGTCGCTCTGATGTATTAAATAAATATTATATAATTAAACATTTTCCGGTCCGAAGTAAGTAAATGTTTGAGGTTTCCGGAATTAGTTCTTTGAAGAAAGTTTAAATAAACCAAATTTAAAAGGGTTTTAGCCCAAATTATACGAAACATTTTGATACGACTCTCAAGTAAAACTTTCATTTTAAAGCCGGCTTTTGAAGTCGGCCTTCTTTCTGATGAATTTTTAAATTTCAGGTAAATATGGTTTATCAATCAGTAACGTAAGGTTTACATTTATAGAAGGACATAAAATATGATATTTTGGAATTAAAATTTATCAGAATATATTTAACATATATTACTCTCTTAAAATAATATGTATATCAATTAAGATATTGATGCAAAAATTTAGAGATTTTTATCAATGGACCACAATGGTGAGTTTGAAAAAAAAGTTAAGATCGAAAACAAAATAATAATACTTTTTCCGTGGTAGGCATAAGTTCTATTTTCTTAGAAAAAGACATTACTTACCAGCTGGACATTAAAGACTTTTCCTAAAATAAAGGTAAGGAAGGTACTAAACAACCAATTAAAGTTAAAAGAAAGAACCTGAAATACCACTAGAGTTCTAAGAGATATTTGAAATGAAATAAAATGTAACACTCCTTATTTAATGATTTAATTTTTGATGGTATTTATGCTAAATACAAGTTCTTTTGTACCTAATAAATTAATTTCTTCTAGCCTGGATGACTAAGGGAAAAGATGTTGATAGTAAAACGGAGGGGGGGGGGGGCGCACTTTTTTAATTTTCGCCTAGGGTGGCAAAACACCTAGAAACGTCCCTGTTTATTTAGAAATATGACATCGAGGAGCTGGGGGAAGGCTCAAAGTTTATTACATATAGTTTAGTCAAAGATTAAAGGAATAATTGAAAATATATAAATATTTATTATAATAGTCATTTATTTTTTTATTTTGCTTTTTATTTGTCAATTTTCTTCAGGCCAAAATAATAATTTATTTGGTAAATTAATTTTTTCTATTTCATATAAATTTGCTATTAATTTCATATAAATTCTAAGAAAACAAAAACAACATTATCCAACCACCTTGAACCACCTCTAACCATCTCTGACCACCTTGAACCACCTCTAACTATCTCCAACCACCTTGAACCACCTCTAACCATCTCCAACCACCTTGAACCACCTCTAACCATCTCCAACCACCTTGAACCACCTCTAACCATCTCCAACCACCTTGAACCACCTCTAACCATCTCCAACCACCTCTAAATATCTCCAACCACCTTGAACCACCTCTAACCATCTCTAACCACCTCTAACCACCTCTTAGGTTACTATCTCCAACCACCTCAAACAACCTCTAACTACCTCCAACCACCTCCAACCACCTTGAACCACCTTGACGAGTAATGTTTCTCTACATATATTATCACAAGAATATCGATGTAATTTCTTTTTGATTGACCCAATAAAAATTTCTGTTATAATAAAAACCGAAATTACCCAGGTTCATAGTAACTCATTAACTCGATGTAAATTAATACAAATTTTATATGAAATAAAGAAGAAGAATATGATATAAATATTTATTAAGCGTCGTGGAAGTTCATTAAACACAATTCAAGCAATTCTGGGTTAAATGAAACAAACTTCTAAAAGAGAGTCAATGTTACTAATTGTACGGAAGGACGACGATTATGTAATAAAACAAACTGAATTAACTGCTTCATTTAAATCAATTGACACCAGATTAATATTAATTCAGAAATTAGGGAAGCATTGAGTCGTCATTGAATGAATGAATAAATATTTAAAACAGTTGAATTATCAGAATTAAAACAGCTGATTTTATATCAAATCAAACCTGTCATAATCTTGTTTAAAGTTTAAAACAATGAATAATTAATACATTTGAATTATCAGCTGTTTTTATATCAAATCAGCTGATGATAACAAAATATTGTTACAGGTTAAAACAGCTGATTATACATCAAGTAATACGAAATGTTTGTCTTTAGGATTTATTCTTAATAGTGAATACTAGCAAATTCTGAGTGAAATAATAAAAATGGAAACTTTTCGGTCAATTAAGCCTACCATTGGTTGAAAAAAAAAAAAAAAAAAAAAAAAAAAAATAACAGCTGTTAGTAATATCAAATTTACCGAATATTATAAAGTTTATGTTAAAACAGCTGATCAAATCATACGTACAGATGAGAATATCAAACATTTCATTGTTCATATGTACGTTTCAAAAGGCTTATAGAGTGCGCCCCTAAATAATTTTGAGTACGTTAATTATTATTTATATTTAATATTGTTAACGACAATTTTATTGGTCATTTACTGTAGAATTAAAACACCTGATTAATTAGATAATAAAATACTATGCCTATAGTTGAAGCGAGCGTAAGCGAGCTTCTTACATTCAACGAAATATGCATCTTGTCTGTCTGTCTGTCTGTCTGTCCGTCTGTCTGTGTGTAACGTTTACGTGTCCGACGATAACTTCAGTAAAAGTTGACCGATTTAGTTGAAATTCGGTATACATGATCCTCTTACTAATACTCAGGCTAAGTTCGTTGGACAGCGTGATCCGTCCAAGAGTTCGCGCGCAACGCTCGCGTAAACGAGAGGTTCAAAAATTAAATTGGAATTTCAGGACGGGAAAAGATTCTATCATCATCTATTCGATGAGACGAACATTTTTTTCAAATAACATTTTTTAGTAAAACCAACAGCGACACCGCTATGAATTAATAAAGATCGCTAAAACTATTAAAGCGGGCCTAAACGTTTAAAATAGAGAAAACAACCTTTTTACCGATATCTTACATTCTAACGTAACGATTTTATTAAAACTTCATATACACCATCTGATGCACAATTGAAACAGGCATGCAAAATTTGGCATGCAAAATTACAAAGACAACTAACATTATTTTGTAATGTTAAGTCTACTATTATATCATACCTATATTTGTTTATAACAATGACTATGATATTTTCACAATTTGTTTTTTCTTAAAATCATCTCTATTTATTTTGATAAGGAAAAAGATCGACTTGAATTTAAAAAATATAATTCTAAAAACTAAATATTAAAATTAATTTTTTATTCTCTTGTTTCTTATAAGAACAAAAATTTTCTAACGTCCTTTTTGTTTATGAATTATACTTCCACTTTCGCTATCCTCATATTTAATTATTGATACAGAAAAATATTTTCAATAATTTTAATATTACCCATAATAATTAATCTTTTTCTGTTTATTTTTAATAAACAGGTCAAGTGTGTGCTAGTCAGCACACAGTGAGGGTCTGTAGGCAACACAGTATTGTTTAAGTAGTACATATTGATAGTGCTGTTATTACGTATTAGCTTAGTATTAGTAGTAGTTCAACTGTCTATCATGCAGAGCGCATGTTAATTTTAAAATACTAAAAAAAGCCCACTTTGTACTTTGCACTTTGCACTACCTATGGGTCTGATATTTTCAAAAAAAAAAAAAAAAATAATAATAATAATAAATAAATAAACAAACTTCTGATTAAGTATTTTTTTCCAGTAAACGAAATACATCAAAATTAGCTTAATTGTAGAAAAACGTATTTTGTCAATAAAAAATAAAATACTTTTTTTCGAAATTTTCAAAAAGTGGTATCTTCACATAATTTTTTTGGTTTTTACATAAGCGAGATAGAAGGGGGGAACACTTTTCACACCACCTTCAAACTCCTGTCAAAGCTTATAACCAAAAAGTAATTGATAAAAGTAGATGGAAGATAATTTTTATTCTTATCTCCACACCGGCACTGCCGTGGCTTGATTACAAACGACTGAATTCAAAGGCGCCGGCGCGCCTTCTACGAATAGTTAATATGCCTTCATACTAGGTAGGGCCGAGAGGGCTGAGAGTTGAAGGCAACCTCCTGTACTTTCCCAACTCCCTGTCACACATATAAATCTTTTCGACTTTCTTCGGCCCTATGACTTGCGGTGGAGGGAGGCCCAACAGCTGGAGACTGGATTACACAACTCCTATAGCTTTTTAACTGCCTGTTATACTTTTCTGAGTTTTTAAGCTAAAAGTAACGTAACATTATTGACTTATGTTCCATAGCCTAAACATGAAAATGTCAAAACATATATTTTTGTAATCAGCTCGACGTTCCCTTCCATATGATACCCCACACGGTCTCCAAAAAAAAAAAAAAAAAAAATTTATCCCTTAAGTTGTTTTACCTTAATTTTTTTTTTTTTTTTTAAATCAAATTATAATTATTATTAACTACGGGAAACAGACAGTGAAAAATACACTCCTGTGCCGGGATTTGAACCACGGGCCTCATTCTCAAAAATCATTCTCCTGCGTAGCTTAGATGGAAGAGCGCTATACTGGAAATATAGAGGCCCGTGGTTCAAATCCCGGCACAGGAGTGTATTTTTCACTGTCTGTTTCCCGTAGTTAATAATAATTATAATTTGATTTAAATTAAAATTTAACTTTCCGTAGTATGAAAACTACCAAAAACTTAAAAATTGAATTTCGAATTGATTGTACAAGGTACAGGTACTAATTGAGTACTTTATAATTATAAGCGTTAATTCTTGGTTTAGTTCTAATGTCATAAATATTGACTGTCTAAATGTATATGAATATTGAAAGCTTGGATTCGGGACTAGTTATCGATTACGGTAGTGAAAAATCATTCTCCTGCGTAGCTTAGATGGAAGAGCGCTATACTGGAAATATAGAGGCCCGTGGTTCAAATCCCGGCACAGGAGTGTATTTTTCACTGTCTGTTTCCCGTAGTTAATAATAATTATAATTTGATTTAAATTAAAATTTAACGTTCCGTAGTATGAAAACTACCAAAAACTTAAAAATTGAATTTCTTAATTTTTTTTAAAAAAATATATTTTTTCAATCGCTACATTTTTAAAATGTGTGGGTAGTTTTAGTTAGTTAAAATGTGTAGTAGGTTTTAGTATGTGTGGGTATACACATACATGCCAAATTTCAAAAAAATCGGACAAAAGGTGAAGCCTGCTCTCACAGGCGACAGAAGGTCGGACAGACAGACACACGCAGGAAAATATAAGGGTCCTTGGTTTTACCTAATGACCCTAATAAAAAGTAATATTTATGCAACAATTATCCTAATTTCTTTTGAACTGGTTGAATGACCTTAATGACAGAATAAAACGGGAAAAGAACTAGAAATTAAAATAGCCGCCTACACCTCATCTGTCATAGAATGTAGAACGGATATAGCGAGTTATTCGTTTTAAAAAACATTGTTTAACATTATCAAAATGCCTGTTTTTATGTATAATGAAGCCATTCGACACACAGAGCAAATATAATCGTTTCACTCTTTAATGCTTTTTTCACAAAAACACGAGACATAAATAATTGTTGACATAGAGTTGTAATAAAGATAAATGTTCAAAATGAGTGCGTTTTAAACAGATGACGCAAATTTAGTACCGACGTTTAATGATTGTGTGATGACGTAATGTTTTGGATACTCTCCCAAATTTGAGCATAGTTAAATGATAAATAATTTCAAGATAAAAAGAACTTTTTATATACTACCTTTTTCAATTTGCTGTTGAATCATATGTAATGTTGATAATATAATTGTCATTGTTATAATATAATGTTAGTGAAAAAAAAATAGTTCCGAATTAATTTACTTCACATAAATGACAACCATCAAGAGAGCTGATCTTAAACCTATAAAAGGACAAATCTTTGTACAACGGATCTCACCAACACCGAATCTAAACCGTGCCATTGATATGCCCCCGTGTAGGGACAGTAAGAGAAGAAAAAGAAAAATGTGTACAAGTAAAGAAGTACAGATGCAGAAAAATTAAACCGATCCCTAGGACAAACGAGTAAACAAACCTGGTTGTTACACGTCAATTAATTTATTTCTTTGTTTACTTTTCTTTTTTAGCTGTCATTCAATGTTTATCTCTTAATAAAATATCACAAATTTGAAACCCGTCAAAATGAAGATTGTAAATATGGGACATGTCAAAACAAATAAAATAACTTGCGGATTTTTTCCTAACTAACTTTCCAAACAGCAAAATTTGCTGAAAACGAATTAAATTCTGCTGACAGATGGCTAAAAGTATTAAAATATTGTCGTGTTCTGAGCTAATCTAAAAGTTTCAAATTTCTAGCTACTCGGGAAGTTAGTTAAAAATCGATTGCAAGATTAATACTGGACAAACAAACAAACAAGCAAGAAAGCAAGCAAATAAAAACGTAGTAAAATAGATATCGCTAGAGTTGTTTTCTTTAATGAGCGATGCGGTAGATTATTTTACCGCTATTGTACTAACACGGTCTGGTTTGCAGTGGGTAATGGATTGCGCATGCGGTATTTTCTTTAATATTCGTAGCATAACCTTACACTGTAAAAAAATATCTTAACAAGTAACTAATAAGTGAAATAATGTTCAAAGTCAAATTGTAAGTTGTTACCGCAAGTTCGTAAGTTATCAAATGAGGATATCCCTACCGTCGATACTTGCTTGATCTGGAGATCACTTTGAAGTTGACAACGTCATTCTCTCATGTAGACTCGATGAGTTCTACGAGAGACTTCGACTCTGCTGATGATGGCGTTTAGCCGAAACCAGTCCAGTGATCTCCAGATCAAGCAAGTATCGACGGTAGGGATATCCTCATTTGGAAAATAATGTTCATACTTAGAAATTTCGGACAACTTTTACAAAGTAAGGCAAAAATCGGAAAGAAAAATCAGTAAAAGTTCAGTTCATAGTCAATTTACCACCATAGCTTAAATTCAAAGAGCTTAGAAGTGGAAAAAAGAAGAAAATTGGATGAAAAAGCACTCGAAGATTGTGTAGAAGGTACAAATTGGATAGAATAGAGGCTCTAAGGTTGTGGTCTCCAGGTGGCGCTAAAAACAAGTTGTGAGAGAAAAGGTAACTAATTTGAAAGATTCTCCAATGTAAATAAAAAAGAGCTTAGGAAGGGAAGTCAACTAATTTGAAAGTTTCTTTTGTGTAAACAAACAAAGAGTATAGAAGAGGGAGAGGCAGCAAGTGAACAGAAACAGAAAAGTAGCTTTAACATTAGAGACTACTAGTGGTGCTTAAAGTGTGTAGTGAGAGAAAAGTCAACTAATTTGAAAGTTTCTTCGATGTAAACAAACAAAGAGTTTAAAAGGGATAGAGGGAGCGAGTTAACAGATAAGAGGCTCTACCATTGGATACTACTAGTGGTGCTTAATGCGTGCAGTGAGAGAAAAGTTAACTAATTTGACATTTTCTCCGATGTAAACAAACTGAAAGTTTAAAAGGGGTAGAGGGAGCAAGTGAACAGATAAGAAGCTCAACCCTTGGAGAATACAAGTAGCGCTTAAAGCGTGTAGTGAGATAAAAGTCAACTAATTTTACATATTCTCCGATGTAAACAAACAAAACATAGACTTCGTCGTATTTATTCAAAACTCAAGTATATAAATGTAAAAAAAAAAAAAAAAAAAAATTGAAATAGTCCAAGAAAGTACATTCAGGACACAACAAGGGTCCATAGGCAAATTAAAAAATAGAATGAGTTCATTAACAAAAATAATCGGCCCAGTCAAATCAAAATGGCAGCCATTTAAATCAATTTATAATTATTATTAACAACCGTAGATAGACAGAGAAAAATAGAATCAAGCGCCGGGACTCGAACCACGGACCTCTATATTTCAAGTATAGCGCTCTTATCAACTGAGCTACACTGAAGAATAATTTCCTCTACCAATAATGATACCTAGACCCGCATTAAGCTTTCAATTTTTCCAATATAGAGGCCTGTGGTTCGAGTCACGGTGCTGGAGTCTATTTTTCTCGGTCTATCTCCTGTTGTTAATAATAATTATAATTTGATTTAAATAAAAATTTTAACTTTCCGTAATATGAATACTACTAAAAACTTAAAAATGAATGGCGGCCAAATAGAAAGTTATTAATGTATGTAGGCAGCAAAATGGAATTTTACTGACGAGTTATTAAGTTAGCCTCCGAGCCGGAGGCAAGGACAGGCTATGGAAATTAACTGCCGTGGCAGGTAATTTACCTATTTGACAATAATGATGCAATGAATACAATAAGCAGAAATGTTTCCTTTGCTGCCTTGATGTATACAATATTTTATCTACTCACGCTATAAATAGACTGCCAATTGGTGTGGCACAAAATGTTTCGTTCTTCAGAACGATCACATAGCTTCCGTTACCTTCGGTAAGCTCGGAAGTAAAAATGTTATATAAATTATATTTTTATCATTGTTTTATTTATTTAGTGTCTATATTGTTGTATAGATTTTTTCTTCTATATGGCTTTTACGAATGTAATTTATTTTATTTTTCTAGAAACTTTTAATTGTTATTTATTGGTTTTTATTAAGTGAATAACCTTTTAATAGTTAATTTTTTTATCAAATTAGAATAAGGAATATTGAGTTTAAGAGAGAGGTAAGGATATATTTTGAAAAAAAAAAAAAAAACGATTCGTAAGTTCAGACCTTTTTAACATTTCTTTCCCCCCTATTAAATTGTAAATTGTGTTTTGTTAAAAAAAATATAATTTTTTTTTTTTTGTTTTTTTTATTTAAAAAAAAAAAGAACGACGAAAGTCGTTGGTTGTCAAAAAAAAGTTGTTTTTTTATAGAACATTTCTGAACAATAGACGGCAACTTCACTCTGGAAAGTAGAACGCCAACAATTTTATTGAGCAATTGTTTTCCTGAAAAGAAAAAAAAAGAAGAAAAATCCCAAGAGTGGAATCTTCTGCTAGAGAAGTCTACTAGAGACCTGAAAACTAAAGTTAACAATAAAATGGAAGACAGCGAAAAAAAAAAAGAAGTCAATTTCTCGAAGAATAGACTCATGGAAAACTCTGGCGCGACCCCTAACACAGAAGAATAGAGGAATTGACGAAGAAAATTAAGTTTCTTTCTCATTCATTCCTAACATTTCCCGACAACAGAATAAGGGAGTGCTTTGGAAAACAACTTTTTTCTACCTCTTGGAAAATAGTTATTTATGTAACTAGGCAGCAAAATGGAATTTTACTGACGAGTGATTAGATTAGCCTCCGAGCCGAAGGCGAGGACAGGCTATCATAATTAACTGCCGAGGCGAAGCCGAGGCAGGTAATTTACCTATTTGACTGCCGAGGCGAAGCCGAGGCAGGCAATGAATAAACGAGGCAGAAATGTTTCCTTTGCTGCCTTGTTGCATACAATATTTTATCTACTTGCGAATAAAAATGAAGCTGCTAAAATGTTATCTTTATTAATATAACATAGTTAATAACTAAGTGTCATATTAATAAAGATAATAACAAATGTATTAACTAAAATTAATGTTCAAATAAGAAACTTGGGATTAATAACAATAAGTGAAAAGCAAACTCAATCTATAAAACAACAAAATACAAAACACACGTTTATAACACACAAAACTTCTGAATGAATAATGCACGCAATATAAAATATTTATTTATATTTTTACTAAAAAATTAATAAAAGTGTTAAAGATATCTTATATTGCTTAAAAGAAAAGAAGTAGCTAGGATACATCAAGAAAAGTAGCTAGTTTAATCTAGAAAGATTTCAATAATAAAAATAATATGGATGTTCAATGTTTACATGACGCTACACTATAGCCAGTGACTCTACTATTTGTTTTAATTAAAGATCTACTAATCATTGAACTTATTTAACAGAATTAACAAATATAGACAAATTATTTTATTATTAAAACGTTTATTTATTATTAAATATTACTTATTTAACTATAATATATAATGTTATAAGATAGAGATAATAGTATAAACTGTTCTTGCCAAAATAAGAGGTTATGACACGCAGTGGTAAACACTGTTACTTTCTCTGCCTAGGCAGGGAAATATTTCCCTGCCTAGGCAGAGAAAGTATTTTCCTGACTGTTTTAACTACTTTCCTGCTTGTTTTTAATATTTTAATGACAAATCAGGGAAATAGTACTTTCCAGCCTAAAAACAGTTAAGTAATGTTTAATTTTGCTGCCGCGGGTAGATAAAAAATCATGATAAGAGAACCTTAAGGTTTTTATTCGCGCCATTTTTTTCCCGCGTAAAACTTGATTAGAATGAAAAGTAGTATGTTTTTTTTTCCTTTTTTACAAAGTGCTACTTTTTAGTTCATTATTTATTTCTTTTTAATTCTCTGCTTTCTCATTTATTAAGTCATAATGTCAAGAAAAGTTCTAAAACTTCGTAATTTTCTTACACTTCGTAAAAATTAGTAAAAAAAAAAATCGGTCCGAGACAACTCAGACAAACTTTCTCATATACGAGTTCATAATTATTTAGCCCAGTATTTTTAATTTATTAATTTTTGTATGTACATTTAATTATTATTGGACATTTCATCAAAATTATCATAAAAATAACTTCTCCTAGGCGGGGAATCGAACCCGGGCTCTCTCCGTCCGCGTTTTAATCTTTTTTCTCAGGAAACACATTTTTCCTAAGAAAACGGCTTTTATCGTTAGATTCGTATTTAAATGGACTACATTTTAGAATTTTTTAATCAAAATCGTCGGAACCGTTTTCGAGAAATATTTTGATTTTCACGTTTTTTCAGTGTTTTTGGGGGGTAGATCCCAGATATGGAGTTAAAATTCATTTCTCGATTTCATCTCAGGGTAGTATTTTTCTGAACATGTTTGCCAAATTTCATCAAAATCGGCCCAGTAGTTTAGGATCCAGGCGTCTGCACAGAGGACAGACAAAAGTGACCTCAAAAGGTGTAAATCCTTAAAAATCAAATTTTTGCGTTTTTTTACAACACTTTCTAAGAGAAAGTAAAAACTTCTTAAAAAACACTTAAGCCTTGGTTTTCTCTGATATTTTCTTTCTCATATTTCGTTCATCATAATCGATTTTTATGTTCTTCAATTTCAAAAATTAATTTAGAAACGAATCTGATTATATAGGTCGTTTTCCTAAGAAAAATCTAGTTTACAGAGAAAATTGCTTTTAACGTGAAATTAGACGGTGAGAGAACGTTTTCGATTCCCCACCGGAAAGGATTTATTTTATGGTAAATTTTGATTGAATTATAAATAATAATTAAACATCGAAACTTCGGTAAACTAAAACATTGTGTTTTTTACTTTTGACTGATCCTCGCTATCCATAAAATATTATATTTAATAATAATTAAATTTAACCACGAAAATTGAAACACTGTACCAATTAATTATGTATTGGAATACATGAAAAAATTTAGTGTAAGATGTATCGCATAGATATTTTCCTTCATATAAGTCACTATCCTATTTTATGTATGGGGATCTAATTTCACACAAATGTACCTTTAAAAAAAAAAAAAAATAAAAAATAAAAATAATGATTTTTTTTTTTTTACCTCTACCAAAAAAAGAAAATATCGTTTAAAATGAACGTTGATATAAATGTAGACGTTGATTAAGCGTAATCCAGATTACGTTTCTATCTTGTTTAAACGTCACTTTTAATCAACTTGAAACTTGTTTAGAACTGTATTAGACCAGAGTACGTCAGAGAGAACATGTCTACAATGTGCTATAGATGGAGAGAGAGAACATAAAACATTTGAAATATAAATAAAACTCTAGAACTACATCCCGTATCACTTGTTAATATGTCTGTCTGTCATGTCTAGTCGAGCTCCAGTCTCTGGATCAACTCCAAAATCTCCTAAAAAACATCCCACCTTTTGAAATTTATATATAATGTTTATTTGGATTTCATATTTTCGACCAAAAATTGTCTCTTTTCATTTTTTCTTAATCTATTAGATTTCTAGACATCATTTGTTTTTTTTTTACATTCTCTTATACTAAACAAGCCAGATCGGTGCGCTTCGCGCACCTTATCCGTCTAGAAGTTGGCGCTTTGTGTAAATAATAATTAAAACAATATAATTAATATATCTTTATTGTTACATAATTTCATATTTTAGTAAACGTAGGTTATATTATTTTTTTTGTGCATTTTCATTTATTCTATTTTTTACTACCTTCAATTTTCAATTTTAGTTACAATGAGTCTATGTAACAAATATAAGATCTTTAAATCCACTGGAAGCTAAGATAATATTATATGATTAAATCCAAGATGGCGGCCATATGTTAAAGTGGAAATACTTTTAATTGTCTTCTTTAGCTACCATAGGTTTATGTACCAAATTTCAGATCTCTAGGTCCCCTAGAAGCTGAGATAATAGAGTTTTATTAAATTCAAGATGGCGGTTATAATTCAATACAGTTGCCATACGTTGAAGTGAATGTGTCTGAATTTTTTTTAGCTACCATAAGTCTATGCACCAAATTTCAGATCTAATCTAGGTCCATCTAGGTCCATCTCTAATCTAATCTAGGTCCATTGGAAGCTGAGATAATAGAGTATTATTAAACCCAAGATGGTGGTTATAATTTAATATGCCGGCCATATGTTGAAGTAAAAGTGTCTTTAATTTTCTTCTTTAGGTACCATAAGTCTATGCACCAAATTTAAAATCTCTAGGTCCACTGGAAGCTTAGATAATAGAGAGTTATTAAATCCAAGATGGCGGTTGTAATTCAATATGGCGGCCATATGTTAAAGTAATAGTCCCTTTAATTTTATTTTTTAGCTACCATAAGTCTATGTACCAAATTTCAGATCTCTAGGTCCATTGGAAGCTGAGATAATAGAGTATTATTAAACCCAAGATGGTGGTTATAATTTAATATGATGGCCATATGTTGAAGTAAAAGTGTCTTTAATTTTCTTCTTTAGCTACCATAAGTCTATGTACCAAATTTCAGATCTCTAGGTCCTCTTGAAGCTGAGATAATAGAATGTGAATAAATCCAAGATGGCGGCTATAATTCAATATGGTGGCTATATATCGAAATCAAAATGGCCTATGTACCAAATTTCAAATCTCTATGTTGTCAATGGGAGGTAGGAGAAATTTTGATCAGTCTGTCACTGTCACTCTTAGTTTTAGATATATATAACTATATGCTAACTAACTGAATAACTAACCAACTAACTAACTAACTAACTAACTAACTAACTAACTAACTAACTAACTGACTGACTGACTGACTGACTGACTAACAAACTAACTAATTAGCTAACTTACTAACTAACTTTAACTTTTTGATTAAAAAATTCTAAAATGTGTTCCATTTAAATTCGAATCTAATGGTATATAGTACAGTCAATCTGTCGTGATAAAAGGCTGTCTGCGGGAAAAATTCGAGGATGATTTTTTTCTTGCGAGGATCGTTTGAGACACATGAGAAGAGCTTAACTCCAACTTTTCGGGAACATCCGGATAGCGGAAGTACGGGGTACGGGGTACATTGGTACATAAGTAGAAAATGTATATTATAACCTTTATAATGCATGTCGTTAGAAAGCTCTTTAAGAGTACAGTAATTTTTGTTATATACACTTTTATCATATTTTCATTTTTGAGGGGGTAAATTGAAAAATCAGGAAAAAAAGAAGCTTTTTAATTAAATAAGTACAGTTAATCTGCCGTGATAAAAGTCAAAATGCAAGGGTACTTTTTTTACATGAATCTCTTCATGTAAAAGGGGGACCGTCCGGAAGGTGGATGGGGGGAAACTTATCTTTTGTTCGTTTATCTCGTTTTTATTATTTTTCTGACTCCGCTTCCTCTTCTTTGCCGGTTGATCGTCGTTTTCTCCACCGCAGTGTTAGCAAGCAACTGAACATGGGAGACCCACCTTCCTGCACCCGCAAGCTGCACCACAATTATTTATTTTTCAGACGCAGGCAATCAGTTTCATAAGTCTTTCCGGTTCTGGATCAAGCTCCGTTGTCACAGGTTCCAGTCCTCAGGCAGTTTTGTTCCACCCCCACTCAGTAGGGTCAATGTGATTTTCCATATTACCCCCCTCTCAAATGAAGATATGACAAAAGTGTAATATATCAAAAATTACTGTATTCTTAAAGACCTTTCCAACGACATGTATCATGAAGGGTACTGTACTTTTTTACATTTGTACCCTGTACCCCGTACTTCCGCCGTCCGGATGTTCCCGAAAAGTTGGAGTTAAGCTTTTCTCATGTGTCCCAAACGATCCTCACAAAAAAAAAATTTCCGCACAAATTTAAAGATTGACTGTACTGTATAAGACGTATTCCCAAATCCAGTTTCCGAGATATTGATAAAAATATATAAGGAGAATTTTGTAAGTGTCAATGGCTGTTAAATAAGTAAGAATCGAGGAATGGTCCGTCACGATTTAGATTAAAACATTTTAAAATTCGAATTTAAATAAGCAATTAAATGAAAGAAATGGCGCTAATTTTTAAGTATTTGAGGTCAATTCCCTGTGGGGATGGATTTTTTTTATTTTTTATGACAAAATTGAAGAGGTTTATAAAAAGATACAATATGTATATCTATGTTTAAAAATAATCTTACAAATAAATATATTATATATATTTGTATTTGTTTGGTCAGAATAGTAGAACATTTAGTTTCATAATTTATTATTTATATAATGTGTTTTGTATTTATTATGCAACAGTACTTGCACAAGAAAACTGATGTATATTAAATTAACTTCACTTAATATTTAAAACGATTTTAGACACAGGTAAGTATTGTAACATCTAAGCATAACTGGATTATTTATTTAGTAAATGGCTTTCCAACTCTTATATTATATATATATATATATATATATATATATATATATATATATATATATATAATTTATATATTATACATATATTATGTCCACGGATGGAGTTGCCTATCCGTGTAAATTATCCGTGGCAAATATTTAATTTCATTTTAGAAGAAAATTCACTCTATATAAAATCTCCTGCCTGTTCTTAAATAAAGATTTGTAATATTACTTTTTGTCCAAAATGTACCCTGAAAATACAAACTTCTAAAATCATAAAAGAGGGAACTCGACTGAATTTCAACTATTTAAGAAAAAATTATTATTTATATATTTATTTAGATACAATTCCAAATTTATTTTTCCCATATTACAATGTCGGAAATCGAATTTTACAAATCCCTCTACCCCACCATTTATAAAAAGTAAAAATTAATCTGATTCTAATAAACGAGGGGCCAATGTAAAGGTCTCATTGAGTGCATTAAAAGTTTTAGTATAGCTAAATTTGATATAAACAGCATGAAACCTATTAATGGTGAAATAAATCATTCAAACATCATCATTTTAAAACAAAAAAAATACATACAACAAAATCATCATTTTCAAACAAATGGACGTTTGAAAATGATAACCTTGTATTAAGAAACAAAAGTTTGTAAATGTGTAAAAGGTTATCATAAGTTATTTTCCTTAAACAGTTTATTTACATATAAAAAATAGACTGCCAATTGGTGTGGCACATAGCTTTCTCGCATCCTGTCACGTACGTTATTAATTTTATGCTCTTAAGTGCCATTATTGTCTAATTTATTTAATTGTTTCCCCAATTTTTTTAATGTCAAAATTTGATTTTTGTTTTGATTTTTGACATTTTCATGATTAGGCTATGGAACATAAGTCAAAAACGTTACGTTACTTTTAGCTTAAAAACTCAAAAAAGTTTAACAGGGAGTTAGAAATGTATAGGAGGTGTGTAATCCAGTCTCCAGCTGTAGTGCCTTCCCCTACCGCGCTTCGTAGGGCCAAAGAAAGTCGAAAAGATTTATATGTGTGACAGGGAGTTAGAAAAGTATAGGATGTTGCCATCAACTCTCAGCCCTCTCGGCCTACCTAGTATGAAGGCATATTAACAATTCGTAGTAGGCGAGCCGGCGCCTTTGAATTCAGTCGTTTGTAATCAAGCCACGGCAGTGTCGGTGTGGAGATAAGAATAATAATCTACTTTTATCAATTACTTGAATAAATTACCGATTATATTTCATTTTATGTCGGTAGTTTACGAAGAGCGAAAACATGAAAATGTCTGTCCTGAGGACTCGTATGCAAGAAGTTTTTTTTTTTACATGAATTAATGTATCAATAAAGCAAAAGTAAAAGAGCACAGGAGGTTGCAATTAATCTGGTGCTATCTGCCGTCTACTTTCGACAAATCATCCAAATTTTATACAAATCAGATGAGTACAACAATGAGCTAATTATGACCTACCATACTGATTTCATTAAAGTTGTTTTTAAGATATGTTGGTTCACCAAAATTTAGCAGCAGATCTACATACAGACACGGAACCAAAAATGTTCCCTGATGTCTAAAACGGATTTCTATCTTGGAATGTTTGAAATCATGGTAACATAAAATAAAATATTTTTGTTCTACCGCACGATCACATAGCTTATGTGATCTCGGAGCTTGGTAATCTCGGTAATCTTTGGTAATCTCGGGAGCAAAAATTAATAAAATTTAAAAGGAAATAAGCAGTTTTAAGTAATTCCAAGCTAATATCTAAATTACTGCGACAAATATAAAAGATGCAGATAAAAATATAAACATAAAGCAGACATTATAATTGAGATGAGTTCATTTTTAAGATTATGCACTTTTTTAATTTTTTCAAACGGGAAGTTGGCAGACAGAGACAGAGTAATTTTCAAAACTAGTTAAATAATGTTTTGCTGAAACATTTTCACAGAGTTGTTAAATTATATAAAAACTATGATGAAGGATTATAAATAGCTTGTAAAGGAAGCAGACGCGACGTACTCTGTAAAGCTAATATTAAACTATACTAATATTAACAGCACTGGAAAATAAAAACTCGTAATTACAGACTGGCCTCAAACTGGACATCTGCCTTCCATACGTAAATATACGTAAATAGAAAAAACTGAGAAATACTTATTTATATATGAGTTTAAATACTTAGAACAGTGATTTACATATATTAGTTTTCGAGTTTTCGTAGGCAGGTACATTTCATTGTCATTGAACTTTTTGCTTCCGAGCTTACTGAAGGTAACGGAAGTCATGTGATCGTTATGAAGAACGAAAAAATTTTTGGTCTCCGATTTCAAAAATTCCAAGACAGAAATCCGTTTCAGACATCAGGGATCATTTTCGGTTCCGTGTCTGTCTGTCGTTCAATATTTGCGAACCAACATATCTTAAAAACTAAACGCCTAATATTAATGAAATTTGGGTGGTACGTCATAATTAGCCCATTGTTAGTCCCATAAAAGTTTCAAACTTCTGCGCCTATTTGTTGCTCTTCCACATGCGCACAAACATACATTTATTTACACCTATAGCTTCAAAAGTACTTATTCGATTTGAATGAAACTTTTATAGTTTATCGAAAGTTATCCGCATATAGCCCCAGATTAATACGAACCGTCTGCGCTCTTTAACTTTTGCTAAATTGATACTTAAATTCGTGTAAAAACTCAAAACAATTTTGACAGATTAAAAAAAACGGGGGAAACAATTAAACCAATTAGACAATACTGGCTTGTAAAAGCATTAAATCAGTAAAGTACGTTTATAGGATGCGAGGAAGCCACACCAATTGGCAGTATATATATATATATATATATATATATATATATATATATATATATATATATATATATATATATATATATATATATATATATATATATTTATAAAATCTTTGTGTCCAAAGGGGTAATAAAACTCTTTTATAATTTGTTAGGTAATATTTCGTTCCTCCATTTGGAACATTTTCTAACCTGAAAATTTTATTTATCAACAATTATCTTTTTAATACATTATTAAATACATATAAAAATAGTTTAATAATAAGTGTGGATAGTATGTAAATTAATTAATCAGTAAAAATAAAAAATATAAAATTTTTAAATATGTTAATGGTGACTATGAAATTCAAGTAAAAATAAAAATAAATAAAAATTAAAAATAAATATTAAAAGTATTTACCTTGTTGTCTAAGGAGTTAAAAATCATTAGAGAGTTAAATCGTCAATTTTACATAAAATTAAAAAATTAAAAACGATTTAACTCTCTAATGATTTTTAACTCCTTAGACAACAAGGTAAATACTTTTAATATTTATTTTTAATTTTTATTTATTTTTATTTTTACTTGAATTTCATAGTCACCATTAACATATTTAAAAATTTTATATTTTTTATTTTTACTGATTAATTAATTTACATACTATCCACACTACTTATTATTAAACTATTTTTATATGTATTTAATAATGTATTAAAAAGATAATTGTTGATAAATAAAATTTTCAGGTTAGAAAATGTTCCAAATGGAGGAACGAAATATTACCTAACAAATTATAAAAGAGTTTTATTACCCCTTTGGACACAAAGATTTTATAAATATTATAAGAAAGGGGACATCATATATTTATATTTTAATATATAAAATGTATATATATATATATATATATATATATATATATGTATATATATATATATATATATATATATATATATATATATATATATATATATATATATATATATATATATATATATATATATATATGTATATATATATATATAGGTCGTGGAGGGGATCGAGATATCAGGTTATTTTACACTTTTCCACTTTTCAAGTTCTTTATTTTCGTGAGCTTCCGTTTCTTTTTGACTGGTCCGTAGGCAAAACCAAGGACCCTTATATTTTCCTGCGTGTGTCTGTCCGTCCGTTCTCTCGCGTGCTCTCACGGCTACACCTTTCGTCTGATCACTTTGAAATTTGGCATACTTGTGTCTTGTACCTGCCCACATATTTTAAAAATATAGCGACTTAAAAAAAATATTTTTCAAAAAAATTAGGGTAAAAAAACTTAAGGGTTAAAATGTTTTTGTTTTTTTTTCGACACCGTGATTTGATTTTTTTCGACACCCCTTTCATATGATAGGGGTATCATATGAAAGGGTACGTCGAGCTGATTACAAAAATATACTAGGCATCGCGTGGCTCTATCATTGAAGCGAGCGTATTGCAATAAAATACTGAATATTAAAATTTGTTAATCATGATGAATGTCATAGTTGAAGATAAGTGGAAGAGGGCAGTGTGGAGTAGAGTGGGGGTACTCGGTACAAAGCTTTACTTCCTAAACAAACCTAAAGAATCTTAACCACCCTCAGTAGCTTTTAAACAATTATTATAAATGTATCACTTCATTACTCAAATACTACAGCTTGTATCAAGTTGAAATTTTACATACTTGTTTCAATTGTACTTTAGACGATGTACAGGAAGTTTTATTAAAATCGTTACGTTGGAACGTAAGATATCGGTAAAAACGTTGTTTTCTCAATTTTAAACGTTTAGGTCCGCTTTAATAGTTTTAGCGATCTTTATTAATTCATAACAGTGTCGTTGTTGGTTTCAATAAAAAATGCTATTTGAAAAAAATGTTTGTCTCATCGAATAGGTGATGATAGAATTTTTTCCCGTCCTGAAATTCCAATTTTAAATTTGAAGCTCACGTTTACGCGAGCATTGCGCGCGAACTCTTGGACGGATCACGCTGTCCAACGAACTTTGCCTGGGTATTAGTAAAAGGAAGATGTATACCAAATTTAAACCAAATCGGTCAACTTTTACTCAAGTTATCGTCGGACCCGTAAACGTTACACACAGACAGACAGACAGACAGACAAGATGCATATTTCGTTGAATGTAAGAAGCTCGCTTACGCTCGCTTCAATAATTCTTTGGTTATAATTTTGATAGGGCGAGCGTAGGCGAGTTTGAAACGTGTCCCCCCCCCCCCTTTATCTCACTTATGTGAAGTGAAAAAAATCTGAAAAAAATCCTGAGCATTCTTCGACCAAAAGTAAAGATACCACTCTTTGGAAATTTCGAAAAAAATATTATTTTATTTTTTATTGATAAAATACGTTTTTTTTTAATTATGGTCTGTTTTATGTACTTATATATGGTTGTAGTCCGGTTCAGTGGCAAAAAAATACTTCATCAGAGTGTGTTTTGAGAATATCAGACCCTTAGAATGGTTCAAAGTAAGCTTTTTAGCATTTTAAAGAAACACTGTTTATACACTTTACAGTTAAACACTATATAGTGTGGCCTACGGACCCTCGCGGTGTGCTGACTAGCACACACTTGACCTGTTTATTTTTAAACTGCAAAAACGTTGTTAAACAAAAGTTAATGCTATAATGAACCTGTAAAAACTTTTAATAACTTGTAAATAAAATGTAAAAATACGTGGACATATTAGTTAACAAGACAGAAGGTTTTACTCGTGACGTCACCGTTATGAAATATCGAGAACAAATATTTCGATCACCTGTCATTTTTGTTGTATGAACGCGAACCGTTTTGTAAACGAATTGGATCCGAAACGCTTTCAAAACGATGTGTGAACGTAGTAATTGTAAATGTGAATATGAATCAAAATCTCAAAAAATGTAGATAAGATGGTCTGACTCTAAGCCCTCAATACATGAGAATGTATTAATACATTATAATCAACAATCGTTGTACCTCGAAGTTAAATTGAGATAAAATCAAATTATTTTGATATAGATAATAAAAGTTTGACTAAATTGAAAAAAAATAAAGCCAATTTTGCGTGTAGATTTTATTTAAAGTTAGAGCAAGATTATAAATCTATTGAATTAAATGCGTAAGCTTCCTTCTTCAGCAGTCCAAATAAATTTCCGCCAAATATAGGAATCATATTTAAACCGTTTTGATTCTACGGTTGGCAACCCTTCTCTTCCCTTCCCCGACCCCCAAAACAATTTCCTTTACCCTTTCAAATATTGAGAGGAGAGAGGATTTCCATCCCTATAATTTAAATATCCTTACCCTTCATATATATATATATATATATATATATATATATATATATATATATATATATATATATATATATATATATATATATATATATATAGAACGTATAAAAGCAACCATTAAAAGGTTAACATTTTTACATTTAAATTAATGATTTGAGAATCACGACAAGGTGCATTAAGATTTACAATCTCTTGTTCTATTGTTTCAATTACTTTTCCTTTTTTCCTTCAATAAATTATTGTAAAAATTATCTTTGTCCGGTGTCTTTACAACCCCATTTTACTTTCACGAATACGTGGCATATATGGAGAGCAACTATATTGGAAACAGTCAAAGACCCACTGCCCCTCAAGACTAACGGAGTGTATGAAATACCGTGCTGCTGTGGAAAGACCTACATTGGACAGACGGGCAGACTTATATCAACCAATTAGGATATGAGGCGTTAGTGGAGGTCATCATTAAATGAAGAAAGAAAAAGTCACTCCACGTGAAATAAGTTTATTTTCAAAGCAGCTTTCAACCACTATAGGGTCATCATCAGTGCCTGAACAAACAGTAATAAAAAACTAATCAAAAGGTTAAAAAGGAAAACCGAGACAAAAAACACGAAAAACAGTCAACACACAATCAATAAAATAAAATTAACAAAAGGCAAAACTCTTAAAAGGTGGAAATAATACAAAAAGTAACAAGAAGACAAAATATTACGCTCTTATTAATTACGCTTATTATTAAGCTCTTCCGTTTTGTAATATTTTGTCTTCTTGTTACTTTTTGTTTTATTTCCACCTTTTAAGAGTTTTGCCTTTTGTTAATTTTATTTTATTGATTGTTGTTGACTGTTTTTCGTGTTTTTTGTCTCGGTTTTCTTTTTTAACCTTTTGATTAGTTTTTTTATTACTGTTTGTTCAGGCATTGATGATGACCCTATAGTGGTTGAAAGCTGCTTTGAAAATAAACTTATTTCACGTGGAGTGACTTTTTCTTTCTTAATTTTATATCAACCAGGTTGCAAGAGCATATCAGAGCCGTCAAAAATAACGATTGGAAACCTGCAGTTGCAGTCCCTTCCTCAAATTCAGGTCACCTTATTAAATTCGAAGATACCAAAGTTCTGGCCTCGGTTCCTGGCTATTATAACCGAATCATACTCGAGGCCATAGAAATAGAAAAGACCCCCGAAAACTATAACTGGGAAGATGGTTTCAAGCTATCTAAAGCTTGGAAACCTGTAATTTCCAGCTTAACCATGGGTAGAACCAACGATCAACACCTGGGAGTCAATCCCTCTACCCAGACCTACCCAACACCCAGGTCGGATGATGTAATACCTGATGCATCAAACAGCAGGTATTACTTGAGGCCCCGGACAAGGATATAACCCCTAGCTCTCGACAATTTCTTACAGTTCACGTTGCTTCTATTATCAGTAAAACATGCTCTACCCTGAAGATGCCTCTAGCATAAGAGGTGAAACGTCGGAAGTATCATCCACTAAGACCCGGTCACCACCGGAAGACCTAGAACTCCATTACAAATTGGTCATCATTTACTTAACTTATCGTCATCGGTCGATTTCGTGAGGGTCAGTTTTTTTACCTAGGTTTTGTTACACCTAGGTAGGTTGTTTTTTCCGGATTTAGTCCCGAGCTTCACGTTCTAATGTGCGATAAGGAACTTCGTCTAAAAAATGTTTAACTGCAGTGTTAACATTTATTTCGTTTTAACATTGGAAAACGTTTTTATTTTGATTTTTTAGTAGGTTAAGAAATGGTTTATGGTTGAAGATTAGGTGAAAATGTCTCTTATCTTTCTGTTTAGTTACACTGTTAATAGTCTTAAGTAGGAAACATCGACAAAACGTTTCCACCTTCAAATTTCCCGGCACACAAAAAAAAAGGAAAACGTGCCTTGAATTTTCATTCTGTTCTTTCTCTAATTTTTCCCCTTTACGTTTTATCATCTCATTTCCTTAGTTATTTCCTTTTCTTGTCTTTACTTACAGAGAAATGAACAAAGTTTTATTTCTGTTTCACAAACTAAAAAAAACAAAAAACTTTTATAAAAAAAAAAAAAATATGTAAATTTCATTAAATTATACAATCTAAAGAAAGAAGTGGAAAAAATATCGCAGATAAAAAGGAAGGGAAATTATTCATAAGTCAAAAATACATTTTTCCGGAAAAAAAAACTTGAATTATTGGATTAACCACTAAAGAAACCAATAAAAATTAAATTGAACAAGGAAGAAAACTAACAACAAATTGATATTAAGCTTTTATTTATTTTTTACAAATTAAAATATCATTTACAAATTCATTTTGTGGATTGAAAATTATACACAAAGAGTTTTAATTGAGTTTGAATTATAATTTGAGTTTTAATTATGTAAATTTGCTGCTTTAAAATAAGTTTTAATACGTTATTAAGTCAATTTTTCTTTCACTATTTTAATTAGTTAACACTTCTATAAACTAAAAACCAAATGCCTAATGATGGTTTTTCACTGCGTCATCTTAGTTTTCCTAAATTAGAATGTTATTCTAAAATAGTCTGCCAATTACTGTGGCAGCTTTCTGGCACCCTATTTTAAATTTTGTGAATGTTATTCTTTTACAAGCCATTATTGTCTAATTTATTTAATTTAAATCAAATTGTAATTATTATTAACTACGGGAAACAGACAGAGAAAAATACACTCCAGCGCCGGGATTTGAACCACTGGCCTCTATATTTCCTGTATAGCGCTCTACCAACTAAGCTACGCAGGAGAATGATTTTCTCTGACGTTAATGATACCTTGTCCCGAATTTAAGCTTTCAATTTTCTTAGAAGTCAACATTAATGACATAGAACTAGACCGAGAAATAACGCTTATAATTATAAAGTACCCAATTAGTACCTGTACCTAATACAATCAATTAGAAATTCATATTTTACGATTTTGGTAGTATTCATACTACGGAAAGATTTGTATTTTAGTTTTTTTTGTATTTTTCTCTGTCTGTTTCCTGTAGTTAATAATAATTATAATTTGATTTAAATTAAAATTTAATCTTTCCGTAGTATGAATTCTACCAAAATCGTAAAATATTAATTTCTAATTTATTTTAGTCTTTTTCCCGTTTTGCTTCCAAGCTTACCGAAGATAACGGAATCAATGTGATCGTTCTGAAGAACGAAAAAATTTGTAAGTCTCCGATTTGAAAAATTCCAAGACAGAAAATCTGTTTCAGACATCAGGGAACATTTTTGGTTCTATGTCTAAGATATTGTAGTTGGAAAGAGATAAAACGTATTTTTGTGAACCAACAATATCTTAAAAACTACACGTCCAATTTTAATGAAATTTAGGTGGTAGGCCATAATTAGCCCATTGTTGGTCCCATATAAGTTTCAACCTTCTGCGAATATTTGTTTCTCTTCCACATGCGCACAAACATACATTTATTTGCACCTAAAGCTTCAAAAGTACATATCTGATATGAATGAAACTTTTATAGTGTGTCGAAAGTAACCCGCAGATAGCCCCGGATTAATTTGAACCATCTGCGCTCTTTAACGTTGCTTTAAATTAATACTTTAATTCGTGTAAAAAATTAAAACAATTTTGACATATTCAAAAAACGGGAGAAACAATTAGACCAATTATAGTCCAGGAGATAGCGTGAAAAAAAGTGTCTGACTAACATCAAGCTATGATTTTGTATACACGTCAAACGCCTATTACCAAGCTATGTCCCGCAGACGAACTTAGCCGACCACATATTCTTAAAAGGCGCTAAAAGATTGACTTGTATACAAAATTCTAGATTGATGTTAGTCAGACAATTTTTTGCACGCTATCTCCTGGACTATTAGACAATAATGGCTTGTAAAAGCATGAAATCAATAAATTACGTGGATAGGATGCAAGGAAGCTATGTGCCACACCTCAGTTGTCAGTCTATTTACATAGACAGTCTGGAATCAATAAATTACGTGGATAGGATGCAAGGAAGCTATGTGCCACACCACAGTTGTCAGTCTATTTACATAGACAGTCTGGAATCAATAAAGTACGTGGATAGGATGCAAGGAAGCTATGTGCCACACCACAGTGGGCAGTCTATTTACATAGACAGTCTGGAATCAATAAAGTACGTGGATAGGATGCAAGGAAGCTATTTGCCACACCACAGTTGTCAGTCTATTTACATAGACAGTCTGGAATCAATAAAGTACGTGGATAGGATGCAAGGAAGCTATGTGCCACACCACAGTTGGCAGTCTATTTACATAGGCAGTCTGGAATCAATAAAGTACGTGGATAGGATGCAAGGAAGCTATGTGCCACACCACAGTTGTCAGTCTATTTACATAGGCAGTCTGGAATCAATAAAGTACGTGGATAGGATGCAAGGAAGCTATGTGCCACACCACAGTTGTCAGTCTATTTATAGTATAGTATTTTATATTATAGTATAATCATGGTATCAATTTAGCAAAAGTCAAAGAGCGCAGACGGTTTAAATAAATCTGGGGCTATCTGCGAGCTACTTTCGCTAATCATACAAATTTCATAAATATCAGTTGAGTACTTTTAAAGATATAGGTGTAAATAAATGTATGTTTGTGCGCATGTGGAAGAGAAACAACTGGGCACAGAAGGTTGAAACTTATATGGGACCAACAATGGGCTAATATGGCTTGAAAAAGCATATATATATATATATATATATATATATATATATATATATATATATATATATATATATATATATATATATAAGCAAGCAGGATGATCTACGGAACCCTTAAATCCAGGGGAACCAATTAAATAAATTAGAAAATACCTAATAGATTTTAAAAGCATAAAATCAATAAAGTACGTGATAGGATGCGAGGAAGCTATGTGCCACACTAATAGGCAGTTTTTTTAAATATATCATATTTTTTCATATTGAAATGGCTATATAGAGCGCTGAAAAGAGTTTTTGAAGCGGGTATTTGATTACCTGGAATGATGTTGGTTATAATTATTCAAGAATTCGGAGTTTCGCTCTACTATACTAATAATATGTTTGTTTGTTGATTAGCGAGGTATTATCATGTTAATCAAATTCTCTGAAGAAGCTGCAATACCGTAGAACGTGAAACTTCGGAAACCCTTTAATCATATTAGGTGGTTTACCGGAAATGCTTGAGTGGTAGTGAGACAAGTTTAAATCTAATAGTATAAATTCAAGTTGGTTGTACTTTGTGCTGTAAAGTTTGTCGGAAGAACTTAATTCGGAAACCCGAATTAATTTGAATTCTTAAAATTCCACCCATTTCCGAACATAAACTAAAAGTACGGTAAATTAAATTGATGCAAACGTTTAAGTTTTGGCCCTTATGTTAATATACGTTAGAGCCATATTTGTTAAATAGAGTTTTCTTTAGGAAAGTGTAGAACTTTATACTTGAAATTGATGCTTTGAGAGAAGGGACTTTATCATGGTTTGGTTTTCAAGCCGTTAGCGCACTCTAGGGAGCCGACACAACAACTAAAACTTAGTAGTGGAGGGGGGAGTTAAGTACGACCGGGTGGGGTTCCACAGGGGAGAGTAACTTAGACTTAACTCAGCTTCTCTTGTTATACTTCGGACTTACATAGGACTTAGCTTGGAAACTTAACACGAATAATAATATATAACTTCAAATCCTGTAGTAAAACATAACTCACTTCAGAGTTAACGAGAAAGAAAAACTTTCAATTTTCTCTAACCTTAAACACAAGTTTTCTATTTAAACTAAACCAATCGTCCTACTAATTAAGAAATAACCGAAAATTTATTTAAATGTGTAAAAGGTTATCATAAGTTATTTCCGTTTTTTTCCTTAAACAGTTTATTCATATATAAAAAAAAATAGACTGCCAATTGGTGAGGCACATAGCTTCCTCGCATCCTATCACGTACTTTATTGATTTTATACTTTTATCTACGGTTGATACGAAATATAAACATTGTATCTCTGTTTAGATGGGTAGAAAGTGATTATTTACGTAATTGTATTCATTGCGCATGCGCGTCTCATAGTTCTGAAGAATTCCTCTTCTTTACCACGCTAGGGCGGTAAAGAAGAGGAATTCTTCAGCTTTACGCACGATTAGCGAGTTTGTTTACATTTAACAAAACTAATTTGCTGTTCTTTTATTAAAGTTACTGTTTATATCGGAAAAACAATGAGTGAATCAAGTGACTTTGATGAAAATGTGGAGAATAATACTCCTCCAGAAATTATTAAGTCGGCAAAAAATACAACTCAAGAATTAATGTCATCTTTATCAAGAGAGAGATACGAACTTACATACAGGAAGTTTATTTTTTTCTGTATTTATTAATTAAATCTAACAATCGTAGATAAAGTACGGTACACAACTCGTGCGAAAACGGCATTTTGCATTGCTCGTGTGGTTTTACTACCCTCGCTGTCGCTCGAGTGCAAACTGCACACTCGCATGCTAAATGCTACTTTCCACACTCGACGCGTAATGTACTATTACAAGCCATTATTGACGAGTTTGTTTAACTGTTTCCCCCGTTTTTTTAATATATGTCAAAACTATTTTGATTTATTACATGAATTAAAGTATCAATTTAGCAAAAGTTTTATAAAAGCGCAGACGGTTCAAATTAATCTGGGGCTATCTGCGGGTTACTTTCGATAAACTATACAATTTTCATACAAATAAGATAAGTACTTTTGAAGCTATAGATATAAATTAATGTATGTTTGTGCGCAAGTGGAAGAGAAACAAATGAGCGTTTTATTCGAATCGTATCAGCAAGTGTACCTCACGGCAGCATTTTATGTCTAATCATTTACTCTACTAGCATTATTGGCCTGTGTATAATTATTTACCTCTGTATATTTAAATATGGGTGATGTGTATATAATCTAGATTCTATATTCATTGTAGAATAATGATAGATGGCTTGTACTGATGAGATTCCAAATTTTTTATTGGTATATATAGATAATGAACTATGTTTATACATTTTTTTTTTTAATATTTCATGTGAATGAACAATATTATTCACTATTCCATTCGCTAAATAATTAAACTTAGAATAAATGTAACTAATGATAATTATTACTCGAGTTGATAATAGTACATTACGCGTCGAGTGCGGAAAGTAGCATTTTGCATGCGAGTGTGGAGTTTGGACCCGAGCGATAGCGAGGGTGGTAAAACAATATTTTTCGTTTTCTAATTTTGTGAATGGATGTACAGAATTATTCGAGTTGCTACTCTGGAGCAAGCAACATATAGTTGACCATGCGAAAAACATGGATTCTAATTTTGAATTAAAAAGCATTTTTTCCCCTGCTTTTCCATTTTACCCCCTTATATGATAATATGACAAAATTATACGTAACAACAATTACTGTACTCTTAAAGAGCTTTCCAACGACATGCATCATAAAGGGTATAATATATTATTTTGTCATTTGTACCCCATAACCCTGTGTACGAAATTTATTAATTTTAAATTTCGATATCATAAAAACCTTTTCCGTGAAAAAATGTAATGTGCAAAACAAATAACATTTTTTTACCACTGTCTAACAATTTTTATCTGCTACAATTTTTTTACCTATTTTTTTTTTTTTTTTTTTTTTTTTAAG
Organism: Gerris lacustris; assembly: GCA_951217055.1. Lineage (NCBI taxonomy): Eukaryota > Metazoa > Arthropoda > Insecta > Hemiptera > Gerridae > Gerris > Gerris lacustris. The sequence goes on along the minus strand of OX578284.1, from coordinate 7,198,543 downwards.
GGTTTTAGTCCCGATCAACTGCCAGGGTTATTACAGGACGGGGGTTATCCGGCCACTTTACTCATCTAATCGATGAGATCATCAGTGTGAAATTTTTACCTATTCTTTTATTGTTTGATACATAATTCAATTGATAAAATTTAATAACATTTTTTAATTGCATAAAAAGAAAGTGACCCCGCAGAGAATGGTACAATATTCAAATCTCATGTGACCACTCAGCCAGTAATGGGAAGCGAGGGAGCCGAACAAATTGGCAGACTATTTGTTAATTATATTCCACCTATTGCTTTTTATAACTTCGCTTTTCAAAAAAAAAAACACTATATCATTTTATTTTTTCTTTCTTTCTGTTACTAGACTATTTGTTTTCTTTATTTGTACGCCTTTCAATTATTCTTTATTTTTTACTACGTTTTTATTAGCTTGCTTTCTTGTTTGTTTGTTTGTCCGGTACAAATCTGGCAAGCGATTTCTAACTAACTTCCCGAATAGCTAGACATTTGAAACTTTTAGCATAGCTCAGAGCACGATGACAATGCATTATTTTAATACTTTTAGCCATCTTTCAGCAGAATTTAATTGGTTTTCAGCAAATTTTGCTGTATGGAAAGTTAGTTCGGAAAAAATCCACTAGTTATTTTATTTGTTTTGCCATGTCCCATATTTACGCAATCTTCATTTTGACGGGTTTCAAATTTGTGATAGATAAACATTGAATGACAGCAAAACCGGAAATATCGATTACATTATATATCGATTATATTATTTATTTCAAATATATCGATGGCACGGTTTAGATTTGGCGTTGGGGAGATCCGTTGTACAAAGATTTGTCCTTTTATAGGTTTAAGATCAGCTCTCTAGATGGTTGTAATTTATGTGAAGTAAATAAATTCGGAACTGTTTTGTTTTTCTCTAACATTATATATTATATAACAATAACAATTATATTATCAACATTACATACGATTCAACAGAAAATTTAAAAACGTTGTATATAAAAAGTTCTTTTTATCTTGAAATTATTCTTGCTTTAGATCGCTAGACTATTTGTTTTCTTTATTTGTACGCTTTTCAATTATTCTTTATTTTTTTCTATCAAAACGATTACAATAGCCGAATATTTATTACAGACTAGTTTTGATCCCTTTAGGTGCTCAACAAAAAAAAAAACATTTTAAATATATCATAAGTTTAAAATACAAAAATCGGTCCGAGACAACTTAGGCAAACTTTCTCATATACTAAGTTCATAACACTTAGCCCATTATATTCCATTTACTAGTTTTCGTAGTTACGTTTAACTATTATTGAACATTTAATCAAAATTACTCATAAAAATAACCTCCTGGGCGGGGAGTCGAACCCTGCCCCACTCTGTCCCCGTTTTAAGCTATTTTCTCAGGAACTAGATTTTTCCCGGGAAAACGGCTTGTATCGTTAGATTCGTATTTAAATGGACTACATTTTAGAAGTTTTTAATCAAAATCGTTGACACAGTTTTCGAGAAAAATCGGCCCAGTAGTTTAGACTCCAGGCGTCTGCGTCTGCACAGACAACAGACAGACATTTTTTAAAAACCACTTTTTTGGACTCAGGGGACCTCAAAACGTATAAATCCATCAAAATCTCAAAATCGAATTCTCGAGCTATCACAATACTTTCTCTTTATGTGAAAAAGTAAAAATAAAATAAAATTATATATTTTTATAATAAAAAAAAAAAATAAATAAATAATAAGAATAGGAATTAATTATTCAAACATATTTGAAAGAAGAAAAAAGAAATCAAAAATTAATTTAAAAGATATATATCTCTGAATTAAGATCACAAGACAATCCCTTCATGAATATTTCCCTTTTTTATTATTTAATTTTCTGATTTCAATTTTTTATATATTTTTTATGAAGGACCTCAGTTTTCCCCTATTAATTCTTTGTCTAAAGATTTTTTTTTTGTTTTAAAAAAAGGAGAAAATAAATGGCAGAATAGCAAAGGGAATTGAAGTCCTTAGAGAAAGGAATTACACTGAGAATTAAGGGTGAAAAAAAAGGGTGGGGGAGAATTTGTTGCTCGGCAATTCTCCCTCAGGAATTTTCAACTACCCTGAATTCTGATACCACCCCTTTTAAGTCGCTGTGAATTCCCAAAAGGCCTAATTCCTCGCCTGGATCATCAATTCTTACTTCTTCATGCCCCCTTTTTGCCCTATTTTTTGAGTATGTATATATATATATATATATATATATATATATATATATATATATATATATATATATATATATATATATATATATATATATATATATATATATATATATATATATATACAGAGTTAAATAAGTTGAAGAACTTATTTAAAGAGGAAGGATTAAGGTTTGATCTTACTTTAGAATTTGTTTTTAGATAAGTGTTTTAAAGTACCCTTTGGGAGAGTAAGTTCGTCTCCTCTCTTTTAATTTTTTATTATTATTTCTTTTCGCAAAAAAACCATAATATTAATATTTATATATGTATAAATAAATTATAATAATAATAAAGTTAATATTATCGTTAACATTGAGATATTTCTCTTTATAAAAAAAATATAAAATTATACCTCAAGGTGAAATCGGTAAATGAATTTATCGATTTATAGCTCCACATTTGGGGGCGCTACCACCCAAAAAACTCTGATAAACGTGAAAAAAAGATTATTTCTTGACAACAGTTCCGACGATTTTTATTAAAAAAATACTAAAATGTAGTATATTTAAATTTGAATCTGACGATATAAGCCGTTTTCCAGGGAAAGATCTAGTTTCTGAGAAAATAGCTTTAAAAACTAACAGTGAGAGGCCGGGTTCGATTCCCTTCCGAGGAGAAGTTATTTTTATGATAAATTTTGATGAAATGTTCAATAATAATTAAATGTACCTACGAAAAAACGAAAACTAATAAATGGAAAACACTGGGCTAAGTAATTATGAACTCGTATATGAGAAAGTTTGTCTGAGTTGTCTTGGACCGATTTTTGCCAACTTTTACATTGTTACATTGTAATAGTACATTTGTGTAATGAAAAAAATGGGGTTCTTCTTTAGATTGTTACTCCCCTATTTTTTTGTAGAATATAAATGGATATAATAACTTATACATTCCTTTGACTAAATAACTATTAAGACAAAGGGATGTTTAGTCCAATGTACTTTGGGACAAAGGAATATCACACTCCTGGTTTTATAAGGGGAGTAACAAATGTCTTTAGAAGTGCCAAAAGTTGAGCAGTGTTATTGCCTAATTATAAAAAAAAAATAGACTGCCAATTAGTGTGGCACATAGCTTCCTCGCATCCTATCATGTACTTTATTGTTATATTAACATTAAAATTATTGTTATGTTACTTTATTGTTATATTGTTATTGTGTAAAAACTAATCATAGTTTTAGCGATCTTTAACACTTCATAGCGGTGTCGCTGTTGGTTTTACTAAATAAACAGGTCAAGTGTGTGCTTGTCAGCACACAGCGAGGGTTCGTAGGCAACCCTGCGTATAGTTTAAATAGTACCCAATTGAAATGCTAAAAAGCATACTTTGAACTATCCTATGGGTCTGATATTCTCAAAACACATAAACAAACTTCTGATAAAGTATTTATTGCCACTGAACCGGTCTACAACCATATAAATACATCGAAAAGACCATAGTTATAAAAAAACGAATTTTGTCAATAAAAAATAAAATAATATTTTTTTCGAAATTTCCAAAAAAGTGGTATCTTTACTTTTGGTCGAAGAATGTTCAGGATTTTTTTCAGATTTTTTGCACTTCACATAAGCGAGAACACGTTTCACACCCACTTCAAACTTGCCTACGCTCGCCCTATCAAAGTTATATCCGAACAATTATATATTTTTGTAATCAGCTCGACGTACCCTTTCATATGATACCCCTCACAGTGTCGAAAAAAAAAAAAAATTCAACCCTTAAGTTTTTTTACTCTAATATTTTAAACAAAATATTTTTTTTAAGTCGCTATATTTTTAAAATATGTGGGTAGGTACAAGACACGTATATGCCAAATTTCAAAGTGATCGGACGAAAGGTGTAGCCGTGAGAGCAGGCGACCGGACGGAAGGACAGACACACGCAGGAAAATATAAGGGTCCTTGGTTTTGCCTACGGACCCCAAAAATATTATTTGAAAAAAAATGTTTGTCTCATTGAATAAATGAAGTTAGATTTTTTTCCCGACCTAAAATTCCAAAATTAAATTTGAAGTTCACGTTTACGCGAACTTTGCTCGTGAACGCTTGGACGGATAACGTTGTCCAACGAACTCGTCCTGGGCATTGGTAAAATGAACATGTCTACCAAATTTCATCCAAATCGGTCGACATTTACTTAAGTTATCGTCACACGTTTCATAATTCGCGGACACACAGACCGACCGACAGACAGACAGACAGAGACGAGACCAAAAATGTTCCCTGATGTCTGAAACGGATTTCTGTCTTAGAATTTTTTAAATCGGAGACAAAAGTTTTTCGTTCTCAAAAGTGAACACAATGCTACCTTCGGTAAGCTCGGAAGCAAAATTAATAGAGGGTAGATTATTTATCATGCATCAGCTGATTAATTTATGTTAGTGTTAGTGTAATGGTAATGAGTAGTACAAACTAAGCAATTAGCCAAAATTAAGTAGAAAAAGCAATTAGGCTACAAATTAAAACTTAATCGAGCCCTGTATTCCGTGTGCAGTTCAACCACTTTACATACAAATGCACATCTGAAGTGTATATGGTGTGATCATTATCAAAATTTGTTTTCAATATAATTATTTTTTCATTGATAATGTCTTACAATTAACTAACTGGATTTCCGTGTCTCTCTACGGTGTTTATTAATATTAATGATTAATTTAATTGTTAATAAAATACTGTTAAGAAAATTTGAAATTTATTTTACTAAGCGAGAATATTTATCATCTAGAAATTTTTTTTTATTTATAAATTGGTTACGATTATTGAAGAAGCACTTATAAATGTTAACTTTTCTGGAAAAGCGAAGGTCATATTTATTTTTCTTCTGTTTCTATAAGCGATCACCAGCGACAGAGGATCACAGAAAAAATTCGGGCATAATTCAGTGAGTGTAATTATACTTATTTTATACAAATATTTAGATGAATCAACTTAAATTATTTTAAAGGTATATCCAAATAATATGGTACATTATTTAGCTTCCGAGCTTACCGAAGGTAACGGAAGCATTGTGTTCACTTTTGAGAACGAAAAACTTTTATGCCTCCAATTTTAAAAATTCCAAGACAGAAATCCGTTTCAGACATCAGGGAACATTTTTGGTCTCGTGTCTGTCTGTCTGTCTGTCGGTCTGTGTGTCCGCGAATTATGAAACGTGCGACGATAACTTGAGTAAATGTCGACTGATTTTGATGAAATTTGGTAGACATGTTCATTTTACCAATGCCCAGGACGAGTTCGTTGGATAACGCTATCCGTCCAAGCGTTCACGAGCAACGCTCGCGTAAACGTGAACTTCAAATTTAAAATTGGAATTTTAGGTCGGGGAAAAAATCTATCTTCATCTATTCAATGAGACAAACATTTTTTTCAAATACAATTTTTTTTAGTAAAACCAACAGCAACACCGCTATGAAGTGTTAAAGATTGCTAAAACTATTAATAATTTTTACACAATAAACAATATAACAATAATGTTAATGTTAATATAACAATAAAGTACATGATAGGATGCGAGGAAGCTATGTGCCACACTAATTGGCAGTTTATTTAATAGTATAATTCTGAAATATACTTGTTTAAATAAATCAAATGTTTGAGGGAACATTTTTCAGGAAAAGCAAAAGTTATATATGTTTCTTCTGTTCCCTATTTATGTATCTTTCTGTCCCCTCCCCCCTAACCCTTGTGTCTTTCATGAAATGTACGCTAAAGAGAAAACGTTTTCCCAATTAATAACTTCTAACTTCAGAGGATCAATCTCAATCTATATTTTTTAACCATTTTTGGCAAAAAAAAATCCGAAAATTCTTTATAATTTTAAAAATTATCATAGCAAACACAAAAAAAGTTTCAAGAGGTGGTATCATGTAGTATGTTAGTAGAAGTAACTCAGTTTTAATATCATGAATGGCCACGATCTTGAATCAAAATGGTTGATCATAAAAATATATCTAAAGCGCTGGTTTCGTAGGAGAACGGTGTCGTTAGATAGCGGGCATAATCTAGCGGTCGTGATTTCACAGACGTTAATGGTATAAACTAAATAACGTTGGTGGTTGTCGATGGAGCTTTGTAAGTATAGCAACGTGGTGACGCCTGTTTTATGATCGTCAATGCGATGAAATACGTTGATGAAATAGTTTTCTCGTAGCGTTGATCATTTTATGCAATAAAATGAGTAGCGATGTAAACCAGAGAAGAGGATGAAATATTGATTGAATCTATAATGAATCAGGAGCTCACAATGTCGTTTTAAGATTATATATATATATATATAAAACTGTATAATTTAGAATTAAATAATTTGAGGAAGAAAATTCTCAAGAAGGAAGTGTATTTACTCTTAAAAGTTTTATAGTAATTGAAAGGATTGGTTGCCCAGAGAGAAAAGAATTGTCTTTTATTTTATCTTAGCAATTTAAGAATTACAGTAAAGCAATTCCAAATGCTATAGAAAAGTAGCTGAATGTCTCTTTTACTGATATAATAACAATTTCCAGAAATAAAATACAGACATTTCTATTTTAAGATATTGCATCATACATCTTAGATTTATTTTTATATTTTTTTTAAAATTTTTTCTCGGTTTGTAAAACTTTCAAGACTGTTTTGATTTTTTTCATGAATTAAAAGTATCAATTTTGCCAAATTTAAAAAGCGCAGACGGATGAAATTTAATCTGGAGCTATCTGCGGGCTACTTTAGACGAACCATTATTTTTTCATAAAAATCAGAGTGAGTGCTTTTGAAGATATAGGTGTAAATAAATGTATGTTTATGCACATGTGGAAGAGAAACAAATTAACGCAGAATGTAATGAAATTTATATGGGACCAACAATGGGCTAATCATGATCTACCATCCAAATTTCATTAAAATAGGATGTGTAGTTTTTAAGTTATGGTGGTTCGCAAAAATTGAACGACTGACCGACAGACTGACATGTAGGAGGAAAAGGTTGAAACTTACATGAGACCAAAAATGGGCAAATTATGACTATGTAAAATCTAAGCCATTGAGCAAGTGATGAATCAAATTAATCCAGAAGAAAACTTTGATAATATCCAAGGAAGCCGGGGAATCTAATCAAAACTAACGATACTAAAATACAATTTTTTCCTCTTTTACGCTAAACCATCTTTTCGGTTATGCGTCAAGGTTCAAGCCCCGTTGCAGACGGCTAATCAAGTTTCCACTGCTACAATATAAATGATACAGTAAAAAAAAAGGATAAATAATTAATATAAAAATGCCATTTTTCAAAACTGGTCTTATTTTCAACCTTTTTTTTTTTTTTTTTTGTTTCTGTATTCTTCACCTTAGTTGTATCTATGTGCAAAATTTGGGGAAGATTGAATGACAGGAAGTGGTTCAAAATTGGGGAAACGGAAATGTGCGATGAAACTTACAAAGCAAAGTAATATAAGACCAGTAAAAATAAAATATACTGGAGAAAAATAAGACCTATGACTTGGTAGGATCTAAATTTAAAATGAAAAAGGTTCTTACAAAGGTTGCCCCCACTCTTGCTCCTAGACTCCCCCCCCCCCTTGTTGTGCCCTTTGCGACACAGTAAGGTGACATGTGACGCAACAGGGTGTGAGACAGGCTTGACATTGTGATATGTTAACACTCCCTTACATTCTGAAATGTTAACATAATCTTTACTTTTTTTACAACATTACATTCTTACGTTCCACTTGCATTTACATTGTATTTTTAACTAAATATAACATTTTTATAAAACATTCATAATATCCATTGAATAAAAAACCAGAAAAGAAAATTTCCAAATCCTTCTTAGCTTGATGGTAACGGAAGCTATGGAATAGTTCTGAAGAACGAAAATATATTATGTCTCCGATTTAAAAAATTTCAAGACAGAAATCCGTTTCAGACATCAAGGAACCTTTTTGGTTCCGTGTCTGTCTGTCTGCCGGTCAATTCTTGCGAACCAACATATCATAATTCCGATTTAAATAACATTTATATGGTAGGTCATAATTAGCCCATTGTTGGTCCCATATAAGTTTCAACCTTCTGTGCTCATTTGCTTCACTTCCACATGCGTACACACGTATATTTATTTAGCTTCAAAAGTATTTGTTTGAAACTTTTATTGTTAATGGAAAGTAACCCGCAGATAGCCCCAGATTAATTTAAACCGTCAGCGCAAATTAACTTTTGCTAAATTGATACTTTAAATCATGTAAAAAATCAAAACAATTTTGAAAAATTAAAAAAAAAAAAAAAACGGGGGAAAAAATTAAATATTTTGGACAATAATGGTTTATAAAAGCATAAAGTCAATAAAGTACGTGGATAGGAGCGAGGAAGCTATGTGGCACACCAATTGACGGTCAATTTGTTTTAAAGATTACTAATAACTTAAGAAAATTATATTTTTTTCTTCTCTCACTGTGCCTACACAGGGGCAAATCAATGGCCTGGTTTAGATTCGGTGTTGGCGAGATCCGTTGTACAAAGATGTGTCCTTGTATAGGCTTAAGATCAGCTCTCTAGATGGTTGTCATTTATGTGAAGTAAATAAATTCGGAACTTTTTTTTTCACTAACATTATATTATAACAATGACAATTATATTATCAACATTACATATGATTAAACAGAAAATTTAATACCGTAGTAAATAAGAAGTTATTTTTATCTTGTAATTATTTGTAAATACTAATACTTAAAAGGGCCTTGGGTAAACTGCATATTGCCTGGTATTCATATTGATAAAAAAAAATTATCCTTTTACTTGTAGTCCACAGGCCACCATAAGAAGTGAGTCGCTGATTGATAAAGTTTTCTTACCTTATGGAATCGCTTATTTATGCCGTGTCCACCGATGAATTGGGTATATGGCAACTGGGGGCTGGGCCATTTCTTTTTTGTTGACATGCCAAACTTGCCCTTCTGCGGGAACATTGAAAAGAGATAGATAAAGTTTTGATTTTCACAGGATCGTTTAATTAAATTATTTCAAAAACAGTGGTACACGTGGCCACCGATAAGAGTGGGCCGTTTTCTTTTAAACGTCCTCGCAGAGCGATACGTTTGGAGCGGTGGCCACCCCAAACGGCCCACTCTTATCGGTGGCCACGTGTACCACTGTTTTTTAAATAATTTAATTAAACGATCCTGTGAAAATCAAAACTTTATCTATCTCTTTTCAATGTTCCCGCAGAAGGGCAAGTTTGGCATGTCAACAAAAAAGAAATGGCCCAGCACCCAGTTGCCATATACCCAATTCATCGGTGGTAAATAAGCGATTCCATAAGGTAAGAAAACTTTATCAATCAGCGACTCACTTCTTATGGTGGCCTGTGGACTATTGTTACAAATTGATGAAATCTTAGTTTGTTTTCCTGATCTCCTAAAAAATTAGTACTTTTGCACTTACTTCCATATTTCTTTAGAACGGCGATGTTAAATTTCAATTACGGTAAGAAATTTAATTGTAAATTTTGATAGAATGTTCTAATGTTCAATCTTAATTAAAGGTAACCATCAAGAAGTGATCGGCTCTAAGATGTTTAATAAATCCGTGACTACAAGTAAGATTCTACGATGTGGACAAGTCAGTTCTAGTAAAGCAAGAGAAATAAATGGTTCGGAGGCAGAACGGCTCTTTCAACTGCTTAATTAGATTTGACAATCATTGAAGCTTTCTGAAGAAAGCGAGCGATGGCTGCCAAATCTAATTAAGGAAGCTGAGGAAGTCAGCCACCCAGGCTCTACTCTAATTGATTTTAATCCATTATCTCAATTTCAGATGAATTAATGAAAGAACTTAGACATCTAAACAATATTATTAATATAGAAAAAACAAATATGATGGCGCAAAAACCCATTTTAGAATTGTCAATGGGTTTTCTCTGGTCTTAAAGGTCGTGTAAGTCCAAAAAAGAAGTTAAAATATGTGTGGTGTCGTGGGACACCCGGTAGGAACGAAGTTCCTTACGCTTTATATTAAATATAAATTATATAATTACAGTGCTAAGTATATGATACTAACTACTTATACATGGCGGAGTTAGAATAAGAGACAAAATTAAAAGTAACTATTTGTTCTAGCGGAGTTAAGGCAAAATTAAAAGAAAAACTTTTTATTATCTTTGAAAATAGCGTCTTACAATAAATGATGTAATGTAATAAAATTTAAAGCTTACGTTTACGCGAGCTTGCGCGTGAACGCTTGGGCGGATAACGTTGTCCAACGAACTTAGCCTGGGCATTGGTAAAATGAACATGTGTACCAAATTTCAACTAACTCGGGGATCTTTTACTCAATATATTGTCATCGGTAGATTTCGTGACGGTGATTTTGTGACGGTTATTTTGTGACGGTGATTTTGGTCGTTTTTTCGGATTTACTCCCAGGCTCCAGAACGTGCCATAAGGAACTTCGTTCCAAAATAAAATCTGTTTGTGGCCAGTGCTGACGCTTAAAGAGCCAAATAAACTAGTCTAATAATGTCGATTAAATTTAACGGATATATTTCGAAAACTTATAATAATAATAATATGTTTATTTGTGTTTAAAGCTTAGAAGCTTTATACAAAGAGGTGCAACATGAAAAATACAAAAATAATAACATCGTTCACAATACTTGTTAAATAAAAGAAAAATTAAATTCAAATATTTCGAAAACTTATACTTCTTGCTTCCAAGCTTACAGAAGGGAACGGAAGCTATGTGATCGTTCTGAAGAACAAATATTTTTTATGTCTCCGATTACAACATTTCCAAGACAGAAATTTTATTTTTGGTTCCGCGTCTGTCTGTTGGTCAATTTTTGAGAGCCAACATATCACAAAAAATGCTTACTCGATTTTAATGAAATTTGTATGGTAGGCTACAATTAGCCCATTGTTGGTCCCATATAAGTTTCAACCTTCTGCACTCATTTGTTTCTCTTCCACATGCGCACAAACATTCATTTATTTACACCTACATCTTCAAAAGTTCTTATCTGATTTTTATGAAATTTTGATGATTTGTCAAATAGCACCAATTTAATTGCAACTGTCTGCGCTCTTTAACTTTTGATAAATTGATACTTTAATTCATGTAAATAATCAAAACTATTTTTGAAAAATTAAAAAAAGGGGGAAAAAAAATAAATAAATTAGACAATAATGGCTTGTAAAAGCATAAAATCAATAAAGTACGTGATAGGATGTGAGCAAGCTATGTGCCACACTAATTGACAGTCTATTTATATAGCGAGGCATTTTTTTCATTTTTAGAGTTAAGATTTAGAATTTTGAATTTTCGAAATTTTAGATTGTTTTAGCTCAGTGTTTCCCAAACTTTTAACATCTGTGTACCCTTTCTATAATTTTCGTAACACTAAGTACCCCTCGTTAAAAAAAAAACCATTTCTATTTTGGTTGTCTTTTATTATTTAATTCTATTTTTTCTAATTGTGTCAATCGGGGTATTGTTCTTAAAAAAAATGAATTAATATAAATATAAACTATGTACTTTCTTTCTATAAAACGGTTATAATTCGTTTCCGCTTAATATTGGAACATTTTCAACCCTTTAGGTTTAATCCTTTTTAACACTTTCTATTTGTGAAATATTTACATATTATTTATTACCAGAGACGGGACGTTTATGACTTTTATTTTTCCATTTCATGACCTTTATTCTATGACTTTTATGACTTTTATTATCCTGTTTTATGACCTCTATTTTAGAAAATCGGTTGTTTTATGACGTTTTAGCAAAAAGTATGACTTTTATTTTCACTGTGAAAAAGGGTAACAGTTCAAAAGAAATATTTCAATATTTCATAAATACAGAATTATATTTACAATATATAATAAATAATAATAATTAGCAGAATGCTTCAAACGTTGTAAAAAATAATCATATGTTGTTCTGTATTATCCAGCGATAAATTGGCTTTTTTGTCCGTCAGTAGAATTTTAAACTTGGAAAAAGACCATTCGACGTCGGCAGATGAGCTGGGAGCAAATTTCATGCATGACACTTCATTTGCTTTTCGCCCTTAATTAGGTAATTTCCGAACTTCTTTGCCCTTTAGTCGGGCAGCTAAGGCCTGGGCGTGTTCCCACCCATGATTCAAATTTTGATGTTTTTTTTTAACAAAATGGCATGAAAAATTAAACACTTTCCACACTATGTGTTATATATTTTTGTAATCTACTCCTCAATGCCTTTCATTATATACCTCACTCAAAATTTAAAAAAAAAATAAATAATCGCGTGACAGGAATTAGCCGCCATCTTGGATTCCCAGTAATTCATATCGAATTGCTATTCTTATTTTTCTATGGCCCAGCAGAAAGCACATTTTGTGTATTTTTTCATATTTTTAGAAACAGCGGAAATATAGTTTTAAGGGGGGGCACGCAAAATTTTGATGTTTTTTGACAAAATAGCGTTGAAAATTAAACGATTTCCACAAGTGTTATATAGTTTGTATCTACTCTTCAATACCTTTCATTTAGTACCCCACTCAAAATTTAAAAAAAAAAAATCGCGTGACGTGAGTTATCCGCCATTTTGAATTTGAACAGCTGATTATTTTGAGTTCGCAATATTTTTCCTGTGTGTGCGTCAAAACGATTTTTAATATTGGAATGCTTCATGTTTCTATCTCTTTTGATTCAAAAGTTATTGGAACTGTACCGACTGACAGATAGACAGACACATGAACGAAACTATAAGGGTTTCCTTTTTTGGTTTTACCAACGAAACCCAAGTAAAAGAACAAGTAAAAAAAACAAAAAACAAGTAACATAAGTAAGAAATCAAATGAGCAGTTAAACATAGTAATCCCTTACCATGAATATATACAAAATCTTAGGTTCTGGAACAGCTAATCAGGAAACTGCCCAATCCAATGGGTTTACTATTGGCTGATTGGAGAATCTATCTTGACCTTCCTGGATTCTTTGTTCCAAGAAGGAGCCGATCAGGAGCCCTAGTTTGGAATTAGGGATGACCCTCGGCGCCTCTCTAGTTGCAGGTATGCATAAGCGCATTAGTTAAGTCCGAAAGTGATCGGGGAATTAAGAGCCCAGGCCTTTCACTAAGCTGGTGTAAGGGTTTTTTTTGTTCGAACTGCACTTTTACCTGGAACCGGACCACGAACGTACAATATAAGAATTTGCTTTAACAAAAACAAACTTTTTGCTAAATATTTGACAAAAAAGGCCATTCTATGACGTTTATTCCAAGAAAACCCCATTTTATGACGTTTATTCGAAAAATGGCTATTTTATGACAAAATCATATGACTATGACGTTTATGACTTTTTCCCGTCTCTGTTTATTACTATTAAAAAGTAATTAGTCCAAAACTAAAACAACAAAAACCAAGGATTCAGGTCTACTAATGTGAGTCACTTCACTCTGGGATTTGTCCCACCACTCTATAGTCGTGTGCCTTAGTCGTCATGGAAAAAATCTAACAACAAATAGGATGAATAAAAAAAATATAATAATAATAGAATATGCGTATACTTCATTAACAAATTTCTTCTTTTTTTAGTACATAAACGAAAACAAATATCCAATTTAAGAACAAAATTAACAGGGAACCAAATTATGATGAACAATTTTATCCTTCTCAGGATAAAATTGACTGCACAGTCAAAGCCCGGTGCAGCGCGTACCCCCACCAAACTCTTCCCGTACCCCCAGGGGTACGCGTACCACACTTTGGGAAACACTGTTTTAGCTGATCCCCTACTTGCTTATTGCGCTTGCAACTCGTCTGAACCAAATATCAAATACCGACTAATCTGGTTCGAACCCCATGGAGGTAAGTAATATTTCTAACTCTCAAATCTTTTCATTTGATTGGGCAGGCTTAAAAAATAACTAGTTCGACATCTTGGACTGTCCGACATATTGGATTTAGAATGACGTCACTTAGCTAACTATGGATTGTCATCCAAACTAAACGTGTATGCAAAATTTCAATTCAATCGGTTGAGGATAATTGCTTTAAAATTCAGTTGCAAGATTTGACCGGAATATACGTATATATACATAAATAACAACATACATACAACATCTCTACCATCACACATACAAACACTTAACACATACATACAACAAACTCTTACATACATACAAACATCATACATCTCTCACATACATACATACAAACATCATACATCTCTCACATACATACATACAAACATCATACATCTCTCACATACATACATACAAACATCATACATCTCTCACATACATACATACAAACATCATACATCTCTCACATACATACATACAAACATCATACATCTCTCACATACATACATACAAACATCATACATCTCTCACATACATACATACAAACATCATACATCTCACATACATACATACAAACATCATACATCTCTCACATACATACATACAAACATCATACATCTCTCACATACATACATACAAACATCATACATCTCTCACATACATACATACAAACATCATACATCTCTCACATACATACATACAAACATCTCAAGTTAAATAAAAGCTTGTAAAAAATGGTTACCAAGTATAGAATCGTGTTCATTGATGTCTGAGACGTAAAAAAATGGTTTTTATATACAATTTTCACGTTTTCCTTCTATGAGGGGTAAAATAGCAATAAATCAAAGAAAAATTATTACCTATTATTAATATCAAAGGTTCATACTTAATCATGGCGTAGGGAATTAATAAATATACATTTTTCCCTCTTAGTAGGTAGACCACCCTTCATGAAAATAAAAGCCCTAAATTCTACTGCAGGATTTTTTCAGGGGTGAAGGCAGGTCGAAAAAAAAAGGTCCCCCTATTTATACTGAGGTCCTGCAGATGAATCTAGCGCCTATAAAGGGACTAAGGATAAGATGAATAGACTTGAGCGGGCCCATCCGAGGCCCCAAATAATAATTTCCTTTAGAAAAAAAAGAAAAGTTGAACCTAAAGGACTCCAGGGGCCCTTCAGTATTGAAAATGATAAAGAAAATGTAGGAAGCTGAAAAAAAGGGAGGAGTCATAATGTTTGGGGAATTTCTTCTTTAACGTTGAACTAGATAAAATTCTTAGATGGATTTTATTTTTTTTTGGGTTGGTATTATTTTTTATCTTCTCTTTTTCATGGCTATATAAATATTTATTCTATTATTCTCTGTCTAGCAACCTTCTTTAATTATATATTTGATTAAAATTTACAGATTCCCGAAGGGTTTGCCACTAAAAATGTCTCTTATAATAGGCTAGTGACACACTTCGCCACCCGGGTAGCGCCACCTGGGTGGCGCCCACCTGGTTGATGCCACTTGCTCCCGCCACCTGACTTGAGCCACCCACTTATATGAGGGATGCAGTCAGCTCCAGATTTGATTTCCCCTATATTTGATTGAAGGAGTGGGGGCTGAGTGGCAGGGACTTGGGTGGCACCGTGTGACAGGCTCAATTGAAAACAATGGGTTGACCGGGTGGCGCCACCTGTGGGTGGCGGCTAGACCGTGTAGTGCCACCCGGCAGGTCGCGCCACCTCGTGTGACAGGTTCCGTCTATTCTCATTGATGCCACCTGGGTGACGCTACCTGGGTGGCGAAGTGTGCCACCCCCCTTAAGAGTGTTAGAAGCCTGAACTGCGGTGTGATTCTTGCGTAGTTTCTCTTGCTTTGTTATTATGTTGTAAATGTCTGCCCTCTTTGTCACTTCAAAGCAGTGCCACTGTTAGTTTTAATAAAATAATATATTTAAAAAATAGTCTGTCAATTAGTGTGGCACATAGCTTCCTTGTATTTCGTATAATTTTATGATTTTTGCAACCTTTTGTTTTGTTGTCAAGTTTAATTAATTTTCTCACAGTTTTTTTTTATTAAATCTGTCGAAATTGTCTCCATTTTTCACATGAATTAATGTATTAATTTAGTAAAATTTATAGAGCGCAGGCAGTTAAAATTAATCTGGGACTAGCTGCGGGCCACTTTCAACGAAACAGCCAAATTTCATAAAAACTCATATAAGATATAGGATATAGACTTTTAAGGATATAGGTGTAAATAAATGTATGTTTGTGCTCATATGGAAGAGAAACAAATGAACGCAGAAGGTTGAAAATTATATGGGACCAACAATGAGCTAATAATGACCTACCATCTAAATTTCATTAAAATCGGGAGAGTATTTTTTAAGATATGTCGGTTAGATCTTTTTTCCGTCTTTTTTAAACATTTATATTGTTTAACAAAACTTCACAATTTACATTGCAACAAGTGATAATTTTGTTAATGTTTACATGGTGTGAGAAACGTGAAGAAGAAGTAGTCCAGTGACTGCACTTCCTTTCAATTGAATATTGTAATAGTTATTTATGCACCTAGGGAGTAAAGTAAGCCATTATTCCTTGAGGGAAAAAGTTGGTTCTTGAGGCGAAGCCGAAGGAACCATGGTCCCTAAATCCCGAGGCGAAGCCGAGGGAATTAGACTCTTTAATTCCCGAGGCGCAGCCGAGGGAAGAACTCTAATTAGCTCCCGAGGCGCAGCCGAGGGAGATAATTATCGCGAGGGGAATAATGGCACTTTACTCACGAGGTACATACAATATTTTATCTCCAGTAGGAAGAAAATACACATTTTCATACATTGCACAGTTTTGATTAATTATTTTAATAAATTACAATAATTATTAGCACTTTTAATAGCAGATATAAGAGATTAAATATTAAAAACAAATAAGAATTGGAATTAAACTCAAATAGAAGGTTATTTAGATGCAGGTTATAAACAATAAATCAATGATAAACATGGTCAAAAAAGCGCAGTGCCGCCAACCTGATTTCAACAACTTCATTACATTTGCCATTCATTTTCTACTATTTATAAAATAATTAAGTTGCAATCTTTACTTTTTTGCCCTACTTTACTTTTTCGCCCTACTTTTTGAGTTCAGGGATGAAAAGACCTGTTTTAGTCATAATAATTTGTTTAGTCATAATAATAATCTGTTTAGTCATAATAATCAAAATAATTATAATACAAAATAATCATCTAATTATAACTCAGATTAATAATAATATACATGATGTCCATGAATTTAGTAGCCTATAATACGTGCATATTATAAAAAAAAAAAAAATAAAAATAAATAAATTAGAAGAAAAGTCACCCTTCAATAAAATCTCCTGCATTTTCTTAAATGGTAGATTTCTAGTATTACTTTTTGTTCAAAACCATGTACCCTTACCATGTACCCAAAAAGTACAGTATTCTAAAATCGTGCAAAAGGAAACTGGACCAAATTTTGACTTCAAGAAAAATTTATTCTTTATACATTTTTTTAGATACTACTCCCAAATACTTTTTTTCATAAAAACCCTGCCCTATTCATATATTATTGATTTAATTTAGTGTGTAATCAGCTCCCCCCCCCTCACGGCTGCTGCCAATGGGGATTAAGATGTTGTTAAGTGTAATTAATTCATTGTATTTTTTAAAAAAATAAACATATTTTCTATTCTATTTTATTAATAAAAAGTATAATCTGTCGGATTCTAGTAAATGAGGGGCCGATTTATAGGTATCCTTGAGTGCTTTAAAAATTGTGGTATTGCTTTCTTTTGATAAAAACAATATTTAAGCATTTATAGGGGAAATCATATTTATTATTTAATTCATTAATAAAATAATGATCTTTTTCAAATATCGCATATCATATTTGAGAATAGATAGTAATTTGGTAATAGTAAGTCATTAACATGGTGCCGTTGTACTCTATATCTATTGGGATCAGACGATCAAGTGGGAGTTAAGTCGATCGTTGTCGCTTCCGGTGGAAGATTGGCTTTGAACAATTGTTGCCAACTTTATAAACTTGAAAGTGATACATCAACACATAGAAGATTAGGAAAACTATCAACCAGCAAAACACATCTAATTTAATTCTCTGTCCAAATCCAAATTTACTATTGTCTCTACATCACCAACCTTATTTACCCTTTTGTTTTAGTAGAAAATTTATTACAAAGGTAAAAATAAATTGTAAAATCTAGTTAATCTAGAAGATTTAGTTGTCCCCAACTCAATCCTCGTATAGCTCTCACCGGAAAAATAAGGTTTTATCATAATGTCTAAGGGAAAAACCTCCTAGATCTGTCAAATGGGAAAAACTTTCATTTTGTTACCTGTACCATAAATATATATATATATATATATATATATATATATATATATATATATATATATATATATATATATATATATATATATATATATATATATAGAGAGAGAGAGAGAGAGAGAGAGAGAGGTGTTGCATCAATTCTTTTTATTTTCTTTTAGACTAAATTGCTTTCTTGTTAAAATTGTTTTTTTCTGATGTAACATTTTTTTAAAGGTTTTTTTTTTATATCAAGCTAAGAAAAAGAGAGGTTAGAAAAATCTTTTCTCTGAGTAAGCTGTCAGAATGTACCTTATACAGGTTTTCTCTTAAGATCCCAAAAAGGAAATTTTCTTTCTCGTTGCAAGCTAGGGTAGGGAAAAGTTGTAAATCTTTCAGCTACAGCTTATAGCTGTTGGCCCTGAGGTTAAATCTTAAGGGTACGTAGCCAAGAGTTATCCATCATTCAGAAAGGGTTTGTCTTTTACTCAAGCCAGCCCTTTCAAAATGCTTTATGCAAGACCTAACAGTGGTAAGCACCTGATTAATCGGCTTTCCCTTCTCTTTTTGAAGCTTGGAAAAAACCTCGGGAAAATGTCTGATAACAACCAAGATGAATATCTAAAGATCCTAAACAGATTATTCATCAAACAGACATTATTTCCAAATGAAATAGATTATTCAATAAATAATAATAATAATCATCTTTAGGAGATCAATATAAAGAGATTTTAATAATACGTATTATCTATCTAAAGACCGTGGAATCTGGTTAATTCAAACCTTGATAATGATAATACAAATTATTTGATAATTAAAAGTGGTTAATCTGTCTCTGGATACAGAGAATTCTTGATAATTCCAATTCTCTTGAATTCTAAATTATATTGTGGTCGGTTGGGTTTCAAGTAATGCAGAGTTTAATTTATAAAATAATTCAAATAACACCGACTGACAGACTAACTCGTCAAAATATCACTAGAATTCACAGATATTTCAGGGATCATCCCAAGGGCACAGAGTGATTACCATTTAAAAAAATATTTTGAAACCCTTAAACGAATATTTGAAACCTTTTCAGAACGAATAAGTTTCTTATGGCAAGTTCTGAAGCCCGGGAGTGAATCCGAAAAAAAACGATCGTCACAAAATCACCATCACAAAACCAAGCGCAACGAAATCTACCGATGACGATAACTAGAGTAAAAGATAACGAGTTTAGTAAAACTTCTTATACATCGTCTAAAGTAAAATTGAAACAGGCCTGTAAAATTTCAACCTGATACAAGCAGACGTTTTTGAGTAGGGAAGAGATATATTTTAAATTTGTAAGCTGGGTAGGTAAAAAACAGTCCCATTTCTACCCAACTACAAACATACTCTTTAACTATAAACTCGTCATGATTCACTTTTTTCTCAATATTCAATACATTATTGATTGTAAGACGCTAGCTTTAATGATACAAGTAATGATTTTCTTTTCATTTTTCCTTAACTCCGCTAGGTACCAACAGTCACTTGGTACCGATTTCGCCTCGGGGTATGATTTTTCTGAACATGTATGCCAAATTTCGTCAAAATCGGCCCAGTAGTTTAGGCTACAGGCGTCTGCACAGACGACAGACAGACATTTTTTAAAAACCACTTTTTTGGACTCAGGGGACCTCAAAACGTGTAAATCCATCAAAATCTCAAAATTGAATTTTCGCGCCATCACAATACTTCCTCTTTATATGAGAAAGTAAAAAAATGAGAAAAAAGTCCGCTAAGTACATAATTGGTTACTTTTAATTTTCTCTCTTTTCTAACTCCGCTATGTATAAGTAGTTAGCAATGTATACGTACTTAGCAGTGTAATTTTATAATTTATATTTAATGAAAAATGTAAGGAACTTCGTTCCTACCGGGTGTCCCGCGACACCACACGTATTTTTTTTTGGAAAGTCGACATTTAAACACTTCTCAAGCAGTCGGAATCAATTATTTTGTCGGAAATTTATTACATGATCTATGGGGGAGGGGAACATATAAATAAAGGAGGGATTATTAAAAGTTAGTTAAAATTTAAATTTAGTTTAGATTGAAATAAATAAATACATTTTAAAATTACACACTTCGTTTCAAAGCAAGGGAATCCAGCTATTGCCAATATAGAAATACAAAAATGCTAAATAAACTTTAATGGTTCATCTAAAATCTAAATAGGGAGAGGAAAATCTATTAATTCATTTATTTATTCAATTATTTACACTTAGCGCTGTATTTACGCATTTCTTTGATCTGTAAAAGAAATCTAAAAATACATTTTTAGTTTAACAGGCTGCAGTGTATAGTTCTAATTTATTTATATTACATATTTTTTCGTAACTATATATAAAGTTTAATTTCAGTCTCTGTATGTTGCTGGTGATCTAAGGGTGTCTTGCATTTTTATTTTAAAACTTTTGAACGTTTCTTAGTCGTAGTTTATAAATCTCCTTAA
This sequence comes from Gerris lacustris, assembly GCA_951217055.1. Classification (NCBI taxonomy): domain Eukaryota; kingdom Metazoa; phylum Arthropoda; class Insecta; order Hemiptera; family Gerridae; genus Gerris; species Gerris lacustris. The sequence continues at coordinate 7,177,661 of OX578284.1, read as the reverse complement.
TAAAATATACAGTAAACAAAACAAATTTCTTTGAAGAAATTAATTGAAGCAAGCGTAAGCAAGCTTCTTACATTAAACAAAATATATAGACATCCTGTCTGTCTGTCAGTGAGAATTACTTTTCCGACGATAACTTGAGTAAAAGTTGACCGATTTAGTTGAAATTTGGCATACATGTTCTTTTATCTAATGCTCAGGCTAAGTTCGTTGGACAGCATTATCCGTATAAAATTTCAATTTGATACAAGTACTAGTTATTGAATTGTGAAATGATACATTTTATAATAGTTAAAATGAAGATGGGCGGAACATGTAAGTTAAGGAATACGTAGAAATGCACTCTTCCTCCTTACTACACGGCTCCCTATTACAATCATCCTCTTTAACTAAGAAGCTCGCTATATTGAAGCGAGCTTTTTACATTCAACAAACTATGCATCTTGTCTGTCTGTCTGTCTGTCAGTAACGTTTACGTGTCCGACGATAACTTGAGTAAAAGTTGACCGATTTAGTTCAAATTTGTATACACCTTCCTCTTACTAATACTCAAGCTAAGTTCGTTGGACAGCGTGATCCGTCCAAGAGTTCGCGCACAATGCTCGCGTAAACGTGAGCTTCAAATTTAAAATTGGAATTTCAGGGCGGGAAAAAATGCTATCATCACCTATTCGATGAGACGAACATTTTTTCAAATAACATATTTTAGTAAAACCAACAACGACACCGCTATGAATTAATTAATATCGCTAAAACTATTAAAGCGGACCTAAACGTTTAAAATAGAGAAAACAACGTTTTTACCGATATCTTACGTTCTAACGTAACGATTTTTAAAACTTTATATAGTAAATCGTCTAAAGTATAATTGAAACAGGCATGTAAAATTTCAACTTGATACAAGCAGAAGTTTTTTGGTAGCAAAGAGATACATTTTATAATAATTGAAAAGGAGATGTGTGGTTAGAGGAATAGTAAGAATGCGGGGTGGTTCCCTTACTACTAGCCGCTGCACTACTACTATACCCATTTTTATAAATTAATTTTATAACAATCATGGTTATTGAGTTTTACCAAGCAACGAAGTTACCTAATCAGTGTGTGTGTGTTAGGATGGTCCTAAAATTGATAGAATGTATTTGTATTGGTACAGAGTCAATGTGTCAAGTTTCAGCAAAATTGGATGACTGGAAAAGGGTTAACTAAGCCCTCCAAAGATTTTGACACCCATAAACAAACCAAATCAAACTTAATATAAAGGGTTTGTTAAAAAAAAAAATAAACCTTAAAATGAAGCGGGGGTTTTCAATTTTGAAATAAATATTGAATAGATAAATTGCCCGACTATATTTTTAATAATTTAGTTTACTTTTATAATAAAATTCAATTTAAAGCAAACTGTGTATAAAAGGTCAGAGCTGTATAAAAACAAATTTTCATTTAGTTTGGAGAATAAAATTTAATTAAAATTGAATAATTTAAAATTGGATGAGCTCGTATCGTGGGTATCCAGTAAATCAATGTTATTTTAAACCTGTTTCTGACAACGCTTCCCATTCTGATAATTTTAATTTAGTTTACTTCGTACATATTCTATACCAGGAAGATTATTATATATAATAAAAGCCACGTGCAATAAACCCTTTATGTCCATAACAAATTATATTCAGCAGTTTACCTTTTTCATGATACATATTTTCTTTTTTTTATACTTTTTCATATATGTAGTATACATTAAGAGAAAATATTGTAATAGACAAAAATACTATTTTTTCCGTGGTAGGCTGTGAAATAGTAACTTTAGAGCCTAAAAAACATAGCTAAAATCCATTTTTTCATTACGTGGACTTAAAAAATCTTTTCATTACTCCTAGCTGTAAAGAAAAAATCTTTTACGTCCTAGGCACTAAAAGATTTTTTCTTTACGGCGGGTAGTTGTCAAAACTTCCGTTAGTAGTGCTGCAGTCTTTGTAGAAATGCTTCTAGTACCATAAAAATCCGCTAGATGTCAATGCGTTTTATTTATCTTTTCTTATAGTGTAACCTCATTTTAAGGTTTCTTTTTTTAAGTCTTAAGTATGTACTAATATTTGTTATTATTATATATATATAGTGATTAATATTTAATGTTTTTTCATTGTCTGCTACCTCGGAAAAAATAGCATATGCTACGCGACTTTGAAGTGTTTTTTCTTTACCTTGGCAATATTTACTGTCTCGCTTCGCTCGACAGTAAATGTAATTGCCGCGGTAAAGAAAAAACTCACTTCACAGCCTTGTAACATAATATACTATTAAGATTATGATTAGTCTCCTGAGTCTAAAAGAATTGCTTGCATATGAGTCTGCAAGACAGTGAGACATTTTCATGTAACGCTCTTTGGTGCCGTTTTCTGGTAACGCTTTTCTAGTTTATGTGCCAAAGTAAAGACATGAAAATGTCAAAAAATTCGATCGTACAGATTTTTGCTTTTGTAAATTAGGAATTTAATGGAACAGATGTAGAGCACGAAGAAAGAAAGCACTTTTCTTCTTTTCCTGTTTATTAAGAAGTAATCTTTTAGCTTCTTCACCCATCTAACAATTATAGTTTAACAAAAATAAAAAATAATAAATGTAAAAAATTAATTTGATGTATGTAAGTTTATTAGGAATAAAATACTAATGGTATTGCGTTTTTCCGATGCAAATTGGAGCAGTAGAACAGAAGTTGTAGTTGGGGGGGGGGGGGCGCCGCTGAGGCTCGTGAGCGACTACTGGAGTGGTAGCGAGATGCGAAGAGAGTGAGACGTTGTATAGGTCGATCGGGAGGGCTGGGGTGGGTAGGCCTACCGAGAGCGGGCAAACTCGATTGAACACCTCCTATATCTTCCTAACTCCCTGCTCCTATATTATCCTAATTCGTGTAACGCTAGTTTTTGGTAACACTGTTCGAGGTTATGTGCCATAGCCAAGACATGAAAATGTCAAAAGTTTTTTTTAAAATTGTCTGTCTGTAGACTGCCGTCTGTTGTCTGTTTATGTAGTCTGTGTAGATGCTTTGAGCCTAAACTACAGGGGCCGATTTACATAAAATTTGGCATACATGTTCAAAAAAATCGGGATCATTTCTCGGGTAACTTTCTCATATAATCATGGTCCCAGAAAACATGAGTATATTGTTATCTACACAGACGAATGCGATATCTGTGACTGAAAACCAACTTTTAGCAGGGTTACTATTGTAGAACCTATCAAGTGAAGTTAGAGTCCTACCCGGCACTACCGCCTACTCCAATCATCCTTTTAAACTATAAACTCGTCATAATTAACTATAAATTTGCTTAATATTAAATTGTTATTGCATTAAGCTCGCTTCGATGATAAAGCCATACGATGCCTAGTACAGGTAGTCGTTTACTTTTTGTTTTCGATTTTCAACAAAATCAGATTTATTTTCATCAATATCTTGGATACTAGAATTTTCCTGGGAAAATGGCTTATATCGCTAGATTGATACTTAAATGGACTACATTTTAGAATTTTTTAATCAAAATCGGCGGAACTGTTTTCCGTAAAAAAATCATGTACTTTTCAGAGTTTTTTGGGGGTAGCGTCCCCAAATTTGGAGCTAAAATTAATTCCTCGATTTAAGAACAACTTTCTTGGACTCGGGAACCTAAAAATAAAATGTTGATAAAATTATCAGTTGTAATTAATAATGGTAATTATTCCAGTTTTGAATATCAAACAAAATATAAGCATACTAAAGAATAATTTCAAATAAATAATAAAATACACAATTACTTATTATTATTGGCCAAAAAATGTTACCTGTTTTAATTGTAATGAACCAATCAGAATTTAAATGCATCCAGTATTAATTTTGATATAATTATTTCCTGTTTGATTACCTGAAACAAAAAAAAATATATATATATTAATAATTTTGTGTAACAATAAAATAACAAAATAAATTGGCTACCAATTAGTGTGGCACATGACTTACTCGCAGCTTATCACTTGACAAATGGTCTCATTGAGTAAAACCTATAGAATAGTTCTGGAGTTGGGGAGAGGGAAAGTTCCCTTACTTTAGGAGGTTACTTTAAACCTAGTTTGCATGATGCCATTTGGCATCGACAATTGTCCTCATGCATTGCGGGGCAATCTCGGGCCAGTCCAGTAGAAAAAATGCCGTTTACACGTGTAATCAACCTGTCCCAGCAGCAAAGGTTCAGAATTGCCTGAGTGTGCATAGTCTGCTATGTCCTATGAGGAATTACATTCAATTTGCTGATCCACAACCAGATTTTATTTGCGCGTTTTTGTTGCTATGCATATTCAATATTGAATGAGCCTCGAAAGGACTTAATTTTCACCTTCACCTCAGCCACACTAAATTCTTCAATGCTCACTTTATTATACCATCGTTTGTATCGTCTCGCGAACCTTTCGGGAATCGTTTAGGACTGGTTTTATACGCATGCGCTACCATTTTACTGTAATAATAATGTAACGGGTTTGGACCGTTTTAAAAATCCAAGGAACCCTAACAGTTAGAGAACCTTCCTGGGACGATTGTCATAACTGCGCATGTCATACAAAGCAGTACTTGGTATTGTCAGAGGATCGTTTGGACAGTACAGTAAACGGTTCGCAAAAGATTCCTCCGCGGGTTGTAACAGTTTAGAAAAACTCTGTCACAAGTCGGGTTGGAACGGCTTTTATCCATTGTGCATTCCCGCGGACAGTACATTGCTTGGTTGGAACAAAGCAAGCAGTTATCAGTAAGCGAGAGAGAAAGAGCATTGAAGAATCTGGAAGGTTATATTGATAATATTATCAGTAAAGATATTTTATAAGGCAATAGGACTAACACGATAAAGCAATCACGTCAAAAATTACGATAGTACTGTCGTGATAGTGCACAGTCTAAAAGCAGATTTGAGACTAGTTTTGACGTTGACAGTGTAGCGATTAAGGATATCCAACATGGCTGAAACGGAGCTAATAGTAGCGGTAGCTGCTGTCAATGGGAAAATATTTAAAATAAAACGTAGAAGAAGCCAAACAAATAGAAAGATAAGGCTGTAACTCATTTTTAGGTATGCATTGTATATAAGCAACAAAATAATGTGATGAATACAAAATGGGAAGCTATCGAACTGTTGCTTCATAGATCTTCTTTCACGTAATAATGAGCGCCTATAGTTCATATGACTGCTGCAAGAGTACTCTGATGCTATGATAATATTTCTCTGAATTACCTCATCAGACGTGATAGAGTGATAGTGCTGACACGGCCTTACTATTACATTGTAAACGGGCTTAATTATCAGTAAGAGAGAGAAAAGGTTATATCGATAGCATTATCAATAAGAGAGAGAAAAGGTTATATTGATAGCATTATCAGTAAGAGAGAGAAAACATTAGGTTTGTTCCAACCACTCTTCAAACTGGTTTGGAACTGTCCGACGCATGCGCATTTGGAAAAAAGCGTTTCAACGAGCCCAAACTCAAACTCTGACTGACTCCGACTGTTAATCCGCTGTTCCAACCACGCTCTGATTAAATCACGGATTAGTTTGGAACCAGTCAGAGCAGTCAGCGATCGGCGGCAGGGACTAGTAGTTTGGGATTGAGTTTGGGTGAACAGAAACGTAACCTTCCGCTCCGCTTCATTGTTTTTGTTTTGATTTTGCTCGCCTATTATTCTCCTTTCTTGCGAATCAACTCTTCTTTTTAAAATGTTTTTGTACGAATGTGACGATGAATTTTTGTGCATATAATGGCATTTTCTAGATATTTCTGAAAACAATAAAAATTGGACCTATTTTCCAAGATGGACTTTTGATACTTATTCCATTTTCAAACAAATATCGAAAGAATCCGATTTATTTCCGCAATATTTCTTTCGTTAACTGGACTAAGATTAATATTTGTTTTTTTAAAACAAAAGAGCATTTAGGATTATATCAATAAAAATACGAATACGATTGTGCCGTGAGTCTACTAAAACTGGCTCACCTCAGTAAGCCCGAAAATTGTGAATTGCGTAAATCGAAATGAAATCGTGAATTCATGTATTAAATAAACATTTCTAAAATGTGTGCATGTATTTTCGTCATATCCTCTATGAGTATGTAGGTTTTACTTCCAAACTTCCAACTTTCGAGCTTAATTAGCATTAGAAAAATGAAACTTTTGTGGTGTGCCCCCCCCCCTTGATGTGCGAGCCCCTAGGCGGCCTAAATCAGGCCCTAATTTAAGCGACTGCGGCACTTATCTTCATCAACCATTGACTCATCCATCATCCATATCTTTAATTTCAGTTTAAAGTTCAGGTATTTTTGATAGCACAGGAACGCAAAATCACATAAACGATCAACTCAAAAGGTTGTTCTGATAACAGTGCTAAAACCTACCACAGCAAACAGTTTGGTTTGAGAAAGAAGCGTTCCAACAAAAACGAAATCACAAATCAATTCCCAACGGTCAATGATTGCGCATGCGCATTACGTCAATCATGGACCAATCCGAAACTGATTCGGAACTGGTGGTTGGAACAAACCTATTATATTGATAACATTATCAGTAAAGACGAAAGTAGGTTATATTGATATCATTATCAGTAAAGGTGAAAATAGGTTATATTGATAACATAATCAGTAAAGCATAAAGTAGGTTATATTGATAATATAATCAGAAAGAGAGAAAGTAGGTTATATTGATAACATTATCAGTAGAGGAGGAAGTGGGCTATGCTAAAAACATTGTCAGTATCAGTGGGTTTGAAATGGGCAAAATATAAACAATCGACCGCATTCGTAAACCTTGGTTTGCCTTAACGTTCACCAAGGGTTGTGACCGTTTCAAACGAGCCCAGACCATAGGGTTTGGTAACCACAATAATACCTTTTGTAGCGCTTAATTTAAAAGTTGAAAATATTGATTATTTCACTGTGCCCTGTAATTTCGTATTATTACTACCCTCCCTCATCATAAATTTTATGAATTCTTATTAGCTAAATTTATAAAGTTTATAAACGAGAGAATTTGCAAAAGCTTCACACTTAAATCAAGTTTAAAACCCGTTTGGATAAACACAGTTCAAGAATAATTGAAGCCGCCATGACACTAACCTCAACCAACCACCGCGCTTATTGATCGACCGGTGGATATGGCTAGTCATTCACACCCTAAGAGGGGAGTAGGTTATATTTACAGCATTATCAGTAAAGGTGGGTTCATATCATAGCTTGCGTTTCTTACGTGCTTCAGAATAATAATCTGTAGGCAGTCATAACCTGACACGAGATAAGTTGGTTCCAAACAAACTTTTTCGCCTGCTAACCTGAATGAAACCTTCCCGTCCTCTACCTTCTTGTTTATATTTTTGATTTCATTTTTCGAGTCATCCATTTACATAGTACTTATTAAATACACATTTTCTTCGATTTGCAAACCATACTTTTAGAAAGTAAGTATTGTATCAATAATATATATATTGGGCTTTGTTTATATTAACCTGAACGGATCACTGCGCATGTGCAGAAGGGTAAAAAGGGGTGGTAAAAACACTCAGACATGTCTCTACAGCTTGATGAATGTTTTTATATCAATATAACAAAAAAAAACGCATGCATTGAACCCATTTTTATCAGTAACAGAGAGAAAAAGGTTATATTGATAGTACTTTTAATGATACAGCGAGTAGGTAATATCAATAGCATTATCAGTTAGAGAGAGAGAGAGAATATTATATCGATAGCATTATGAGTAAGAGAGACAAACTGTTATACAGATAGTATTATCAGTAAGAGATAGAAAAAGGTTATATTGAAAGTATTTTCAATGAGACAGCGAATAGGTAATATCAATAGCATTATCAGTAAGAGAGAAAGAGTCATTTATATCTATAGCATTATCAGTAAGGGAGACAAACTGTTTTACAGATAGTATTATCTGTAACAGAGAGAAGAGGTTATATTGATAGTATTATCAATGAGAGAGAGTAAATTATATAAATAGCATTATCAGTAAGAGAGAAAGAGTAATTTATATCTATAGCATTATCAGTAAGGGAGACAAACTGTTTTACAGATAATATTATCTGTAACAGAGAGAAGAGGTTATATTGATAGTATTATCAATGAGACAGAGTAGATTATATAAATAGCATTATCAGTAAAAGAGAGAGTGAGTTATATCGTTAGCATTATCAGTAAGAGAGTGAGTAAGTTATCAGTAGCATTATCAGTAAGAGAGAGAGTGAGTCATATCGTTAGCATTATCAGTAAGAGAGTGAGTAAGTTATATCAATAGCGTTAGAAGAGAGAGAAAAGCTTATGTTGATAGCGTTATCAGTAAGAGAGAGAGTAGGTTATATTGATAGCAATATCAGTAAGAAAGAGAGTTGGCTTAATTAATATCAGTATCAGTAAGAGAGAGAAAAGGTTATATTGATAGCGTTATCAGAAAGAGAGAGAAAAGGTTATATTAATAGCAGTCTAAGTAAGACAGAGAAAAGGTTATATTGATAGCATTATTAGTAAGAGAGAGAGAGATTATTAGATAGAGCAGGTTAGTAAGTTATATCGATAGCATTATCAGTAAGGGAGAGAGAGAGATTAGTAGATTGAGTAGGTTAGTAAATTATATCAGTAGCATTATCAGTAAGAGAGAGAGAGATTAGTAGATAGACTAGGTTAGTAAGTAATATCGATAGCATTATCAGTAAGGGAGAGAGAGAGATTAGTAGATTGAGTAGGTTAGTAAATTATATCAGTAGCATTATCAGCAAGAGAGAGAGAGATTAGTAGATAGACTAGGTTAGTAAGTTATATCGATAGCATTATCAGTAAGGGAGAGACAGAGATTAGTAGATTGAGTAGGTTAGTAAATTATATCAGTAGCATTATCACTAAGAGAGAGAGATTAGTAGATAGACTAGGTTAGTAAGTTATATCGATAGCATTATCAGTAAGGGAGAGAGAGAGATTAGTAGATTGATTAGGTTAGTAAATTATATCAGTAGCATTATCAGTAAGAGAGAGAGATTAGTAGATAGACTAGGTTAGTAAGTTATATCGATAGCATTATCAGTAAGAGAGAGAGAGATTAGTAGATAGAGAAGGTTATGTCATTTATGAGAAATAGAGAAAAGGTTATATTGATATAATTATTAGAAAGAGAGAGGGAGAGAGAGTAGGTTAATTGGTATCGTTGAGTTGGTTATTGGTATGGTAATTGGTATTATCAGAAAGAGCGAAATAGAGAGTGGATTAAATTGAGAATGACAATATTATGTTAGTCTTAATTATCAGGAGCCTAAATGGAAATATTGAGGATTACGGGCGGAGGATTATGAATGATATCTTGGGCCGGAACAGATTTACATAAAATCTAAATTTCATGACAGTCCTATCACAACATTACCATGTCATCTTAATTAGACGATTTATTAACTTCTATAACCTTCTGTCAATGTTTCAACGGCTTCTCATATTGGGCTGTCAAAAACTCTGTCAATAATTACAAAAAAAAAATCATTATCAAATTGAATTGAGATAAAAACAAACATGATTAAAATTCCGGGAAAATGTGACAATGATTCCTATGTGGTGAAGACAGAACATGTTCATTCAGATATTTGGGGAAAATTTATTGAAAACCTAATTAGCTGTTTTCTAATTAATCAGGATTATATCAGAGAGGAGATTAAATTTTAATAAAAATAATTAATTCTCTTCGTATTTGAGGTTTTCATCTGGACCGTATATAATTTCTCTGACATATTTTACCACAGTATACATATTTGCGAGGGTCGTTCGGAAAGTAACCTCCGATTGGCCACTGTGCGGGAAGTAGTGGGAATAACGACGCCATTCTTGCACTGACGTACATTACAGGACAGTCTGCATCAAGCCACGGTCAAATGAATGTCGTACGAGCACTAGTTTGGTTTTTATAGCATCTTGAAATGTGCGCTCCAAAAATATCCGTCCAAATGCGAATTCGAGTTTATTGGTGCTCGCTAAAACATTTTTAAAACATTTTAAACTCATCGTCGCTAGTTCTACTACTTCCCGCACAGTGGCCAATCGGAGGTAGCCCTCGTATACACTGTGGTCGACGCATAATATAAACACGGTTAATGTTATCAACCGCTTAGTCTGATAGATATTGCTATAGGAACGGACCTAGCATTAAAAAAAATTCGTTATTTTAACAACAATAACAATGATAACAGCGTGGCAAGTAGGCAAGTATTTGTAAAATTATGCTTACCAAACATGTCAGCATACCGTATATGAAAGGTTTGTCGGAGAAGATTCAAAATCTCATGGGAAAATTTGATTGCCCCAATATTAAATTCGGATTTAAACCCCTAACTAAAACTGGGAATTTATATCATAACCTCAAACACAAAGTCACTTTTGAACATTCCATAGGCACCATATATGAAATACCATGTGACCAGTGTAATAAAACATAAATCGTCGAAAGCAATCAACTTATCATTAATAGGATTGAGTAACATACATATGACCAGAATAAAAGTAACACCAACACAGCCTTATCCAGCCACTCTATGACCACTAATCATGAATTTCGTTTTGAAGAGACTAAGATCATAGGTAGAGAGACTCAAACTAATAGAAGGAAAATGATGGAAGCTCTGAACATCGCAATCAAATCAGAAAGTACGGTCAATATTAAAACAGATTCCTAGTCTCTGAACAAGTTTTACAGTGGGATATCCGATCAAGTTGAAAATTAGCACAAATGACGAATGTACTCTCTGTATGACAAAAACGTTCACCAAATTTAATTATGATTATTTTTTATTGGCCGCCATTGTGAAGTTATCGAATTTTTAAATTTTTAAACACTGACGGTGAATAATACCGAAAGTATAAATAGGTTTTTGACATTAGGATATAGTTTAAATCAAATTATAATTACTATTTATAAAGGGAAACAGACAGAGAAAAATAGACTTCAGCGCCGGGACTCGAACCACGGACCTAGTCTGCCTTTCTAAATAGTAATTATAATTTGATTTAAATTAAAATTTAAAAGTTCCGTAGTATGAATACTACCAATAACTTGTAAAAATTAGGATATAGTTGGAACCGGTAAAAAATAAGGTACAAATTTAAAAAAAAAACCGATGAAATTCCATTAATTAGTTTAAAAGTTATTAGTGAACATAATTATTAATTAGTGCGATACTTTTGTTAAACGTCAAAGTTTGTTTACATTTGTCAAAATACCGCCAAAATTCAAATAATTAAAAATATAAAATACAAATAATGTACAATTTTTTTTTGAAAAATGATAATTATGTTATTCTTCGGTTTACGAAGATGCTGTAGATGACGTTGGAGACGATGGAACTATAAACTTCCTACTGTTATACTTACCAATATTAACGACCTCTCTTATTCTAGTGTAACAAATGCAATGTAAATGCCAAAGCTTTATAATATGATTTTCCATATTCCAATGTTATATTGTAGTTGACATCAAATAAATGTATGTTTTTTGGCATGAGAATTGACGGCTTGGTGGAAACGTTGCCGATCATAATGAAATTGTTTTAGTGTTTTTTTATATACCCTGAAAGATCCACAAATCTTAATTAAATAAATTATTAAATTATTTTACCTCACCGGGAATCGAACCATGAAACCCTAAATTTACTCTCTGTAACTCCAACCACTAAGCTACAATGTAGAATGTATTTACATCTGTCAGAATACAATTAATTATTAAATTATTTTACCTCACAGAAAATCGAACTAAGAATCCCTTGATTTACGCTCTGCAACTCTAACCACTGAGCTACACTGTAGAATGTATTTACATCCGTCGGAATACATACAAATTATTTCACCTCACCGGTAATCGAACTAAGAATCCCTTGATTTACGCTCTGCAACTCTAACCACTGAGCTACACTGTAGAATGTATTTACATCCGTCGGAATACATACAAATTATTTCACCTCACCGGTAATCGAACTAAGAATCCCTTGATTTACGCTCTGTAACTCTAACCACTGAGCTACACTGTAGAATGTATTTACATCCGTCGGAATACATACAAATTATTTCACCTCACCGGTAATCGAACTAAGAATCCCTTGATTTATGCTCTGTAACTCTAACCACTGAGCTATACTGTAGAATGTATTTACATCCGTCGGAATACATACAAATTATTTCACCTCACCGGTATTTGAACTAAGAATCCCTTGATTTACTCTCTGTAACTCTAACCACTGAGCTACACTGTAGAGAGTATTTACATCTGTCAGAATACATATAATATAAATTAATAAATGATTCCACCTCACCGGTAATCGAACTAAGAATCTCTTGATTTACGCTCTGGAACTCTAACCACTGAGCTACACTGAAGAATGTATTTACATCCGTCACAATACATATAAATGATATCATTATCTAATTCTTCTATCGTAATCATTTTAAGTTTTTGAAGAAATTCTTTTGACTAAAAAATAAAAGTAAATAAAAATGAAAAATAAAATAAAAAATATTTGTTCTTCTGATTTATTAATATGATACATTTATTTTTTTTTTTAAATAAAGAACTAAAACAAGAGATGCAGCTGGAAAAATACATTTTTCTATTGTTCAGTTTTTCTTTGGTTAATATGCATCAAAAACATCGGCAAAAATAAACGCTGCGTTTAGCTCAAACAAAAGAATATAGAACAAAAACACATCATTGTCATGATTTTTTTTTCTCTTTTAAAAATAAAAACACAATAAGAATTCTCGATGGTAAATAAGGGGAAATGTTTTGTTCCTGTTGGAGAAAATGTTTTTTCTGTTTTCTGTTTCCGTAAAGCTTTACATGTATGTATATTTTTTTGCATTGTTTTGATGTAACGGGAGTTAAAATGAACAGGAGTAGGAGGGAACACGTCATAGAAGAGGAGGAAAATCCAGAAGCGATGAAAGAACTATATTTGTGACCTTCTCATAGTGGACCTATACCCTTAAACCCTTCTGGCTTTTCTTTTCATACTAATCCAAACGTGGTATTTTTTTTAAAAAAGAAAACATACCTAATAATCAGTAGAATTTTCTGAGATTTGTATTTATCCAATTTTATTTTTAGAAAACATAAAAATTGAAAGGATTTTCTGAGCTTTAGTTTTTTCTAATGTAGAACTACAACTATATATACAGTGTAGTCAAACAGTCTCCCTCCCCCCTCTTAAATTTTAACAGTTTGAGATAAATTAATGAAACTTGTAGGATCCTTACCATGTAAAGGGAGGTTTGTTTTATGCAATCATGCACTAAGGGCAACCTCCCACTTTGCCCTCAGGCCACCCAACATCAAAATGTCAAACACGAGTGTATATTATTGATAGCAGATTTTAATTCTATACGGTAAAAAATAAAAATATTTTACTGGTGCAAAAGTATAGAAATGGTAGATTTCAGTGCCTGGGCGCAAAATTGTGGTTGCCCTAGTTCCCTAGTATGAGTGGATGAATACACACTTCCCTATACATGGTTCAGATCCCCCAAGTTCCATTACTTTATTTCAAACCGTTTAGATTTTAAAAAAGTTTACAGTGAAATTTTTTTTTTTCACCGTAGAATCCAAGTATGCTATCAAAAAAATTCACTCCAATTTGAAATTTTGAAGTTAGGTGGCCTGGGGGCAAAGTGAGTGGTTGCCACTAGTGCGCGATTGCATGAAAACAAACTTCCCTTTACATGGTACGGATCCCCCAAGTTTCATTAATTTATCTCAAATCATTTAAAAGTAAAGTGGGGAGAGGGGGAAGGGGAAACTTTTGGACCACCCTATACATTTATATATCTTTGGAAGGAGAAGGCGTCAGATATTAATAGAATCCTTAAGTCTTGAAGCTATTATAGATATCATTCTCAAGGAAGTTGCTCATGACGAGAGTCAGGAGCAAATAACACCATGAGCAACTTCCTTGAGAATGATCTCTGACTCAGTTACAAATGACTCTCATCATGAGCAACTTCCTTGAGAATGATCTCTGACTCAGTTATAAATGACTCTCATCATGAGCAACTTCCTTGAGAATGATCTCTGACTCAGTTATAATTGACTCTCATCATGAGCAACTTCCTTGAGAATGGTCTCTGACTCAGTTACAAATGACTCTCATCACGAGCAACTTCCTTGAGAATGATCTCTGTGACTCAGTTACAAATGACTCTCATCACGAGCAACTTCCTTGAGAATGATCTCTGTCCCAGTTACAAATGACTCTCATCACGAGCAACTCCCTTGAGAATGATCTCTGACTCAGTTACAAATGACTCTCATCATGAGCAACTCCCTTGAGAATGATCCCTTAACTAGTTAAAAATGACTTTCATCATGAGCATCTCCCATGAGAATGATCCCTGACTCAGTTGAAATGACTCTCATCATGAGCAACTCCCTTGAGAATGATCCCTTAACTAGTTAAAAATGACTTTCATCATGAGCATCTCCCATGAGAATGATCCCTGACTCAGTTGAAATGACTCTCATCATGATCAACTTCCTTGAGAATGATCCCTTAACTAGTTGAAAATTACTTTCATCATAAGCAACTCATTTGAGAATGATCCCTTAACTAGTTGAAAATGACTCTCATCATGAGCATCTCCCATGAGAATGATCCCTGACTCAGTTGCAAATGAATCTCATCAATAGCAACTCCTTTGGCTTAACATTTGGGCTTTATAGATAAAAATACATTCAAGAAACCGTGGAGATGTCACTATGAGTTTTCCCCCACCCTTCCCTACCATGTGCACATGCGCATTGTTCCGATCAAGTTATAATCAAAGCCGAATATATTAGTCAAATACAATACTAATCTTTTAAAAGGATTGTTTTAAAATTAAATAAGTTTATTTAAAAGAAATATTAATAAAACAAGCTTTTATTCGTATTATTCTTAGCAAACCCTTTCATTTGATACCCATATCATGGGCGTTCTTAAAAAATAACTAGTCCACCATCTTGGGTTGTCCACCATATTGGATTTAGAATGACATTACTTAGCTAACCATGCATTATCATCCAAACTAAACGTCTATGCAAAATTTTAATTCAATCGGTTGACGATAACTGCTTCAAAATTCAGTTGCAAGATTTGATTCGAACATACATACATTGTAAGTTAAATAAAAGCTTTTAAAATAAGTGTGTATTTGATATTTACTATGTGAATGTATGAATCGAAAAATGAAATCAAAAATATAAACAAGAGAAAAAAGAAGATGAGATAAATATAAAGAAGAGAGAAAATGACGGGAAGGTTTCATTCAGGTTAACTTTGACGCGAGAAAGTTGGTTGGAACTGGAACCAACTTTTCTACATCATATTATGACAGCCTATAGATAATTTTGTAGCACGTAAATAAAGCGGACTATGAACACATCTTTATTTGGCACAAACTGTAGGAAGCTAAGTTGTTCACTAATTTGAAGACGCATTTATCTTTTGTTTAGATCTAAGTAATCGTCTTTAAAGTTATTCCTTGCCATGTGAAACAAAATTAGGAAAAGGAATGTAACATTAGATGTAAAGTTGGAAGCGATAAAACGTCCGTTCAATAGCGTACTCTAGAACTATTACAATGAAAATACTCTCTAACTTGTTCTAAGTAACACTTCTAGAACCTGCTTCTGTTTCCTAAGTACTCATTTGAACAGTTCTCAAGAACATTCAAACCCTTGTTTCCACCTTTACGATAAACACGAACATTACTATTACCTTAGACAATTCCCTACACAAGAACCAACTATTTGGAATTGACTTTACCAAAAATAAATACAATTTGAAACAAACTTTAATGAAATAGATTCTTGTTTTTTTTTCGTATTTTATCTTTTAGTAACATAAATAGAACTATATTTTAGTAGTAATATATCTTTTTACACTTTATTTTACATAACATTTTATTAATCTAGAAAATTTTGAGATAGATAAATTAAATTAAAAATAAATATAAATATAAAATATTACACTAGAACCGGAATACTCTAATGTGTTGCGGGTTAAGCATAATGTATATTTCTGTGACTCGTCGCCATGAATAACGATTTGAAACGTGACCTTACCGAATATAAAGCCATTACCATTTATTACAATGTTAAAGCCATTCAAAAAGAAAAATGCATTTTCCACAGTTAGGGGAAAAACTGCATGTTTCTTTCCTAAGAATTAATAATATAAATGTCTGGGAGTTGGAAAAATCGTAAATAGATGTAAGATTATATCTCCTTTTCTTTAGGGGGGATTTACCTCTATAAAAATATAAATTGTAACTTATTTTTAGTTTTCCTTCCTTCGTTCTATTTTTTATTTAAAGTAAGTTTTCAAACTTGGAAAATTGTATAAAAAATCTATTTGGTGTTTTCGACTAATTTAGGTGTTCGGACTAGATTTAGTATAGTTTAGTCTTAGACCCTTGCTCTACTAGTGTGAAGCAACTGCAAACTGACTTAAAAATAGACTGCTAATTAGTGTGGCACATAGCTTCCTCACATCCTATCATGTAATTAATTGGTTTTATGCTTTTTCAAGCCATTATTGTCATTTCCTAATTTGTTTAATTGTTTCCCCCGACTTTTAATGTGTCAAAATTGTTTTGATTTTTTAGATGAATTAAAGTATCAATTGAGCAAAATATAAAGAGCGCAGAGAGCTCAAATTAATCTAGGGCTATTTGCGGGTTACTTTCGATAAACTATAAAAGTTTCATACAAATCAGATAAGTACTTTTGAAGTTTTAGGTGATAATAAATGTATGTTATATGGGACCAACAATGGGCTAATTATGACCTACCATACAAATTTAATTAAAATCGGACGTGTAGTTTTTTAGATATGTAGGTTCGCAAAAATTGAGTGGCAGACTGACAGACCGATAGACAGACACGGAACCAAAAATGTTCCCTGATGTCTGAAACGGATTTCTGTCTTGGAATTTTTGAAATCGGAGACCTAAAATATTTTCGTTCGTCAGAATGACGAACGAATGCGTAACCTTCGCTAAGCTCGAAAGCAAAATGGAATAAAGTTTAACAATTTCAAGATAAAAAGAACTTTTTATATACTACGTTTTTAAATTTTCTGTTGAATCGTATGTAATGTTGATAATATAATTGTTATTGTTATATAAAATATATTGTTAGGGGGGAAAAAAATAGTTCCGAATTTATTTACTTCACATAAATGACAACCATCTAGAGAGCTGATCTTAAACCTATAAAAGAACAAATCTTTGAACAACGGATCTCCCCAACACCAAATCTAAAGCGTGCTATCGATATATTTGAAATAATATAAATAATATAATCGATATTTCCTGTTTTGTTGTCATTCAATGTTTATCTATCACAAATTTGAGACCCTTCAAAATGAAGATTGCGTAAATATGGGATATGGCAAAACAAATAAAATTACTTGCGGATTTTTTCCGAACCAACATTCCGTACAGCAAAATTTGCTGAAAACCAATTAAATTCCGCTGAAAGATGGCTAAAAGTATTAAAATAATGAATTGTCATTGTGTTCTGAGCTATGCTAAAAGTTTCAAATGTCTAGCTATTCGGGAAGTTAGTTAGAAATCGATTGCCAGATTTGTACCGGACAAACAAACAAACAAACAAACAAGCTAATGAAAACGCAGTAAAAATTGTCTATGGCGTTCTAATATTGTGATCGTCTTGGGGTGTTTTGAAAATCACATTAACTTTTATTAGATGTTCGTAGACAATTGAAATCAATATAATACTATCAATCTAACACAAAAAATATAATGTGAACACAAAATTATAATTGTCAATAAATTGCAGATTGGGAATAAATAAACTAATAGGTTATAAATAAACCCAAATTGGTTATGGATAAAACCAAATTGATGACTGTCAACTGCCAGGAGGACTTACAAATAGAAATTAGAGGGAAATTGGTTGAAGAGGTAAAAGACTTTATTTATCTAGGCCAACTTATAGGAAAAGAGGAAAATACTAACAAGGAAATAAAAAGACGGATTGGTCTAGGGTGGCGGGCATTCATGAAATATAAGAGCTTATTTACGTCCAACATTGCAATATATAGGAAAGTAAAATTGTGGAGTGCTGTCATAAAACCAGTGTTATTATATGGATGTGAAACATGGACGCTTACAAAAAAGAATATTGAAAAAATGAGGGGTTGCGTCACAAGAATGGAGAGAAGTATGCTAAGGATTAGCAGGAAGGAACGGAAGACAAATAAATGGATACGGGAACAAACAAAAATTGAGGATATAGGAAGAGATATTATCTCCAGGAAGTGGAAATGGGCAGGTCACGTGGTTAGGACTGAAGACGGAAGATGGACCAGAAAAATATTAGATTGGGTTCCAATGGAAAATAAAAGGAAAAGAGGAAGACCCAAAACGAGATGGGACAAGGAAATGAGGACATGTTGTGGTGAGGCGACATGGAAACGGGTGGCTATGGATAGAAGTGAATGGAGAAGGATGGGAAAAGTGTATGAAGAGGAGTGGCTGTAAGGTGGTGTAAACTAAACTGCATATTGTACTTTTTGGGAGTTAATTTGGATTATTGGAATAAGCATTTTATTTAATTTTAATTTTATTGTATGGTTATGGGTGTTTGGCACCAAGTAATTTGATGTATTCTTAGTTAATGTTATGTTTCATTATATTTATTTAGTTTTTGTTCAGATATTTGTTGATTTTTTTAGATATACGTTAGTTTTATTTTCATGGAAAAAATAATTATAAATCCTATTTTATTAGCAATAATAGTTTACTGTAATATTGTAGAATTGTTAGTTTTGTTATAGTTGTTGTGAGATTACGTTAAAAAAAATATTATAGTACAAATTGTTAAAGATTGTTAATATATATACATGTATGTATATGGTATGGAAATTTAAAGCCCACAGAGGCTACCACAGCGGAAGCTGATTTGAGTAAATTTATAGGGGTAAAGATAAATGTAAATGGTATATTTTAATGCTCAATAAAATGGTTTATTTTATTTTTATTATTTTTAATAGGTTATAAATAAATAATAAATTAAATTAAAATAAATAAATTATTGCATCGAATTATTCACAATATCAACAAGATAAAATATAATTATGTTTAATAAGAGCTTGACTAATAATAATCACATTTTATTTTTATTATTTTAATTTAAAATAATTACAATGATGAAAAGTAGCAGTAATTAGTTTTTAATATTAAATTTTAATTTTTTTTTTTTTTTTAAAAATTACTTTTTTTAAACATCAGATACAATAATAAAGTGTACTAATTGAACTTGTGTTTTTAATAAAATTTTCATTTATATGTTGCCTTTATCAAACTGGGTGCTGCGTTTAATTTGTTCTCATGGAAGAACACATTTCATTTAAAACTTTATCAATTTTCTCTGTGTCAAGTTATTTTCGTTAGCCTCTGATTTTACTGAAAGTGATGGAAACATTATGAACGTTCTGAAAAAAATTGAAATTTGTTTTTTTTATCTAAATTCAAAATTTTCTCGAATTGTTTTTAAGGCATATGGGAATATTTTTAGTCTGATATCTACCTGACGGTCTATCTTGTAAGACCCACATTTGAATTATATAGATTTCAATTTCTTTGACGAAATTGCATTTCATATAAGTCAAGGAGAGTATTTAGTTTCATGTATGTCCGTCAAAATGTATGCAAATACCCATACCTTAAAAACCACTATACCGATCTACTAACAAATTTTGTACTCAGGAGCATGAAAATCACATTTTCCGCCAGAATGGATGGGACACGGCCGCTCTCCACGGGACTATTTTATTTAATAGCTTATTGCCAAATTATGTCTCACAGACGGCATTAACCGACACATATTCTTATAGAAGGCACCAAAAGACTAACTTATATCCATAGTCTGACACTTCTTCGCACGCAAATTATTGGACTAAGAATAATTAGAACATATAAAATGATTATTAATATTAAAACGTGTTATATGAAGGTAATTGAGATGTTTATTAGATGAGGATTGTTATGTTTACATGATAAGAATGCAGAGTTTAGTGATAATAAGAAGAGAGCGTGGCCTTGTGAAGAGGTTCCTGTACTATCTCATGTCTTATCAGATCAATTTGGTTCAATTTGTCAGCGACAGTTTGTTACCGTGAAATCCCCGTGTGAACGAACCACAGCTATCAATCTAAACCTAGACCTGAGATTATGTCAGCAGTGTAGCATTGTAAAGATGTTGAGCTTCTAGATATCTCACTTCTCTTTACTCTATATATTACAGAGAATTCCTACAGTGAAGTTATGAATACCTATTATAGCAGCTTAGGTATGCACTCATTTGGTTCAGTTTGGTGTAAAATGACCGCCATTTCGGCAATGTACAACACCTTTAAAATAATACCCCTCTTAAAAAATTTTCAAAAAAATAAAAATTTTGGGTCACCATAGTTACGGCCACCTAAAATTACAAAAATTTTACTTTTTATATTAATATCACTGTCCTACAGAGGTGTATATATATAAATATTTTTCCCTCATTTCTAGGATCTGTCCTTATGGGGTACCAGGAGGGGGGACATTTGAGGGGGTCAGTGCTAAAGTGGGCCAAGTCCATTTTTTGAAAAAAATGAGATAGAGATATATTGTGAAAGCTTATACTGTATATTTTAATAGGGTTAGAGTGTTATAATTGTTAGTACCATGGGAAACCCACAGAGTGCAGTAGTTTCAATGAGCACTGAAGAATTTCTATTTGAATTTGCTCTGAAGTTTCAGAGCAAATCTGAACCAAGTCACAGTAGCTTCCATTTGAAATGTCATAAATTGGATTTTTTTTAAGGTATCAACCTAAAATCTTTAAAATATATTTAATAATGAACTATACTATAGAATAATCGAATTAATTAAACTTTATAATGCAATAGTAATTAGCACTGAGTAAATTCACAAAAGTGTCTGTAACTCAAAATCAAGTTTGATGGACTTGATCCACTTTAATACTGAACCCCCCATTTGTTTTGGAAATTTCTGGGGTTAATTGGCCACCATTTCGGAAACGCGATATACTTTTGTGATCTACATTTTAATTTATTCATTAAAAATTATACCCAACTTAAAAAATTACAACAAAATAGTAATCCACCTAAAATTTCTAAGATTTGATTTTTTTTTTATATTAACTCCCGCAAATAACATTGGGTCACAGATATGTGTATTTATTTATTAGTACTTCTTTAGATTGTTACTCCCCTATGTATTTTTTAAAGAATATAAATTACTGACAAAATAACTATTAAGAGAGAGGTATGTTTAGTTCAATGTACTTTGGGACAAAGGAATATCACACTTCTGTTTTTACAAGGGGAGTAACAAACTAAAGAAGAACATCTAGTACACCTTCTTTAGATTGGTACTCCCCTCTGTTTTATTTATAAGGGGAGTAACAATCTAAAGAAGTGCCTTATTTATTTTTGCTTTATATTAATTTAAGACTTGTCCTTATGGGGTAGCGGGGGAGGGGACTTTTTTTGGGGGGAGGGGGATTGTTTTGGTAATTTCGGGGGTACAATGGCCGCCATTTAGGAAACGGGATGTAACTTTGTGATCTATATTTCAATATCTTTGAATTGATACCCCACTCAAAATGTTCAAAAAAATAAAAAATGTTGCGATCAGTTCGCAATTGTTCGCTAATTCTTCTTGCTCGGTGAAAAATTATTTTTCACCAATTCATGCGTTGATCCGGGGACGCACTAATTATATAAATTAGAAACCCTGTCAGGGGTTAATTAATCAAAAAAAAATATATACGTATATTGTAAGTTATATTATAATTATCACTTTAAGATATTATGCACGCATTTTATTTAACTTTTATTCATTATAGAAATACACATACAGACAAACATATATGTACATACATATTCTACACACCTATAATTTTAATAACTGTCTAATTAATTACGAATAATAATTGTCAGCAGATTGTAGTTTATGATTAAGTTGGTAGGGTTGTAGTTGAGGGTTGCAAGGAGGGGTAATGGTACACGCGACCCCGGAGCATGCGCTCATTACATCACGCAACGTTGCTTTAAGGAGATACGGCCGGTTTAACTTGTTCGTCCCTTTGTTTTGTAGATTGCGTGCCAAAATCTTACGTTTTAATAACGTACCTAAAGTTTTCAATCTTGTTTTTACTTTATTTTCAATTATAAGTTATGTTACATTTAAGTTTAAAATATTACAATAGGGACCCAGTTTTTTTTTTTATTTTTATAAAATTAATCATTTAATGAGAATAACGTTATTTTGTTTTGTGTTTTTATTAATTCTAAACAAAAACCTATTTATTTGCTTTAACTATTTAAAAAAGAAAAGAAAAGAAAATGTATGGTCACTCTGCTAAGTAAACGATGCTAACTACTAATACATGGCAGAGTTAGAAAAGAGACAAAATTTAAAGTAACCAATTATGTGTACTTAGCGCACTTCAGGAATTTTTTTCAAGAGAAGCATTTTTTTATCATTGAAGCGAGCGTCTTGAAATAAATATGTATTGAATATTGAGAAACAAGTTAATCATGATGAGTTTATAGTTAAAAAGGATGACTGAAGTATGTATCGAACAGGACTGTTCTTACCCAGCGTATAAATTTATAATATTATAAAATATATCACTTCACTACACAAAACATTCTGCTTGTTTCAGGTTGAAATTTTACATGCTTGTTTCAATTGTACTTTAGACGATGTGTATGAAGTTTTATTAAAATCGTTAAGATAAAACGTAAGATATCGGTAAAAACGTTGTTTTCTCTATTTTAAACGTTTAGGCCCGCTTTAATAAATTTAGCGATCTTTAACACTTCATAGCGGTATCGGTGTTGGTTTTGTCTAAAAAAAAAAAAAGAAAAAAAAGTTGTTTATCTCATAGAATAGATAAAGTTAGAATTTTTTTCTGTCCTAAAATTGCAATTATTACATTTGAAGCGAGCGATTACGCGAGCGTTGCGTGCGATCTCTTAGGCGGATAACGTTGTCCAACGAACTCATCCTGGGCATTGGTAAAATGAAAATGTGTACCAAATTTCAACAAAATCGATAATTTTTTTACTCAAGTTATCGTCATCGGTGGATTTCGTTACGGTCGGTTTTGTGACGGTCGTTTTATTAGAATTCACTCTCGGGCTCCAGACGCTGTAACGTGCCATAAGGAACTTTGTTCCAAAAAGTTCTAAAAAAATAATATATTATTATAACCACCGAACAACTGGCCTCTACTCCATCAACTATTTATCTCCACTTTTAGTGGAAAAGTTGTGACTCAGTCCTCGGCGTCAACTGAAGGAAATTACGACTACTTCTTAATCTTCCTAAAATTTCAAGATAAAAAGAACTTTTTATATACTACGTTTTTAAATTTTCTGTTGAATCATATGTAATGTTAATAATATAATTGTTATTGTTATATTATAATATATAATGTTAGTAAAAAAAAAAAATAGTTCCGAATTTATTTACTTCACATAAATGACAACCATCTAGAGAGCTGATCTTAAACCTATAAAAGGACAAATCTTTGTACAACGGATCTCCCCAACACCAAATCTAAAGCTTGCTATCGATATATTTGAAATAATATAAACAATATTATCAATAAATAATATAATCGATATTTCCTGTTTTGCTGTCATTCAATGCTTATCTATCACAAATTTGAAACCCGTCAAAATGAAGATTGCGTAAATATGGGACATGGCAAAACAAATAAAATAACTTGCGGATTTTTTGCCGAAATAACTTTCCGTACAGCAAAATTTGCTGAAAACCAATTAAATTCTGCTGAAAGATGGCTAAAAGTATTAAAATAATGCATTGTCATCGTGTTCTGAGCTATGCTTAAAGTTTCAAATGTCTAGTTATTCGGGAAGTTAGTTAGAAATCGATTGCCAGATTTGTACCGGACAAACAAACAAACAAACAAACAAACAAGGAAGCAAGCTAATAAAACCGTAGTAAAAAGATAAAGATTAAACAACAAATTTGGCGACAGACTAAAAAGGTTATAGTTATTTATGTAACTAGGCAGCAAAATGGAATTTTACTGACGAGTGATTAGATTAGCCTCCGAGCCGAAGGCGAGGACAGGCTATAATAATTAACTGCCGAGGCGAAGCCGAGGCAGGTAATTTACCTATTTGACTGCCGAGGCGAAGCCGAGGTAGGCAATGAATAAACGAGTCAGAAATGTTTCCTTTGCTGCCTTGTTGCATACAATATTTTATCTACTTGCGGAAGAAAAATGAAGCTGCTAAAATGTTATCTTTATTAATATAACATAGTTGATAACTATGTGTCATATTAATAATGATAATAACATATTATGTAGTAACTAAAATTAATGTTCAAATAAGAAACTTGGGAATAATAACAATAATTGAAAAGCAAACTCAACCTATAACAACATAAACAAAACACACGTTTATAACACACATAACTTCTGAATGAATAATGCACGCAATATAAAATATTTATTTATATTTTTACTAAAAAATTAATAAAAGTGTTAAAGATATCTTCTATTGCTTAAAAGAAAAGAAGTAACTATGATACATCAAGAAAAGTAGCTAGTCTAATCTAGAATGACTTCACTAATAATGATAATATGGATGTTCAATGTTTACATGACGCTACAGTATTGTCAGTGACTCTACTATTTTTTTAATTAAAGATCTACTAATCATTGAACTTATTTAACAGAATTAACAAATATAAACAAATTATTTTATTATTAAAACGTTTATTTATTAAATATTACTTATTTAACTAAAATATATAATGTTATAAGATAGAGATAATAGTATAAACTGTTCTTGCCAAAATAAGAGGTTATGACACGCAGTGGTAAACACTGTTACTTTCTCTGCCTAGGCAGGGAAATATTTCCCTGCCTAGGCAGAGAAAGTATTTTCCTGGCTGTTTTAACTACTTTCCTGCCTGTTTTAAATATTTTAATGACAAATCAGGGAAATAGGTCTTTCCAGCCTAAAAACAGTTAAGTAATGTTTAATTTTGCTGCCGCGAGTAGATAAAAAAATATTTCTCCTAGACCAAACAAAAATGATTGTTTAATAATCAGTATGTACTAATTTAATATAAGTATATCTTTCATTTCTACTACGAACTTATCTAAAAGTATTTCATCATCTTTATCATCGGACAAAAGAAAATGGACGAACTAAACATATAAAGAAAGACATGTTTAAACAAGAGATGATCCTTTGACAATACATTTTATTCATTTTTCTTATTACACACACATAAGTAAACAAAAATTGTTATACAACAAGAGAAGTTTCTTTTTTTTATAAGATCAAAACCTTTACGTTTCTTTTGGTCCTTAAGGAATAGGGTTGTAGCTATAAGAAGGACCTACACGTCCCTTCAGGCTTCACTAAGGACTTCTTTCAAGCCTTCAAAATCCTGTCCAGGAGTCCTAAAAGCTCTAAGGAAAAGAGTCCTACGTGCCTGGAAATTCCAAAATAAAAAATGTCCCGTGTTTTCTCCCACCCTCTTTCAAAGGATTCTTTTTATTTTTTTGGTCTTTTTTCTCCGTTTTATTTTCACGTCAAAAAAACTAAAAAGGACCTCTCTTGTATCTTAAAAGTTGATTTCTTCATTTCCAATTTTCTTTTCTGACAATACCAAAGACAAAGGAAAGGAACATCAACAACTGATTCCCTTCTCTTTTATTTTATTTTACGATTTTTCTTTTCTTGTTATTACTTCTTGTCTTTTTCTTTTACTTCCTCCCTCTTACATACTAAAAGGAAAGTATGGAAATCTGATATTCAGAGAATCTGTAAGGGCCTCTTTGATTACCTTTTCACTGTTTTCTTTATATTTCTACTTTTATTTGGATTTTTTCCTTTTCTATATTGCTTCTTTCCCCTTCATAGACTATCCTGTTTTCAGCTTATATTTCATTTATTTATCCTTTCTTAGAGTTAATATTCTCTCTACAATAAGGATCACTTTTATAACCACATTATTAACTAGATCGACCTGAAAATAATCACACACAAAGAAAAGTCTAATCACTGTAATTAATTGAACTGAGCTTCTTACATTCAACTTTTTTACATATACATCTTCTCTGTGTTGGAGACTAACAGCTGTTTAAGTTTTATATTTTACCTAATTAAATTTAGTATGTCAATTAAAGGCACTTTTAGCATAAGCTTTCATTAAATCTACACAACACAACATTTTCGTCAACTTTAAAAATATGTTATTATGTACAGTTACGATGTAAACAAATATCACAAAAGGGATCGTAAATCGGCATAATCTGTACTATGCAACCCCCTCGAAACATATTCTTCTGGTTCTATAAAGTTGCAAACCTTATAATACTTATAGGTAACTAATACGTTATATAATGAACATGTTCTTCTAGTTCTAATGTTTAAACACTTATAATACTTATAGGTAACTAACCTTATATAAAGAACATGTTCTTCTGGTTCTAATGTTTAAACCTTATAATACTTATAGGTAACTAACCTTATACAAAGAACATGTTCTTCTAGTTCTAATGTTTAAACCTTATAATACTTATAGGTAACTAACCTTATACAAAGAACATGTTCCTCTGGTTCTAATGTTTAAACCTTATAATACTTATAGATAACTAACGTTATACAAAGAACATGTTCTTCTAGTTCTAATGTTTAAACCTTATAATACTTATAGGTAACTAACCTTATACAAAGAACATGTTCCTCTGGTTCTAATGTTTAAACCTTATAATACTTATAGATAACTAACGTTATACAAAGAACATGTTCTTCTAGTTCTAATGTTTAAACCTTATAATACTTATAGGTAACTAACCTTATACAAAGAACATGTTCTTCTGGTTCTAATGTTTAAACCTTATAATACTTATAGGTAACTAACGTTATAAAAAGAACATGTTCTTCTGGTTCTAATGTTTAAACCTTATAATACTTATAGGTAACTAACCTTATACAAAGAACATGTTCCTCTGGTTCTAATGTTTAAACCTTATAATACTTATAGGTAACTAACCTTATACAAAGAACATGTTCTTCTAGTTCTAATGTTTAAACCTTATAATACTTATAGGTAACTAACCTTATACAAAGAACATGTTCCTCTGGTTCTAATGTTTAAACCTTATAATACTTATAGATAACTAACCTTATACAAAGAACATGTTCTTCTAGTTCTAATGTTTAAACCTTATAATACTTATAGGTAACTAACCTTATACAAAGAACATGTTCTTCTGGTTCTAATGTTTAAACCTTATAATACTTATAGGTAACTAACCTTATACAAAGAACATGTTCTTCTGGTTCTAATGTTTAAACCTTATAATACTTATAGGTAACTAACCTTATACAAAGAACATGTTCCTCTGGTTCTAATGTTTAAACCTTATAATACTTATAGATAACTAACCTTATACAAAGAACATGTTCTTCTAGTTCTAATGTTTAAACCTTATAATACTTATAGGTAACTAACCTTATACAAAGAACATGTTCCTCTGGTTCTAATGTTTAAACCTTATAATACTTATAGGTAACTAACCTTATACAAAGAACATGTTCTTCTAGTTCTAATGTTTAAACCTTATAATACTTATAGGTAACTAACCTTATACAAAGAACATGTTCCTCTGGTTCTAATGTTTAAACCTTATAATACTTATAGGTAACTAACCTTATACAAAGAACATGTTCTTCTGGTTCTAATGTTTAAACCTTATAATACTTATAGGTAACTAACCTTATACAAAGAACATGTTCTTCTGGTTCTAATGTTTAAACCTTATAATACTTATAGGTAACTAACCTTATACAAAGAACATGTTCCTCTGGTTCTAATGTTTAAACCTTATAATACTTATAGATAACTAACCTTATACAAAGAACATGTTCTTCTAGTTCTAATGTTTAAACCTTATAATACTTATAGGTAACTAACCTTATACAAAGAACATGTTCCTCTGGTTCTAATGTTTAAACCTTATAATACTTATAGATAACTAACCTTATACAAAGAACATGTTCTTCTAGTTCTAATGTTTAAACCTTATAATACTTATAGGTAACTAACCTTATACAAAGAACATGTTCTTCTGGTTCTAATGTTTAAACCTTATAATACTTATAGGTAACTAACGTTATAAAAAGAACATGTTCTTCTAGTTCTAATGTTTAAACCTTATAATACTTATAGGTAACTAACCTTATACAAAGAACATGTTCTTCTAGTTCTAATGTTTAAACCTTATAATACTTATAGGTAACTAACCTTATACAAAGAACACGTTCCTCTGGTTCTAATGTTTAAACCTTATAATACTTATAGGTAACTAACGTTATACAAAGAACATGTTCTTCTGGTTCTAATGTTTAAACCTTACAATACTTATAGATAACTAACGTTATACAAAGAACATGTTCTTCTATTCTTATGGTTTTAAAGGTATAAAATATACATTTTAAAAAAAAGAAACTTTTCCCCCAAGATATCCATTATGTCAGTTACAAATACTTTTAAACAGTTTATATTTATATATTTAATTTTATAATAATATGTTTTTTTATCGTGTAAGATAATGTAGAATAACAAGGGTTTCTGCTGGGTAGAGATAAGAGATAAGGTTTCTAGATAGAAGAAATAAACCGGCACAAAATATTATGTTTGCTTATCTGACCTTAGCATACTTTATCTGCATCTATACACTAGTGCACCCTTTAGTACCTTAGTTGTAACTAGATTTATTTTCAGTGATATTATATAAATATGTTACTATTCAATTACGATACTGATTTATTTTAACAATGTACAGATCCCTTATCAGTTTATATTAAAGATAACCTATCAAGCATCGTTTCAATTTAATGTTAAAATTTCAAGTTAGACTTTATATAAAATATAAACTTATATAAAATCGTGCCACTCAGTGGCGCACCCAGGATTTATTTTTGGGAGGGGCACACATTAAAAAAAAAAAAAATAAGGGGGGGGGATGTAATGTGGGCTTAGCATTATCACAGACAATTAACCAGTCTGGTTTTCTTTGTTCTTAAATTACTTCATAAATATCAAGGGCGGATCCAGCCAATTTTAAAGGGGGCTGGGTTCTCTTTTAGGGGGGTCCGGGGGTCCTCCCCCGGGAAAATTTTTATAGTTTACGTTACTTGAAAACGTCTTTTTAGCCTATTCTAAGAGCATCTAAAATGTTATTATATACAAATAAATTTAAGTTTTTTATTGACGGGAAATGAAGACCGGGGAATTTTATTTAAAAAAAATTATATACATACTAATAATATTTTATTATTAAAAGTTGTACATTATATAATAGATTAATGTTTTATTTTAGTAGCCAGAAAAATAAGTTGGTACATTTTAAAAATGTTTTAGTTATGTGAATTAACAAAAAAAATACGTACACCAAATGTTTTGAGTTTAACAGAAATTAGATGATTGTATTAGGTAAAAATAAACATAGTAGAGTATATTATAATAGTCCAGTCAATAAGTACAAAAAATAGTCTTCCTTGCGAAAGGTCAGGTATCTGCAATTTTTAAAATCTTATTCTACAATTGAACCCGTTTCCATATTCATTAATATTAATTATTCGAGAATTAAAAACTATTCTAATGACTGCTACTAACTATTTTAATTAATATATTAAAGTAAAACTTTAAATTAAAATAAATACCCTTAAAACAAGAAAAATGTAGGCTTTGGTAGAGGGGGGGGGGGGGCACGTCTTTTTAAACGCCAAAAAATATGTCGGGCAAAACTAGGTAGATTATTACTAATTTATTTATTTATTTTTTTTTCACTATAACTTTAACATGTGCTGCGAAATTGCATACTTAAATTTTACGTCTTTGGCTTTGGGGGGGGGGGGGGGGGGCACGTCTTTTTAAACGCCAAAAAAAAAAAAAAAAAATGTCGGGCTAAACTAGGTATATAATTACTTATTTATTTATTTTTTTTTTTTTGACTATCACAAAACTATATTACTTTATCACGTGTTGCGGAATTGCATACTTAAATTTTAGGTCTGGCTTTGGGGGGGGCACGTGCCCCCCGTGCCCCCCCCCCCTGGGTGCGCCACTGGTGCCACTTCTATACACTTTTACTTAGGGTTGGGACATCGATGTCGATGTATCGAAAACATCGATGTATCGGACTTTAAAAAATCGATGTTTAACATCGATGTTGATCTTTCGATGTATCGGTCAACATCGATGTTTTCCTGAAACATCGAAAAGATCGATGTCATCGATCCATCGCAGCCTAAAAAATGGACGACAACGAAAATGGGGGGCGAAAAGGAGAGATTTTTTGAAAGTGGTGACTTTTTTTTTTTTTTTTGCTCTTCAGCTTGGAGGACCGATGTCGATGTATCGAAAACATCGATGTTTTCTTTCGATGTTTTGGCTAACATCGATGTTTGTTCTTTCGATGTCCCATCCCTACTTTTACTCCTCTCATAAAATCACAGAAGGGAATAACCCTTCCCACAGGCCTAGTGGCTTAATATTTTTTCTCATTTAGGTTGGCTAATCTGAGAGTCAAAAGTCACATCAAAACTCTTTTCGTGCATAAGGTAACCGGAAAATTGTCATATCCAAATTTAAAATTTCTTAGATAAAAATTTGTTATAGACATCAGGGATTATTTCTTTACTCACCTTATGGTAGGAAAAGTATTGTTTTCACCCAAAACTTGTTTTTCGTGATTTTAACTGAAATATTCGTTTTGGGTGTGTTCAAGACCTCCTTAGTTTGCAGCGTGACGTTTGTATGTGTGTTATCATCGTAGCGCCCAGGGTATTTAACCTAGACAGTTGAAACTTAGCAGAAAAATCAGTCCTTGATAGTCGCCAACGCTTTTTATCTTTAGTGATATCTGTAAAGTACAGTGGCTGTTTGTGAAACTAAAATAATTTCCCGTTTTCAGTGCATGTTTTATATAAGCTTGTTTTCTTTATTTTTGTTTTTCTTAATATAATCTTATTTCTTTTTCTTTAAAGATAACAGACCGGTGAGATAAGAACGGAGATGATATTAACCCCAAAACCTCATCAGCCATAGTGGTTTTGTTATCATTATTTTTTTTCACCTTTAATAAAGCAATAAATTACTAATTAACTTCACAAATTAGGATCAAGATCAGTTTGGAGTCTGGGATAATCAGATTTTTTTAATCTAATTAAAATCAGTAATTACGAAGGAAAAAAGTCAAGTTAGTATTAAAAAACAAAACTTCTTAAAATTAATTTACATTATTCAAAATATATATTGATTAAAACAAACTTTTGCTAATTAGTGTGGCACATAGCTTGCTAGCGTTTTATAATTAGACAAATGATCACATAAGTATTAAATAATGTAGAATGTGATAGATTTCAAAATATAGATGTCATTAAAATATAGATGCTTTCTAAAATATAGATGTCATTAAAATATAGATGCTTTCTAAAATATAGATGTCATTAAAATATAGATGCTTTCTAAAATATAGATGTCATTAAAATATAGATGCTTTCTAAAATATAGATGTCATTAAAATATAGATGCTTTCTAAAATATAGATGTCATTAAAATATAGATGCTTTCTAAAATATAGATGTCATTAAAATATAGATGCTTTCTAAAATATAGATGTCATTAAAATATAGATGCTTTCTAAAATATAGATGTCATTAAAATATAGATGCTTTCTAAAATATAGATGTCATTAAAATATAGATGCTTTCTAAAATATAGATGTCATTAAAATATAGATGCTTTCTAAAATATAGATGTCATTAAAATATAGATGCTTTCTAAAATATAGATGTCATTAAAATATAGATGCTTTCTAAAATATAGATGTCATTAAAATATAGATGCTTTCTAAAATATAGATGTCATTAAAATATAGATGCTTTCTAAAATATAGATGTCATTAAAATATAGATGCTTTCTAAAATATAGATGTCATTAAAATATAGATGCTTTCTAAAATATAGATGTCATTAAAATATAGATGCTTTCTAAAATATAGATGTCATTAAAATATAGATGCTTTCTAAAATATAGATGTCATTAAAATATAGATGCTTTCTAAAATATAGATGTCATTAAAATATAGATGCTTTCTAAAATATAGATGTCATTAAAATATAGATGCTTTCTAAAATATAGATGTCATTAAAATATAGATGCTTTCTAAAATATAGATGTCATTAAAATATAGATGCTTTCTAAAATATAGATGTCATTAAAATATAGATGCTTTCTAAAATATAGATGTCATTAAAATATAGATGCTTTCTAAAATATAGATGTCATTAAAATATAGATGCTTTCTAAAATATAGATGTCATTAAAATATAGATGTTATTTTACGATTTTGGTAGTATTCATACTACGGAACGATTAAAATTTAATTAAAATCAAATTATAATTATTATTAACTATATAGAGGCCTGTGGTTCAAATCCCGGCGCTGGAGTGTATTTTTCTCTGTCTGTTTCCCGTAGTTAATAATAATTATAATTTGATTTAAATTAAAATTTAATCGTTCCGTAGTATGAATACTACCAAAATCGTAAAATATGAATTTCTAATTGATTGTACTAGGTAAAGGTACTAATTGGGTACTTTATAATTATAAGTGTTATTTCTCGGTCTAGTTCTATGTCATTAATGTTGACTTCTCAGATTTGTGGAAAATTGAAAGCTTAAATTCTGGACAAGGTATCATTAACGTCAGAGAAAATCATTCTCCTGCGTAGCTTAGTTGGTAGAGCGCTATACTGGAAATATAGAGGCCCGTGGTTCAAATCCCGGTGCTGGAGTGTATTTTTCTCGCTGGAGTCTGTTTCTCGTAGTTAATAATAATATTAATTTGATTTAAATTAAAATTTAATCTTTCCGTAGTATGAATACTACCAAAATCGTAAAATAGGAAATGTAAAATATAAATATAACTAAACTATAGATGCTACTAAAATGGATACTTCTTTAGATTGTTACTCCCCTACGTTGTTTTAGAATATAAATGACTTTGACTAAATAACTATTAAGACAAAGGTATGTTTAGTCCAATGTACTTTTGGACAAAGGAATATCACTCTTCTGTCTTTATAAGGGAAGTAACGTGTTCTGAGCTATTCTAAAAGTTTCAAATGTCTAGTTACTCGGGAAGTTAGAGAAAAATCGATTGCAAGATTTGTACTGGCGACAAACAAACAAGAAAGCAAGCTAATAAAAATGTAGTACAAATTACAAATAAAGGTTATGTTTTTTGATTGAGTGAAGTGTGGTGTTTTGACAGATTTGACTATAGTTTCACCAGAAAAACCGCTACACTCTCACACTCACACATTTTGCGCATGTTAGGATCAAATTCAGGTGTTTTTATAAGACTCGATCCATATACGATGCCAGAATCTATGTATCGAATGCTATCATATCTGGATGTAAATCCTATATATTCAATCTAGGTTTCCATGGACAATTTGGATCGAAAAACTGTATTCAATCCGTATTGAAACATCATGGAAACGTAGTAACTATTTCTAGAGTATTTACTCGGTTATTGCTTAGTATATAGCCAAAAGAAGTCCGTTATTTAATTTTCTGTTTTTTACGTGAAAAATCACATCCTAGCTGATCAGTTAAATTAAATTTAACAGATCCAAATTTTGTTATTTAACATTCCGAGTTTTACAACATTCTCAACAAATTATATTTATAAATTCTTTTATACTCTAACATCCTCTAATTTTTATTTGCATATATATAAATATATATATATATATATATATATATATATGTATATCTCTTTATGCCTCTAAAAAAAAATGAATACGGTCGAAGTTTCTTAAAAGCTTTTAGGTGTCGTATTTCCAAGTTCCATATTTCACCTCATAAACATACATATATATACACACACTCTCGCATCATGTGTACAAACAAAAATTGTATGACAGAACAAAAAGTTTTAAACGTGTGTTTTAACATTATTAACGGTTTATTTAGTATATGTCTGATGTAATAAAAATAATACTAAAATAAGAATTAAACGAATGCTCGTAAAAAACCAAGTAAAATAAAACAAATATTTTTGTTTCTTTTTTTAATTTAAATTTAAATTTAGTTTTTTCATTTTATTACATTGCTCTTAGTTTGCTGCTTATAAACTCTTTATTTAGACTCTTTACTCTTTAGTTAGGTAATATCTCTTATGGCCCAAACTTGTTTTTATGAGGCTCTTTAAGTAAATATAAATCTAATAAACAGAGTAATAAAAAAGACAGAAAGAAGTAATAAAATTAAAACTGTATTACGTCAAAAAATTATAATAAATATTATACAATAGATTTTAACACTGTTAAATATAATAAAATTTAAATTAATTTTAAATAGAAGTATAAAAAGGAGTTACTAAATTAATATTCAGGGTGCGGTTTAAAAGTCCCCCCCCCCCTCCTCTTAACTTTTGAACGGTAGAGATAAATTATTGAAATTTGGGAGATCCGTACCATGTAAAGGGAAGTTTTGTTTCCATGATATCGCGCAGTAGGGGCAACCGTCCATTTTGCCCCAAGGACCCCCAACTATAAAATTTCAAATTGGAGTGTATATTTTTGATAGCATATATTTGGATTCTATGGTGAAAATCAATAAAATTTTATTTGTAACTTTTTTATATCTCTAATATATTGCCCTCTATAGGGAGGCAAAGATAGAAAAATAAACCTTCCGAAAGTAGTAGAACCTAAATTGGTTGTGCGTGGAGTCTCACGTAAAAAGGGTTTCGTTGGTGTTGTGAACATGAAATTAGTATAAAGGGAGGTGGGAGGGGACTCCAAATTTTATATTTTTTGACAAAATGGCATTAAAAATTAAACATTTTTTCTCAAGTGTTATATATTTTTGTAATCTACTCTTCAATACATTTCATTTGATACCCCCACTCAAAATTTTAAAAAAAATATTTTTTTCCCTTGACAGAAATTATCCGCCATTTTGGATTTGAACAGCTGATAATTTTGAGTTCGCTATACTTTTCCTGTGTGCGCGTTAAAACGACTTTAATACTGGAATGTTTCATGTTTCTATCTCTTTGATATTGGTATAAATAAATGTATGTTTGTGCGCATGTGAAAGAGAAACAAATAAGCGCAGAAGGCTGAAACTTATATGGGACCAACAATAAGCTAATTATGACCTACCATACAAATTTCATTAAAATCAGACAAATAGTGTTTAAGATATATTGATTCGCAAAAATAAAAGATAAAGATAAAAGATAAAAAATAATGTGACAAACCGACAGACAGACACGGAACCAAAAATGTTTCCTAATGTCTGAAATGGATTTCTGTCTCAAAATTTTGAAAATTGGAGACATAGAAAATGTTGGTTCTTCGATCACATAGCTTCTGTTACCTTCGGTGAGCTTAGAAGCAAAATCAAAACAATTTTGACAGATTTAAAAATCGCTTAATGTAAACGATAATAGCACGCAAAGAAGCTGTGTGTCGCACTTATTATCAGACTATTATTTCGTTGGGTTAGTGCAAAAAATCACTAAGTTACATTTGGCTTTTTTGAAATATTCAAATTTTAAAGTTGCAACTTTGTAAACAAATATTTATTTCAACATTTTTAACTGTCTTCTACTTATTTTGAAATTATTGTTATGTGTTTATATAGAATCAGGGGAAATATGTTGTATTTGACATTATAATAATTAAGAAAATCTAAAAAAAAAAAAAAAAAAAAAAAAAAAATGTAACTTAGTGACTTTTTGCACTAACCCGACGATTTAATGATGAAGAAATTTACTCTTTAAATTAATAATTAATAGTAATTTATGTAACTAGGCAGCAAAATGGAATTTTACTGACGAGTGATTAGATTAGCCTCCGAGCCGAAGGCGAGGACAGGCTACGATAGTTAACTGCCGAGGCGAAGCCGAGGCAGGCAATGAATAAACGAGGCAGAAATGCTTCCTTTGCTGCCTTGTTGCATACAATATTTTATCTACTTGAGGTAGAAAACTGAAGCTGCTAAAATGTTATCTTTATTAATATAACATAGTTAATAACTATGTGTCATATTAATAAAGATAATAACATATGTATTAACTAAAATTAATGTTCAAATAAGAAACTTGGGAATAATAACAATAAGCGAAAAGCAAACTCACTCTATAACAGCAAAATACAAAACACACGTTTATAACACACATAACTTCTGAATGAATAATGCACGCAATATAAAATATTTATTTATATTTTTACTAAAAAATTAATCAAAGTATTAAAGATATCTTCTATTGCTTAAAAGAAAAGAAGTAACTAGGATACATCAAGAAAAGTAGCTTGTTTAATCTAGAATGACTTCAATAATAGAAATAATATGGATGTTCAATGTTTACATGACGCTACAGTATAGTCAGTGACTCTACTATTTTTAATTAAAGATCTACTAATCATTGAACTTATTTAACAGAATTAACAAATTATTTTATTATTAAAACGTTTATTTATTAAATATCACTTATTTAACTATAATACCTATATAATGCTATAAGATAGAGATAATACTATAAACTGTTCTTGCCAAAATAATAGATTATGACGCACGCAGTGGTGAACACTGTTACTTTCTCTGCCTAGGCAGGGAAATATTTTCTTGCCTAGGCAGAGAAAGTATTTTCCTGACTGTTTTAACTACTTTCCTGCCTGTTTTTAATATTTTAATGACAAATCAGGGAAATTGTACTTTCCAGCCTAAAAACAGTTAAGTAATGTTTAATGTTGCTGCCGCGAGTAGATATAGTTATTTACGCACCAAGGGAGGAAACAAAGTCATTACACCCTGAGCGTTTTTGTTGGTTCCTGAGGCGTAGCCGAGGGAACCATACTGTCTAAATCCCGAGGCGTAGCCGAGGGATTTATTTAGTTGGTTCCTGAGGCGCAGCCGAGGGAACCATGAAGTTTAATCCCGAGGCATAGCCGAGGGAGTTAATTTTAGCGAGGGTACTATGACTTTTTGCTCCCGTGGTACGTACAAGATTTTTCCTCTAGAAGGGAGAAAATCAACACAAATAAAACCTAAGAATACGATTTATCTATTTATTTAGGTATTATAATAACTTAATTTACAAAATGTTTATACCTTTCATTTGAACAATGACTTTTAAAAACAATAAAATAGTTTTATACCATCTTATAGTAAAAAAAATAAAGTAAATTAAATGTGCAATTCATAAATTCCAACTATGTTTTCTTTTATTTCTATAATAACTTTCTATAATAGTCCACAGGCCACGATAATAAGTGAGTCGCTGATTGATAAAGTTTTCTTACCTTATGGAATCGCTTATTTATGCCTTGTCCACCGATGAATTGGGTATATAGCAACTGGGCGCTGGGCCATTTCTTTTTTGTTGACATGCCAAACTTGCCCTTCTGCGGGAACATTGAAAAGAGATAGATAAAGTTTTGATTTTCACAGGATCGTTTAATTAAAGTATTTAAAAAACAGTGGTAAAGGTGGCCACCGATAAGAGTGGGCCGTTTTCTTTTCAACGTCCCCGCAAAGCGATATGTTTGGGGCGGTGGACACCCCAAACGTCTTTTAACACTGTTTTTTAAATACTTTAATTAAACGATCCTGTGAAAATCAAAACTTTATCTATCTCTTTTCAATGTTCCCGCAGAAGGGCAAGTTTGGCATGTCAACAAAAAAGAAATGGCCCAGCGCCCAGTTGCCATATACCCAATTCATCGGTGGACAAGGCATAAATAAGCGATTCTATAAGGTAAGAAAACTTTATCAATCAGCGACTCACTTCTTATGGTGGCCTGTGGACTATAACTATTAACTATAATAATAATTCAAATGTTTATTAATACTACAAATATAATTTATTTATTTGTGTTTATCGCTAAAATACGATAAATCAAAAACATAAATATAACCTGATTAGACGTAACCTACCTCTTTTCTATAAGTCTTTTTTAAACTCAGTTATGAAGTCATACGACATTTTAAAATTACGATAAAAATTAAAGTATCACGGCTATCAAAAGTACGAGTTGTTTAAACTTTAATATTTTTTAAAAAAGTTGTTAACCAGTGGAGTCATTCAGTTAAAAAAAACTGCTACTAGTTACAAAATAGGCAACACTGATTTTTTTAAAGACTAATAAGTTGGCTCTACTGTTACTTTCCACCACGATTTTTACTTTCCGCTACGATTTCTACTTTCCGCCACGATTTTCACAACTAGGCTGTAATGGGATCCTTTCCTCCCTATAAACTAGGGTGGAAAGTTAATGTTTTCCCCCTTCTGGAGGAAAAAAAAATATCTAAACAAATTTTATTAAATAATAAATATATTAACATTTCTCTTTATGAAGTTAAAG
Organism: Gerris lacustris; assembly: GCA_951217055.1. Classification (NCBI taxonomy): domain Eukaryota; kingdom Metazoa; phylum Arthropoda; class Insecta; order Hemiptera; family Gerridae; genus Gerris; species Gerris lacustris. Next base: position 7,139,113 of record OX578284.1, on the reverse strand, counting down.
TTCAAAGCGTGTTATGAGTTGAAACGTTTCCCTAGAAAATTCAAATTAAAATATAATTAGTCCTATGTTTGAAATTTAATTAGGATTGGTTGGAAAATGTAATTAAGATTTCATTACAAGCTTGTTTCCAGTGTGATAGCTAATTTAGATTAAAATTTTAATTAGTGTTCAGATCAAAATAACGTGAGTTAATTCAACTTACATATATCTAGTTTAAGGTTGATTTAGCTTATATTATAAGCTATGTAGCTTATATTATAAGCTATGTAGCTTATAATAATCAGGTTATTATTAATAACTAGAATTGGCGTAGTTAAGTGAATATTGCAATCACCTCTAACTACTGCCTAAGTTATACATTAATGGGCATTAATTCCTAGAGTGACTGATCACCTGTTCAGTAGTAGCATCAAATTCCTATCCTAATTATACATCTATATTGGTAATTAATTAGAATTAAACTAGAGAATTTAGCATAAACTAATTTTAATTAAATTTGAAGTACAGAAGGGAGGTAGAACAAAGTTAATTACCTTTCACGATTGCCGGTCCAATAAATTACCAATTAAGCTACATTGGACAATAATTTATTATATCTCTGATTTATATATATATATATATATATATATATATATATATATATATATATATATAAATATATATTTATATACTGTATGTCCACGGGTGGAGTTGCCTATACTTGCAAATTCCAAAAAATTTCAATTTTCAAAAAACAATCACTCTTCATAAAATCTCTTATGCTTGTTCTTAAATGAAGATTTATAGTATTAGTTTTTGTTCAAAATGTACTCTGTACCCAGAGAGTACAATTTTATAAAATTGTGCAAGAGGAAACAGATTTTCTCTATAAATGCTTTCATAAAAAAAATCGGTCCGGGACAACTCAGACAAACTTTTTCATAAACGAGTTCATAATTACTTAGCCCAGTGTTTTCCACTTATTAATTTTCGTATGTAAATTTAATTATTATTGAACATTTCATCAAGATTTATCATAAAAATAACTTCTTCAGGGCGGGGAATCGAACCCGAGCTCTTTTCGTCCGCGTTTTAAGCTATTTCCTCCGGAACTAGATTTTTCCCGGGAAAACGGCTTATATCGTAAATTTGTATTTAAATGGACTACATTTTAGAATGTTTTAATCATAATCGTCGGAACCGTTTTCGAGAAATAATTTTTTTTAAAAAGTTTTTTCAGAGTTTTTGGGGGTCAGCGCCCCCAAATTTGGGGCTAAAATTCATTTCTCGATTTCGCCTCGGGGTATGATTTTTCTGAACGTGTATACCAAATTTCGTCAAAATCGCCCCAGTAGTATAGCCTCCAGGCGTCTGCACAGACAGACAGACAGACGACAGACAGACGACAGACAGACGACAAACAGACGACAGACAGACAATTTGTAAAAACCCTTTTTTGAACTTTAGGGACCTCAAAACATGTAATTCCATCAAAATCTCAAAATCGAATTTTCGCGCCATCACAATACTTTCTCTTTATATGAGAAAGTAAAAAGCAATCACACAACTTTAAATGCACTCAGTGAGACCTTTAAATCGGCCCCCTCATGTATTAGAATCAGACAAATTTGACTTTTTATAAATGGTGGGGGGGGGGATTTTGAAATTTTACTATCGAAATTTTTATGCGAAAAATAAATTTGGTATAGTATTTAAAAGAAATGATAAAGATTACTTTTTTTGAACAGTCGAAATTTGGACAGGTTTCCTCTTGTACAATTTTAGAAAATTGTACTCTCTAGGTACAGGGTACATTTTAAACACAAAGTAATACTATAAATCTTCATTTGAGAACAAGCAAGAGATTTTATGAAGAGTGACCTTTCTTCGAAAATTGAAATTTTTTAAAATTTACACGTATAGGCAACTCCATCCATACGGTTAACAACAAACATTAATGTACATATGTATTTATAAAGAAAACTGTATTAAAATATTAAATGTCGTAAGAAAATATCACATTATTCTTATCCTTATCAGCTGATATCAGATAAATTTCGAGTTTTTATCGAGATATCGATACTGTTTCACCAATCTGCCGCTTGGGAGGTTTAGTATATGGGTGTCGCATAATAAACCACTTTTTGAGACCCAGTTTCTATAGTATTGTTCCCTCTACCCCTTCCTTACTCTGAGGTTACGATGGATTGTATCACAAAAACGAAGTGGTAAATGTACACGATCCGATTTTTACAATCGTTACGCTGCGATGCGATAGTAGATTGGATTGTATCAGAGAACAAAGTGAACATGATCCAATTTTATAGAGAGAGGGCTTCACGAATTCTTTCCCAACCAACAACTTCCCCCACCTTTTTGTTCAATAATAAGTTAGAATAAAAGTTCGAGGCAAGGTCCAAACCTTTTGAATCGTGTCGGATCGTGCAAACGACTAAACTATGTGTTGTACCTGTTGAGTTAGTTCTGTTTTGTCACATCCGACCTTAAAATTAGATGCTCGCCTTCGACTTAATACGATTTTTTGATAACAAAAATAGCATGGAGTCGAATTAGATGGTAAAGCTCCCTTTAAACGGTGTGAATTTTACATCCAACACCATGCGATTTCGAATAAAATGAATTGAACAATTTTTTTTACGATTCACGTAAAACAATCGTGTAATCGTACTCCCGGGGTAAGCGATCCGATATCGTATCGAATTTAATAATGTTACTGTGTAAACGGGGAATAAAACAGACCGTTCTAGAGGGCATTCTAGAATTCAAAATCAAGTGCTCTCATTGGCTCCCCTTCACATTTTCTTCGATTTTCCCGCGCCTTCAAAAGTCAATACTTATTGTAAGAAGAGTATAAATCACACTTTGAAGAAGAGAAAATTGAAAACGTAAATTTACGTCCATAGAGCTTAATAATGTGATAGCGTAAAAATTTGTTCTGAAGGAGGCGCGACATGGAAATGAGGAAAATCATAACAACAAAAAATAGTTATTTATGCACCTAGGGAGTAAAGTAAGCCATTATTCCCTGAGCCAATAAGTTGGTTCTTGAGGCGAAGCCGAAGGAACCATTGTCCCTAAATCCCGAGGCGAAGCCGAGGGAGATAATTATCGTGAGGGGAATAATGGCAATTTACTCACGAGGTACATAAAATATTTTATCTCCAGTAAGAAGAAAATACACATTTTCATCCATTTCACAGTTTTTATTTATTATTTCTAATAAATAACAATAATTATTAGCACTTTTAATAGCAGATGTAAGAAATTCAATATTAAAAACAAATAAGAATTGGAATTAAACTCAAATAGAAGGTTATATAGATACAGGTTATAAACAATGAAGAACAAGGTCGAAAAAGCAGTGTCGCCAATCTGATTTCAACAACTTTATTACATTAGCCAATCATTTTCTACTATTTATAAAATAATTAAGTTGCCAATCCTTACTTTTTCTCCCTACTTTTGAGTTCAGGGAAGAAAAGACTTACTTTAGTCCCTCTAAACTAATCCAAAATCAAATCGTTTTCTCCCTACTGGAGATAATAGTTATTTATGCACCTAGGGAGTAAAGTTAGCCATTATTCCCTGAGCGAATAAGTTGGTTCTTGAAGCGAAGCTGAAGGAACCATTGTCCCTAAATCCCGAGGCGTAGCCGAGGAAATAACGCTAATTAGCTCCCGAGGAAGATAATTATCGCGAGGGGAATTATAGCACTTTACTCCTGAGGTACATATAATATTTTATCTCCAGTAGGGAGAAAACGCATCTTTATCCATTGCACAGGTTTTATTATTTTAATAAACACAATTTATGAGATCCAATATTAAAAACAAATAATAATTGCAATTAAACTCAAATAGAAGGTTATGTAGATGCAGGTTTAAACAGCTTAATTATATGTGTTACAAGTACAAATTACAAATAAGGTCGAAAAAGCAATGTCGCCAACTTGATTTCAACAACTTCCCTACATTAGCCATTCATTCTCTTCTATTTATAAAATAATTTAGTTGGCAATCCTTTTTTTCTCCCTAGTTTTACTTTATCTCCCTACTTTTACTTTATCTCCCTACTTTTACTTCTTCTTCCTACTTTTACTTTTTTCTTCCTACTTTTACTTTTTTCTCCCTACTTTTTGAGTTCAGGGAAGAAATTACTTACTTTAGTCCCTCTTAACAAATCCAAAATCATAACTCTTTCTCCCAACTGGAGATAAAATTGTTTATTTTATCGGTTGTCTGGCTTTTGGACCGATGTTTATTATTTTTCATTTTAACATAAAAGGGGAAAAAACAAACGGATCAATAGAGTGTGTTTCAAGTCAAGGACGATTAGGAAATTAAATGAGGTTTTTCCCCTTGTTTTACAGTTGAAAAAGCATAAAGAAAAAACCCACAAAATCAATAACAGTCGCGTGAGGTTCATATACACAGACAGTTGTATTGTACGATGCCAAACTGCGTACACCTGGAGTCATATTTCAACCCTAACATAGTTTGCTGCTTCGCTGCACTGCCGCCATATTAAATACCACATAACCACTCAAGAATTCCTAGCAGTAAAATCAAATCAAATCCGAGCCGGAGGGAAACTTTGAAATATTCAGACTAGTGGTCGAATCGATTCGGGATGTTACCCTATATTATCATTTCGATGAACTCTATCATGAAATTTTCATTTCATCTAATTTCAAAATACATACCTTTCAATAACTTTATCACCATCTGAACATTCCTAACGTTTATTTACAAGTATGTGGGATTTCAATTAATAAATAAACAATTTTCGGAAAATGTTAATTGACATACTGACGGCTTAATTAAAATAAATATAATTTTGTTTCCATACATACGCCTATGGTTAATAATATGTGGGATGGATATAATTATACTCCATATATATATAATGTATATTTTGGATTCAATTACAAGGATCAAAAATTTAAAATATTCAGCCAATTAGTGTGGCACATAGCTTTATCGCGCTCTATAACATACTAAAATGATTTTATGCTTTTACAAACGTCTAATTTATACAATTTATTTCACTCCTTATATTTAAAATTTGTCAAAATGGTTTTGTTTTTAAACACGAAAAATGTATCAATTTAGCAAAAATTTTAAAGCACGGTGAAAATTAATTGAAGCGAGCATAGCCAGATTCCTACATTCAACTAAATATGCTCCGTGTATGACTGTCTGTGTGTGTGTCTGAAATGTATGACGATAACTTGATTAATATTTGACCGATTTTGATGAAATTTGGTACACATTTTCGTTTTAACAATGCTCAGGACGAGTTCGTTGGACAACGTTGTCTGCCCAAGCGTTAAGCGCTCGTGTAAACGTGCGCTTCAAAATATAAATTGGTATTTTAGGACGGAAACAAAATTCTAACTTTATCCATTCGATGAGACGAAATTTTTTTTCAAATAACATTTTGTAGTAAAACCAACACCGCTTTGAATTAATAATCGTAAAAACTATAAAAGCGGACCAAAAACGTTTAAAGTAGAGAAAACAACGTTTTTACCGATATCTTATGTTCTAACCCAACGATTTTAGTAAAACTTTAAATACATCGTCTAAAGTACAATTGAAACAGGCATGTAAAATTTCAACTTGATACAAGCAGAAGTTTTTGCGTAGTGAAGTCATACATTTTATAATAATTGAAAAGAACATGTGTGGTTAGAGGAATAGTTTGGGTTGTTCCCCTACTACTAGCCGCTATACTACTATCATACCCTTTATCTATCAACTCATCAAGATTCATGATTATCTATTTTATCAATATTCAATACATATTTAATACTATACGCTCGCTTCAATGACAGAGCCACGCGATGCCTAGTGTAGAAGCATCTGTTGACTATAATCAAAATACCATCTAAATTTATCTAAAATCAGATAATGGTTATTATTTTAATGTTGGTTTTTTCCAATTTGACATTTCATCAAACGTTAAATTTAACGTTATACATTTAATCACTTAGTACAACATTGACAATATTGCTTAGCTTATCTGTCGCATTAATTAATTAATAGCTTCCATCATCGAGTTGAAATGATGATGAATCATACTGCTTTTATCTAATCAAAACTCTACTTATATCGGTATTGATTTTAACTTAAGACTTACTCACGTTTGTCTATAGTCTATACGATTGTTCTCCATTAGTTGTTCCAAAACAATGAAACGTAAACAGATTCCGAAGTCATCTTGTATTCCAAACCCCTTGCCTGTTAATGGGTGGGGTCGAAGTTTTGGTCTCCCTTAAAAGCTCACAAGTAATTATCCAAAACCTCCACGTGTGTGGGCCAAATGTTCTGACTTCAATTACCTTTATTTAATGGGACAAGTGACAGTTTTCCCCCGACACTAGGAAGGGTGACAGGATTCTGTTTCCGTTAATGGTTCTTTATTAGTGTTTAAGTTGTTTCACTTCCAAATGCAGGAACAACTTGAGAGGACTTCTTGAATTAACATGAAAGACGGGGTAAGGCATCAGTCTGAATTGTCTGATTAGCAATAAGCAATGCTTTCACAACAACATGGCTGTTTGGAAAATCAATATGGCCGTCTTTACGCCTTTTAGATAATTCATTCATCTCAAACAAGAATAACATTTGCTCTTCTGCTTAAACTTCCCTCATTAATATTCAATTATCATTTGTAAATTCGTAATTTGCATATTTTAGCGTCTATCATGCTTTTGCTTCCAAGCTTACCAAGGGTATTAGATGCACTCTCATGACTCTCATCATTCTGAAAAACGGTTTTTGGTCCTCTATGAATTATTTCATTGTTTAAACTCTAATTAATGGTCTTAAATCTTTGTTTTGTCGCATAAATGAGACATCACTAAAAGAATCAATATATCTTTATTGATCTATCCATTAAAATTTCTTGTAAATCCCTTTACCAAACAAATAATTTAAAAAATTGGCCAAATGAGTATACATGTGTAGCTTACACAAAGGGTCCGTAAGCAATTTAACAAATAAGCCAGTAATATCGGCCTATCCATATCCATTGCAGATGGCAGCCATTTAAAAGTTTGTTTTAGCTATAACCAATGAACTACATACTCGTATTTATAGAGAATTAGAGGGGGGGGGGGGGACGACAAAATACAAATGAGCTCAATACAAAAATAAGCTTCACAAATAAGACATGCAACATTGAGTCTCGGTGTGAACTTAGGCTTAAGGTACATTTGACATACATTATAGTCAACAGTATCCTTAAGTATTTTGGTAGTAAACATATATTTTGAGCTATGCTATACTCACTACCTTTATTTTATTATTTTTTTACTAAAAAGAAAATAATTTAAACTAGGCATCGCGTGGCTCTATCATTGATGCGAGCGAAATGGAATAAATATTAGATAGTTAATCACGATAAGTTGATATTTAAAGAATATGCTAGTAATAGAGAGCCTTGTAGTGGAGGAAAAAATGTTTGTTTCGTCCAATAGATAAAGTTAGAATTTTTTCCCGTCCTAAAATTTCAATTTTAATTTTGAAGCGCACGTTTATGCAATGGTTGCGCGCGAACGCTTGGGCAGACAACTTTGTCCAACGAACTCGTGAGCATTGGTAAAATGAACATGTCTACCAAATTTAATCAAAATCGGTCAATTTTTACTCAAGTTATAGACGTTTCAGACACGGAGCATATTTCGTTAAATGTAGGAAGCTCGCTTCAATAATTTATTTATTAAAGTAATACTCAATTTTGAACGCAGTTTCGATCAAATTAAAACCAATTTATGGGTTATTTTGATGAAAGATAATGGTTTATTTGGGTAATAACTAATACTCGGTAATTGACAGTTATTGGTTACGACATAACATCAAGTGCAGGAAACTTGTCTATCATCTCTCTAATGGTTTGGAAACCAGGGACTTAACTAAGTCTAACAGTGTTGCTTGCTCGGCACTACAACATATTATATATTGACTAAATCTAGATCTACTCAGTTGTGAATTATTGCATCAGATTATATTGCATAATAGACGAAATATGGTTCTAAACTATTAATATATTTATTTTGTATGTATAATAAAACAATTATTGTCATTAATATAATTTTAAAAGTAGAAGGGAAAAAGTCAGATAAAATTACATCTTGTGTTTACACCCCATTCGGCGTTAACAGCAGTTATAATATAGTATTGACTCAGATTTTTTGGTATTTATTCATATCAAAGAAACAAACAGGGGTAGTAAATAATTATCGCTATTACTAAAACTAGACCAAGAATTAATAACTGTATGTAAGAAAGGTCAAGGGGAAAAAGGGTTCATGTCCATTATACACAATTTTTCAGGAGAACAACAACTAACTTACCTAACTCTAAAAAGTACAAAAATAGGAATATAAATAAACTTTATCTCCAGTAGGGAGAAAAAGTTATGATTTTGAACTAATTTAGAGGGACTAAAACAGGTCTTTTCATCCTTGAACTCAAAATGTAGGGAGACAAAGTAAAAGTAGGGCAAAAAAGTAAATATTGCAACTTAATTATTTTATAAATAGTAGAAAATGAATGGCTAATGTAATGAAGTTGTTGAAATCAGGTTGGCAGCACTGCGCTTTTTTGACCATGTTTATCTATGTTTATAACCTGCATCTAAATAACCTTCTATTTGAGTTTAATTCCAATTCTTATTTGTTTTTAATATTGAATCTCTTAAGCTGGGTTTACACGATCCAAGTGGACTTGGACAAAGTAACTTTGATCAAATTCACTTGGTCCAAGTGGTTTTGCAACTTTTGAAGCAGGGTTTACACGTCCAAGTAGTTTGAATAACACTGTCAAAATCATAATTCTAATCCTCAAATTTTGCATAAATTTTAATCATTTTGCAAATGAAATAAAACAACAATACAAAAATAACTGTAAGAACCAAAGAAAAACAAACAACTAAAACCAAACTGTAAACAAACGGTACAAACTTGTCATTTTTGACAGCTCGTTCTCATAATTTGCAGGTGGGCGCCATTTTTATTTCCATCTAAGTCTACTTTGATCAAAAAAAGTTGGGGGCCATCCAACTCAACCTGGATGGTCCAAGTACACTTTGATAGCCTGTTTACACGATCAAAGTAGCGTCAAATCTGACTTGGTCCAAGTCCACTTGGATCGTGTTAACCCAGCTGTATATCTGCTATTAACAGTGCTGATAATTATTGTTATTTATTAAAAAAATCAATAACAACTGTGCAATGGACGAAAATTAGTATTTTCTTCCTACTGGAGATAAAATATTGTTACCTCGTGAGTAAAGTGCCATTATTCCCCTCGCGATAATTATCTCCCTCGGCTGCTCCTCGGAAGCTAATATAGAGTTATTCCCTCGGCTTCACCTCGGGATTTAGGGACCATGGTTCCTTCGGCTTCGCCTCAAGAACCAACTTTTTCGCTCAGGGAATAATGGCTTACTTTACTCCCTAGGTGCATAAATAACTATTTATCGAGTTTAAAGTTAAATTTGAACACTATACTTAACAATTATGAGAAAAAAATTTGAAAGGACATTCAAAGAGAGAGCAAAATTAGGTTTTATAACCTGCACCCTGCAAACCTTCCTTACGTCGTATTCATATTTACAACACAGTGGTATATTTTATTAAACAACTGATTATACACGACACATAAACAAAAACACTAGCGCACTCGCTGATGAGTCCGATAGTTCTAGGTCGTCCTTTAGTGACAGTGTTTATTAATTGCTTCCTTTACTAGTTAAACTTTATTATGCTACTGTTGTGTGTATATGTCTAGTTTTAAATTTATTAATTTGCTTGATTACTTTAAATTGTATTAGTTTCGTGTCAGAATGGTAGATTGACCTCTAACCTCTTCTAATCACCTGTAATCTCCTCTTCTGTGACCTCTTACCATCTCAAACTTCATCTTATGCCTCTTCTAATCTCCTCTTACCTCCTTAAACCACCTCTTAACTCCTCAAACTACCTTTAACTTTATCATATACCTCCTCTAATCCCCTCTTGCTTCCTCTTACCTCCTCTAATCACCTCTAACTTCATCATATACCTCTTCTACTCACATCTTGCTTCCTCTTACCTCCTCTAACTTTATCTTATGCCTCTTCTAATGACCTCTAATTTCCAATAACCACCTCTGTCCTTCTACAGCCTTGTATCTGTATAATTTGAGACAACTTCATGCCTAAAATGTATTGATGCCTAAAAATGATACAATTACAATTTATAATGTATATTATAAATATTATAAAATTTCTTCCGGGAAAAGAACTCTCTACAATTCTAAGGTAATCTCAAATATAAATATATTTAATATTTTAACGCAAGTAACTTTGTCAGTACTGATTCTTTTTTTATTTAAGAGGATAATAATTCCTGCAGATATAATTAAATAAAGAAAGGGCTTTATATTGCTAGATAATTTCACTTTATTTAAGGGTTGTTTAATATCATCTTATTGAAAGAAAGAAGAATATTGGCTACAATTTAAAATTATAAGTCTAGAAAAGCGATTAGTCATTATAATTTAATAATTTCCTTGAGGCTTTAAACTTAAGTTAATTACTTGTTTGAATAAGCTCGGACTATAAGATGTAATTACTTAGTGAAGAAAGGCAAGATGGTAGGAGGGGGTAAGGGTTGAGGTAGGGGGGAGGGGAGAAGGGTTCGTAACGACAGTGTAAATTTGGTTACGGGATAGAATCCTTGGCAAAGAGGGGACTTGGCTAGGTTTGAATCAAGTCCTTCTCAACAGCTTTCTTAAGATTTAAGTCCGTAGAATTCAGCGAGATTTTAAGTCTGAACATAACTTAGAGACGACCCTTATTTTAAATTCAAGTCCATTTCTTGCCCCTTTTCAGTAGATTTATAATTTAACACGTCTACGTCAATTGTGTCATCATTTTGGAAGTAAAGTAAAGCAGTAAGAATAAAATACATCTAAGGTCAATATATATTTTTCTTTGCCTATCAATATTTAAGCATTATAGTCAATAATAGTTAATTGTTAAACTAGTGCAGCAACTTCGTGCTGCAAAGTTCCACTTTGCTGCACGTGAGAGAAATGTTTACGCACGAGTCGCAGGCGAGGTCAGATTGGTTTCTCGAGTGGAGCACAGACACTTTAAGCTCGATTTTGAAAATTACATTTTTCCTACAGTTAGTTTTTAATCTGTAAATATAATAGTACAATCAACAATAAATAATAATATCTACCACAGCTGTTCTGTTTATAGCCAGTTTTGCCAACTTTCTTTTCAATCTAATACGATGCTACATGGCTAGTAGAGGCATATTTATTTATGTTCGTAAGTTTGAAACACAGGAGTACGGGAACGTAAAAGTCAAGTTGTTACAATTATAAATAACATTTCTTTCTTGCATCCTCTGCAGAAATAACAAACTTAGTAATTATTATTATACATCTAAATACAGAGTTGCCCAATATAAAGAAATACTACATTTAAACATAGATCTACAAATCTATAAAACATGTTATAAACCTAGATTTACAAATCTGTAAAACATGTTATAAACAAAGATCTACAAATCTATAAAACATATTATAAACATAGATCTACAAATCTATAAAACATGTGAGGTACCGCACTGGCTGATCCATTGATTCTTGTGTGAAGTAATCATTCCTCAGAATACACCTGGATTGTAAATTTGAGAATATCAAATTATCGAGTAAATTCTTTATCTTATTGTCAAGAACACGAGGAAACATTTAAAGTGTTTTCTACAATAGAAGGCGAAAATAGCATTCTATTATAGTGAATTTCAATCCATTTGAAGTTCCATGGATAGACAACTTACAATTTATTGTGCGGAGCTCGTTTAAGAGACTCCACGACAGTCGAATCTTCTGTTAATCTTGAGCTTGAAAAGCATTGATGAAGCACCGAACAACTTTATACACGAGGTAAAACGTTTTCCCGAGGAAAAGCACTGAGTTAGGTGGAAAACAAAAGCTTCATCGAGTGTGTTTGTCATTCGTTCGATTTCCTAGCCCTGATAAATTTGATGGCTTCGTCGCAGACGTAGAACCCTGCATGTGGGAGGTAAGTCTGCGGTGACGCTGTTTTCAAATATTCAACGCTCTAATGTAGAATTTACAGCTCTCTCTATCCACCCTCAACCTCGATTCCAAAACTCCTCTCTCCGATGGAAAGATGGATAGGGAGGGATGAGAAAGTTCTCGTAAACTGATGTGTTCCATTATTCAGCGGACCAACCATCCACCCCTCCTATTTCACTCCCTTTTCCACCCTCAACCGAGTCGAAGCCGTTTTGGCAAAATGTGAACGTTGGATGACGTCACACGGAAAACATTCCCTAGGGGCACGTTACTGGTTGAATTGTTTCGGGAACGCTCTGATATTAGATTCATGGAGGACAAAACTGCTTGCTTAGAAATTATTAAACAACAAGATTCCTCTGAAAGCCAAACGGAGCAACTTTAAATTGCTCCACATCTAAACTATACAAACTCTAATTATTTCAGAAGTATGTATACTGTACACTGTACACTGTGAACGACTAATAATAATGTGACGTGTGTCATTTTTATTAAAATTATCATCTTGTTACAGTGATTATGATAGAGAAATGTTTCCAAACCTTCAAAAACATTTGTTAATTAAAGCATTCATCTCATGTTTTAATGTATTAGTTGTTTCATGTTTTCAAATTTATTTAACTATTTAAAATTTAATTAAGATTCATTAAGATTTATAAATTCCGGATCTCTTTTAATTTGGTAGCCCTATTTCATTGGAAATTTGACATGACCTGGTTATGACAATTTGACCAAGGAATAGTATTTGGCCTATTAAGGCGGGTTTACACGATCCAAGTAATTTTGATCAAATCTACTTGGTCAAAGTAAAAATGAAATTTTGATGCAGTGTTTACACGATCCAAGTATACTTGGTCCAAGTATACTTGGGCAGCGATCATAGAATCCTTAAACGGAAAGATTTCCAACTCCCCTCTTTATCTACCTGTGTTAGACTACTAGCGCTCCACGGGAATTTGCCGGTTAATATTGTAACTAAATCTTTTACACCATTCAAAATATTTTGAGTTTCTTAATTCAAAGAAATAAATTTATAAATTAATTTGTCAGTTTACTAGATTTGAACCCGGAAACTTTCGAATTCGGAGCAATCGCGCATCTCACATAGCCACTGAGGCTGGTTTTTTTTTTAAATTTGTTTATTTACAAAATAGTACAAATGTCTGACAACCAGTATTTGTTTATATCTTAGAATTCGAGAAATGTCAAAAGATCATAAGTAGTTTACAATTTTAACCGCCATCTGCCCGACCAGCGCTAGTGGTCTTACACCTCAAGAATACTGGAATTGGATACCCCTGAAGTAGGGGAACTTGTCAAAAAAACAAAAATTTATAAGAAATAAAAGCTGTCAATAACCTTCTTATAAACAAATCCATCACAACTTTTCTCATATTTGACAGCTTTCTTTTCATAATCATATGGTTGACGCCATCCAAGTCTACTTAGATCAAATATCGTCTAACTCAACTTGGATGTCCACGTTGGCTTTGATAACCTGTTTACACGATCCAAGTAGCGTCAAAATAAAGTCAAAACTGATTTGGTCCAAGTCAACTTGGATCGTGTAGACGCGGCTTTAGTTAATTGATACTTTTTTACTTTAGCATCCCCCTATATCCCTTTGTGTTAATAGTTATTTAGACAAAGGAACATATACAGAGTAGCATATATTCCTTAGTCTAAATTACTATTAAGACGAAGGGATATTTATTCCAATGTATCTTGGGACAAAGGAATATCACACTTGTGTATATTAATGTGATCATATCCTTTAGTCTAATCAACTACTAAGATAAAGGAATATTAAATATAGAAAGCTTCCCCAGGAGTCTCAATATCTTGGGGAGACAAACACACAAACCTTTGAGACTTTTGTAGGGCAGACTATAGTTTAGAACCAAGGGGGATGCTAAAGTAAATAATTTCAAGATAAAAAGAACTTTTTATATACTACGTTTTTAAATTTTCTGTTGAATCGTATGTCATGTTGATAATATAATTGTTATTGTTATATAATTATAATGTTAGTGAAAAAAAAAAAATAGTTCCGAATTTATTTACTTCACATAAATGACAACCATCCAGAGAGCTGATCTTAAACCTATAAAAGGATAAATCTTTGTACAACGGATCTCCCCAACACCAAATCTAAAGCATGGCATCGATATATTTGAAATAATATAATCGATATTTCCTGTTTTGCTGTCATTCAATGTTTATCTATCACAAATTTGAGACCCGTCAAAATGAAGATTGCGTAAATATTGGATATGGCAAAAAAAAATAAAATAACTTGCGGATTTTTTCCGAACTAACTTTCCGCACAGCAAAATTTGCTGAAAACTAATTAAATTCTGCTGAAAGATGGCTAAAAGTATTAAAATAATGCATTGTCATCGTGATCTGAGCTATGCTAAAAGTTTCAAATGTCTAGCTATTCGGGAAGTTAGTTAGAAATCGATTGCCAGATTTGTACCGGACACACAAACAAACAAACAAACAAGAATTGAAGCTAATAAAAACGTAGTAAAAAGTGCCGCCGACTTAGCATAGCTAGCCAGCGTAGCGTCACTTTCAGTGTGGCCACCTCCATTTATTATAACAGAAGGGAAATTTTCAGAATTTCCGACATTACTAACTCGCGTCGCGTAGCTTTCTGCGTGACAAGGCCTTAATTAGCAGACTAGTTTAATTACTATCTCTTGGATAATTAGTTAATGAAATTCACATTGTTATTTATTAATGTTAATTAGTTTTCTGACCTATAAGGGTTTAACATAGTTTTTTTTTTTTTTTTTTTTTAAATAAAAGCGTTCGATATTTTTAATCCCATTGTTAGTTTCCATCCAAACGCCCCCCACTCCCTCTTTTTTTCCTACTTATCGATTTTCATTTAACATTGACTCAAGTTTGTATTGTGACACTGAAGGTACTTTGAGTGTAAAGGTCGTTACCCTTTCATCTGGTTTGAATTGGGAGATATGGAGGGGGAAAGGGCCCTTTTTTGGCGTAGCGAAGGGCAGCTCATAATATAATAGAAAAACTTGGAACCCTAAGTAAGAGATATCCTTCCTAGTAACAGGGATGATCTCAAAGGGGAGCCATTGTAGGGTGTAGAATAGAACTCGCGAGGGTTCCAACCACCAGATTCGATCTTTTACATCCATACAAAAATATTCCCTAACAATAAAATATTTAGAAAAAAGAAAATCTGTAAATCACAAACATTTAGACAATATTTCTTTTAAAATATAATAATA
This sequence comes from Gerris lacustris, assembly GCA_951217055.1. Taxonomy (NCBI): domain Eukaryota; kingdom Metazoa; phylum Arthropoda; class Insecta; order Hemiptera; family Gerridae; genus Gerris; species Gerris lacustris. The sequence continues at coordinate 7,123,746 of OX578284.1, read as the reverse complement.
ATACAATTACTCTACGCTTACTTCAATAAATCATTCTAAACACCAAATGCTTGTGATAGGTCTGCCAACAACAGCCTTTTAACTACTACTTTCCTACAATAAAAATATAATTCCCATTTTTACAATTCTCTCTATATTATCTTATTATTTCTTTGAATTAGCCTAATTACTTTTAATGTCTTTTCAGTTGAGAAATTTAAGATAATAAAATAGTCTGCCGATTAGTGTGGCACATTATCGCGTCCTATCATAATTGTCTGTTATATTTATTTATTTTTTTGCCTTCTTTTTTTTTGCTTTAATGAAATTTGGGTAAAAAAATAGACTGCCAATTGGAGTTGCCCATAGTTTCCTCGCATCTTATTGCATACTTTATTGATTTTATGCTTTTTACAAGCCACTACTGTCTATTTTGTTTTATTGTTTACCCCGTTTATTTAATATGTCAAAACTATTTTGATTTTCTTACACGAATAAAAGTATCAATTTAGCAAAATTAGTATGCGCAGACAGTTGAAATTAATCTGGAGTTCTCTGCAGGCTACTTTTGAGGTGCCATCCAAATTTCATAAAAATCAGATGAGTACTTTTAAAGATATAAGTGTAAATATATGTACATGTGGAAGAGAAACAAATGGGCGTAGAAGGATGAAATTTAGATGACACTAATAATTGTCAAATTATGACCTACCATCTAAATTTCATTAAAATCGAACTAGTAGATTTTAAGGTTTCGTTAATTCCCAAAAATTGAGTGACAGACCGATAAACAGAAACGGAACCAAACATATTCCCTAATGTTTGAAACGGATTTTTGAAATCGGAGACATAATAGTTATTTACGCAACAAGGGAGAGAAGTATGTTTTCCTGCTCGAGGTTAAGTTTATTAGCTCCCGAGGCCTTATGGCTGAGGGAGATAACTGTAGTATTAGCTCCCAAGGCATAGCCCAGGGAGATAATCCCGAAAGCAGAAATACTTCGATCCATGTTGCTTATTAAATTTTATCTACGACTAGTGCACCATGGGTAATAGCTATTACGTTTGTAGGTATACAAGTTTTACCTACAAATTCACGTAATTTAAACACCGTAAACTGATATTCAGTACACTGTCAATAGTTTGTTGTTAAATTAAAGACTTTGTATGATAACCTAAAGCAACCTTCCCGAAAAATTAGCTATAAACGGGGAAAAACTTTACTACCAACATAATACTTAAAACATACCTAAAAACAATATCTTTTAAGTTGATATGATTGTTTTTTTACTCCCATGTGAGGGAAGTAACACTTCCCGCCCTGTTATTAGCAATGTAAAGTCCACTTACAATGCAAGTCGTAGATATAATATTTTCTTTCCTCAGAATGATCTTTTAAATAAATTATAACTTACACTGTAGCAGAGCACGGAAAACCATGCGTAGTATAATTATATATGTAATAGAGTTACAATAGTTGACTAATTTGGCTGATATTTATTTTAAACTTTAGAGAAAGGGAAAATAAATAAAAACATGAACTAACAGAATGGCAGCTGAACTGATTTATTTATAGTTACGGAGTTTCTATTGGGGGTTTCTTTAATATATTTATTCTTAGAAGTTGCAGTTCCTGGTTGTAAGGTTGGCTCAACTGTTTTACATGTTCAACAGCTGTCAATATGACAGCTGATTGAAAGCGTCACGTGGACATAATCCTACTCAAGTGAATGAACCCCTTTGCGGAACCAGTTAGACATGCCAAAGATCTCAATGTAAAAATACCTTCGATTTCGTTCAAAGAAAATGGTTCTGAAGAACAAAAATATAATATGCCACTGATTTTAAAACCCTTAAATGCTAATAGTAATTGGATGGCTGATATTACTAAACCTTCGTCGATTCGACTAACATATGCAGAAAATACATTTTTTGGGTTAAAACTACACTTTTATAAAGAGAAAACTACTAAGAACTCATTATTAAATCTTTTAGTGAGATATACAAACTTTTGATGACAAATAACTTAGTAGGAACATCACAAGAATCTGAAATTAAGTGAACATTAGTGTACCAGGTCCCATGCCCCAGGCCAATTACCCTAGGCCCATTGCCCCTTACCCCAGGCCCATTTTCCCAGGCTATAGGAACATTCGACGACCAATTAATTCCCTACGTCTATTACTAAACGTTAGTCGAATCGACGAAGTTCCTTTGACGGGAATTTTCCAGAAAACGAGTGTATGCTCAAAAGGTCTACTACCGCTACACTAGCAGGTGTGTTACTATAACCAGTGCAAGCACTGCAGAAGGATGGGGTACCCATCACCATCGCATATACGAGCGTAAAAGGTTAAGGTTCAAACTGTGCTCGTCGATTCGACTAACATTAGCATTTAAGGGTTACAAATTTTAAGACAGAAAACCGTTTCCGACATCAGGGAACATTTTTTGGTTCTGTGTATGTCTGTCACTCAATTTTTAAGATCCAACATATCTTAAAAACTACTCGTCTGATTTTAATGAAATTTGGATGTTAAGTCATAGTTAGCCCATTGTTGGCCCCATATAAGTTTCAACTTGCTGCCCCCATTTATTTATCTTCAACTTGCGCACACACATACATTTATTTACAGCTGTATCTTCAAAAGTACTCATTTGATTTTTATGCAATTTAGATGGTCTGTCAAACGTAGCCAGCCCCAGATTAATTTCCGTCTGCGCTCTTTAAATTTTGCTAAATATATACTTAAATTTAGGTAAATAATCAAAACAATTGTGACAGATTTAAAAAAACGGAGGGAATATTAAATAAAAATAGGACACAAGGAAGCCATGTGCCATACTAATTGGCAGACAATTATTATTGGTAGTGATTTTAGCTGAGTACGTTAAAAATAGACTATGCTGATCTCCACTATGTGTTTAACGTAGTTGCTATGTGTCCATTCATTAGATATATGCTTGCAGAAAGTAGCCATTATTATATTGGAGCAATTACTAAACGGAGTTGCTATAGTCCGAGCACACTGCTTCCGTTTCAATCTCCGGTCTGTCCCTAATTGCTCCACCCAGGAACTAGGCACTTAAAGATAAATGCCTCAACACCCTTAGCAATCAGTTCTGAAGAACGAACATCTTTTATGTTTCGGAATTGAACAGTGTTTTTAGATTCACAAAATTCACGAACTTCATAATCCCTAGAAAATTATTTTGAAACATGACTCAAAAAGAAATTTGCTACCTAAAGCAAGCAAATTTATAATATACACTTAATTCAAAAGAATTCTAATAAAAATGTAACTACTTATTTATAGTCTGTGCCAAATGAGTCTTAATGCGTTGAGAACGCGGGAAAGTAAAAACAATAGAGTGGGGAGCCAATCAAAGCTCACAATTTAAAAATTTCAAGATAAAAAGAACTTTTTATATACTACGTTTTTAAATTTTCTGTTGAATCATATGTGTAATGTTGATAATATAATTGTCATTGTTATAATATAATGTTAGTGAAAAAAAAAAAAGTTCCGAATTTATTTACTTCACATAAATGTCAACCATCTAGAGAGCTGATCTTAAACCTATAAAAGGACAAATCTTTGTACAACGTATCTCGCCAACACCGAATCTAAACCGTGCCATCGATATGCCCCCGTTTAGGAGACGGTAAGAAAAAAAAAAAAAAAATCAAGTAAAGAAGTACACAGATGTAGAAATATTAAACCGATATCTAGGACAGAAATTTAAACAAACCTGGTTGTCACACGTCAATTAATTTATTTTTTTGATTACTTTTCCTTTTTCGTATTCAATGTTTACTTAGAATAATACTATATATAGAAGGAGCATAGAATCGGAAACCTAAGCAATTACTGATAAGAGACTGAAGCCAACTTTTGCCGAGAGGTTGTGTCCTTAAGACCAGGCTGCCAACATAACAACACTCATTTTTTTCATTATACTAGAGAAGGTTGGACATACTCTTGTAACTATTCAAAGCCCGCTCACAAACAATCAAGAAGACAAACCCTGCCAGTGATTATTGTTTACGTTTCACTCTGACGTCATTTCTTTCACCTCGTACGGCATGATATAATAAACATTATTTTCAGCATATTTCAAGCTAAAAATAAGATAAAACACAATAAAAATATTGCAATAAACGAAACTAACTATCAATAATTAAAATTTACTAATAATTAAATTAAAAAACCGAAGGCAAATAATTTTAGAGTTATGACGTCACAAATTTCAAAAATGAATTTTTAGAACGCGGATTAAGGGACACAACCAAAGTTGGCTTCAATGTTATTAGTGATCGTCCTTCTATATATTGTATTATTCTAAGAATGTTTATCTCTTATTAAAAAATTACAAATTTGAAACCCGTCAAAATGAAGATTGTAAATATGGGACATGTCAAAACAAATAAAATAACTTGTGGATTTTCTTCCTAACTAACTTTCCATATAGCTAAATTTTCTGAAAACTAATTAAATTCTGCTGAAAGATGGCTAAAAGTATTAAAATATTGCATTGTCATCGTGTTCTGAGCTATTCTAAAACTTTCAAGTGTCTAGCTACACGGGAAGTTAGTTAAAAATCGATTGCAAGATTTGAACTGGGCAAACAAAAAAACAAGAAAGCAAGCTAATAAAAACGTAAAATCCTAAACTCTCACTCCATTTTTTTTACTTTTCCGCGCTGTCAACGAAACTAAGACTCATTTTGGATAGACTGTAAGAGTAAGAGTTATTTAATAATGACTGTAGGCAATAAAGCGTAACGTGTGTTAAAATTCTAGTTTACTTTGATTAATTTGATAGAGCAAAGGAAATCTAATTGGTGTAATCAATTCAACCAATTAGAATTAATCAAAACTAAAGATACGTAATTAAAATTAAATGAGATTCTAAGCTGTCTATATTCATCTAGATTCTATTATCTATACTGTTCAATGCTATCACATTAAACCTATTTAACATTGTGTTAAATAGGTTAAACCTATAAATAGGTTAAACCTATAAATAGGTTAAACCTATAAGAGTATCTTCTCTTACGCCTTATTTTAAATACCCGCAAATGGTATATAACTATACTTGTCCGGTTTTGATGAAATTTTGATTTTGAGTTAAAGTCTTATTTTGATAAAATATGTCTTATTTAATTTATTAAACATTTTTATCTACGATTGATACGAAATATAAACATTATATCTCTGTTTAGATGCGTAGAAAGTGATTATTTACGTACTTGTATTCATTGCGCATACGCGTCTCATAGTTCTGAAGAATTCCTCTTCTTTACCACGCTAGAGCGGTAAAGAAGAGGAATTCTTAAGCTTTACGCACGATTAGCGAGTTTGTTTACATTTAACAAAACTAATATGCTATTCTTTTATTAAAGTAACTGTTTATATTTAGTTTTTAGTGAAAAACAATGAATGAATCAAGTGGCTTTGACGAAAATGTAGAGAATAATACTCCTCCAGAAATAATTAATTGGGCAAAAAATACAACTCAAGAATTAATGCCATCTTTATCAAGAGAAGAGATACGAACTTACATACAGCAAGTTTATTTTTTTCTGTATTTATTATTTAAATCTAACAATCGTAGATAAAGTACGGTACGCAACTCGTGCGAAAACGGCATTTTGCATTGCTCGTGTGGTTTTACTACCCTCGCTGTCGCTCGGGTGCAAACTCCACACTCGCATGCAAAATGCTACTTTCCACACCCGACGCTTAATGTACTATTATAAAAAAATGTTTAATAACTAACAGGCATTTGTTTTTTTGAACCGGTTTCGATGATCGGCAGGGTCACATTTTTTTTGTTTTGTTTTTATTCAATATTTTGAAAACTATATGGTGACCTGGGTTGAATTCCACAATTATTTGTTAATTGTGAATATGTATCACAATAAGTATTTGTGTATAAGTAAATCTTTTGCAGTGCCTTTTGAGAATATGTGGACATATCTGTGGCACATTGCTTGGCAATTTAGGCATATGAATAAACAAATCGGTGGAGAGCGGTCCACCATAATGGCCCATGCCCTGGCCATTATGGTGGACAATGTGATTTTCATGATTCTAAGTGCAAAGTTAGTAAGTAGACCAACAATTAAGTTGATGATAGTTTATCCCTTGATTATAACTAACCAATCAAGGGACAAACGAACATAAACTTGATTTCGAGTTAACTAACTAATTTCGTGCTCAGGATCATGAAAATCACATTGTCCACCATAATTGGTGGGACATGGCTGCTCTCCACCGGTTTTATTTTTAAATACCTATTGCCAAGCTATGTCCCGCAGATGAGCCGACCATATATTCTTTAGGCACTATAAGATTAACTACTTATACACGAAATTCTAGCTTGATGTTAGTCAGACACTTTTTTGCAAGCTGTCTGCTGGGCTTATATATAAATAAATAATATTTTTACATAATAATCTAATTTGACATACTAAAATTATACTAGGTATCGCGTGGCTCTATCATTAAAGCGAGCGTATTGCAATAAAATACTGAATATTAAAATTTGTTAATCATGATGACTGTCTGTTAAGAGAAGGAGACTGCGCTTTTGCAGATCCTTACTTCCCTTAACGAAGTTCTAATATAATTAACTTCTTGAAAATGTGCTAGTTCAAAAGTTATAAATAGTGTGATAATATAGTGGACTGTCATAATTTGGGAAAATAAAGTGAAGGAAAAAAAGATACATAAGAATTAGAAGTGTATTGTTCATAAATAATAAGTTTACATATGTTTCATGAAAAAGAATAGAAAGAATATGTTTCTCAAACATAAAGAAAATATGGATAAAAATAATAATGAAATAAAATTCTATATAACATTTATTATAAGAGAGTTAAGGTTTAAGGTGGTATAAAGGATAATGATAAACCGACGGTACGCGAAAACGCGACGTGAGTTGAATTTAGAGATGGATAAGGTGATTGAAAGAAAAATAGATTAGGTGGTACCTGAGTTTGGCAGGTTGTTATACCGAATTAGCTGATCTGAAAGTTCGAGCGAGTCGATTGGCCTGATGAAGGGTGATGACTTGGAGGTCGCGATGGGCAAGCTTCCAAAGACCAAACACGGGCGTTATGAATGAGCTATGATGATGATGATATGGTGATAATGGTAATAATGTAAATGTGGTTATGTGATGGTGATGGTGGTGAAGAACGTCATAGAAATGATGATAGGTGGTGATTGACCATGTATGGTTTGACGGACGTTGTCCGGTATTCGAACCTCGGCCGGGAGAAGCGAGGCTTGGCTGAGGTCACTATAGGCACTACTCCGCAACACTAGAGGTTACGCACACGAGCGGGCGAGAGCGGGGATAGGGAACTAGGTAAACATAAACTTTGAACCTTAACATCGTAACCGTAGACTCTTAACTCTCAAACATCGAATTAAATGAAACTGTTTATAAAAACAACTGATAAAAACTCTAAAACTATGAGATAGAAAAACGTAAATTAAATTAAAAAGACTATGTGAAATTTATAAAAAGAAAAAGATAAACTTTTAAAACTAAATAAAAAAGAAACTGTTAATGGCATGAACATACCGCCCACCAAATTTTACATAGGCATTCCTAGTCTAAGTTCGTTGAAGTGGATGCAGAAGTATTGTTGGTAATATGACGGAGTGGTATGAGCTTAACTACTGGTCGTTTATAAGTTCCAGTAGCAGTTCTCAATGTTACAACCCTAACGACTCCATCATCGCCAGGATGAATGTCAACAATTCTTGCTAACGACCAGGAGTATGGCATATGGTTGGTATCAGAAACAAGTACCATTTCGCCGACATTTATTGATTCTCCATCTTTGATCCACTTATTTCTTCGTTGGAGGGTAAGTAAATAATCGGAACGCCATCTCTTCCAAAATGTCTGGACACGTTCTCGAAGTTGCTGCCAATGCGACAAACGATTAGATGGAATGTGGCTGAGATCTTCTTCAATGAGTGGAGTAAGTGGTCCACCAATGAGGAAGTGTGCTGGGGTTAACGGCTGAAGATCGGTAGGATCAGATGATGTAGGATAAAGGGGTCTCGAGTTGAGCACCGCCTCAATTTTGGCAAAGATTGTCCGTAGCTGCGATACCTGGTAAGGTTGAGCTCCTAAAGTTTTTACGAGTAGAGATTTGACGCTTTTGACGCCTGCTTCATATAAACCACCAAAATGTGGACTTGATGGTGGTTGGAACTTCCATTTAATGCCGCAATTAGCTCCGAAAGTCAAGAGGTCTGACTTAGTTTGGTCTTGATTGATCCAAACCTCTATCTCCTTTAAGTAGTTAGAGGCCCCGACGAAGTTGGTTCCTCGATCCGAAATTATTAAAGATGGTGATCCACGTCGTGAAATGAAGATTTCTAAAGCGTCAATGAATGCCTCTGTTGTTAAGGCGTTGACCAGCTCAAGGTAGAGAGCTTTTGTGGACAGACATACAAATAGACTCAGATAGGCCTTAGAAGTGGGTGAGTTCCTCCGTGTAGTTTCTTTTACTAGAAAGGGCCCAGCGAAGTCCACTCCTGTGACATAAAATGGCCTTACTTCAGTGAATCTGATCGCAGGCAGTTCTCCCATATGAGGAGTAAAATGTCGTTTAGAAAAACGAGTACAAGTTATACACAACCGTTTCCTTTGTTTGATGAGATTCTTGGACGAAGGTATCCAATATTTATGATTTATGATGGCTTGTAATGCAGAAGGTCCAACATGGAGGTTGCTCTTATGATAAAAATCAATTAAGATGTTGGTGAAATGGGAGCGTCGAGGAAGTAAGAGAGGGTGTTTCTGTTCGTATGGGAGCCCTGATTTACGAATCCTTCCACCCACCCTGAGTAGACCCTGATCATCAATGAATGTTCTCAGCGAGCTTAGTAGTGCTGACCATTTACGGTTTTTAGTAAAGGCCTCTGGATAGTAATGATTTTGTAGGCCACGGATCATAGTTAAATTAGCGTCACTAAACTCCTCAGATGTTATCGCTCCAGTCCTCCTTCGCTCTTTGCTGATACTTGTGTTATAAGTAAATCTCAGAATATACGCGACAACGCGTATAAGCTTAGTGTAAGAACTGAATTTCTCCGTGATAGATACTAAGTCACTGTAAGTCCCTGAAGACATATCTGTAGAGACGAGAGAGGAAACAGTAGATTTAAGTTCTGGTAGTTCATCTGGCGGAGCAATGTTAATAGTGGAAGGCCATTCATCAACTGGATGATGGATCCACGATGGGCCGTGCCACCACAGTGAATGATGAACAAGTTGAGAGGGTAATAGACCTCTGGATCCGCAGTCGGCTGGGTTGTCTCCAGTAGGTATATGACGCCACCAGATGATCTCCGTGATGTCCAGAATCTTTACGACCCTGTTTGCGATAAAGGTCTTAAGTTGATACGACGGAGTTTTGAGCCATCCAAGTACGATCGCTGCGTCGGTGAATAAGTTGACACTTTCAATGTTAAAGTACTCTAGGTAGTCCTTCGATGAAGAGTAAAGCTGAGCAAGCAACAGGGCTGCGATAAGCTCAAGACGAGGTATAGTGAGTGTTTTGATTGGTGCAAGTTTTGTCTTCGACCTGAGTAAGTAAAGTTTAGAGGAATTGGAGGATTGGACGCGAAGGTATAGAGCAGCACAGCAACCTTTAGATGAGGCGTCCGCAAAACCGAAGACAGAGCAATGAGACGTTTGATCTCGCTCGATATATCGTGGTATCTTTATGTTGGTCAAGTTTGGTAGATCATCTAGAAAGTCTTTCCAAATTTTCTGTAGATTAGGGGGTACCTCATCATCCCACCCTAAGTCTGACTTCCAGGTCTCTTGAAGAACAGTTTTCGCTAGGAAGGTAACTGGCCCAAGGTATCCTAACGGATCATATAATCTTCCTATTGCTGATAATATGGCCCGTTTAGTTAACACAAGATCTGGAATGACCACATTGTACGAAAAATCATCTTTAACTGGGTCCCAATGAAGGCCCAAGATTTTAATTGAAGATTCAAGATCATCAAAACTGACTGGGGAAGAGGTTGTCTCATCCGAAACGTCAGACAACAGTAAAGGACAGTTACTGGTCCACTTACTTAATGTAAACAGTCCAGCAGCAAAAATCCCCACTATTTGGTTTTTTAGAAGGATAGCTTCTTCGATGGTGTCAGCCCCCGTAACAACATCATCAATATATACATCATTTGTAAGAACCTCTACTGCCAAAGGAAAGTTTGGACCTTCATCCAAAACAAGTTGCTTTAGAGTACGTTGAGATTGATAAGGTGCAGGAGTGGTTCCGTAGGTAACCGTTAGAAGAGTAAACTCCTGAACCGGAAGTTGAGGATCAGATCTCCATAAGATGTGTTGGTATTTCTGATCTTCTTTATTGATTAAAATATTTCTAAACATCTTTACTACGTCACAGGAAAAAACAACACGATGACGTCGGAAGCGAAGTAAGATTGCACTTATATCATTTTGCAGTTTTGGACCAGGAAGAAGGTGGCTATTGAGAGAGCCAGCTGAAGTTTTTGACGAGGCATCAAAAACGACTCTAATTTTGGGGTTACCATCCACATCAAGTTTATATACAGGATGATGCGGGATATAATAAGCTCCTGGTTCAGTTGATGATTTCATGTGACCTAGTTGTAAGTATTGTTCCATAAAGTCATTGTAATCTTTTCTTGTGGCAGGGTTCTTCCGTAATTTTGTTTCCAAACTGTAAAGACGGCTGAGAGCTTGCTGCTTGGATGAAGGAAAGCACGACGGAGGAGAGCCTGGTTTAAACGCGTAACTAACGCTATAGCGTCCCGATGGGAGACGAGAATGAGTTAAAGTAAAATGGTCCTCGCAGAACTTTTCTTCAGGAGAAAGACTAGATACTGGAATATCGATTTCTTCCACTTCCCAAAACCTATTCATTATGGTCTCTATTTTATCGTCTGCCGAAAGGGCAGCAAGAGTGATACCACAGATAGGAGAATATGGTTTTAATGGAAGCTGGCCTATGATTACATGTCCGAAGACAGTTCTAAGCAGTCGAGGTTCATCTATATCGATGGAAATTGGAACACCAGATATTATGTCGCAAAACATATCAGCTCCTATTAAGAAGTCTATGGGACCTGGTTCCCAAAAATTTGGATCAGCTAGATCATACGCTGTGTATTTTAGACGGATGTTTCTAGGTAGTTGAGTTTGAGGTAAAAGGTGAGTTATGTTAGGTACGACAACTGCTTCAGGGTGAAACTCTGGTAGAGATGATGATCGTGATCGTATAACGCACGAAGTTTTTCCTAAAGTTTGAAAAGCTGGATATGATCCCACACCTCTAATAGATCTTCGGTACTCTCTAGGTTTAAGATGAAGGCGGTTGACACATTCCTGAGTAATCAAAGAAAATTGACTACCAGAGTCAACAACCATCCGTATAGGTTTAAATATGCCATCTCCATCTTGAATTAAGGCTTCTATTGTGCCCAGTAAGGCCTCACTTGAGTGATCGACAGCTGTCATAGTAGTACCTGTAAGTGTAGGTGGATTAGGATCAACGTTAGGTTGAGTAGGAGTATCCTTAGTCACATTTGTAGATCCGTTGTTAGAACGGCTAAGGTTAGGTTTTATGATTGAAGACTTTGAAATATGAAGTTTTGTATTATGTAAGCCTTCACATTCTGCGCACCGATATTTAGACTTGCAGAGAGATGTCTTGTGGTAAGGATGCAAACAATTCTTACACCCATTCCAATCCCTCAAACGATTAAGTCGTTCAGAGGGTGAAAGCGATAAAAATTTGTCACAGTTCCGTAAGATGTGAAACCCCTTATTGCAGAAAAAACACGATGTTGATTTAAGTTGGGAGTCTTCAGAATTAAATGTTTTAGACACATTAGTGTAAGGTGGTTGTTTAGACTTTCGTACAGATTTATGGTTTTGATTTGTGATCAAGACAGTAGAGGTAGAAGGTCTTCCCGATTTCGGCTGAAGTTTATTAGGTGAAGGCAAGGCAGGACTGGATTTTGACCCCGGTTTGAAAGACAACGTTCGGTCATCTTTCGAAGAGTCCATCATGGTTAAGGCCAGGTACCTACTCTCAACGAACTCTTTTAGAGAGTCAAAGGTAGGGAAGTCGACCTTTGCATTTTGCCACTCGAACGCTTCTCTAGTTTTATGGTCCAAGTTACGAACGGCAAGTTCAAATAGTATGTAGTCTGCCCGATTGTTAATGATGATATTG